>OY757238.1:3137927-3875854 GCA_963583995.1 Xylota segnis
GATTCCAACTAAAAGAAAGAGTCCTTTCGCTTGAAATAATCGAACATTTGTGAGTAGGACGACAATGATTTACGCCCTTCTGCGAGATGGATACAACTGGGTACTAAGACAAGCTATACACAACCCCATGACTACAGCCCAGCGTTACAATAAACTTCCCTCCAAGAGAGTTGGGCTACTAACCCAAATAGAATCCCGATATTCATGGAAGGTACCGGTGAAGGAGTGATTCTGATTCTGATATCAAAATTGCTCCCTGACAGACTCATATACCACGGAAGAGTGTTCCAAGTGAATGCCTAAACTTGATGAAACTTTCCACCAGAACTGTGATCGAGATCTACATCGACACTCAAGCTGCTATTAAGGCCGTAAACTTGTGAAACGATGACGTGAAGAACTCAACAATTGGCAACAAGTCACGATGGTAAGTACACTCTGTTGGGTTCCAGAACAGACCGGTGTCCAAGGGAACGGATTAGCGTACGAAAGGGTCCGAACAGGACCAGACGATTGTCAGTAACTCTGTTTGACCAGCCCTACCTCTTACTAAATCTAGAGAAAAGAGCAAGCCTCTATCTTGCCGTGTCTCACGAAAATTCTGCACAAAGCACACCAGTACTGAAACCAAGAAAATCTTAGCTGGAGTTACTATCGGCTACAACCTCCTGACGGAGCTCTGACGAAGAATGCTACTAGATGACCTGTGCAGAAGCTGTGGTGAAACAAACGCAGAAGAGAGTACATAAAACTTTCTATGCGAATGCCCAAGCCTCGACAAAAAAACAAGTTCAAGTCCTTGACGAACTATCAGGAATCCCATCCAAAAATTTATAGTAATTTCGGCCTGGTTCTGGGAGTCCGCTTGTCTTAAGGCCAACAATTTTGTAGATTTGTCCAACACAGAGGTTTACAAGGGACTCATTGGTTATCCGAGAGCTAGCTGGATATGCAGTCACCATAGAATGTTAGAAAAGAAAGTCCATTTCTCAATGAGATACAGCCCCACATGCCCTACTTCAAGGAACAACACTATTTGGCCGAAAAAACTGCTTCGATGATTAGAAGGGCAATGTCGTCCAACGTCCGAATCTATCGAATTCCTGACAGAATATGTGACAAAACCAGACGGCACTTCCTCCTTCCTTCCTTCTAAAGCTCAGTTTTGAACAGAATTTCTCGTCAACCGATCAGACTGAGAGGATTCTTCCAAACCAATTCATTATTGCACGCCTTTTGCTGAGCCTTGCAGGGCAGTTTGCAAAGGATCGATTTTTGAAGAATTTTACAAAAAATTCTATTGAACTCGAAACAGCTTGTGGTAGCCTGCGACTACATACCTCATTTCGCTGACATGGAGTCCATTCAAATATAGAGACAGGTCACGACCACCGCCTAGTGGAATGTACCGCGTCATACCTTAGCTGGAATTCTGGAACAAACCACTCCAATTATGTTCCGTGACATTACACTTGATTCATTGTACCGCAATTGGGACGAATTTAACCGACTACTTCTCATATTCCAAACCACTGCAAGGACATCCGTCCTTTTAATATCACAGTTCCTATCGATTCCTTGTAATTCGATTGTTGCCAAACCTTACCTAGAATTTCTCGAAACTGCCTTAACCCTTCCATTGCGGTGTCCTTACTCAATAAATCATAAATCAAAAGGAGCCCTTCCTCCCCCCCGTTCCACAGCAGTCCAACAACAGTAGAGCCTCATTCAAAAACATTCCAAAAGTGCCACTTACACACGCCCCTTATTTAACATCATCCACATTCCGAATTCCAAAAACCCCAGATATCTTCAAAATATGTCACCTAAACCTAAACCCTCCTTCCTAGCAACCCTTTCTAGCTAGGCCCCCGCTGGTGTAACCACCACTGAAGCCATTTATCGTGGTTACAATGTGAAAAGGATTTTATTATTGCTTCTGCGGTTTTGGAAATTTGCAAATTCCTCTTTATCCCTTGTGCTATACACACACACACATACACAGTGTGTAGCACAGAGCTATTATAGACGACCCATAGAGCAGGCCTGTGGCTTCCAGAATGGCTTTTGACTCGCTTTCATCGATTTATGTATGCCGGACTCATAATTAAATGAAAACCGACAACAAAAACACACAAAAAAAAAAGAAAATGTAGAAAAAACTGCGGAAAGTATCAAGGACAGTAAAGGTCCTTGTCAATCAGTTTTAGCTTATTACACAAGATGTCACCTCACCTTTCAAACTGAAACAATGAGTGACGGTCCGATGATGACCTATGGCAGGTACAAGCCACAATCCTCTTTGGACACCCATGTCCTGGCATCCATGTCCTTCGATCTCTCTCTCTCTGCCTCCCTTTCTGTCGCTCCGGATCTGGAGAATTTATAAACAAACGAAGGAACAAGAGTATAAATACACATTGTAACCAACTATTCCAAGTGGAGTTAGAAGGACATGAACGACAGAGTACACTCGTCAGAGTTGTGTGCTGTTCTCCTCCTAGCAGACCGCTGTCGTAGTTCTGTTACAAGGATAACAATAACAAACAAATAGAAGCAGTAGGCCATTGTCAAATAATGGTTATGTCCTCGCTGGAGATGTGTGTGCCACTGCATACGTGTACCTTAGATGATGGTCAACTGCAGGAAGGACACACGAGAGGCCTATGGTACTGTATTGAGGACAAATTGCAGTTGTGCTGTGGAGAAATTCATCATCGCTGGTCGCTGGTTGGAAGAGTAAATGTCGTGGTGCGTTGACTTCAGCAGTTGGGGTGGCCAGGCTATGGTGAATTTGACGTTTGTCACCAGAATATCTGATCTTATTAACGATGGTAACCATGGAATGCAGACCTCAACAAATCACGACAAAGAATTGGAATCTAGTCAATAGAGTAGTCTGTGACTGGCACAAATTGGCTCTGTCTCCCTCGAAAAGTCCTTCAAAACTCGACCTATGGTCACCCTTCTGTCTAAGCCACCGACTGCCGACAAACTCACCAGACTCAGTCCAAGAAAATCCATTTCAAAATGTTGTCATAATGTTTACACAAACCGTCCATTCATCCACTTCCCCCTATTCATTTCGGATTCATTCATTCGTTCATTTATGCGTTATTCTGCATAGTATATGTATTTGCTGTAAAATGCGTACGTGCGTGTGTATAGTGTCCTTTATGTAAATGACCCTTAGGCCTAGCAGGTCTCCACACATGTGTATGTGCCTAGATTGCAATTTACTTAATTTAAAATTTCCATTGAAGTGATTTGGTCCAACAAGTCACGTACTGGCAGGACCCTGCCACCCCCTCCGCCGCCTCCACCGCCGGTAGCAACAAAATTCCACAACCACATTGTTGTGTGTTGACCCAATGCCCAACTAAGAGCGACCATTTGAGTCATCCTTGTAACCAAATGAGTGGGGAGAGGACGAAGGGAGAGTGATAAAGGCAGCGGGTGAGACAGTAGTTCAGTTTGCATAAATGACACTTGAATGCTCGGTCCGGGGACCTGGCCTCCGGAAGCTGCATCGGAATTTCGTAAAAACCACATTCAATCCACTTGCACATGCCAGAGAGTATTGAGAGGACGTGCCAGTGTATTTGTCCATCTCGAAATATTATGAAGGACAAATAGAAAGCAATGAAGCAGAGCGGAGTTTACAACAGGACCTGGTAGTTTGTAAGGATGCAATTTGGAACGGTTTTTGTTTTGTCCGTGTTACAATAACGAACCCAAGTGACATCTGTATGCAAACTTGTTCAACATTGATTATGCATTTGGGCTGAGTGGAAAGGAGTCGAGGATGGAGGGACAATTTACCAAAAGAAGCTACACACTCACACACACGCACTCGAACGGTCGACAGATAGTCCTTTTTGTGTGTTATTACAGGCTTCCGGAGCTGCTCTGTGATGTGCTCGCTGCCATGTAAATTATGCACATATTTTGTTATCCCTCAAAAATAAAGGACACACTTTCGATGCAGGCCTGGAAAAATATTTATTTTCAACCCAAAAGTAAACATAAATCACAAGCATCAGTGTGTGGGTGTGTGTGCATCTGTGTTGTAGTGGAATTCGTTCGCGGAAAAGGCTTCCCGATGCTGATGGCAGTGCGCGGGA
This sequence comes from Xylota segnis, assembly GCA_963583995.1. Classification (NCBI taxonomy): domain Eukaryota; kingdom Metazoa; phylum Arthropoda; class Insecta; order Diptera; family Syrphidae; genus Xylota; species Xylota segnis. The sequence continues at coordinate 3,142,052 of OY757238.1, forward strand.
TAGGCACACTGCACTGATTGGACCTAATGGACCTTGTGAGACGCACGTGCACCGCCCCCTCCCTACGCCCAACATGAGTTATTTATTTTAAACGCTGTGACAGTGATAAAGCATGCACCAGGCTTGCATCTCAAGCCCGTGATATTTATGTTATTGATGGCAGCATAAAAAGTGAATGCGCCACGGCATATGTTGGATCCCGGAATCTGTCAATATCTGGTGTGGGTGCAAGGATGCTGCTTGGTGTGTAAACAGCAAGCAAATGCGTGTCCTTTTTCTCTTGCCAATGTTCCGGTGAAGAGGAAAATATCAAATTGACCTGATGACGATGGTGGTGGACACACAATGGTTAAGGGAATCCCTGCGATTGCTTGTTGATGATGGTCGATTGGTAAATTTGCAAAACCCTCCAGATGGACGAAGCTGGAAAGTTTGCACAGTTAGTTTGGTTTGGCAACCGTGATAGTTAATAGCGGTTGTCATCGCTTGATAGTTGGGCGTAATGAGGTTGCCAGTGTTTGCTTAGGGAAGCAGGGACATGGAAAACGGAAAAAACATCCAAGCAAACAAGCGGGTTCCGAGCAGATTCGTGTTGGTGCAGGGAAAACAGTTTTTCGCAATTAGACTTAGGAACTCAGTCGACCATTAAGTTAGTCAGTTTGTTCGAAGATTACCAATGTGCTTTGGGGCGTATCTGGAGATTGGTTTCTGGTCAGTTTCTGTGTTTACGAAACGAGTTTGCTTTTGATGAAGATTCGAAAAAAAAGTATCACTTTTAGAAGTGGATCAATGGTTCCTTTAGGAAAAGATGTGATACCAGCACTTGAATGGTGAATAGTATCTCAAAATACATGGAGCAAGTTTTAAGCAAAATTTTTGCGTTTTTTTCTTGACCTTTTTGGAACAGTAACCCTTTAAGCATCGGTTTTTAACACACGGATGGTGAGTAGACTTAAGGAGGAATAGAAGGCTCATGGTACTAAATCCTCCGTACTATGTGTGTCTATCCGGTCCCAAAGAAGAGGAACTTGTGGAGGTTTTTCAGCCAGAACTTAATAAAGATTAGCCAACAGAGTGAATTAAAGAGTCTTTTCTGTCAGATTAAGGTGAATGTAAGCCTTAGCTTAGCTTTCCAAGGAACTAATCGACAAAGGTCCGAGATTGAAGTAATAAAAACGAACAGAGTTGGCCAGTTTAATGCTTCCTCGCTGCTTAGAGATCTAAATTTAAAGGATAAACCTCCAATAGATGAAGAAATCCCACACTGAAAACTGTGGACTGATCACTTGCTGATTCAACTTGCTGTTGAAATTCGTTACTTAAAAGAGCTCAAGTTTCCAAACCAACCACAAGCTCCACGCAAGTAGGTTCAAGTACCGATTCTCGGTCCTGGAGAAATTCGAACTCACATTAACGAGATGTCAACCACAAACGAAGACAACGTGTTCCTCCAGAAAAAAAAAATTGTGTGTTAGAGCAAGTCCCATTGCGATTCCTAAAATCGCTAGCTTCAGCCTTCCACTGGTCGAGGGTCTCGTGGAAAGTACAAAACGTCGAATCGTAGTGAAAAATCCAACTCAGGTCATTGAGTTCCCACTATTTTCTGACAGGCTAACAGGCTGGCAGGATTATTCCTCACCCAAGACCTGACTTCTTGGGAAAGTTGATAGCTGATTTTCAGTAGAAGGACATCAGATTCGAAGCATATCATCATCGAAAGAAAACTTTCATCCAGCTGAAGAGGCTGAGGATCTTAAGCCTGTCTTCGGAATCTGTTCAATCTCCTGAGGAGAACTTCAAGGAAGCTGACCTATCAGTTAAGAATCAGGAACAAGTATCCGACTCCAAATCTTTTGAAGAAGATTCCATACACAAAGTAAAGAAAACCATAATAGCCTACGGCAAGGGTCAGGTTGCATCAGATTCAGCTCTGAAGAAAATCTCTTGCAACATAATGCAGAGAGTGGTGTTGAAGCATCTGTTATTCACAAAGGATCTCCTGAATAATTTGAGGAAAATATCCTAAAAAAAGAACAGAGTCCTGAGTAAGTAGAATCCGAGTCAGTTGAATCTTCAACGGAATATGTCAAAAGAAACCTTCCGAAGCATATGAGAGGAACAAGTTGAGGACATCGTCCCGACTTCTGATATTAGGAGGACTGTAATAGTGGCACCTTCGCATAGCAATCAATATCTCAGAAGCACTAGTAGAGGACTGCTGCCTTTTTGAACATAGTGTCCTAGCAACTCGGAATAAAATTTAATTTTAACTAAAAGGACATTTGAAAGCGAATTTATTTTCAATCTAATTCTCAGTCCCATACAGAAGACTAGAATGGGATATCAGCTTTAAGCCAAAGGATCTAAAATAGAAGACATTCATAGGTTGCTTTTCAAGTTAGGAAACAAAGTACTGAGTGGAAGAGTAAAGCTGCAATCAAAGTGTTCAAATACTTGGCTTTAGTCCACAGTTTCCAAAATTGAATGTAGAGTGTCCTAAACCTTCTGGTAGATTAGATGGATTACATGGCAGGCTGACGGACTAATCATCGTTCATGCTACAGCTGGCTCCGATATTCCGTGGACCATCTCTGCACAGTACAGAATCTCAAGTCAATGAATTCCAATGCTTTATGCCTAATGATCCGGTTTCGTGACCAAAATTAAGAATTTATCCTCTTTTTTGGTCAAATTGCTGGATCTAGAAATTTTGTTCTGAAATTTTTGAGAATTCCACGGAAACTGATGGGGTTCTCCAGGACTATCCTTGACTTTGAACCTCTCTGCAGATATCCTCTGCCAGCATACAGAAATCTCGATGAGTGGCATGTGATTACATTTCTTCCATCCAGATCATCCGCATAGTTTCGAGATTCAACTCTGAAGAGCTGCCATGATCAACATGATTGACCCAGTGACCCGTTTAAACCAAAAATCAAATAACGAACGCAGGCATCCCATCCAGCACACTCCTATCTTTTCCATTTACAAGGAACAGAACTCTAGTCTCGCACTCTCCCAGCCCCCCTAGAGTACAGCGTCCGCCCATCACACCAAGCCATCATGCACGCACGCACACAACAATTTGACGTTGCAATTTTCCCAATAACTGAAACGCGCTGGAACAAACATTCAATCTATTTCTCATCCATTTTTTGTCAGCCCCTCTATCTGCTTTGAGAGTTTTTCTCTGTTTCTTTCTTCCAACTGAATACACATCGTCCTTGCGAAAGGATTACACTGCACCAGCGTCGTCGGTGAATGTAATTTGGCGCCCAACGCGGGGCTTCCGTTGTTTCCTGCGTGCTGACTGACACAATCCACTGTTTGGTGATACAAAAATGTTGCGAGAGTGCTCTAACGTCTGATGTCCTTGGAATCGGTATTCGGATATAAAACCACAAATATCTAAACATACACAGAGCCACACACATGGATGTATGGATAAAGCAACCGCACACTGGGATCCACTATATTTTCCTTATAACCCAATTTCGTATTCATCTCACAGGATTTGATTGATGTTTGTATGGAATTTCTGACACAGTTAATATGTGCTTCTGTGGTGAGAGGACGTCAGCAGAAGGAGCAAATCCATGTGGAAAACGCAAGCAAGAGGATTCCCTTTCGCTGTATCTCTCTCTCTCTGTGTATGGCCGCATTTTGAGGTACGTATATGTATGTATGTATGTTTTATTTTTTTTTATTGGTGATTTTCGAAACGTTGCGCTTTGAATTTATGAGCGAGAGAGAGCAGGTTGTGTTTTTTTTTCCATAGTCGACAACGTCGGCAGAGTCGTCCTTTCAGGTTTTCAACTAACTCTGTTGGGATTTCTGGATGAATTCCTTGTTTTTGTGTCTGTGTGTGTGTGTAGTTTTTGCTCTTTTTTTTTTCTTTTTTTAAGGTTGTGGCGTCGTTTGGCCGATTTGAATGATTTAATTTATGACGCCACTGGTAGGTGGCAGTCTCCGTACTCGAAGGACCCCACCGACACGAGCTTAGCAAAGAATATACATATATATGTGTGTGTGTATAGGGATAATGGAGTTATCGCTGAACTGAATATGTAATTTTTCGATGATTTGTGGGTGAAACTAAAGTGTAGTGTGTCAGTGATTTAAGATTGGGAAGTGAAAGTGATGGATTGGTTATCCCGGGTAGTGGGTTATTGCATACAGATGGTGAGTAGATCAGATGGTGGCATTTTGGAGCAAAATTACTTCCGCATCCGGGTAGGATAGGGGGTGAAAGTTATGGTATCGAGGTTAGATATTGAATCTTGCGGATAGTTTAAGAGATTCCAGCAGAATTTACAGTAGAATGGTGGTCTTCTGGGGAGCACCATGTTTTGGTCAATAATGGTAATGGCAAACCCAAAATTTATTGAGGGCTTGAAGCTTATATACTACCCAGTGAGATTTGTTATTGAAATCTATGACATTTTGGTTTTTGAAACACTTGTAGCCTTTTTTCTAAGTTAATTCTAAAATTGACGAAGTTTTTGAGCCTGGCTTACAGTTCTAAGCTTAGCTTGGTTAGCTGCCAATATTGATTGTTTGTGTATCTGAATGTCGTATAGTTCTTGCAAAGAGACGGGATTAGAAAGGTTGTAGCTCCTTAAAGCTAGACTTAGTGAAAATTGAGAGAATCCTTCCATATAAATGGCTCCGATCAGAAACTAAACATATTTTACAAACAAATTTAAGAAAAAGACAGCGAACCTAGGTAAGTTGAAAAGATTTTTAGACATCGAGAGTTAGACTTTTAAACATTCTCCAATTTCTTTTAGGTAGACTAGGACTTAAGGCTGGTTTTTCCAAGCCTAATTTGTTTTCAGTGCTGCATGGGAGAGTATGCTGGAGGTTTCAACTACTTAAGCTGCGTTTGTGGTTTAAGACAGAGAAACTTATGATTTATAAATCCACATTTGGTTAAAGAAAAATAGCTTTGAATTCTAAGCCTTGATACTGGTTTTGCCATTCAAATGGCTTGGAATTCCTCGAACAGAGATGCCTCTCACTCGCGTCTGTCTGTATATAGAGGACTTCATCTGCTTCATTCCCAAAAGGAGTCGAGAAAATTGGACCAAAACGAACACAAATGGATGATGAATTTGAATGTTAAATTCGTTTACCTATACTGTTGGGGCTCGTTGTAACTTGGTGCCCAAACTTTTTGAATTCCATCCCAAGACCACCAATTATTCAGGAAAAATCAGAAATGATCTCCCTCAAGACACGCTGCCAAGGACCATCCAATCGCCTGCTATAAGGACGAACCACCCCCCACCTCCTTGACCAATAATGAATTTGATTCAGATATTTATTGTTTGCCCAAGTGTCCTTCCCGTCCTGTCCTTCATGAATATAACATTGATAGGGCGGGTGGTGGAAAAAAAAAAAAACGATGCCCCCAAAACATAATCAAGCCTCTCCCCAGGGTATGACTCCTTGACCCTATCATAGATTATTTCCCAGAATAATCCTAATTACACTTTAATTCATCTTCACGAAACTATTTGCCTTTCCTTTTTGCCCGGTTTTGTTTGCCCATCCCAATGAAGAGCACACACAAAACACAGGCAGAAAAAAAGGACATCCATCCTCTTCTCCACGTGCATCCCTAAAATCATGCTAATTCACCTGCCTCATCGGTCTACCACAAAATTAAATGCGAACGCAGACAAAGCCAGAAAAGGTCCTTTTTTTTCTGTCTTCTTCTGTTTGATATCACTCCTAATTTCCTTTTCGCGTTTCTGATTCAATTTAAATCGATCCTTTTGTCTTTTAAGGATCTTCTTAAAATTAGCAAATCGATTTCAATCGCGCAAACAACGACAGCTCGCTCGACAACGGATACCATCTACAACTACCCCAGCACCCAGGAACAGCGAGAGAGAGAACTCTGTGGGATTATCGATGCTGGCTGGGTGGTGGTGGTGGTGATGGTGATGCTGGATGGGAATTTGTTTGCGTTCTGGTTTTGTTCTCCTTTATCCTTGCCATGAATTAATATGCAAATTAATTTTGTCAACCAATTAGAAAGTAAGACCTAAAACCACTCCCCGCACTCTTTTATTTGGCTCCGTCCCTGTGTGCGTGTGTAATTTGAAACGAAGAAGGATAATTGACAACGACGAAGCTCTGATTTAGGAAGAGAACCAACGAGAGAGGCCCTAACTCTGTTTTTTTTTTTTTCTTTTCTTTTGGTTTTGGTTCTTCTCTCCCAGAATTTCGATTAATTTCTGTAATGTTGACTTTGTGTGTTAAGTGGATGGATGAACTGTGAGGAGGACCCCATGGTCTTGTGGCGGCAGTCCCCACAGTTGTCGGTGGTGGGGTTCAGGTCGATTTTCATTATCTTGAGGTTAGAGCTCCATGCCCTCCCAGGATGTGTGGGGTACATATGTGTGCGAGAGTAACCCTTTTGCTGGGGAAAACTTCCCGTAGACCGAAACTATTTTTCGGCTCCTCCGTTCTGTTTGTTCCTGCTAATGTAGGAATCATGTTATTCGTGTTATCCTCGAGGAAGAGGATATGTTTCAGTGAGGTTGTGAATATTCAATTGACCGCCGGCCGATGTTGCCGCGCCGTCTCAGGACCTTCTGCTAGTGGTGGGATACTTTCTTCACAGGATGTACATATGTAGGTATACGCATATGTCAGGTTGATGGTGAAATTTTAATGATGTAAATGATGTTGTTATTTCTGTTTGTTTGCATTGGATGGATGTGGTGGTAGGTGGATGGGTTGATAGGTGGATAGGTGGATAGGTGGATAGGTGTGCTTGTGTATTGATAAAGTTTCCATTGAACACGGGTAACATGTGTTTACTTTAAGAGGGTGGCAGCTGGGTTAAGTGTACCTATACATAATTTCATTGTTTTTGTGATGGGGTTGATGGGGGTGGAAGGACGTCTATTGGAAAGATAACAGGTTTTTGATTAACTGAGCAGGAGTGTTGACTTCCTGCCAAAAATGGGTGGATTTTTGCATATTGATTGAATTTAGTCGGAGATGTGTTGTGGGAAATTGAATTATTGAATGAATCCAGAAGGATGCTCAGAAATAACAAAAAAGGTGAAACCTTGCTCTATACCTATGGTTTTATGGAAGAAGATCAGGGGCGGTGCTGAATGCCTTTCATTTATCATGATGTTTCAATAATTGAGATTAATTTTATAACAGAGTCTTGGAAGGGACATTTTCTTAACTTATTTAGGAGAATGTTTGTTTTGAATTACAAGCAAACTGTGGTCATGTAGGCAGCTTGATAAAGGCTTATTCAGGGGAGGCATAGACATGTAAAGTGAACAAAAATTGATAAGAGTTGTCCTGAATGCAGCCTTACAAGGAGAAAAGGTCACAGAAACAGACATCCTGAAACTGTCAGACTGAGTAATCACAACTTTGCTGTGAATGCAATACAACTGGCAAAACATTCCTTAGGCTGATCTTTCTAAGGCGGAATGCGTTGAATAGAAAGTGCTAGCTAGGAGCTTACAATTAAGTGGCCTACCCTTCAAGATACGCTACAGAGATGCTCAAAATGTTTATAATTTCTGACTGCCCAGGAGTATCCTTTGAGTTTGGAAGCACAACTGAAGCTCAACAAGGCTACATTTTAAGTGCACTATACGGTTCATCGTCTTTATAAACAGAAAATTCAAAAGGACTAGGTGATGCAATGATGGAATCAATTCCAAAGTTAAATTTTCGACAAAATTTATAATTTTCTAAAAGCATCCAAGAGGACTACCCTGACTGGTGTGCCCAGTTAATCCTAAAATGTTTGTTGCCCAACCACCCAGCCTAACGTCGAAGCCTCTATCAAGCTATCAACGTCTCCAAGCAAATGGCTATCAAATTGTTTAACGCCACACAAACCCCTCAGCACGTAACTTTAAAGACGATGGCCGTAACGACAGCAACGTATGCTGTGGTCTCTAGTTGGTTCCATGGATAGCGTTTAATAAGTTTTGACCTTACTTGAAGGTCAATTCATTGAAAAATGAATTGGTCACAACGATATGGCTTAAATGACGCTATGTGAACCAAAACCATATCAAAATGATATTCTCCGACGATTGTTGTCTTACGTGATGAGGGGCCTGGTTGAGATTAACGTGTATTTCGAGTTTACACTCATTCATTAAGCTGGCCCTCTCCCACATATGTAAGTACATACATATGTCTTAACTATTTAAGCATAGTCCTTAAGTTAAGTTGCATACAGCGTAAAGTACTGAACACAATAGTCCTTGACAACTAAGCAATAGTTTCTGCTTTGATCCGTATGATTGGCCAGAAAAAATACGAATGGTTGTGGGAAGTAAGTCTCTGGCTACCTTGAACCTTACGCGACTATCTTATCCCGACAAAACAAAGATCAAGAGAGTTAAGAATATCTTTACACTAGATGTATGCATTTCAAAGTATCTGGGGGTCCTTCAAAGAACCTTAGTTGAGCTTCCTCCCTCCTCCTTCCTTTAAAAGTCTTTTGATCTGAGAATAACCTAAGCTAGCATAAAGAGGGTCACCAGATACCTAAGATCTGTTTCTTTTAAAACTTGTAGGGAGATTCTATAAATCTTGTTTTCTGTGAATAAAAATTGACAGGGATTAGCGTTCTCTTTCTCATCAAAACTGTTGAATGGTAACAAGGATAATAGAGAAGGAATGCCTACAAACTTTCTTCAATTCGTATCTAGTAGAGCCGTGCTTTCATAATAATGTGCCTGCATTCCACAAAACTTCAAAACACCCCACTGTACACACATATATAAACCCCACTCTCTTCTTAATAAAAGTACGACTATCCAATCATTGAATGAATAAAAAAAAGTAATTAAAGAACCGCCACCAACCAAATTACAAACTCAACCCAGCCTTGCGTGTCGGGCTAAATAAAATAAAAAAAAAATTAAAATAAAATCCAATTTGTTGCGATTATTCATTGAAAAATAAGCCACAACTCAAAAAAGCTCCTGTCACCAACTGTCACACCGTGCACCCTTATATCATTTTAGGGGTGAACATTTTTAATTAAAATTTTCCAGTCACAATAGTTCGCCTCAGTAACTCGCCACCAATTTACGCTAAAAAGCAAAAGCAACAAAAAAAAAAACAACAAATTTTCCTGCATCCGCGTACATGTATGAATATTATTGTTATTACATCCCTGTAACACTGTTATACTCGTATCCTGCTCGTGATTAATTAGCTCACGCATGTAATTCATCCCAACCACGCGCCGATGCATGACAACCCCGTCATTAAAAATTCCCGGAATGCACCAATACCGGCTATGTTTCCCATTACAATCGATGACCGATCCTTGTTCTCGTTGTAACTGTCATTTTTGATGGCCAAACCAGAGAAAACAAAAAAAAAAAAATTGACAGCTCTCACCAGCAACGACCAATTGGTTGTTATGGCATTAAAACCACAGTAGCGTGCACCCGAATTTATTCAACCAAAAATTTTGATTTCGAAATGAAAAAATTCCGAAAAAAAGGACCCTGGTCCGAGGAGAAGGAAAAAGGGCAAAAAACGTATCCCAATGTCCTTGGCTACAAGGAAGGATGGAAATAAAATCAGCTGAACGATTTCTATGTAACGATTATGGCTGGAAATTATTTTATATGACGAAAAGTTTGGCGCTACCACTTTTTGATGACAAGTCATGGCGAGGCGGCTGTGTATTCACAGTTCGAATTAAGGACGTTTCAAGGAATGTTATTTGCCAAAGAGCGAAGGTCGTAAAAACAACAACGGCTACGACAGGGACATCCATCGACAGAGGGCGACACTGTGTGAGGAGACAGAGAGAGAGAGAGAGAGAGTGAGAGAGTGGAGAGAATATTTACGACGGCAAAGACACTGCTCCCTGGTTAATGGGGGCGAAGTAATGCGGTAGAAGTTTTGTGTAGATTAACTGAAAGTTGTCAAAAAACGGGAACTTTTTTATGTTGGATAATTTTTGGCAAAACGACCGAAAGATGTTTTATTCGTTTTCGAGCAGCGTTGTCGTTGGCGTTGGCGGGCTTTTGTTGTTAAAAGATACATCATTCCTAAGCAGGATGGAGGACGTATATATTTATGTTTGACAACGAAACTTGTTGGCCAAGTAGGAATTAGCATTGCATGGGAGAGTTTAATGGTCGAAGTCAAAGTTTTGATGACCCTTTTCTTAAGCGAACAAGCAGCGAGTGGATAGTGTGGAACGTAGTGGTTGGGAATCGCCTTGAACTGGCAACGATCATACAGTGGCCAAAGTTAAGTCCGTTTTTTAAGGTTTCACGACTCCATTTATAGGGATATTTTGGGATAGATTTGATGCAATATTTGCAAAGTTTTATAGCAACATAGAGAATATAGTGCAGGACGGGGTCGTTGCATCAAGTAGGAAAAGCTCGATATTGGAGAAGACCTTCGAATTCAACATCGATACCCACACGCATATGACATAGTGGACCAAAGAGACATGCTCAACTTGGATATCCTTACTCAACGGATAAGGCTTTTCAGGAACATGTTCGAAAAACCTCGATACTCAGTCAATATTTTAAGCCATTCCACTGAAACCTTCAACACCACCAGGGGGTTAGGAGAAGGTAACCCACAGTCACGCAGGCTTTCATATTTTGAAGTACTCAACACTCATGTCAGCACCTTAGATACTACCAATCTTTCGAAAAACTACACAAATTCTTGAATGTGCTGATGACATCGCCGTCAAGGGAAGAACAAAACGAGCTCTCAGTAGCTTGAATTCAGCAGGACCTTCCGAATAGGAGTGGTTATCAACTAAGGCAGGATGAAGTATATGACTCCCACCGTAGACTTGGTCGGGATGTGATAGGTAGTTCTATGGTGTAGAAGCATGTACCTTTACCCAGTCAGATGATAATTCCTCGCAGTATTCGAGAGAAAGATCCTAGGCACGATGTACGACCGTGTAGCCAAGTAAAACAACGTCTGACGAAGAAGACACTTCGACAAGTTGTACGTGCTGTACAGAGACATAAGCCCAGTCAGAAAAATATGTTAACATAACTGGATCATGTGAATACAGGAGTCATGTACATCGATGCTACAGACCGTGAAGGGTTCAACGCCGCACCAAAGGGATTGAGAAACCAAGACAGGCACCGTACTGTACGCCGTGGCCAAGTAGAAGGCGATCTCCCTCGACTTAGTGTACAATATTGGACGCGGCAAGCCACAGTATCAACGAAAGTAAAAAAAAAAGGAAAGGGACTTCTGCTTAGTTTTCTTCCTTGTATTTTCGTCGCTTCAAATATTTTGATATTTTGACGACGAGCCTCTTCTATAAATAGTTGGTGCCTGGAAGCTGTAGCCTGTATTGACTGACTAAAGATGTCTTTCTAATAAAATTTGGCACCAAATTCTTTGAGTCTCCATACTATCAGCTAGTCCTGAGATGCATCGCTCGAGATGGTATCTAAATACAAGGATTCCTGCCATTAGATACACTCGACGCTACTCTCCTCAACCTGCCATACAAGGGTTGATTGTCTGAAAATATTTATTGCCACTTATAATCATCATCCTTCTTTAAAACTACTGGGTAAGCCTCATTGCAATTCCGAGGACATTTCCTTCTCCCCCACCTATCACAGCCTTCCTAGTAGACTCCTACATGTCCCTGCCAATGCCATTTCGTCCTTCCTCCGATCTATTCTCGAAAAGTAGAAAACACACCTATTTCCCTAAATCGCGCCACGAGCAAATTCCTTTAAAAAAAAAATTCCCTTACCCCACTGCCAAGGAACAATGTAACTGTACAGCGATAAACTTTGCAAGAAAAATAAAATCCGCGCCGATGTACATAACAACATAAAGGATCTCCCTACCACCTACCACACACCCCTACACGAAGTGAAACCGAAAATTATTTTCTTCTCTCGAAACACCGGCTCATCAAGCACAGAAAAGTGAATGAAAATTTTCCTTCCGAATAGGGTCCTTTTTTTCACCGTCGGCGTTCCTTCCTTTTCGTTATTTTTTTTTTTTTTCGCCTTTTTTGGTGATTTGCGACGACATATGTGACGACTGACGAGGAGCACACCGGCACATATGCCGCCTCCAACTCACAAAGAACAAAAAAAGGAAAAAAAAAAAACTGAAAGCTTAATGGAGAAGAATATTTCATCGGGGCGCGAGACTTTCATCACTTTTGGCACACGTTCGACCTAATAAGGATATGGAAGGGATATTTCTCTTTTCTTTTAGCTCCTCTCGTGCTGCTTACCTTCCATCATTTTTTTTTTGTTTTCTGTGATATTGGTAACCCAGGTGAAAGCCACCTTCGCATCACGCATCCATTTGGCTTGACATTTAAAGCAGAAAACTCAGGTGGTACGGCGCGCGTAGGATGAGAGGGCTTGACGGTGGGCTCGTTGAGGGTGATTCAGCGGAATTTATGAGTGAAATTAAGGGAAAATTACTTTTGAGTTAAATTAGCGTAATATGCGCGTATGTGTAGACTGTAGAGTGCGGGTGCACAAGCGGGTGGTTTTGTAAGGGAAGGTGAGCAAATGACGGGGCACATTTGGAACATGATTTTATGGTGGAACGTAAATTAACTGACGCGTGATATATACTTTTCAAGCGGGCAAAGATTTAAGGAAATACTTTTTTCCTTTCTTCCCTTTTTCTTATCATATGATGTGGGATTCATTGGCGTAGCCAGGAGCTGATTTAAGATGTATTAAATCAGGATAATGAGTTGGGGTTACCCTGGTTATGTGCGTGCCTAATCCCGTGCGACTGTGGTTGTAATGGATTTAATTGGGTTCATTCATAGTAGCAAATCGCTTTGAATTCATTTGTATCCTGTATTCATTCAAACACTGCTTGGCTTGCACTAGCTCATAAGTTTGCGAACTATTCTTCAATCAAACCCTCCAAGCAAGTAATGATTTGACTAAGAAGAATAGTCCTAGCAGGCTCTAATTTTTTATATTTCTGCGAGGATTGTTTTTTCCAAAGGTTTTCTGTACAAAGAGCTATAGTTTGATGCCTGTTACTGGCACAAACCACGGACACAATCCTCTTTCATCAAATGTGTCGAATATGACCGGGCTCTCATGGATTCATTCACCTTGAATCCAATCAGCAAAGCTAGCAAGGAATGGCAAAGCAAATGGTTTAGCGAAAGCTCCCCAAATACCCCTCTCAAGAGAGCTAGACAAACATTAGGATCATAAAACTCGCTTCATCTCCAAGGATTGGTCAAAAATCGATGAAGGTACTACATACACTCAGAGGAATCACGGATCCATAGAACTTCTCAACCACGCAAGTGTGTTCCAAGAAGAAATATTCCAAGGCCTCTCAGTACCTTTGCAAGGCTTGAACTGTCATGGCATCACTTCCTTTACAGCCAAATCGAAAGAAATGGACAGAAAAACCCAAATCTCTTAGCTCGGAGCGCAGTATCATCCCCTTCTGGATTCCGGGACTGATGCATTTGGAGGCTAATGAAATTACCGATGAACTATCTAGGAAAGGCCTTCAATCAAACGAACTACAAGTCTTAACATCCATTAGTCTTCTCGCGTCTAAAGTTTCCATAAAAATTCACAAATTGGCCGAAGATAGGTGGCGTATACTCGCCTTATGCTGTTTCGGAGAAACCTTATGCTTCATACGTTAAAGTATTTACATAGTGGAACCCAATGGATTAGTAGAGATTCGAGTGAGGCTGCATCACTGTAGAAGCGGTCACCTGTCCTATCTACTTACTTAAATCTAGTTATGAAATACTATCCGATCCATAGACCTTGCAGTGCTCCTTCAGTCTATTTATCTTGTTGTATCTGCACCTAGGTGCCGACATTTGATCTATTACAACCTGAGGTACTTATAAGACTATCATTCGGAGTAGACTTACCCCAGTTAAGAGCACAGTAATCGACTACCGCAGGCTCCTAACTCCTTTGTTAAAAGGCATCAGACTCCATTAAAGTTTTGCCTAATCCCAGCTTGCTTCATGCACAGCAACCAGCAAGTGTAATCAGTATAGAAGGGATAACCTTCACAACCCCCAGCTTTCACTCCACTGATTCATAAGGATCAAGCCCAAATCATGAGATATCCACCAAATACACATTCCACACCTCCTATTCGCCCTGTGGACCAACAGATAATGTTCAACTGTTATCCCCGGCCAAACTCATTACAGACTAAAGCCTTCTGGACGAATGGCACATTTACAATGCTCATCAAGCCCTCGGTGGCCAACAAAAGTTGTCTCTTCTAGCTCACACTTCAACATATCGGTTCAAAGTTTGAACCGCACACCCAACACACCCCCATCGTCGTCGCTTCGTCGTCGGTCGCCACCAACAATTGAACTCGTCATTTCTAATTAACGAAAGGTGAAATTTTGGGAAAATTCAACTGTAAATGTTAACTGTGTAATTTGTTTTACATCCCACCCCCTCGCGCCCACCCACCCGCTTGGCATTTCATTCATTATTGTTGAAGCGAATTGGTTGATGGTGATGGTGATGGTGCTGCCACATCTCCTGCCAATAACCATCCATGATGATGCTCCTACTAATGATGACGATGAATAAAACTGTGGAAAACTTTTTGGAGCGTTATACATATTGTAACGGGTTAATTGGCATTAAACGGTAATTCAGTGTGTTTCCGTTTGTGTTTGCCTTTTCAACTAAAAAGCGCCCAAAATTGCCACTTGGCAGTACGCGCGCCGCGCAACTGACTACACGACGTGAGTGGGTTGTATTCACTTTGAATCACCACGGCCAGGGGTGTACCGATTTCAGATATGACAGCTCTCGCTCTGTGTGTTCCAAATTAGTAAAAATTACTTTCGTGTCACAATTACATGAACCCTTTTTCTGGTGGCGTCGTCGACGGCGTCGATGTCGATGTCGGTGCCCGGGTCCTTCGGATGGGATGAGCAGCGAGTGGTGGCGGATGAATGACTGGTGCGGGACTGGCACTTCTTTGTGAATTAAATTTGCTCCAGAAATTCTCAAAAACGGGACACGCTAATTAACGTGAAAGTTTGGGCGAGGTTTCTGCTGTGGTGTGGGTGTGTGCTTGGGTCAATGGATGTCGAAAAACGGTATCTGTGTACGCTGAACGCTGTACGGTGTATGGCAAATGGTAAACGAAAATTAAGTTAAATTAAAAAGGAAGCGGCCCACTCAGGAAGTGGGAGGACAAGCGCGTGTGCTTTTAATTTAAATGATGTGGCAGTTTTCTTCCCTTTTTTTTTTGTTTGAGTTTTGAGTGAAGGTGATGATAATGACTGGCAGTCAGTCTTGCATGGTGGCAGTGGTTAAGATTCAGGATCAAAGGGTTTAACGGGAATCTAAAATGTCGAAAGGAGACAGATATCCACCAAGGATCTTAGATAAAACACTTCAAAATGCGTCAAATTCCACTAACTCACAGAAGAGCATCGGTGACAACATACAGCCCTGTGGGACGTCACTGCTGCTGTACCTTGGAGATGCATAAAGTCAAAAAGTTGAAAATCCGTACCAAGAAAGTAGTACTAGTGCATGAAAAGCACTTCTGAGCTTCTACCCCACTTTCTGCAAATATGCTGAAGAACGTCGCTACCTATAGCTACCTAGGTACCGCTCCAATTCTCAGAGACTGTATAGGTTTTCCTCTCTAACAAGATGCAGAAGATTCACAAAAGTTGTCTACAAAACTCCATAGCTCTGAATTTTGTACAAACATACCTCCCTCGAAAATGTGACTCTCAAAGTTGGAACAAAATAGTCCGTCCATCCCTTAGTGGTCTAGCTCCATCGAACCCATCCAAAACCATCAGTTACTCAGCAATAATTTCGAGCAAATAAATAGTGAATCTAGACCTAAACGTCACTATTGACAACAGCAACTTCGAAGCAGCCAAGGAGTCTAGCTACCTCTGAGTATGTATCAGCTCCACCAATGACACCTTAGTGGAGATTCGGTCTAGACTTGCTGGTACTTCGGTTCGGCGAAACAAATTGGTTTAAAACTACCAGTTCTACTAGTTGAAGCCGAGTGGAAAGAGGATCTTCGAATCACAGCCACCAAGTTTAAGAGCGCAAGGAAAGCTAGAACTCTTGGTCTGGAGAGCTGGAACAAGCGTGCCTGCAAAGGTAGTAGAAGGAAGCCGTGATTCAGACAAAATTTTTCATCGGGCAAGTGCCCTTCCGGTAAGTAAGTAAACCAAAGATTGGTGCGCCAAAAGTAATAGAGTTAAGCTGAACGAGTCTCAAATTCAGACTTGTGCGGTGGCAACTGAAACCCTTCCTTAAAAAGAAAGAATCATTGTGAATGACTTTATCTCGACGATTGGTCTGAAAACCAAAGATTAAAGCTGAAATCTCTAAGAAAAGCTTCATGGTAAGTTCGCTAGGATTAAGGGTAAGTCGGAGGTATTCAGTATCTTTTTGGAACTTACAACTAAGAAAGAACACAGTCTGCATGAAAGGAAACGTACCTTTATGTAGATGCCCAGACTAAAACTATGTGACTCAATGCTCATATTTTAGTTAATTTTCACTAAGAATCTAGAGTCCTTCGGCTCGAGAAACCCTGTTGCTTGAATACGAAATCTCAGGATGATCTCTTGGGTGTTTTCCTATCAAGTCGTTCGTAAAGCTTGAATGGCCATTTCGACGTGTCGAACTTGGTTGTTATTTTTGGGAAGTATACCCATCTTATTCAGGGCACCAACTATGGACCCACTTAGTTCCTTACCAGATACTTAAGTACCAATATTTAGTGAGTGTAATTTATCCACTTGCCACCATAGACCTGTGGTTCTCAGTTATTTTTAAATGGCGCCCAATGCAGGGGTATGAAAGTACAAGTCTACCTCTTTCTGAATCAACTCAAGTTACTAGCATCAAAAAGTTGACAAACCGATAGAGAACTCAACTCAACAGGCCTTCCCTTGACTCGAAAAGTTATCAAAATGTCACCAATTTTTGAAATTTTTAAAAAGAACTAAAAATACTTCCTTCCCTCAATATGGAAACTCACGCACAATTCTTCGAAAACTCTTTCCTTTCGGAACTCAGATAAATTCTAAGAAAAAAAAAACAGATATCCTATCTCCAGGATAAGCAAAAACTAATTCGAAATTCATTGTGAATTATCCCAGTCTCATGTTCTTCCTTCATCATCTGCAATTCTTTACTTCTTGTTTTTTTTTTTGTGCTGAAACTATTGTCTTCCGGCTGTTCGAGGACTCATTATCTGCTCCGCGCTCTCCATCCCATCTTGCGCGTTCACTAATTTAAGCATCCTAATAAAACGAATTCGTTTCTAGAATATCTGATGACGTTGAAAAAGCCATTAAGCAGCATCCTTTCGCTAGGATTTGCACCCGCAGTCCACCCCCTCACCCCCTCGCTCTCTGGTACCACACACATAGTCTTCTTAATCTCTTGTATTGTCTTTCAGGAAAAAGGATGTACTCAAGCCCTTATACTATCGCAACACCAACCCAACCCTCTCAGTGAATTCAAATTTTCGTGATTTTAATCATTTTGGCAAATTGCTTTCTACTCATCGTCATCGTCATCGTCGACGTCAACGTCGACGTTGTCGTTCACGATGTCTTTGTCGTCGTTGTCGTTGATATTGTCGTTAGGTTAGTTAATTGTTATCCTTGCAAATGCGGGATTGTCATTCAGGTACAAATAGGTGTCTGCTGTTTACTAATTTATCCCTTTTTTCTGTCGCGCTAACCCCTTCTTCGTTGGCATAGCGTCTGAAACGTTGCCTAATGTGTTTGCGTATTGTTTTGTGATTTGTGTGCCTTGTGAGATGCTGGCTGACTAGGTGAACGAGTCTGGCTGTATCCACTTAGATTGTGTTAATTGAAAAACTAAACTAATTGAGAAAAGGACACACAGTCGGGAGGGGGGAGAAAGTAAAAAAGAGTCCTTATGTGGTGGGTGCGGGTCAGTTTTTTTTTCGTTTCTTTTGTTTACTCACATTGGATTCTAAAATAAAAAATAAAGGGAAAATCCCTTAAAGGATCATTCTACCTTACCCCATATACCTACTTATCGGGGGATAGCTAGACAGGCCCCACTTGAAATGGGCATCTGTTTATGTATTCCATTTGCATGACTATTTTGTGAATACTTACTGACAGCTTTCACTCTGAGGCTGTTCTGTTTGTGTCTCTTCCTTTTCTTGTTTTTTTTTTTGGTTGTACCTTGCAGCCAAGTTTGTCTGTTTTATTTGCCTGTCACTTTTAGTTGTACACCAACGAATGGAAATAAATAAATAGAGAAAAAAAATCGTTCAGTAGACTCGTACCATGACTCCATCTGGTTTGTTGTTCTATTTGTTTGTCTGAAGGGATTTTTTTTTCCTTCTTTTCAAAAAGGATAAAACATAAGGCATTGGGGATATACGGGAATATATGTGTATGTGTATGGAAAATACAGTGTTAGCCGGAAGGAATGATATTGATGTGAGTGAGGGGGATCCAGCAGTCAGAGTGAAGTGTGTCCTGAGGCGATGTTAATTCGATTATACTGGCCAGCACTTTAGAATACTGGAAAATCCTATCGAAATCCCTAAGTGGAGGCTGAGAGATAAACAATGTGAATATTGTTGGCAGATATACCGAATGTCCTTCAGACTGTCCAGGACCATATTGAAAAAAATTTAAGGTTCAACGATAGTTTTTTCAACATATGCTCGGTAGTAGTCAGCCGAATGTCGTATTTCTAAATTAAATCTCGAGATGGAGAGAGTATCTGTCTGAGGACTCAAAGCCATGTAACAGAGCTGTCAAGAACAATGTTCTGTGGAACCAATTTAGTCTTTCGGGTCAAGTGGTGCAGACCCTTATATGGAAATACTGTACTGCCCACCTAGTCCAACGACTAGAGAGAGAAATTGAAGATGTTATAGGGCAAGGAGCCCTATTTTCCAAATTGCACGCTATTCTGGTATCCATGGATGGATGCAGGGCATCGAATCCCAACAAATTATTGCAATTAAGTCACAAGTTCTCAAAGAATTGCCACTACCGCCACTTTTTCTTATTTGGCGCCCAACGCAAGACATTAAGTTCTCATGCTCGGCATACTCCTTGCACTGCGGACTAGAATCTTTGTTGCTTGTAGCAACTGATTGCATAGAGGGATGAGTGTCGCCAAGGATATATCAAGCTCATTTATACATCCCTCCCTCTCTCTCTATCTATGTCTCTCTTCTGTGTAACAACACATCACCAAGTTAAGTCATTTTCTCATACAAAAACCTCAACAAAAGCATTAAAACGAACAAAAGAATTCCTCCATTTAACTTTCCAACTTACATCGTCATCATGAGAGAAAGAGAACACCGAAAAAACAACAACAACAACTCAATTAATCGCCGTGAAACAAAAGCACACACCCACACCCGCAACAGCACAATATAACCAACGAACAATATACTGTCAGGCAACGCAGAAATAAAAATTAATTTCGGGTAATTCTTCCGCAGCAATAACATTTTATAATCCTCCACAGGACAAGACAATACAATGGCGCACCATCCGAACAGCGTGCACAACAAAAAAAAAATAAAAATACAACAAGAACAACACATAAATGACCCTACTTTCCACCTAATTTACCCTATTCTCAGGACATTTACATAAATAAACGACAATCTGACTGGAAAAAAGAAAAAAACAATAAACCTTCCCGCCATCATCATCACTGTCCTGGTAGTCATACTCGTAGATGTCCTGGAAAAATCCTCATAAAGAAATGCGTAAAAGAGGGAGCGCCGCAAAAAAAAAAACAGCAAAAATAAAACAGAAAGGATTCTCATCCAGCAATGAACAACCCTTTCTCATGAAAGTCGGTCGGTGGTCCACTTCGCTAGCGCTGGCTATTAGTCATGCATTGTCCGAGAAAAACTTTCCAGTCAACATAGACAAACGATGATCCTTGCCAGGGATATAAATCTTATCTCGTGCCATAGAAATTTGCTGCTAATAATCACCTCATCATGATGTTCTTCGACAGAGCAAAAGATGCGACAAGGCACGCGTAAAGGAAACTTTTTTTCTCCTCTCCATCTTCTCCTCCTTGCCTTCTGGAGAGGAGAGACCGTAGAAGTTGGACAGCACGTTTACTTGTAATCAGGTCAAATTTGATTTGAAATACTTTTTTTTTTTTTTAGTCAACTTGTCGTTGGTCCTTTTCTTAGTTTTTTTTTTTTCTATTTTCTTGTGAAGGCACAATAGAGACTCAATTTGTGAAAAAGAGGCAAAAAGTCCTCACACAAAGGATAATAATCTGGAAAAAGTCCAGCTTCGTAGCCGGAAAAGGTGGTGAAAGGCCTTGCTCCAACAGGGATATAGATTAGGGACACCTTAGTGGTAGTGGTCACAAATAAATTTGTTTGTCCTTTCAACACGTAACTCATCCAAATTCGATTTCATTCAATCGAGTAGAGTAAGGAAACGACCAAGAGAGAGAGAAAGATAGGATATGTACACACACATACACTGCTGGAAAAGGAAATTGATCCTTTGACCAGTCGTTTGAGGGTTCACTTCCTTCAGTTCTAATGAAGTGTGTTATCGGAATGAATAAGATAAGAATTGTATGTTTGTGTGAATGACACTGAAAAATGTCCTTTTCCTTATTGCAAAATCTAAACACACACTCACACACACATGCAGACAAAATCAAAATGTTAAGGTGCAAACAATGCCCCCAAACACAAAAGGGATATATGGTGTAAAATAGGGTTACGGGTTTTGTCCTGTGTGATAAAAACAAAAACAGAAAAAAATTTACATCACCACAATATACACACCGAGAGACCAAGTGGATTTATAGTGAGCAATTTAAATACCGTTAAATGCATAAATCACTCTTGCCCACACAGGGGTTTTATGAACACAACCGTAAATTTAATGTTGCAAAGGATATACATAGGATATAAACAGAACAACAACAAAAAAAAAACAGGAAGAACTACGGCCGAGTTGGATGAGTGAGGAATGTTTGGTTGTTGTTGTAGTTGTCTCACCTCAATGTCAGCAATTCCAATTTTAGACGACCATACAACCGGAGAAGGGTGATGAAAGTGAGGTTATGTTGCAATAAAACTTACAGTGGCGTTTAGAAGTATTGCACAAGTCGTTTGAAGTGAACATTGCAAGGTGGATCCTGGTCTTCTAGAGTTTATTCGAAAGATCAATTTACTACGATCTTATGGACACTATTCACGCAATGGTGGTCATATGAATGTCACGAAGGACATGCACAAATAATTCTGCTTAGAATGCGTTAATTGTTTCCATCTTGTCAGCACAAACGAAACAGGACTTCTTGACCTTTTTATCGATTCAGGTAATCAATGATTTCGGTTGCCGTAAGGGACGTAGCACCATACTCTAAAGATAGCATCTCGTACTTCGATTCAAAGCCAGAAACAGATCCTTGAAATGCACTAAAGACGACGACGAAATGCACTGAAGCGATACAGCTGGTAAACGGCGATGAGCTGATTGGGTACTTTCGGTTCCGATATAGGCCTGACAGAGGTTAGTGCGTTGGACTACATTAAAGGTAGGAGTCCCCAGTACATACACTTACTTTTTCGGGCCCCTCTCTCGCGAACATCTGACAAACATCCGAGCGTAAAACTATCATGAAAATGTTCTCAAATAACAAATTGCCATTCGGAAACGGCAACAAACAGTAGGACTCTTCCGTTCGTGTAAAGAATGTAACATGCATAACACGAATGGTTGTGAGAAGCTAGACCCTGGGTCCAATAGACTTGTAGCCCTGATTAATCGGCGGTCGAAAAATGTTCACCGAATCTTGTAGGAGAACTAAGAATTCCAAATCAATCAGAAGGCCATGAATGATATAATGACCATGTCTGGTACCGGTATTGCTTGCAAACTCAAAATCACAGACAAACCTAGTTCTAAGCCAGAGCGAGATTTCTAGCCTTATAAATCAAAAACAAGTCCGTTTGAGTTCTTGGTAGCGTCGAACACATTGGGATCATTAGTAGATCATAGACGAAACGAACAGTAACTGGCATCTTTGCCTTGGTAAACTTAATGGAAGACAAACAATTTGGGTAAGTATAGACATTCCAAAGGAAGAAGAGGTAAGTCTCACCAATCATTGATATTTTACTTTTGGGAGACCATAATGTAGGTCTCAGTAAAAGTAACGAGACTCCGATATAGAGTAACGACATTGCATTAAAAATATTTTAGTAATCCTTCGATAGCCTACAAAGGATTTTGCAAGTATACAAATGAACAATGACGGTACTGTCTGAATAGACTTCTTAGTTGAGGCCCTAGTTACACGTAGAATTGCTTGACTATCTTAGAATTTGAAGAACTCTTAACGATCTACCAATAAGATTTCACTTATTCTCGGCAGCTTAGAAGAAAGAACTATTTTTTGGGTCACTTTTTTCAAGCTATTCTTTGATGAACCAAGTAGTCATAGTAAAGCCTTGACCTAGAAAAATACTAATTTACTGGAACGAAAATAAAGGCTGCTTAGCACCTATCATTTCAGAACTGTATCTCCTCAGCAGAGCGGAGAATTATAAAAAAATTACGTCACTCGGTGGCGTATACGTAATATTTTTTTCAAAAAAATTTCAATATAGGTATTCCATTATTCTGCACTTAAGGATGAAGGATCTAACCGTATCTGTACACAAAGTAGAAGGCTGGCTAGCACCTGTCTTTTCAGAGCTGTATCTCCTCGGCAAAGTGCATAATTAGAAAAAAATTGGCGTAGCTACATAGGTGGCGTATTTTTTCTTCAAAAATGCAACAACAATGTAGTTGGATATGACTAATGATTCTAAAGAAACCCTTGTATACAGTTCGCCTAAGTTGTCAAAGGCGGGAGCTCCTACATGAATTAGCCTTTTCTGAGACAAAGCTAAGCATGACCCTTCTGCAGAAATCATTTAAAAAATTCCTTGTCTCTGGTGTCCAATAAAAGCACTGATAACGTGGCTAATCCAGGATTGCTTCAACAGAACCAACTCGGCACCATGTTTCAGGTGTATATAATTGTACCAAGTTGGTACTACGTAATGTCTTAGCGAGCGTCTCCAAGCCCTAGGGGCATACCAAGTCTCCGCCATATCGGTATGATCCACAGATTCCTAAAAAGGACGAAATACAATTAAAATCTGTTCTCTGCCGTGTGAACTATCCCCCAAGGAAAGCCTTGTATAACACTACCTTCCAGTAGGCCTCCTTTACGGCTGAAATTTTCACCAGGACCTGTGTACAAAGGACTCCTCGTCACATCACGACATTAAGCGTGTTTATGACTACACAGAAATATTCCCATTCCACCGAGAAAATAAAACACTTCCCACCAACACTGTACACAGCGGACCGAGCAATGGGCGTTTTGTCTACGCAAGTGTTATACACATGTAACTATTTGGTAATAAAAACTTCTACCGGTCTCCCGGAGGACAGAAAAATAATCCCCGTTTAACGGCATTTGGTGGCATCTCTCCTCGGCGAACCTTGGTGGATTGGGGGCGGGCGACACTGGAGAGAATTTTCGCGGCAACTTTGTCAACATCCACACACTATGGCATGGAATGGACTGTTCCGAGGACGAACTGAACGACCGACCACTAGGGTAATTGGAATGAGAGCCATTTAAAACCGAAATTAATTCATTGCGCTGGGACAAAAGGGAGAGAGATAAAGATTACTTGGCCTTTAACTCTCTTTCGTCCTGCCCCACCCACTGCCGCTCGCCCGATATATGTGATTTTCTGTTTGATTGTCGACGCGAGGACTTCGTTGTGAGGACATTCGTGGTATGCTTAACGGTCACGACATGGGGGTGGTGGAGATTCTTTTATTTATATTGCTATTCAGCCATCCATCCAGCACTGGGGCAGAGAGGGCGATGTACACGATTTAAATCTTTTTATATCCTTTTCTGTTTTTTTTTTTTGTTGTTGTTGGAATAATTTGTGACACAATGTTTCGAGGTGCCCTTTCCCAGTTCCTGTCGTGCCTGTGTGACTCACATACATTCATTGCAATGTCAACAGAGTGTAGATGGGGGCAGAAGCAGCGCAAAAAAACTCTGTAATGTCGCCGGTTTTTATGCCCCTTTTAGCGGGAGGGAGTCCTTTTCATGGTATGGACGCGGGGCTCAGTACAATCCAAATTGAGTTTCAGCAGTTATTTGTTTTTTTCTGTGTTCTGTCCGGCGGCTTTATATCTCTAACATTCCCCGGGTGGTTTGAGTTGGTTAGAATAAATTAACGTTTCTCGGAGTCGCCAATGGAAAGGAGTTCTTATCTACTAGGCATAGTTTTATGGACAGTAACGGCGGGACTCTGTGTATTCAAACGCGATTTCATGTGGCGCCTTTCAAAACCTGTGGCACCCTTGATGTCCCTTACTCCCATTCACCCGTTTTTCTTACTCACTATATTTGGGATTAAAAAAACGGATAACAAATCGGTTCTCGGGAAAGGAAGAACAACACTGTTCTGAGAATAACCATGTTGTCCTGAAGCCCGTTCCACTATCGTGTCCTTTTCGATTCCCTTGCGGTTGTTTCACTGACTACTTGGCCTTTTCGGGCGAAATCGACCTCGTGAAAGTAATTAACATCCTTCCACCATCCACCGACAGATGGTTCTTATACCATTTACCGTCTCAAGGGTTCGTTTTGCGTTCGCCAAGGATCTTGACTAGCAATAAAGAAATTAACATGTTTATGACCATCGCACTGGACCGAGGCGGTAGCTACCCACTTGAATCGTATAGTTAATTGCAGGACATTACAAAGTTGATAGTAGTTACACAGAATCCACTGGAATGGGGCTTTTGTGCTGTAGATCCTGATAGTTTGCGCTAAGCTCCTTGTTATTGTTGCTTATTCCCTTCGAGGGAGATCATGGAATTTGTGCAAACTTCGAGAGTTGTTTACCGAATAAGTTTCTGATAGCAAACGTCAATATTGCAAAGGATTCAACGGCGGAATGCGCATAGTGCAACTGTGCTTAGTTTGATCCCTGCGGTGGTTTCGACGTCTTGTTCGAAAATGTATTCCATATGCAAATATCCGAAGCAGACGTATGAAGTGGAATGACTTTAGAGACCGCAGCGCAGCGCAGCACAGTGGGGTGGCGCGTTATGATTTTCATAAACTCATAAGGATGCAGTGGGATGCTCGATGAGAATGCCTCGAGAGATGTAAAGAGCGGGGTTTCTTTGTCTGAGGTGGATTTCCACTTATTTGGATTTTTTTTAATTGAGCTATTTCGGGATTTTCTCTTCAAGGATGCGCTTGACATCCTTATGAGGCAAATTTTCCCATCGAGAAGAAAGTTTTAGAAGTCCTTGCCCTTCTCTCTATTCATTCATGATACTCTACTTCTTGTATGGGAAAGAGAGACAGAGTTTCAGCCAAGAACTCATGGGCACCTAGGACCGATGGGACCTTTACTTGGGTTTACCTTAAACTCATGAATGATAATCCATTGGGAATCAATGGAAGAAAGTGCTCATTCACCTAGAAGCGATTACAAACCGTGGCCCTATTCATCCTAAAGCCCACAAAACCTATTCAAACCAGACTTTTTGGGGATGGTTCAGCCTCTACTACCCTGCTGGGATTGAAAGAGGCAGTATCGAGCCACAAATGGAACCAGAATAATAGGCCAGGAACCAACATAGATGATTGGAAACTCGAATCGTTTGAGTATTACATGATGCAAAGCTCTACCCTTGTTTTGATGTAAGCCCCACTCAAGGCCAGACAGACCATCGTCCTATCTAATGCAAGCAACGTTACTCCCAATGCAAATCCAACCTACCTTTCGATAATCCCAATCTAAGAAGGCATTTCATTTTACAAATTTTAATCATGTACCATCTCGAACCCAGTGCTAAGCCTCCAGAATCCTTTTCAACTGCCTAATCAACTGTACATGTACGCATGCAGCCAACACACACATAGAAACGGATAAAACCAACTTTCCCAAGAAAGACGTCCGATTATTTGTACGATTTCAACATCCTACTTAAAGGATCATGTTTTCTTAGGCGAAATATAAAAATAAAATCAATACCATCTATAAAAAGGACCCTCTACCACTGTGCTTAATTTTTTTTTTTCTTTTTCAAGCGATTGGCCCCCTCGATGTAACATGACAAAAATATATAAATTCTGTTAAATTATGTGTGAAATCTTATATTTCCCTCTTGGGTTCAAGGACATTTGCCCCTTTTTTGCATGACAACCAACAAACCTATCCCAAGTCTACCCATTCCCTTCTCCGTCAGTATGGTGAAGGACATGAAAAGGACAATAGAATAACAAAACAACCAAAAAGAAAGAAGAAGAAAAAAAAAAACCGAAAAGAAAGGATTTCCTTGCTTCGACGACGTCTTTTGGGGTTTCAAGTGGCCCATAAAGTAGCAAAAGGACACAAGATTCTACCCCCCGATTCTATTGCTTATAGAGGAGTAGGAGTAGGAGTAGGAGTAGGTACTCTCCTTCTACATGGTTACATCTTGTTTTGCCGATGACCTTTGTGGACGGTTTCGAGGACATACTAATAACGGTAATTTGGATTCTTAATTATTTGTGACAGAGGCGCACCACAGACCTAAAGATACCATATAGAGCGAGAGAATATGGAAAGAAAGTGCTAAATGGAACGGAAGATGTTTGAATATTTTATGAAAATTTTGCGCATCAAATCGGTCGGATTGAAGGGGGTCAAGTGGTGTGGGCCTGGTGGCTAGTGGCTAGTGGCTGGTGGTGGTTATAAGCTTTGGTAAATAAGAGAATTAGTAAGCAATTGCTCGTATGTTGTGTGGGTTAGCAAAAGTATTCATTCGATTGGACCTGGTTCTAGGGGGTAGGGGATTTGCACACACACGTGTCGTAAAGCGTTGTCCTTGGCATTTAGGTCTCTATGCTCGTTTTAAATATAGATTTGATAATGTGCAATAAGGACGTAATATTCGGGCATTATTTCGATTGTCATGGGACAGGACGTGTTCAAAGCATTTACGGGACGTTTCACGGTCAGTTTGGCTACGAAAATAAACTCATTTGCATCTAACCGGGTTGACAGGGAAATAATTTGTTTCCAAACTGGTTTTTCGAAATATTTTTCACTTGACTGGCCAACTCATTTAGACATTTGGATGGTTTTAGGACATTTCCTTTGAAAGGCCTAAAATTTTATGAACCACTTACCGAAGAACATATTTGTGCTCTTACTCATTCATTTGAGGAAACTACTTGGAATCTTTTAGCAAACAGATGCATCCAAATCAGTCTTGACATGGAAGTGATGTTAGGCAGCCATCAGAGGTCTGACTGGACAAGTTTTTTGGTCAAAATTAGTATGGGAATACGTACAGAAACTGAACGAACTGGACAGTTGTGGAACTGGGCGATCTAAACCACATTGAGCTGAATAAACACCTTAAAATCACACACGGATTGGGGCACAATATTTAGACTCATCGTTAGTCTAAGAGAGTCATGAACAATGTCTTGTTCACATGGGCGACCATTTACCTAACCTAAACTTCTAGGAATATTCAGCAACAGGACTCAGTATTAGAGAGCGAAACAGCTGAGAGAGACATCTTAAAACTTCCTAGTTTCCTCCTAACTAGTATAGAACTATCTCAAAGACAACGACAAGGATCCGCAACTTAGACTCGAAGTATAACTTTTGACTACCTATACGAGTGGAACTCCCTTCCAACCTTCGTCTGGAAATTCATACAATTCCACGATTGAAGTAGAAGTCAAGCATGTTTTTGGTCAGGATCAGTCAGTGGCACCTTAGTTACCATTTCAAATTCTAGGCTAAAGCTATTAGCTACATGTTTCTTCTACAACCCAATCCTTACGATTAACTATAGCTTGGATCTAATCTTTCTTTAAGCAAAGCAATGAAAGGTCCTTCACAGTCACTTTTGTGATACTTCCTAGACATAGAGAAGAAAGTAGAGAGCATGTACGTTGATTATGAGAAGAAGGCAGGACTATTTCTAGCATCAAGTACTAGACAACTGTCAGCTCTGATTACAAAGTGGAATATCTCTCTCCCTTCACATCCTAACTCCGAAAGAAAATCATGAAATATTCGGAAGGAATAAGCTGGGTTTATCTACCAAAATTCAAATTATGAACTCGAACCCTTCTGACCATCAAAATTTAGGCTTTACTCTAAGATTTATCTACTATTTCCTGCGAATGGTTCTGCTGCTTAAAAGAGATCTGTCTCTGATTGAAGACGAGTGCTAACAACCCTAATAACCAGATTCCTAATAACTACAAGGGACCTTGGGGCTCTTAGGCTTTACTGATACGAAAGCAAGGATTAGGCAGGAACAACACACAGTCTATTTCAAACTCTATTTCGGCTTCAAAGCTCTTAGATTAGTCCTAATCGGCAAGGGATCTAGTTTAAATACCAACAATATGAAACTCAACGCATTTCGTTGGTCTCATTGAGCGATTCCATCCTAGCAACCCTACATAGAATACCTAGAGTTCGTGAAGACACTTATGACTTCTGGCTTCACAAATTGCAATTTGATGAGAAAATCTGTCAAGCAGCAAATGTCCCACAGTCCGTAGGAAGGTCCACAGTTTTTATGATGATATCCTTGAAACCTTACAAATCCTCACACTCAGGGAAGCGATCCCAACTGAACTCTGAAGTAAGTTTAAGTCCTGCAGAACCCTAAAATGTTCTAAGAAACCAAGAAGGATCTACTAAACGAGTACCTCTCAGCTTAGTGATCGTAATTGGATGTGATTTGCTAGGAATCGTGGTAAGGAGGCCCGTTTGTTTATCTTACTCATTCGAAGTCCCCACGGTCCACAGGGAGATTTGGTAAAATTCCTCTCACATCGTTGTCTAGATATCTTCGTGCCTTAGATCATACAAAGCGCTCCATATTACGGTCGGAAAAGCAGAACATTCCTTCAGTTCGAAGGACTTTTTGTTATACTTGGTGTCCACTACATTTTTCGCCATTCACATAGTGTTCTACGATTTGTAGGGAGAAGAGGTTGTAATGAGTTCCATAAACTTGTCTTCCAAATACATTTATCCAATGGCTTGTAACTGTTTGACTAGGTACTTCATTCCAACATACAATCTTGTAGACAGATTCCTTCCCTACAGTCCATAGGGAGGCTATATTCCTTTGGCGCTCGTACAACTCAACTGCAACAACAAAACCAACCCCTCTCCAAACAAGGCCAGCAATTCCGCTAAGCCGAAGCTATTCGTCCTGTTAAGCGTTGGAATTCGCATTGACTCACAGTTGACACTCAACCAGCTAAACTCGACAATCATGGAAGAGCTGAAGCAAGATGTAAGAGCATGCCAAGGTCTGCTATATAATGGACAGCCCGAAGCTGATCACGATTTACGGCCCTTCAGAGAATGTTCTAAAATACCCTTTTCCAGCCACTATGCCCGTCAGGTTATAAGTCCAAAGCAGGGGAATTGTACTTAGGTTAGACGAGATGTGGCGTGAGTACGATTCAACAACTCTCATCGGGGGCTACGACTCCGAGTGCCATCAGGGATAGTGATTTCGAGTAATACTCTTCATCTTGGATCATCTCTGTGCCTCGAAACGACTTCTGAAGAGCTGGCTGACCGTCCCACAAGGTGCTAATTCCGCTGGGTAACGTGTGATCGCTAAGGTATCATTGACCTTCCATGGAGTTTGGTTGGTTTTGGTTGCTGTGCTGTGTGGTTTAGGCCATCGTGGCATTAGTAGCCGATGTTAAGCCGTGTTTTATCCTTAAATGGGTTTGTCTGTATTGCATAGATTTCGATAATAGTTCTTAAAATCATTTTCAAGTTGTTGACGCCGTACTGCTGCTTCTGAGTAAACAAGTCTCTCTAGTCAAGTCGGTTCCTAGCAAACCATATATCCAATTGCGATCGCCGAGCTAAGTAGGTATGTAGTCTAAAAGGCCTGCAAGTGAAGCCCAACAAGCTATAAAAAAACACTGAATTCCGAAGATAAACCGCCAGCAGATGGACTGGCCTTGAAAAATCTCTCTCAAGGGTGAATCAAACTCACCTTTAATCTAAAGTGGAAGCCATTTGACTAGCAGCAACTGATAGATCCGTGGCAGGTACCTGTATCAATCTCGTTGTTTCATAAACTTCCAATGTAGAGTCCTGTAGATGCACATTGAGATGCCCTAACAAATCACCTAGCAGAACATATCCATAGGGGATAAACATTGCCTAACAAAGTGGATCAAAACACCCTTAGCTGTTCCTGATCTTAGCAATGTTTAGTCCTCAAATTTAAAATGAATTTTGGTAGTGATTAAGTCTCTTCCTGTACGGCCTCGCTTAGGGCACCCATGCCTCCACTCTTTTACGTACTTTAGGCCTAACTACGAGCGTGTAAGAACTGTAGGAGCCTTCTGATTGTCCCATTACAAAGGTGAGATACACAGATATGAAAAAGCGAAACTATCCAACCAGCAATCACCAATGACCTCGTTTGATCCTATCTCCATGTCCTTACCTCCCTGCGAACATTGCTCATTCAAATTTACCGCTTCGCTAAAAGCTATCATTTTTCATCCCTGTAAACTGTGTACCTATGCTCTCTATTCCCCCAATTTCGACAAAAAAAAAAAAAAAAAAATACATCACACGATCATAGAGCACATCCCTTGCTACACTACCTCCCCAACAACTGCCCTTATTCATCCACAAAATATTTGAGTGCCAGGTTTTCGCTTTTAAGCATCGTAACTCAAGCGGATGTCGCTGAAAAGTTAACTGTCTTTCATGATTTCACCCCCGAAACACAGCAGGGGAAAAAAACCCACACACAGTTTGAACTCTGAAGAGCAGTGACGAACGACCTGGTCCTTGTTATGATGCTTAGTAACGTGTACTGTTGGTACACTGAGCCACCTGGGTACGTCCCAGCGTATATAGTTAACAAGCATCGTTGTGTCATGGCGGTATTAACCTTTTGCCAACCACCGACCCTCGAAAATGTCAACACTGCTCAATTTTGTTCGTTCGTCTCTTTCCGTACAAGGAGTTGTTGGCATCCTTGTTGTTGTCCCTGGATACCGTCAGGTTGGATTGTCTAAAAGTTTCTTATTAGAAACAGAGAGTGAACAGCAACACAGGACACACCGAGTGGACACTCAAATTTTAAGTGAATAGACAGACGTTTATACTCAGGGATAGCAGCAAAAAAAATCCTTACATACCTCAGGTGAAGTGGAGATAGTTAATTAAGGATTTTAGTAGAGAAAAAGGAAAGTGTAAAGTTCGGATTAAAAGGCACTTAGAACTGTATGTATATGCTACATACCTGACACTCTTCTGTGTATGGATTGCAGTATGCAGTATGCAAAGAGCAGGGGAAAAGGACTCTGGGAAGATTAATAAATTCCTTTCAAAACTTTATTTTGTCCCAAAAATGTTTTCATCCTTCGATGAGCGCCCTTTTGGGTAGAGAACATCTTCCTACAGCAATTAATTAATTCCTACCCTCCAGCCATGGAACAAGGACGAAGCAATAGCCCAAAATCCAAAATAACTTAAAATTGTATCCCGACTGACTGCATCCAGAAGTTAAACCAATAATCCAACAAAAATGCCTCTCCTTTTATCTGAGCCTTAAAACTTTCCGCAAGGATCCCCATCGCAGGCAGTGCACCCACCAACACCACCAGCCTACTATGGCCGATCAACAAAAATCCCTACAACATTGGAGAAAAGTTTAAACTCGCCCCAAGGACATACAGAAAAGGGAGAAAAGATTCTACTGAAAGATACAAATTAAAGTTAACATCCTTATTTGCAGCACAAGAGCCCCAGCACAGCAAGGATATGTTCGCTCGTTGTCCATCATTATGGGAACGCATCGAGACATCTTCAAGAATGGGAAGAAAATTTCATTTTCAGCGTGCAAAACTTTCTTATCCTATCAAAAGAATGAGAGTCCTTTCTCAGCGCGCGTGTATGTGTGTGAAAGAGAGAAAAACTTTAACACCGGAATAGCTGCAAGTGAAATCCAGACGACATAGACGAAATCTGACAAATTTCGTTTCGTTTACGAAGAAGTTTCTGCAGCAAGTCTGCCCTCTGCCCTGTCCTGTCCTGTTCGTCCTTATTTTTTTTTTTAATGGTGGCTTTGCAGAAAGAAAAGAACCAAGAACCTTCAGACGACAGCTTCAAAACAGCTTTACCCTTCTATGTGTGTGGTAGTGTGAGTTGTGCAAGGAGGCATATGCCATTCTAAAGTGAATCAAAGTGAAAGTATCCAAAAAATATTTTTTCTTTCCACCTTAAGCCTTCAAGAGATGAAGTTGAAGGATACCACTCTTACACACACAAACGCATACAAGGAACTTTCTAAGATGGAGGGCACAGCATACGTAAACTATTTCACATATTTATTCAAATTTTCTTGGCAAATATTTTGTAATTCGTTTGAGAGGAGAAGAAAGGACGAACCCGAGTGGTTGGTTCCTTAAAACTAAATCTATTAAAGTTTTCCTTTCATGTGTGTGCACGGAGAACTTCGTTCGGGTGTACTACCACTCGTATTTATATGTACCTAGGGGGGATAGTTAAAAGGGACTTAGGGCCCAAAAGTGATTATTTGTGTACTGATAGGTATCAAGATCCAGATACATACACTTGTATGGTAGCAGTATCAGGTATCAGATTTCAGTGTCAATATTCAAAGAGCATACAGACACGTATGTATACACATGTGGGCGAAACTACTCTAAAAGCAAGAATCAAGGACGTACATACGTGGTACGAGAGAAGACTGT
Source organism: Xylota segnis (assembly GCA_963583995.1). NCBI lineage: Eukaryota > Metazoa > Arthropoda > Insecta > Diptera > Syrphidae > Xylota > Xylota segnis. Next base: position 3,174,952 of record OY757238.1, read on the forward strand.
CAATTTGCGGCTTTGATTAGGGAATTTAAAGTTTTGATTCGTTAAGGCGATATAGGGAAAGGTGAATATTTTAATTTAATTGTATTTGGTTACGGATGGGAAAGGTCCTTCGAGACGGTAGGTATGTATGTAGATTTTGTAAAATTTCATTGGAAGTTCATTAAGAGATTTCATCGGTGAAAGGTTGTTGATGTCCTTTTACACTTGTACTTCAAATGGGAATTCATAACTTTTTCCAAAGAAAAAAAAACCTAAGAGTTGTACATGAGTTCAAGTCTCCATGGGAACTCGAGGCGAGGTATATAGTACCGTTTCTGGCAACGTTTGATGTCTTGAAGCATTAGGGACACACCATCACTCTGGGCCTCACGACACGAAATTTTAAAACTTGAAAACCCATGCCAACTGATACGCCAAAGAATATTCATGCAAAGATAGTTAAATGATTGATACGACTCACCGACGTTATGTAGTTGATTCAGCCATGTCAGTACGTCCTTCACAGACTCGGCACTGCAGTTTGATGAGGAGAACTAGCACTCTAACCACACGTTTCGTTTCCACAAACCACGAGACAAAAAAAAAACTTACTTGTCACGCCATTACATGTACAGTCTACATAGAAATGTTCCCCAGGATCGAAGTGGAAACTGAAACACCGAAAGAATAACACGCCACTGCGAGTGTATTAGTTACTAGTCGAACACACGAAACGCGATCAGACATGAAAAAAATATGAAGACCGAAAATTCGACAGCCCCGACGTCTACGAAGCTCTACACTGCACTGATCTGATGAAGTGAATTTGTCAAACGTCAAGCCCTGCACGAAGCTCACACTCGTTTATAAGTTATTGTGTAAGTATGTGTGCGGCTGCATTTGTTTGAAGTGGAGACCGAGAGTGTGGAGAGACTCACACAAAACGAAGAAAACAATGGTTTCTGTTTAGAATAAGCTTATTAGGCGAGAAGGAGTGAGGGTGTCTTACATAGACGACAGACCTTGCTGTGTTAGTGCGTTTGAAGCTAGCCTTGCTTGTAGTGATCTGTGTTTGAAGAACTAGCGGGATTGGGACTTGGCAGTGACAGAATCAAAGCAAAAAATAAAACGCAATCTGTGGTTTCATGATTTTGTATGTAAAGCAAGTTTCAAGCCTGATTTTTATTTTTAAGGGTTCAGAGAAAATCTGGATTTGTTTCCATTTTTTCTCAACATATTCTTAAGTACAATGCTAAGCCACTGCATAATACACACATATATTCATTCCGTTAAAAAGTAATTAACACATACCGCTCCCTAAACATATTTTTTTTAGTCGAAATTTTTCCGTCCTAAGTCGGGGCCAAAGTAAACACATACCAGCTAACAGGCTTAGCTGTGTCAGTGCATTTGATGATAAATCTGTTTTGCGTACGAAGAAAGCGGCAGTATGGGGACAGCGACTTAAAAGGGACTCAGTCAGAGCAGAAACAAAACACACACTTGCTTGCGCGCTTTGCAGTGTTAGTGCATTAGAAACTGCTCTCCCTTTGCGTAACAGGCGATCAGATATAGAGAAACAGTAGGGATGCAGAAGAAGCAGAAACTCGACAGAAAAATAAACAAGACACACACTTATGTACTTGCTCGGCTGTGTTCGAGTATTGAGTTTGTGTGTGAATGGCATCGATTACGTAATTTCGATTTAATGTTCCAAGTAAAATGAATTTTAACAGACACCAACGCCCTGTTTCATACATTTTTATTGTGTGAACAAGATTTCCTTGCTTCTGACTTCATGTACTGCTTTTTCATGGTCAATGGCAGATTTGATCTCGTCCAACAAATTTCAAAAAGTGCATCGACGCGCCATCTATTGGGAGAACCCCGAGAAATATGGACAAATACATTTAAAAATTAAGTAGTGTGTGTAAGTAAAACACACTTTCTCTGAGTTCCTTGCGTAGGAGTGAGAATTTATAAAAGAAAGCTGGTTTGACGGGTTTAACCAGTGTTTAGACTCTCCGAAGCAGATCCGCATACATAGAAACCTAAAAACTGGTTTTAAGGATTTGTAAGAGGAGACTTGAAGACTTTGAAAGAAAGCCTTCGTCTACTACGAAAACTAAGTGGAGGGTAAATTGTAGAGGCTAAGGTGAGGCAGGGCAGGCTACTTCTTTAAATAAAATACAATTTGAATGTTTTCTAGTACAGGATAGGGCTTTGTAATGCGAAGTGTCGTAAGACCAGACTTTGATATTTGGTTTTATCTCGACAAAATAATATTTTTTAGAGCCAACCAATCTCATATCGTATTTTTAGAAATCTAATAAAAAAATGTTCCACATACGCTATAGTGACCCAGTTTTCCAGTTGGGGGCTTCATTGTCAAAGAATGTATTGTTTTGAGCGATCCTTGAAATTCTAAGGCAGTCAACTACACTTTCGGCTAAGATTTTGAAACGAAAGATTTTTGAAACATTAAAACAGGAAAACTAAACTAATTGAATCTGGATCCCAAAGTCTCATTTCTGAAATTCGAAGGCAACCTTGAGAAAAATGATGTGAAACCTTAACTTGCTAGCCATATGCATTCCACAGACTTACTTGCTTTGGTCAATGAATCTCGAGCACTTGCAGTAAGAAGAGAGAAACTACTAGAAGTAACAGGCGAGCAGAGGTAGAAGGAAGGGAATTTAGAACAAACTCAGTCAAAAAATTAGTAAAACACTCGCTGAAATGCTTAGTTGTGTTCGTGTATTTGCAGCTGTATCGGCTTGCATTGAGAAAAGAGAAACAAAACAGAAGATCAGCGACAGACAAAACGAAATCCAAACCAACATTGTGTACTTGTGTGTTAGTGCGTTAGCTGCTGTTTTTGCTGAGTAACAGGCAATTAGAGTTAACAGGAGCTCAAGCAAAGCATTTTCGAAACACATACTCTCTTGCTTTGATATGTCTGAGTATTTCGTATTGCTGCTGTGTGACTGCCATCCATGACGTAAGCAAAGTTAATTTCGCCAATAAAATCATTTTTCCTAGCCACTTTTGTCCAGCGTTTGCCTATTTCACTATTCTGCAACAAACTCCTTTACTTCTGATGTTTTGTGGTGTTGCTCCATACTTCTCCCACAAAATTATTTTGTCGCCGAAATTTCAAAAACTGCATCGACGCGCCATCTATTGGGAGTGAAACTTAGATGTATGCATACATACTTCGAAATATAAATATAAGTGCTTCTCAGTGTGCTTCCAATGTGTCAGGGTATTGGTCTGAAAACTGGTTTGGGCTGGAAAGAGGCTTATTCTTATCGGCTGTGCTGTGTCAGACTACTCAAAACTGGTTTGACTGGTTTCGTGGAAGACGGAATAGGAAGAGACTTAAAAAGAAGTCAAACCACTTTTATTTACACACACAGAGTGAGAATTAACACCAGCTCCTTACTCTTCATGCATATGTTTGTAGATGCCTCCTGAAATTTTATAGACTTAAACGGTTTTGCTGATCATAATGACGGATAGAATCAATAATCAATCAAACTCCAAAATATTCAATTAATCGATTTAAGGTTCTGATGAAAGACAAATTCAGAGGCAACGAACAGCTTGCCCTTTTCAGACCTTCATGGTAAAATGCTGTAACTTTCCGAAATTAATATTCTTGAAGCAAACAACAGTCTTCTAAGTAAAAAAAAAATATTCCACATACTCCATAGTGACTACTTGCATTGCATTGCAATCACAGATCCTTATGAAAGGTCATCTTTGTCATGAAATCGAAGGGACAATAAAGAAACAACAAGGGACTGATGTCAAGCCGTAAGCATTCCAGAGGCTTGCTAACAGTTTATTGAATTCAGTGAATTTCACTCGACCTTGCAGTAAGAAGAGAGTAACTGTTTGGAGTAACAGGCCAGCAAGACTACAGAGAAAGCAAGACTACTGCTGAAATGCTTAGTAGTGTTTGTACATTTGATAATGTTCACAATGAGACAGAACAACAGAAATCAACTTTGAAAAGACCAGCGACAGTCAAAACAAAAACAAGACACACTTGCTTGCAGATATCGCTGTGTTAGTTCGTCAAAATCTGGTCTCACTTCGAGTAACAGGCTGGCAGAGATGGAGAAGTAGTAGGGATAGAGAGAAAGCAGAAAATGTGGTTGTGGTTGTGGTTGCGTATTTTACAATGTGTGTGTGAATGGCATCGATTACCTCGTCGAAAAAATTTCAAAAAGTGCATCGACGCGCCATCTATTGGGAGAACCGCGAGAAATATGGTCAAATACATTTAAAAATTAAGTAGTGTGTGTGAGTAAAACACACTTTCTCTGAGTTCCTTGCGTAGGAGTGAGATTTTATAAAAGAAAACTGGTTTGACAAGTTGAACCAGTGTTTGTATTCATTGGAGCAGACCTGCATACATAGAAACCTAAAAACTGGTTTGAGTGATTTGTAAAAGGAGACTCGGCGAAGAGTTTGAAATAAAGTCTTCTCCTACTACGAACTCTTGAAGGGCAAATAGTAGAGGCTAAGGCAGCATTCCTTGCTTCGGGAAGGCTATTGGTTTAAAATGAAACAGGCACGAGATTTGAACATTTCCTAGTCTCTAAAGGATATGACTTTGTAATGCTCAGTGTCATAAGACCAGAGTTTAATATTCCGCCTTATCACGACAAAATAATATTTTCGAGTGGCAAAATCAATGTTTCCCCTATTTATCGCTGGCCCACAATCATCCCACCAGTCTCATATATTTTTAAAAATTAAAAAAAAATAAAATATTCCACATACGCCCTAGAAAAATTAATAAAATAAAATACAAACGAATGATACGAAATCTGACTGAGTTAGCATGTCAAACCATATTACAATCCTCAGTGTAGTAATCTATAGAATTTCAAGCCGTACTTGCAGTATGAAGAGAGGAACTTCCAGAAGTAACAGGCGAGCAGAGAAAACAGAAACAAAACTGATGTTCAGCAACAGTGAAAACGAAACCAAAACGCACACTTGCTTGCTGGCAGGTCTGACTGTGTAGGTGCGTTGGCAACTGGTTTTGCTTGGAGTCTACAGTCTGGAGTCAAAACAAAACACACACAAGCTCACGGGCTTAGAGGAGTCAGCAAAAATAGGAGAAATATTGAAAGAAGAGACTCAAGCAAAACGAAAACAGATCTCGACTTCTTCGTAAGTCTGTGTTAGTGAGTTACAGCAGAGTAACAGGCAAGTAGATAGTGGGCCCCATACTTGCTGTGTCTGAGTATTTTATACTACTTTTGTATGTGAATGACAAAACTGGTTTGACGGGTTCTGAGAAAATAGACGACTTGAGAGAATTGAAAAAGACCATACCTATGCACTTACTTCAGGCTTGATACCAGCTTTTTCTGTTTTATGATAATTATTGCAGGTTATGTACTATGTAGGGGCTTTGTAGTTTCAAATTCCGTACTCACAGAAGGCTGCTAAAGACCGTCTTATATTATCGATTGGATTCATTTGCTTATGTCCAAAATCGACTTATGAGGTTTTTGATTGTAACCATAGACGAGTGTAACAAAGCAAGTCCTTTTCGAGTTTTTAAGGTAAAATGAAAAGAAAATCCCTACACGGCTTACTCCTTCAAGTGGGGGACTTTAGTATTATTTCCCTCACTTCGAAGTAAAAAGGCACACTAAAGTGCTAAAATTATACTACGACTGTAGCATTTCTGAACCGAAAGTACTGGATATGTACCTTCAATGCAGGTTTGTTGATTTTTAGGAGGTTATTGCTTTCGAATGAAACAGGCCTTGTCATATGATTCTCAAGCCATTAAGCTAACAATTTTAGGCTCGATTTTTTAACACGTATGGAATGGACCGTGCAAAAGTCCGTTGGTAACAGAATTCAATCTATTCGGTATGTTTCGTTGGCCCACGATCAGCCAACCACCGTCTCATATATTTGTAGAAAGTTGTTGAAAGAAAAATAATTTAATTTTGCTAAAAAAAAATAGTCCACATACGCCATAGTGGAATGTATTTATTCCATCAAAATTGACGAAGACTATAAAACCTTGACATGAAAACAGAATGAAACTGATTGAGCTGGTGGCTCTTAATAATGTTTAAAGAATGAGTGAACTCCAAGCTACCAGCAGAGGAGAAAAGAAAGGAAACACTTCTAGAAAAAACAGGCACGATAGGCTAGAGAGAAACGGACTTAGCAGAAACCCGATCCAAATAAAACCAAACCAAGCACATGCTGAATGGATCGGTAATGTCAGCGTATTCAATTATGGATTAAATTAAAAAGACTGATGAAGACTCAGCCGAAACGTAAACAAAACAAAATTAAGGGCTTGGTTGTGTTTGAGAACCTCATGTTGCTTGTGTGTTGCTATTTCGCAAATCAAATCGTGAGAGTAAGACTTACTCTCTCACGTAGAGGATTTCAGTATCATTGTGCTACTTTCGAAGTAAAAGGCACACTAATGTGCTAGAACTTCACTACAACTCTAGCATTTATTAGTAGAAAGTGCTAGAAATGCTACAGTGTTACCACGAAAATGATACGAGATCGGAGGGAAGATAAAGTGAAAGCCAGAATTTGAGAAGAGTAGTTTGATACATACACAAAAATCAGACACATACTTGCTTACAGGCCTCACAGTATTTATGAATTTCAAGTGAGATCTACAGAGGTCGGCTTGGGAGAGATGGAAACAAGCAACACACTTGCTCCCTCATTTTAAAGTATTAGTGCGTTTACAGCTGGTAATAGGCAAGCGGAGATAAGGAAAAGGCTACCAAGGAGAAACCCAAAATATGAACGCAACACACACATGACACACTGAGTTGTGTCAGTGCATTTCAAAGAGAATCAGATTCGAATAAGAAAAATGAAAAAATGGAACGAGAGCGACTGAAAAAAAGACTAAGCTCAGCCAAAACGAAACACAGACTTGCTTGCTTGGTTGTGTTTGAGCGTATCATATGCACATATGCTTGTATGTGAGAGTCATAGATTAGTCAAATATGATTTAATTTTGGAAAAGAAGGCAATTTTCATTTATTTTTTGTGATTTCACTATTTTTAAACAAAACCCTTTGCTTCTGAAGTCCTTCCCCTGTCTTCATCCGTCAGCCACAGATCTTTTTCCGAAGTACAATTCCAAAAAGTGCATCGATGCGCCATCTATTGGGAGAACCCCGAGAAATATGGTTAAATACATTTAAAAATTAAGTAGTGTGTGTAAGTACAACACACTTCCTCTGAGTTCCTTGCGTAGGAGTGAGAATTTGTAAAAGAAAACTGGTTTGACGGGTTTAGCCAGTGTTTATACTCTCTGAAGCAGATCCGCATACATTGATACGTGAAAACTGGTTTTACTGGTTTGTAAAAAGGGAATTGATGACCGATTTGAAAGAGGGACTTCGTCAAACGTGAAATGGAATGAAAATAATAGATTTTATTGGAGATGTGGCAGTTTCAATGAGGCTATTGCTTTCGAATGAAACAAGCACGAAATGTAATTGTCTTCTAGCTTCTTAGTTTTCTGAATTTAACCTTGCATTTAAGTATCATTTGACTAAACTTTAATATTTGGATTATTTGTATATTAAATACAAAGAAAACTAATTTCATTATATTTTGAAAAAAAATATTCCACATACGCCCCAGGGGCCATTAATACATTACGTCAGTTTCTTATGATTTCGCTGTTTTTCAATAAAATGCTTTGGTTCTGACTTCATTACATAGCCTCTATCTAGTGGCTACTAGAAGACTGCTGCGAATAACAGGCAACCAGATCTGTAGAGAAAGGGGCTCAGCAGAAACCCAAACAAATCCATAACACAACACGCACATGCTTGGTTGTGTCAGTGGATCCGAAACTGGATCAGATTGCAATAAGAAAAGGGAAGGGCGAGGTAGAGAGAGACTTAAAAAAGACTCAACCAAAACGTAAACGAAATACATTCATACTTCCTTGCTTGCAGGCCTAGGGTAGTTGACTGGCTGAGAGTGTTTCTACAAAAAAAACCTGTTAAACCTGTACAAACTCAGTACAAATAATTGCCTTTAGTGCCAGATTGCATAGGCCTTCTTAGGTCGGCATGTATGAATGCAAATGTTACGGATAGGTATGGTTCTTCATACATTTTATGAATGAAGCTACTGCAGTCAATAAGTAATATTTCATGAAGAAGCGTTTTGTTTTCAGCAACACCTCAATTTCAATTTTTCCGAGTGACTTACAGAAGCCGAAAAATGACTATTTCTTACAGATTTGAAACGACAGTCTTTAGAATAAACACAAATTTCTAGTTCGACATCAAAAACCCGTCTCCACTGGTAAACCAAATCAGTTCTAAAATAGCTGGAATATCAAAAAGTGCATCGACGCGCCATCTATTGAGTCACAAATTGTGAGAGTAACATTTACTCTCTCTTGTGGAGGATTTTAATATCATTTCCCTCACTTCGAAGTAAAAGGCACACTTATGTGCTAGAACTTAACTACAACTGTAGCATTTATTAGTACAAAGTGCTAGAAATGCTACAGTGTTACCAACAATATGATACGAGATCGGAGGAAAGATAAGTCAATAGGTCAAGCCTCTGTTACTGTGGGAAGAGTACTTTAGAAAAACAATACACACACCAGCTTGCAGATATCGTTGTGTTGGTGCATTTAAGTCGGGCTTTGCTTGAATAAGGAAGTCAAAGTCAGCAAAATACATACCAGCTAACAGGCTTAGCTGTGTCAGTGCGTTTGATGATAAGCGGCAGTATGGGGACAGCGACTTAAAAGGGACTCAGTCAGAGCAGAAACAAAACACACACTTGCTTGCACGTTTTGCAGTGTTAGTGCATTAGAAACTGCTCTTCTTTCCAGTAACAGGCGAGCAGATATGGAGAAACAGTAGGGATTCAGAAGAAGCAGAAACTCGACAGAAAAATAAACAAGACACACACTTATGTACTTGCTCGGCTGTGTTCGAGTATTGAGTTTGTGTGTGAATGGCATCGATTACGTAATTTCGATTTAATGTTCCAAGTAAAATGAATTTTAACAGACACCAACGCCCTGTTTCATACATTTTTATTGTGTGAACAAGATTTCCTTGCTTCTGACTTCATGTACTGCTTTTTCATGGTCAATGGCAGATTTGATCTCGTCCAACAAATTTCAAAAAGTGCATCGACGCGCCATCTATTGGGAGAACCCCGAGAAATATGGACAAATACATTTAAAAATTAAGTAGTGTGTGTAAGTAAAACACACTTTCTCTGAGTTCCTTGCGTAGGAGTGAGAATTTATAAAAGAAAGCTGGTTTGACGGGTTTAACCAGTGTTTAGACTCTCCGAAGCAGATCCGCATACATAGAAACCTAAAAACTGGTTTTAAGGATTTGTAAGAGGAGACTTGAAGACTTTGAAAGAAAGCCTTCGTCTACTACGAAAACTAAGTGGAGGGTAAATTGTAGAGGCTAAGGTGAGGCAGGGCAGGCTACTTCTTTAAATAAAATACAATTTGAATGTTTTCTAGTACAGGATAGGGCTTTGTAATGCGAAGTGTCGTAAGACCAGACTTTGATATTTGGTTTTATCTCGACAAAATAATATTTTTTAGAGCCAACCAATCTCATATCGTATTTTTAGAAATCTAATAAAAAAATGTTCCACATACGCTATAGTGACCCAGTTGGCCAGTTGGGGGCTTCATTGTCAAAAAATGTATTGTTTTGAGCGATCCTTGAAATTCTAACGCAGTCAACTACACTTTCGGCTAAGATTTTGAAACGAAAGATTTTTGAAACATTAAAACAGGAAAACTAAACTAATTGAATCTGGATCCCAAAGTCTCATTTCTGAAATTCGAAGGCAACCTTGAGAAAAATGATGTGAAACCTTAACTTGCTAGCCATATGCATTCCACAGACTTACTTGCTTTGGTCAATGAATCTCGAGCACTTGCAGTAAGAAGAGAGAAACTATTAGAAGTAACAGGCGAGCAGAGGTAGAAGGAAGGGAATTTAGAACAAACTCAGTCAAAAAATTAGTAAAACACTCGCTGAAATGCTTAGTTGTGTTCGTGTATTTGCAGCTGTATCGGCTTGCATTGAGAAAAGAGAAACAAAACAGAAGATCAGCGACAGACAAAACGAAATCCAAACCAACATTGTGTACTTGTGTGTTAGTGCGTTAGCTGCTGTTTTTGCTGAGTAACAGGCAATTAGAGTTAACAGGAGCTCAAGCAAAGCATTTTCGAAACACATACTCTCTTGCTTTGATATGTCTGAGTATTTCGTATTGCTGCTGTGTGACTGCCATCCATGACGTAAGCAAAGTTAATTTCGCCAATAAAATCATTTTTCCTAGCCACTTTTGTCCAGCGTTTGCCTATTTCACTATTCTGCAACAAACTCCTTTACTTCTGATGTTTTGTGGTGTTGCTCCATACTTCTCCCACAAAATTATTTTGTCGCCGAAATTTCAAAAACTGCATCGACGCGCCATCTATTGGGAGTGAAACTTAGATGTATGCATACATACTTCGAAATATAAATATAAGTGCTTCTCAGTGTGCTTCCAATGTGTCAGGGTATTGGTCTGAAAACTGGTTTGGGCTGGAAAGAGGCTTATTCTTATCGGCTGTGCTGTGTCAGACTACTCAAAACTGGTTTGACTGGTTTCGTGGAAGACGGAATAGGAAGAGACTTAAAAAGAAGTCAAACCACTTTTATTTACACACACAGAGTGAGAATTAACACCAGCTCCTTACTCTTCATGCATATGTTTGTAGATGCCTCCTGAAATTTTATAGACTTAAACGGTTTTGCTGATCATAATGACGGATAGAATCAATAATCAATCAAACTCCAAAATATTCAATTAATCGATTTAAGGTTCTGATGAAAGACAAATTCAGAGGCAACGAACAGCTTGCCCTTTTCAGACCTTCATGGTAAAATGCTGTAACTTTCCGAAATTAATATTCTTGAAGCAAACAACAGTCTTCTAAGTAAAAAAAAAATATTCCACATACTCCATAGTGACTACTTGCATTGCATTGCAATCACAGATCCTTATGAAAGGTCATCTTTGTCATGAAATCGAAGGGACAATAAAGAAACAACAAGGGACTGATGTCAAGCCGTAAGCATTCCAGAGGCTTGCTAACAGTTTATTGAATTCAGTGAATTTCACTCGACCTTGCAGTAAGAAGAGAGTAACTGTTTGGAGTAACAGGCCAGCAAGACTACAGAGAAAGCAAGACTACTGCTGAAATGCTTAGTAGTGTTTGTACATTTGATAATGTTCACAATGAGACAGAACAACAGAAATCAACTTTGAAAAGACCAGCGACAGTCAAAACAAAAACAAGACACACTTGCTTGCAGATATCGCTGTGTTAGTTCGTCAAAATCTGGTCTCACTTCGAGTAACAGGCTGGCAGAGATGGAGAAGTAGTAGGGATAGAGAGAAAGCAGAAAATGTGGTTGTGGTTGTGGTTGCGTATTTTACAATGTGTGTGTGAATGGCATCGATTACCTCGTCGAAAAAATTTCAAAAAGTGCATCGACGCGCCATCTATTGGGAGAACCGCGAGAAATATGGTCAAATACATTTAAAAATTAAGTAGTGTGTGTGAGTAAAACACACTTTCTCTGAGTTCCTTGCGTAGGAGTGAGATTTTATAAAAGAAAACTGGTTTGACAAGTTGAACCAGTGTTTGTATTCATTGGAGCAGACCTGCATACATAGAAACCTAAAAACTGGTTTGAGTGATTTGTAAAAGGAGACTCGGCGAAGAGTTTGAAATAAAGTCTTCTCCTACTACGAACTCTTGAAGGGCAAATAGTAGAGGCTAAGGCAGCATTCCTTGCTTCGGGAAGGCTATTGGTTTAAAATGAAACAGGCACGAGATTTGAACATTTCCTAGTCTCTAAAGGATATGACTTTGTAATGCTCAGTGTCATAAGACCAGAGTTTAATATTCCGCCTTATCACGACAAAATAATATTTTCGAGTGGCAAAATCAATGTTTCCCCTATTTATCGCTGGCCCACAATCATCCCACCAGTCTCATATATTTTTAAAAATTAAAAAAAAATAAAATATTCCACATACGCCCTAGAAAAATTAATAAAATAAAATACAAACGAATGATACGAAATCTGACTGAGTTAGCATGTCAAACCATATTACAATCCTCAGTGTAGTAATCTATAGAATTTCAAGCCGTACTTGCAGTATGAAGAGAGGAACTTCCAGAAGTAACAGGCGAGCAGAGAAAACAGAAACAAAACTGATGTTCAGCAACAGTGAAAACGAAACCAAAACGCACACTTGCTTGCTGGCAGGTCTGACTGTGTAGGTGCGTTGGCAACTGGTTTTGCTTGGAGTCTACAGTCTGGAGTCAAAACAAAACACACACAAGCTCACGGGCTTAGAGGAGTCAGCAAAAATAGGAGAAATATTGAAAGAAGAGACTCAAGCAAAACGAAAACAGATCTCGACTTCTTCGTAAGTCTGTGTTAGTGAGTTACAGCAGAGTAACAGGCAAGTAGATAGTGGGCCCCATACTTGCTGTGTCTGAGTATTTTATACTACTTTTGTATGTGAATGACAAAACTGGTTTGACGGGTTCTGAGAAAATAGACGACTTGAGAGAATTGAAAAAGACCATACCTATGCACTTACTTCAGGCTTGATACCAGCTTTTTCTGTTTTATGATAATTATTGCAGGTTATGTACTATATAGGGGCTTTGTAGTTTCAAATTCCGTACTCACAGAAGGCTGCTAAAGACCGTCTTATATTATCGATTGGATTCATTTGCTTATGTCCAAAATCGACTTATGAGGTTTTTGATTGTAACCATAGACGAGTGTAACAAAGCAAGTCCTTTTCGAGTTTTTAAGGTAAAATGAAAAGAAAATCCCTACACGGCTTACTCCTTCAAGTGGGGGACTTTAGTATTATTTCCCTCACTTCGAAGTAAAAAGGCACACTAAAGTGCTAAAATTATACTACGACTGTAGCATTTCTGAACCGAAAGTACTGGATATGTACCTTCAATGCAGGTTTGTTGATTTTTAGGAGGTTATTGCTTTCGAATGAAACAGGCCTTGTCATATGATTCTCAAGCCATTAAGCTAACAATTTTAGGCTCGATTTTTTAACACGTATGGAATGGACCGTGCAAAAGTCCGTTGGTAACAGAATTCAATCTATTCGGTATGTTTCGTTGGCCCACGATCAGCCAACCACCGTCTCATATATTTGTAGAAAGTTGTTGAAAGAAAAATAATTTAATTTTGCTAAAAAAAATAGTCCACATACGCCATAGTGGAATGTATTTATTCCATCAAAATTGACGAAGACTATAAAACCTTGACATGAAAACAGAATGAAACTGATTGAGCTGGTGGCTCTTAATAATGTTTAAAGAATGAGTGAACTCCAAGCTACCAGCAGAGGAGAAAAGAAAGGAAACACTTCTAGAAAAAACAGGCACGATAGGCTAGAGAGAAACGGACTTAGCAGAAACCCGATCCAAATAAAACCAAACCAAGCACATGCTGAATGGATCGGTAATGTCAGCGTATTCAATTATGGATTAAATTAAAAAGACTGATGAAGACTCAGCCGAAACGTAAACAAAACAAAATTAAGGGCTTGGTTGTGTTTGAGAACCTCATGTTGCTTGTGTGTTGCTATTTCGCAAATCAAATCGTGAGAGTAAGACTTACTCTCTCACGTAGAGGATTTCAGTATCATTGTGCTACTTTCGAAGTAAAAGGCACACTAATGTGCTAGAACTTCACTACAACTCTAGCATTTATTAGTAGAAAGTGCTAGAAATGCTACAGTGTTACCACGAAAATGATACGAGATCGGAGGGAAGATAAAGTGAAAGCCAGAATTTGAGAAGAGTAGTTTGATACATACACAAAAATCAGACACATACTTGCTTACAGGCCTCACAGTATTTATGAATTTCAAGTGAGATCTACAGAGGTCGGCTTGGGAGAGATGGAAACAAGCAACACACTTGCTCCCTCATTTTAAAGTATTAGTGCGTTTACAGCTGGTAATAGGCAAGCGGAGATAAGGAAAAGGCTACCAAGGAGAAACCCAAAATATGAACGCAACACACACATGACACACTGAGTTGTGTCAGTGCATTTCAAAGAGAATCAGATTCGAATAAGAAAAATGAAAAAATGGAACGAGAGCGACTGAAAAAAAGACTAAGCTCAGCCAAAACGAAACACAGACTTGCTTGCTTGGTTGTGTTTGAGCGTATCATATGCACATATGCTTGTATGTGAGAGTCATAGATTAGTCAAATATGATTTAATTTTGGAAAAGAAGGCAATTTTCATTTATTTTTTGTGATTTCACTATTTTTAAACAAAACCCTTTGCTTCTGAAGTCCTTCCCCTGTCTTCATCCGTCAGCCACAGATCTTTTTCCGAAGTACAATTCCAAAAAGTGCATCGATGCGCCATCTATTGGGAGAACCCCGAGAAATATGGTTAAATACATTTAAAAATTAAGTAGTGTGTGTAAGTACAACACACTTTCTCTGAGTTCCTTGCGTAGGAGTGAGAATTTGTAAAAGAAAACTGATTTGACGGGTTTAGCCAGTGTTTATACTCTCTGAAGCAGATCCGCATACATTGATACGTGAAAACTGGTTTTACTGGTTTGTAAAAAGGGAATTGATGACCGATTTGAAAGAGGGACTTCCGCAAACGTGAAATGGAATGAAAATAATAGATTTTATTGGAGATGTGGCAGTTTCAATGAGGCTATTGCTTTCGAATGAAACAAGCACGAAATGTAATTGTCTTCTAGCTTCTTAGTTTTCTGAATTTAACCTTGCATTTAAGTATCATTTGACTAAACTTTAATATTTGGATTATTTGTATATTAAATACAAAGAAAACTAATTTCATTATATTTTGAAAAAAAATATTCCACATACGCCCCAGGGGCCATTAATACATTACGTCAGTTTCTTATGATTTCGCTGTTTTTCAATAAAATGCTTTGGTTCTGACTTCATTACATAGCCTCTATCTAGTGGCTACTAGAAGACTGCTGCGAATAACAGGCAACCAGATCTGTAGAGAAAGGGGCTCAGCAGAAACCCAAACAAATCCATAACACAACACGCACATGCTTGGTTGTGTCAGTGGATCCGAAACTGGATCAGATTGCAATAAGAAAAGGGAAGGGCGAGGTAGAGAGAGACTTAAAAAAGACTCAACCAAAACGTAAACGAAATACATTCATACTTCCTTGCTTGCAGGCCTAGGGTAGTTGACTGGCTGAGAGTGTTTCTACAAAAAAAACCTGTTAAACCTGTACAAACTCAGTACAAATAATTGCCTTTAGTGCCAGATTGCATAGGCCTTCTTAGGTCGGCATGTATGAATGCAAATGTTACGGATAGGTATGGTTCTTCATACATTTTATGAATGAAGCTACTGCAGTCAATAAGTAATATTTCATGAAGAAGCGTTTTGTTTTCAGCAACACCTCAATTTCAATTTTTCCGAGTGACTTACAGAAGCCGAAAAATGACTATTTCTTACAGATTTGAAACGACAGTCTTTAGAATAAACACAAATTTCTAGTTCGACATCAAAAACCCGTCTCCACTGGTAAACCAAATCAGTTCTAAAATAGCTGGAATATCAAAAAGTGCATCGACGCGCCATCTATTGAGTCACAAATTGTGAGAGTAACATTTACTCTCTCTTGTGGAGGATTTTAATATCATTTCCCTCACTTCGAAGTAAAAGGCACAATAATGTGCTGGAACTTCACTACAACTGTAGCATTTATTAGTACAAAGTGCTAGAAATGCTACAGTGTTACCACAAATATGATACGAGATCGGAGGAAAGATAAGTCAATAGGTCAAGCCTCTGTTACTGTGGGAAGAGTACTTTAGAAAAACAATACACACACCAGCTTGCAGATATCGTTGTGTTGGTGCATTTAAGTCTGGCTTTGCTTGAATAAGGAAGTCAAAGTCAGCAAAATATATACCAGCTAACAGGCTTAGCTGTGTCAGTGCGTTTGATGATAAGCGGCAGTATGGGGACAGCGACTTAAAAGGGACTCAGTCAGAGCAGAAACAAAACACACGCTTGCGCGTTTTGCAGTGTTAGTGCATTAGAAACGGCTCTCCCTTTGCGTAACAGGCGATCAGATATAGAGAAACAGTAGGGATGCAGAAGAAGCAGAAACTCGACAGAAAAATAAACAAGACACACACTTATGTACTTGCTCGGCTGTGTTCGAGTATTGAGTTTGTGTGTGAATGGTATCGATTACGTAATTTCGATTTAATGTTCCAAGTAAAATCAATTTTAACAGACACCAACGCCCTGTTTCATACATTTTTATTGTGTGAACAAGATTTCCTTGCTTCTGACTTCATGTACTGCTTTTTCATGGTCAATGGCAGATTTGATCTCGTCCAACAAATTTCAAAAAGTGCATCGACGCGCCATCTATTGGGAGAACCCCGAGAAATATGGTTAAATACATTTTAAAACTAAGTAGTGTGTGTAAGTAAAACACACTTTCTCTGAGTTCCTTGCGTAGGAGTAAGAATTTATAAAAGAAAACTGGTTTGACAAGTTTAACCAGTATTTAGACTCTCCGAAGCAGATCCGCATACATAGAAACCTAAAAACTGGTTTTAGGGATTTGTAAGAGGAGACTTGAAGACTTTGAAAGAAAGCCTTCGCCTACTACGAAAACTAAGTGGAGGGTAAATTGTAGAGGCTAAGGTGAGGCAGGACAGGCTACTTCTTTAAATAAAATACAATTTGAATGTTTTCTAGTACAGGATATGGCTTTGTATCTCGACAAAATAATATTTTTGAGAGCCAACCAATCTCATATCGTATTTTTAGAAATCTAATAAAAAAATGTTCCACATACGCTATAGTGACCCAGTTGGCCAGTTGGGGGCTTCATTGTCAAAAAATGTATTGTTTTGAGCGATCCTTGAAATTCTAACGCAGTCAACTACACTTTCGGCTAAGATTTTGAAACGAAAGATTTTTGAAACATTAAAACAGGAAAACTAAACTAATTGAATCTGGATCCCAAAGTCTCATTTCTGAAATTCGAAGGCAACCTTGAGAAAAATGATGTGAAACCTTAACTTGCTAGCCATATGCATTCCACAGACTTACTTGCTTTGGTCAATGAATCTCGAGCACTTGCAGTAAGAAGAGAGAAACTATTAGAAGTAACAGGCGAGCAGAGGTAGAAGGAAGGGAATTTAGAACAAACTCAGTCAAAAAATTAGTAAAACACTCGCTGAAATGCTTAGTTGTGTTCGTGTATTTGCAGCTGTATCGGCTTGCATTGAGAAAAGAGAAACAAAACAGAAGATCAGCGACAGACAAAACGAAATCCAAACCAACATTGTGTACTTGTGTGTTAGTGCGTTAGCTGCTGTTTTTGCTGAGTAACAGGCAATTAGAGTTAACAGGAGCTCAAGCAAAGCATTTTCGAAACACATACTCTCTTGCTTTGATATGTCTGAGTATTTCGTATTGCTGCTGTGTGACTGCCATCCATGACGTAAGCAAAGTTAATTTCGCCAATAAAATCATTTTTCCTAGCCACTTTTGTCCAGCGTTTGCCTATTTCACTATTCTGCAACAAACTCCTTTACTTCTGATGTTTTGTGGTGTTGCTCCATACTTCTCCCACAAAATTATTTTGTCGCCGAAATTTCAAAAACTGCATCGACGCGCCATCTATTGGGAGTGAAACTTAGATGTATGCATACATACTTCGAAATATAAATATAAGTGCTTCTCAGTGTGCTTCCAATGTGTCAGGGTATTGGTCTGAAAACTGGTTTGGGCTGGAAAGAGGCTTATTCTTATCGGCTGTGCTGTGTCAGACTACTCAAAACTGGTTTGACTGGTTTCGTGGAAGACGGAATAGGAAGAGACTTAAAAAGAAGTCAAACCACTTTTATTTACACACACAGAGTGAGAATTAACACCAGCTCCTTACTCTTCATGCATATGTTTGTAGATGCCTCCTGAAATTTTATAGACTTAAACGGTTTTGCTGATCATAATGACGGATAGAATCAATAATCAATCAAACTCCAAAATATTCAATTAATCGATTTAAGGTTCTGATGAAAGACAAATTCAGAGGCAACGAACAGCTTGCCCTTTTCAGACCTTCATGGTAAAATGCTGTAACTTTCCGAAATTAATATTCTTGAAGCAAACAACAGTCTTCTAAGTAAAAAAAAAATATTCCACATACTCCATAGTGACTACTTGCATTGCATTGCAATCACAGATCCTTATGAAAGGTCATCTTTGTCATGAAATCGAAGGGACAATAAAGAAACAACAAGGGACTGATGTCAAGCCGTAAGCATTCCAGAGGCTTGCTAACAGTTTATTGAATTCAGTGAATTTCACTCGACCTTGCAGTAAGAAGAGAGTAACTGTTTGGAGTAACAGGCCAGCAAGACTACAGAGAAAGCAAGACTACTGCTGAAATGCTTAGTAGTGTTTGTACATTTGATAATGTTCACAATGAGACAGAACAACAGAAATCAACTTTGAAAAGACCAGCGACAGTCAAAACAAAAACAAGACACACTTGCTTGCAGATATCGCTGTGTTAGTTCGTCAAAATCTGGTCTCACTTCGAGTAACAGGCTGGCAGAGATGGAGAAGTAGTAGGGATAGAGAGAAAGCAGAAAATGTGGTTGTGGTTGTGGTTGCGTATTTTACAATGTGTGTGTGAATGGCATCGATTACCTCGTCGAAAAAATTTCAAAAAGTGCATCGACGCGCCATCTATTGGGAGAACCGCGAGAAATATGGTCAAATACATTTAAAAATTAAGTAGTGTGTGTGAGTAAAACACACTTTCTCTGAGTTCCTTGCGTAGGAGTGAGATTTTATAAAAGAAAACTGGTTTGACAAGTTGAACCAGTGTTTGTATTCATTGGAGCAGACCTGCATACATAGAAACCTAAAAACTGGTTTGAGTGATTTGTAAAAGGAGACTCGGCGAAGAGTTTGAAATAAAGTCTTCTCCTACTACGAACTCTTGAAGGGCAAATAGTAGAGGCTAAGGCAGCATTCCTTGCTTCGGGAAGGCTATTGGTTTAAAATGAAACAGGCACGAGATTTGAACATTTCCTAGTCTCTAAAGGATATGACTTTGTAATGCTCAGTGTCATAAGACCAGAGTTTAATATTCCGCCTTATCACGACAAAATAATATTTTCGAGTGGCAAAATCAATGTTTCCCCTATTTATCGCTGGCCCACAATCATCCCACCAGTCTCATATATTTTTAAAAATTAAAAAAAAATAAAATATTCCACATACGCCCTAGAAAAATTAATAAAATAAAATACAAACGAATGATACGAAATCTGACTGAGTTAGCATGTCAAACCATATTACAATCCTCAGTGTTAGTAATCTATAGAATTTCAAGCCGTACTTGCAGTATGAAGAGAGGAACTTCCAGAAGTAACAGGCGAGCAGAGAAAACAGAAACAAAACTGATGTTCAGCAACAGTGAAAACGAAACCAAAACGCACACTTGCTTGCTGGCAGGTCTGACTGTGTAGGTGCGTTGGCAACTGGTTTTGCTTGGAGTCTACAGTCTGGAGTCAAAACAAAACACACACAAGCTCACGGGCTTAGAGGAGTCAGCAAAAATAGGAGAAATATTGAAAGAAGAGACTCAAGCAAAACGAAAACAGATCTCGACTTCTTCGTAAGTCTGTGTTAGTGAGTTACAGCAGAGTAACAGGCAAGTAGATAGTGGGCCCCATACTTGCTGTGTCTGAGTATTTTATACTACTTTTATATGTGAATGACAAAACTGGTTTGACGGGTTCTGAGAAAATAGACGACTTGAGAGAATTGAAAAAGACCATACCTATGCACTTACTTCAGGCTTGATACCAGCTTTTTCTGTTTTATGATAATTATTGCAGGTTATGTACTATGTAGGGGCTTTGTAGTTTCAAATTCCGTACTCACAGAAGGCTGCTAAAGACCGTCTTATATTATCGATTGGATTCATTTGCTTATGTCCAAAATCGACTTATGAGGTTTTTGATTGTAACCATAGACGAGTGTAACAAAGCAAGTCCTTTTCGAGTTTTTAAGGTAAAATGAAAAGAAAATCCCTACACGGCTTACTCCTTCAAGTGGGGGACTTTAGTATTATTTCCCTCACTTCGAAGTAAAAAGGCACACTAAAGTGCTAAAATTATACTACGACTGTAGCATTTCTGAACCGAAAGTACTGGATATGTACCTTCAATGCAGGTTTGTTGATTTTTAGGAGGTTATTGCTTTCGAATGAAACAGGCCTTGTCATATGATTCTCAAGCCATTAAGCTAACAATTTTAGGCTCGATTTTTTAACACGTATGGAATGGACCGTGCAAAAGTCCGTTGGTAACAGAATTCAATCTATTCGGTATGTTTCGTTGGCCCACGATCAGCCAACCACCGTCTCATATATTTGTAGAAAGTTGTTGAAAGAAAAATAATTTAATTTTGCTAAAAAAAAATAGTCCACATACGCCATAGTGGAATGTATTTATTCCATCAAAATTGACGAAGACTATAAAACCTTGACATGAAAACAGAATGAAACTGATTGAGCTGGTGGCTCTTAATAATGTTTAAAGAATGAGTGAACTCCAAGCTACCAGCAGAGGAGAAAAGAAAGGAAACACTTCTAGAAAAAACAGGCACGATAGGCTAGAGAGAAACGGACTTAGCAGAAACCCGATCCAAATAAAACCAAACCAAGCACATGCTGAATGGATCGGTAATGTCAGCGTATTCAATTATGGATTAAATTAAAAAGACTGATGAAGACTCAGCCGAAACGTAAACAAAACAAAATTAAGGGCTTGGTTGTGTTTGAGAACCTCATGTTGCTTGTGTGTTGCTATTTCGCAAATCAAATCGTGAGAGTAAGACTTACTCTCTCACGTAGAGGATTTCAGTATCATTGTGCTACTTTCGAAGTAAAAGGCACACTAATGTGCTAGAACTTCACTACAACTCTAGCATTTATTAGTAGAAAGTGCTAGAAATGCTACAGTGTTACCACGAAAATGATACGAGATCGGAGGGAAGATAAAGTGAAAGCCAGAATTTGAGAAGAGTAGTTTGATACATACACAAAAATCAGACACATACTTGCTTACAGGCCTCACAGTATTTATGAATTTCAAGTGAGATCTACAGAGGTCGGCTTGGGAGAGATGGAAACAAGCAACACACTTGCTCCCTCATTTTAAAGTATTAGTGCGTTTACAGCTGGTAATAGGCAAGCGGAGATAAGGAAAAGGCTACCAAGGAGAAACCCAAAATATGAACGCAACACACACATGACACACTGAGTTGTGTCAGTGCATTTCAAAGAGAATCAGATTCGAATAAGAAAAATGAAAAAATGGAACGAGAGCGACTGAAAAAAAGACTAAGCTCAGCCAAAACGAAACACAGACTTGCTTGCTTGGTTGTGTTTGAGCGTATCATATGCACATATGCTTGTATGTGAGAGTCATAGATTAGTCAAATATGATTTAATTTTGGAAAAGAAGGCAATTTTCATTTATTTTTTGTGATTTCACTATTTTTAAACAAAACCCTTTGCTTCTGAAGTCCTTCCCCTGTCTTCATCCGTCAGCCACAGATCTTTTTCCGAAGTACAATTCCAAAAAGTGCATCGATGCGCCATCTATTGGGAGAACCCCGAGAAATATGGTTAAATACATTTAAAAATTAAGTAGTGTGTGTAAGTAAAACACACTTTCTCTGAGTTCCTTGCGTAGGAGTGAGAATTTGTAAAATGAAACTGGTTTGACGGGTTTAGCTAGTGTTTATACTCTCTGAAGCAGATCCGCATACATTGATACGTGAAAACTGGTTTTACTGGTTTGTAAAAAGGGAATTGATGACCGATTTGAAAGAGGGACTTCGTCAAACGTGAAATGGAATGAAAATAATAGATTTTATTGGAGATGTGGCAGTTTCAATGAGGCTATTGCTTTCGAATGAAACAAGCACGAAATGTAATTGTCTTCTAGCTTCTTAGTTTTCTGAATTTAACCTTGCATTTAAGTATCATTTGACTAAACTTTAATATTTGGATTACTTGTATATTAAATACAAAGAAAACTAATTTCATTATATTTTGAAAAAAATATTCCACATACGCCCCAGGGGCCATTAATACATTCTGTCAGAACTGTTATTTCTGTTCAGTTTCTTATGATTTCGCTGTTTTTCAATAAAATGCTTTGATTCTGACTTCATTACATAGCCTCTATCTAGTGGCTACTAGAAGACTGCTGCGAATAACAGGCAACCAGAGCTGTAGAGAAAGGGGCTCAGCAGAAACCCAAACAAATCCATAACACAACACGCACATGCTTGGTTGTGTCAGTGGATCCGAAACTGGATCAGATTGCAATAAGAAAAGGGAAGGGCGAGGTAGAGAGAGACTTAAAAAAGACTCAACCAAAACGTAAACGAAATACATTCATACTTCCTTGCTTGCAGGCCTAGGGTAGTTGACTGGCTGAGAGTGTTTCTACAAAAAAAACCTGTTAAACCTGTACAAACTCAGTACAAATAATTGCCTTTAGTGCCAGATTGCATAGGCCTTCTTAGGTCGGCATGTATGAATGCAAATGTTACGGATAGGTATGGTTCTTCATACATTTTATGAATGAAGCTACTGCAGTCAATAAGTAATATTTCATGAAGAAGCGTTTTGTTTTCAGCAACACCTCAATTTCAATTTTTCCGAGTGACTTACAGAAGCCGAAAAATGACTATTTCTTACAGATTTGAAACGACAGTCTTTAGAATAAACACAAATTTCTAGTTCGACATCAAAAACCCGTCTCCACTGGTAAACCAAATCAGTTCTAAAATAGCTGGAATATCAAAAAGTGCATCGACGCGCCATCTATTGAGTCACAAATTGTGAGAGTAACATTTACTCTCTCTTGTGGAGGATTTTAATATCATTTCCCTCACTTCGAAGTAAAAGGCACACTAATGTGCTAGAACTTCACTACAACTGTAGCATTTATTAGTACAAAGTGCTAGAAATGCTACAGTGTTACCACGAATATGATACGAGATCGGAGGAAAGATAAGTCAATAGGTCAAGCCTCTGTTACTGTGGGAAGAGTACTTTAGAAAAACAATACACACACCAGCTTGCAGATATCGTTGTGTTGGTGCATTTAAGTCGGGCTTTGCTTGAATAAGGAAGTCAAAGTCAGCAAAATACATACCAGCTAACAGGCTTAGCTGTGTCAGTGCGTTTGATGATAAGAGGCAGTATGGGGACAGCGACTTAAAAGGGACTCAGTCAGAGCAGAAACAAAACACACACTTGCTTGCACGTTTTGCAGTGTTAGTGCATTAGAAACTGCTCTTCTTTCCAGTAACAGGCGAGCAGATATGGAGAAACAGTAGGGATTCAGAAGAAGCAGAAACTCGACAGAAAAATAAACAAGACACACACTTATGTACTTGCTCGGCTGTGTTCGAGTATTGAGTTTGTGTGTGAATGGCATCGATTACGTAATTTCGATTTAATGTTCCAAGTAAAATGAATTTTAACAGACACCAACGCCCTGTTTCATACATTTTTATTGTGTGAACAAGATTTCCTTGCTTCTGACTTCATGTACTGCTTTTTCATGGTCAATGGCAGATTTGATCTCGTCCAACAAATTTCAAAAAGTGCATCGACGCGCCATCTATTGGGAGAACCCCGAGAAATATGGACAAATACATTTAAAAATTAAGTAGTGTGTGTAAGTAAAACACACTTTCTCTGAGTTCCTTGCGTAGGAGTGAGAATTTATAAAAGAAAGCTGGTTTGACGGGTTTAACCAGTGTTTAGACTCTCCGAAGCAGATCCGCATACATAGAAACCTAAAAACTGGTTTTAAGGATTTGTAAGAGGAGACTTGAAGACTTTGAAAGAAAGCCTTCGTCTACTACGAAAACTAAGTGGAGGGTAAATTGTAGAGGCTAAGGTGAGGCAGGGCAGGCTACTTCTTTAAATAAAATACAATTTGAATGTTTTCTAGTACAGGATAGGGCTTTGTAATGCGAAGTGTCGTAAGACCAGACTTTGATATTTGGTTTTATCTCGACAAAATAATATTTTTTAGAGCCAACCAATCTCATATCGTATTTTTAGAAATCTAATAAAAAAATGTTCCACATACGCTATAGTGACCCAGTTGGCCAGTTGGGGGCTTCATTGTCAAAAAATGTATTGTTTTGAGCGATCCTTGAAATTCTAACGCAGTCAACTACACTTTCGGCTAAGATTTTGAAACGAAAGATTTTTGAAACATTAAAACAGGAAAACTAAACTAATTGAATCTGGATCCCAAAGTCTCATTTCTGAAATTCGAAGGCAACCTTGAGAAAAATGATGTGAAACCTTAACTTGCTAGCCATATGCATTCCACAGACTTACTTGCTTTGGTCAATGAATCTCGAGCACTTGCAGTAAGAAGAGAGAAACTATTAGAAGTAACAGGCGAGCAGAGGTAGAAGGAAGGGAATTTAGCACAAACTCAGTCAAAAAATTAGTAAAACACTGCAAATGTATCGGCTTTCAGAAGATCAGCGACAGACAAAACGAATTCCAAACCCACATTGTGTACTTGTGTGTTAGTGCGTTAGCTGCTGTTTTTGCTGAGTAACAGGCAATTAGAGTTAACAGGAGCTCAAGCAAAGCATTTTCGAAACACATACTCTCTTGCTTTGATATGTCTGAGTATTTCGTATTGCTGCTGTGTGACTGCCATCGATGACGTAAGCAAAGTCAATTTCGCCAATAAAATCACTTTTATTAGCCACTTTCGTCCAGCGTTTGCCTATTTCACTATTCTGCAACAAACTCCTTTACTTCTGATGTTTTGTGGTGTTGCTCCATACTTCTCCCACAAAATTATTTTGTCGCCGAAATTTCAAAAACTGCATCGACGCGCCATCTATTGGGAGTGAAACTTAGATGTATGCATACATACTTCGAAATATAAATATAAGTGCCTCTCAGTGTGCTTCCAATGTGTCAGAGTATTGGTCTGAAAACTGGTTTGGGCTGGAAAGAGGCTTATTCTTATCGGCTGTGCTGTGTCAGACTACTCAAAACTGGTTTGACTGGTTTCATGGAAGACGGAATAGGAAGAGACTTAAAAAAAAGTCAAACCACTTTTATTTACACACACAGCGTGAGGATTAACACCAGCTCCTTATTCTTCATGCATATGTTTGTAGATGCCTCCTGAAATCTTATAGACTTAAACGGTTTTGCCGATCATAATGACGGCTAGAATCAATAATCAATCAAACTCCAAAATATTCAATTAATCGATTTAAGGTTCTTTTGATAGACAACTGTAGAGTCAACGAACAGTTTGCCCTTTTCAGACCTTCATGGTAAAATGCTGTAATTAGTTATGTAACTTTCCGAAATTGATATTCTTGAAGCAAACAACAGTCTTTTAAGTAAAATATTCCACATACGCCATAGTGACTACTTGCATTGCATTGCAATCACAGATCCTTATGAAAGGTCATCTTTGTCATGAAATCGAAGGGACAATAAAGAAACAACAAGGGACTGATGTCAAGCCGTAAGCATTCCAGAGGCTTGCTAACAGTTTATTGAATTCAGTGAATTTCACTCGACCTTGCAGTAAGAAGAGAGTAACTGTTTGGAGTAACAGGCCAGCAAGACTACAGAGAAAGCAAGACTACTGCTGAAATGCTTAGTAGTGTTTGTACATTTGATAATGTTCACAATGAGACAGAACAACAGAAATCAACTTTGAAAAGACCAGCGACAGTCAAAACAAAAACAAGACACACTTGCTTGCAGATATCGCTGTGTTAGTTCGTCAAAATCTGGTCTCACTTCGAGTAACAGGCTGGCAGAGATGGAGCAATAGTAGGGATAGAGAGAAAGCAGAAACTGAATAGAAACATAAACAAAACACACACCATATTTGGTTGTGGTTGCGTATTTTACAATGTGTGTGTGAATGGCATCGATTAGCTCGTCGAAAAAATTTCAAAAAGTGCATCGACGCGCCATCTATTGGGAGAACCACGAGAAATATGGTTAAATACATTTAAAAATTAAGTAGTGTGTGTAAGTACAACACACTTTCTCTGAGTTCCTTGCGTAGGAGTGAGAATTTGTAAAAGAAAACTGGTTTGATGAGATTACCCAGTGTTTAGACCCTCCGAAGCAGATTCGCATACATAGAAACCAAAACTGGTTTTGTGATTTGCGAAAAGGGACTTGGTGGCAAATTTGAAAGAGGGACTTTGTGTACAATGATGTGGAGAGCTAACAGTGGCCTTCAATGCAGGTTTGCTGGTTATTAAGAGGGTATTGCTTTCGAATGAGACAGGCCTTTTTATACCACTCTTAAGCCATTAAGCTAACAATTTTAGGCTCAATTTTTTTAACACGTATGGAATGGACGAGCGAAAGTCCGTTGGTAACAGAATTCAATCTATTCTATATGTACCCCTGGCCCATGATCATCCAACATCTTTAAAATTTAATATAAGAACATTAATTTAAGAACAAAATCCTGCAAAAAATATTCCACATACGCCACGCCACAGTCATCATAAATATGTCTGAAAACGAAATGTTTTGGCCGCTGCTTCAAAATTTCAACTCTGGAATCTGGATCCAAATGTTCTCATTTCTAAAATAAGAAGGCAACCATATAGCTCGTCAAGCCACATGCATTCCACTTATTAGCATTTCATTCAATACATGAATTTTAAGCCTACTTAAAGTAAGAAAACGGGAAGTACTAGAAGTAACAGGCGAGCAGAGCCAGAAAGAAAGAAAACTTGCAGAAACTCAAGCGAAACATGCAGAAAACACGAACCCACAGAAATGCTTAGTTGTGTTCGTGTATTTGCAGCTGTATCGGCTTGCATTGAGAAAAGAGAAACAAAACAGAAGATCAGCGACAGTCAAAACATAAACAAAACACACACATGCTTGCTTGTCTATGGTGGAGTATTTTATACTGCTGTGAGATTTCAAAAAGTGCATCGCGGCGTCATCTGTTGGGATAAAAGGTCGACGGATCAAGTCCGTGCTAAAGAGAGACTTAAAGGAGAGGTAAAAAGACGCATACACTTGCTTGTGATCTTGCTGTGTTAGTGCCTTTGTAGAATGTTTTCTTTGTCGTAAGGAGGTGGACGATGTAAAGAGCAAGGAATAAAGGAGAAACTTAAACAAAACAAAACACACACTAGTACTAACAAATATTTGCAAAGATGAGGAAGAAAGGCATAGAGAAATGGGGAGATCAAGCAAGATCTCTTTTTTTCGTCATGAGACCAGAAAGCTTCCTTCGCTTTTTTCTGCGGCCCTGTTCTTCGGGGAATGAAGTTGGGATCTATAAACCAGTTTTCAACTGAGAAAAATTGTGAATGTAGAATGTCTAGAATACATGTCGAAGTCTTGCATTTGCTAGTGCACAACGTAGGAAAGAATAACCACTATAAGTGCTTCTAAGTGAGGGTACACCTCTCTTAGTTTAGTTAAGTTGCGAATATCTCCTTAATTCCCGATCGTTGAGTCTGAAAAGAAAGCAACCAATGCAGTTAAACTCCATCCACTTAGTCGCCGAAAGTACCTCGTGGTTAGGAAAGTCCCCCTAATCCGAATTTTATTGCATTTTTTCCCTCCGCGCCGAAATGTAATTAAATAAATTTTTAAATACACTGACCACAGCTCTGCAATCCGTTTCATTTATTATATACCCCCAGCACTTCCGCCGTCGTTGGTCCTTTGTGTGCAAGTTACTCCGTGAAAGTTGCCAAACCGTAAAAGTGGTTTTCAATTCGTCGACTATACACCGCTCATACAAAAACACTAACACACACACACACACCCAAACAAACTTGTGTGTTCTGCAATTAACTAACGAATTTTCATTTTCGCAACAAAAATTCCGTAATGACTTTCGCCCTACGGCCACATAGCCAAAAATAAAACTAGAGGACCCTAACCAGAGAGAGACGAGTACAAGAAAAAAAAAACACAAAAAACCAGGATATTGCTACCGCCTCGCGCGCCGGCCGCGTAAAATGGAAGAAACAAAAATTTGTGGATTTTCTTTTCATTCGCCGTACTCGCCACTTCAAGCCTATTCACCAAGGATAATTCAAAAACCCTGTCTGCACTTTGAGCGCAATCCCCGTCCACAGAAAAGCACTTTCTTCCAGCCTGACCACACTCAAGTTGCAGAGAAAACTAAAAACAAGAAAATAGACCCCCGAAAGTCCTAGAAATGTATAAATGGAGGAAGGAAAAAAAAAACATCCCATCAGACGTTGGAAATATCCTTTTGAAATCAAACAAATGAAAAAAGGAAAAAAGGGATTTGCTGCAAGCACATCCTATATGCATTCCTTGCTGTTTTTGTTTTCTCCGGCATCGTATCCTTTTTTTTTTTTGAGTATTTTTTCCAAGTGGTGGAAATTTTAATTTGAAATTAATTCCAAACGTCGTCATCGTGGTTGTCCTTCTCAAAAAAAAAAAAAAAGAGGAAAAGGATCAGGAAGAGAAAAAAAAAAATATTTAACTGAAATCCTTTTAGAGAGTCCATTGTGGAGCCATCCATTCAACGGGGTCTTCCCATGACATTTATAGGGTTTTGCGTAAAATCTTTTATTTTTTTTTAACTCCACATGCAGGACGAACATGTGGCGAGTCCTTTTCAGTCTTTGATTGGCTTGAATGGATAATCATGTGCTAATGGTTGCTATTTAACAAGCGAAAGGACATGATTTATATACTTTTAATGACCTTTTCCTAGATGGAGATGTGTATCCTTGGAAAGTACGGGTAATTATTTAACTTTGACAACACGATGCATGGAATGGAATGGAATAATTGTTGTACACCCCCATATGAGTTGCTAATCTTGTTGTCATTGTAACAACACAAGTCAGCACATAAGAATCAAGGATTTTGTTTTTTTATATTCCACCAGAAAGGATCAAAAGGTTTTCTTTTTTTCTCTGCCTCTGCCTCTGCCATGTCATCATCTCCCACTCCAGCACATCCTTGATTCGCCTGCAAATTGTTTCGCAACCCTTCGTTTCTTTGCAATTATTTTGCTACCCCTTTTGTGATGGAATCGTTTCGTGTTTTTTTTTTTGCTGGCGCTCTCTCTCTCTCTCTCGGCTGTTCTATGATGTAATCAAATTACACGAGGACATAATTTCGGGTAAGGACCTTTTTTCCATATGAAAAATTCAAAGTGTATGTCTGTGTTTATTCAGCGCACTGAATTTTCAAGAACGAACGATGCACGTTCTTCATATTTCAGTTTTTCAGGACCCAACCCATTCACACATCCTTTTTTTTTATTTTTCGTTTTTGATCTTCTCGTTTGGTGTGCCAACGATGAGGCGAGACAGAAAGCGAAGCTGTATCAAATATTTATGAAACACAAAAAGCAGTTACCTCTTTCTGTCTCTAAGCTCTTGACATCATCATCCTTGGAGAAGGGCTTCCGTGTCGTCCTTCAACTCCATGGTGAAATAGAGTTAGACCCTCTCACAAGAAATGGTGTGGTGGAACCTTTTAAAATAATTGAGTTACGTATCGCGCTTGTTAAACGCACATCGCCGATGTTTATATCATTCGGAAAGCGAATGAGAAAAGGGACAAAATGAATAAAGAATCACAAAAAAAAGTCCTTTTCGTTCTCGCCATTTCTTTTTTAAGAGCAAATTTAAATCTTTTGACGGCTTGATAAGTCAAGACTCCGCTGTGCACGGCAAAAAGGGGTAGAATTCAAAATTAGTCAGAGATGTTGTCCTTCGAGAAAGTAATAAGCAATTTACACTAATGATCAAAAGTCAAGATCCTGGAAAACGAGAGGCGGAGAAATATAAAATGAATATTTGTTGTTGTTTTTTTTTTCTTCACTTTTTGCGAAAGGAAAAGGTTGTCAGAGTTGTGACTAGGAGTGTATATGTGTGCGAGTTCTTAAGGACACTAGAGAGGGTTAAGTGGATGAAGTGGATGGATTAAGAATTCTTTCTTTGCCTTGCGCTGCTGGTTGCCTAGCTGCTGCTGCTCCTACGGCTGCTGGTTGTTGGTTGTTGGTTGCCGGTTGAAAGTATCGACAGCCAAGCAGATGGATGGTTATAATGAAGTAGGGAATTATGAATGTAATAGGCAGGAATGAACAAGGATATTTTGCCGGGATAAACATTTACAAAAGCAATTGCCAAAGAAGGGGGTATTGTTAGGATGGGAGGAATATGGAGCGCAAGGATTATAATTCAATGAGCATGTAATCCTTTTTTAAAAAAATAGCTGGAAGTATTTTAAAGCTAGGAGTGGGGGAATTGCTAACTTTAGTTTGCACTGGTTCTCCTTGTGGCGTTGTGTTCCAGTCTGTTGGCTTCTAGGGCATAGGTATGTATGCATGCTTAGCCAACCATGCTTGTTTCCGCCTCAGCTGAGGGGGGAAATCTTCAAGGCTGAATCGGAAAATATTAGAACTCGCCTGGTCACATACATTGTTTTGAATTTAACAGCAGAATTCCTGCATCCAACTGTATTATCGACACTACATCAGTTTTAATCTCATACTACAACCAATAAGTTTCAGAAAAGGTCTACCCTGATAATTTGTCGAGCGCCATCTATGCATTGTATCTGATATAAGCGTTTGAGACGTGTCTTCTCTAAGTGCAGTCAAATTTACGTTGATCGATTCTGATGCTCAGGATATTTTTCCACGCTAGATGGCAGTACAATGCAGTTTTGTCAATCGCCAATGAATTCGTGGAAATCGGATTGAGTCAGGACTGCAGGACCCAATTTAGTTGTTTGAATTAATTGGCTAATTTTAATCAAGTTTTAGTAAAAGATCCTTATTTTCAAGGATTCCTCTCTATTGAGTCATAGAGCAGTTTGTGAAAAATCCCCCAAATGCAGTCGTGATGCAGGACTATGCAATCCCAACGGTGTACAATCGTGACAGCAAGTTATGTGTGAAACAAAAATGTTTCTTAAGCAATCAAATCTTCAACACAAGCCTCATTGCCAACGCCAGGATATTGGCAATAATACGAGTATATTTGTAGCAAGAAAAACTATCCAACTTCAAGTGAACACCTTCGGAGACTCGGAGACACGAAGCAGAAGAATATCGTCCTGGTTTTTTTCTCCTCCACTTGGGTAACAGGTGGGTTGAATGCATTCAAAGGATATTCATTCAAAGGAGTGTGATGCAAAAAATTGCTACCAAGCGATTAGGTTCCGGCGATTTCCTTCGGTTTTTTTTCATGCTTTCGCAAAACTGGGTCAATTTTCAAGGGACTTCGACACAAGGCGACAGGAAGGAACGACGATATTGCGAATCAATTGAAGTAGAGCGAGAGAAAAAAAAAAGAAATGAATTCCTAGAAAATCTCATGGAAATCTGAATAATCCATACACCCAGAGCCAAGGGTGCGAAATTCAACTACAATTACAATCAGATTAACATCGCCTGTGATGGATTCTTCCAAAAGGATAAAGGAATAGAGGTGTTGCCACGGTAGCTCTCTACAAAGGACTTTTTTACCCCCGATTTCTCTTTTATTTATTTTTGATTTACGCCGATACAACAGTTCCTTTTGTTACCTGATCCGATAACTAGACTCTCCTTACAAAAAAAAAAAATTGTCAACCGGAAGGTAGAACGAAAACGAAAACAGAACACGAACACGAAAATAATCCGATACACTATTCGAAAGGCAAGAGATGAAGTAAATCGATAGAAATTCCTATCCAATTACTCTAAAGGATCAAAATATTGTCCCAAAGTTGAATTGACATCAAGAGGTCCTGTAACCTGAGTCGTCCTCTCTGTCAAATTGGAATCAACTGTATTTCCTTTGTGTGACGAATATGTGCCAAGACACTGAGTACAAATACTATACTCTCTCGTCACCTACTAACCAAAAAAAAAAAAACAGGGAAGCTAGTCAAAAATCCTTCTGAAGTGTCATCATCGTCATAATCATTGACTTCATTATCAATTTCTCAAGCGCACACCACAGGAGACGAGAGGAGCAGCATTTTGTTTTTTGTCTTTTTTTTCGATTCGTACTTCTTGTCTCGGTGAATAATCCGCTTCAAGTGGTGTAATGGCTGAAACAAGTGTAAGTAAAGTGCTTTAGGAGGGCAGAGAAAAATTATTCAAGAGCTTTTGTTTGAAGATGCCATGCACATCCTATCGGGGAGGAGGAGTGGGCGAAAGTGAGAGTAAACGATGCTAACGACGATGCATGCCAGGACATATTTTTTTCTCTCTCCTTCAAGTGGACAAATAAAAGGTAAAAAAATGTTGATTGGAGAAATGAACAAAAAAAAAAAAAAAATACGAAAAGCCTGAGATCCAGCCAATTCAAGGATGTTGACAATGTAGAGTGGATTATGCAAAAATTCACTGAAGAGACCTTTGAAGGTGTAAGGCGACAGTAAGGCACTTTGGCGGTGGAAGTGTCCTTTGAGATGACGCTAAATAAATTGAGGAAAGAGGTCCGACTAAAGTGAAAGGAGCTTAAGCCTTTGGTGCAGGAAACAAAAGGGGATTTTACACACTCAATTGGTTGGTAGGTGTTGCTATCAAAGAAGCTGCCAAGAAGGATGGTTCCAAGGGAAGAGTAACCTTGGAGTCCGCAGTTTGACCCAGAATGCAAAGAATGAATGAATGAATTTTGGACTGAGCCAGGCTTTATAAAATTAGGTTTGGTTTTTTCAAGAAAACTTTGGGATAAATGAGGACAACCCCACATGAGCTTCGTAGCAATATTAACCTGACTTCCCTTTAAGCATAGATAGACAGAACTATTGCACATACCTCACATCATCAGATCCCAGTACGTCTTCGAAGTCCAGGCTTTCGACTGGAACTGCTTCAGACTTTCTAAAAATTCCCGACAAATAGACACTTCCACACTAAAGAAACACTAAGCAACTGTGTGTGTAAATAATAGCGGTTTGACTACTTTCAAACCTGACTTCCTTTCAAGTCTCTTTTTCTATTCCTTCTTCCACGAAACAAGTCAAACCAGTATTGAGTGATCTCACTCAAGTCTCTCTCTCTCTCTCTCTCTCTCTCTCAGACTCGTTTTAAATATGTTTTCAACTCTGACACATTGGAAGCACACTGAGAAGCACTGATATTTATATTTCCAAGTATGTATGCATACATCTAAGTTTCACTCCCAATAGATGGCGCGTCGATGCAGTTTCTGAAATTTCGGCGACAAAATAATTTTGTGGGAAAAGTATGGAGCAACACCACAAAACATCAGAAGTAAAAGAATTTGTTGCAGAATAGTGAAATAGGCAAACGCTGGACGAAAGTGGCTAAGAAAAGTTTATTTTATTTGCGAAATTGACTTTGCTTACGTCATCGATGGCAGTCACACAGCAGCAATACGAAGTACTCAGACATATCAAAGCAAGAGAGTATGTGTTTCGATAATGCTTTGCTTGAGCTCCTGTTAACTCTAATTGCCTGTTACTCAGCAAAAACAGCAGCTAACGCACTAACACACAAGTACACAATGTGGGTTTCAATTTCGTTTTGTCTGTCTCTGATCTTCTGTTTTGTTTCTGTTTTCTTACTGAAAGCCGATACATTTGCAAATTCACAGACACAACTAAGCATTTCAGCGAGTGTTTTGCTAATTTTTTGACTGAGTTTGTGCTAAATTCCCTTCCTTCTAGCTCTGCTCGCCTGTTACTTCTAATAGTTTCTCTCTTCTTACTGCAAGTGCTCGAGATTCATTGACCAAAGCAAGTAAGTCTGTGGAATGCATATGGCTAGCAAGCTAAAGTTTCATAACATTTTTCTCAAGGTTGCCTTCGAATTTTAGAAATGAGGACTTTGGGATCCAGATTCAATTAGTTTAGTTTTCCTGTTTTAATGTTTCAAAAATCTTTCGTTTCAAAATCTTAGCCGAAAGTGTAGTTGACTGCGTTAGAATTTCAAGGATCGCTCAAAACAATACATTTTTTGACAATGAAGCCCCCAACTGGCCAACTGGGTCACTATAAGTCATGTGGAACATTTTTGTATTAGATTTCTAAAAATACGATATGAGATTGGTTGGCTCTCAAAAATATTATTTTGTCGAGACAAAACCAAATATCAAAGTCCGGTCTTACGACACTTCGCATTACAAAGCCCTATCCTGTACTAGAAAACATTCAAATTGTATTTTATTTAAAGAAGTAGCCTGCCCTGCCTCACCTTAGCCTCTACAATTTACCCTCCACTTAGTGTTCGTAGTAGACGAAGGCTTTCTTTCAAAGTCTTCAAGTCTCCTCTTACAAATCCCTAAAACCAG
Organism: Xylota segnis; assembly: GCA_963583995.1. Taxonomy (NCBI): domain Eukaryota; kingdom Metazoa; phylum Arthropoda; class Insecta; order Diptera; family Syrphidae; genus Xylota; species Xylota segnis. The sequence goes on from OY757238.1 coordinate 3,209,445, forward strand.
TTTTTAGGTTTCTATGTATGCGGATCTGCTTCGGAGTGTCTAAATACTGGTTAAACTTGTCAAACCAGTTTCATTTTACAAGTTCTCAGTCCTACGCAAGGAACTCAGAGAAAGTGTGTTGTACTTACACACACTACTAAATATTTAAATGTTTCTCCCAATAGATGGCGCGTCGATGCACTTTTTGAAATTTGTTGGACGAGATCAAATCTGCCATTGACCATGAAAAAGCAGTACATGAAGTCTGAAGCAAGGAAATCTTGTTCACACAATAAAAATGTATGAAACAGGGCGTTGGTGTCTGTTAAAATTCATTTTACTTGGAACATTAAATCGAAATTACGTAATCGATGCCATTCACACACAAACTCAATACTCGAACACAGCCGAGCAAGTACATAAGTGTGTGTCTTGTTTATTTTTCTGTCGAGTTTCTGCTTCTTCTGCATCCCTACTGTTTCTCTATATCTGATCGCCTGTTACGCAAAGGGAGAGCCGTTTCTAATGCACTAACACTGCAAAACGCGCAAGCAAGTGTGTGTTTTGTTTCTGCTCTGACTGAGTCCCTTTTAAGTCGCTGTCCCCATACTGCCGCTTATCATCAAACGCACTGACACAGCTAAGCCTGTTAGCTGGTATGTATTTTGCTGTGCTTTGCTGACTTTGACTTCCTTATTCGAGCAAAGCCAGACTTAAATGCACCAACACAACGATATCTGCAAGCTGGTGTGTGTATTGTTTTTCTAAAGTACTCTTCCCACAGTAACAGAGGCTTGACCTATTGACTTATCTTTCCTCCGATCTCGTATCATATTCGTGGTAACACTGTAGCATTTCTAGCACTTTGTACTAATAAATGCTACAGTTGTAGTGAAGTTCTAGCACATTAGTGTGCCTTTTACTTCGAAGTGAGGGAAATGATATTAAAATCCTCCACAAGAGAGAGTAAATGTTACTCTCACAATTTGTGACTCAATAGATGGCGCGTCGATGCACTTTTTGATATTCCAGCTATTTTAGAACTGATTTGGTTTACCAGTGGAGACGGGTTTTTGATGTCGAACTAGAAATTTGTGTTTATTCTAAAGACTGTCGTTTCAAATCTGTAAGAAATAGTCATTTTTCGGCTTCTGTAAGTCACTCGGAAAAATTGAAATTGAGGTGTTGCTGAAAACAAAACGCTTCTTCATGAAATATTACTTATTGACTGCAGTAGCTTCATTCATAAAATGTATGAAGAACCATACCTATCCGTAACATTTGCATTCATACATGCCGACCTAAGAAGGCCTATGCAATCTGGCACTAAAGGCAATTATTTGTACTGAGTTTGTACAGGTTTAACAGGTTTTTTTTGTAGAAACACTCTCAGCCAGTCAACTACCCTAGGCCTGCAAGCAAGGAAGTATGAATGTATTTCGTTTACGTTTTGGTTGAGTCTTTTTTAAGTCTCTCTCTACCTCGCCCTTCCCTTTTCTTATTGCAATCTGATCCAGTTTCGGATCCACTGACACAACCAAGCATGTGCGTGTTGTGTTATGGATTTGTTTGGGTTTCTGCTGAGCCCCTTTCTCTACAGATCTGGTTGCCTGTTATTCGCAGCAGTCTTCTAGTAGCCACTAGATAGAGGCTATGTAATGAAGTCAGAATCAAAGCATTTTATTGAAAAACAGCGAAATCATAAGAAACTGAACAGAAATCACAGTTCTGACAGAATGTATTAATGGCCCCTGGGGCGTATGTGGAATATTTTTTTTCAAAATATAATGAAATTAGTTTTCTTTGTATTTAATATACAAATAATCCAAATATTAAAGTTTAGTCAAATGATACTTAAATGCAAGGTTAAATTCAGAAAACTAAGAAGCTAGAAGACAATTACATTTCGTGCTTGTTTCATTCGAAAGCAATAGCCTCATTGAAACTGCCACATCTCCAATAAAATCTATTATTTTCATTCCATTTCACGTTTGACGAAGTCCCTCTTTCAAATCGGTCATCAATTCCCTTTTTACAAACCAGTAAAACCAGTTTTCACGTATCAATGTATGCGGATCTGCTTCAGAGAGTATAAACACTGGCTAAACCCGTCAAACCAGTTTTCTTTTACAAATTCTCACTCCTACCCAAGGAACTCAGAGAAAGTGTGTTGCATTTACTCACACTACTTAATTTTTAAATGTATTTAACCATATTTCTCGGGGTTCTCCCAATAGATGGCGCGTCGATGCACTTTATGAAATTTTGTCGACGAGATCAATTGTGCCACGGGCGAGGTAATCGATGTCATTCGCAAACACACATTGTAAAATACGCAACCACAAGCAGGTAAGTACATAAGTTCGTGTTTCGTTTATGTTTCTGTTGAGTTTCTGCTTTCTCTTCTCTATCCCTACTATTTCTCCATATCTGTTCGCCTGTTACCCAAAAGAAAAGCAGTTTCTAATGCACTAACACGTATGTGCAAGCGAGTGTGTGTTTTGTTTTCGCTTTAACTGAGTCTCTTCCAAGTCGCTCTCCCAATACGCTTTCGCTTTCTTCTTATTTCATGCAGACTCATCGTCAAATGTACTAACACAGCTTAGCCTGTTAGCTGGTATGTGTTTTGCTATGTCTCAGACTCTAGATTCTGATTTTGTTTTGAAATTGATTTCATCTACAAAGTAAGTCTTGTAAGTAAAATCGAGGAACTCATACAGAAACATTATGAAATATTCAAACTCAACCAAGTGTGTGGCTTGTTTGCGTTATTGCTAAGCAACCAGCTCTCTGTCTGCTCGCCTGTTACTCTGAGTAAAACCAGCTGTTTTGTGTGGTCATCAACTTTGACTTTTAACTAAAAGTGTATGAAACTATTACTTTAGAAGACTTCCACTTTGGATTTTTTGGAATATTCTCCATAATTCTGCTATTTAGACTTAGAAGTACCTCAGGTGAACCACCTAAGACCCAGTTTACTCATTTTTAGCTATCTCACCAATTTAGAGCCTCAACTACAATGCTGCCGCTTCAGCAAACAATTTCATTTTGAAATCAATCTCATTGATGAATAAATCAATTTCACGGATTCAAACTGCCGATATCATCATCTTTATCATCTCGTCCTTATCAATTCCATAGTTCATTTCCGACAAGCGGCACGCGCCCTCCCCGTTTTAATCTTCCATTCGTCGGTTCAATTAATCTTCGTCACTCCAAATTGCGTTCAATTACAAACGTCATTTTCTCTCCAATCTCCATTTGTTCAAGCAAAGAAAAATAAGGACTCCCCGACACAGTCAGTCAGCTCCTGCTCCGTCTATTTCAATGTCCATCATCAGACAAATGTTGCAGAAAACGAAACATCAACTCCATGTAAATTTTCTCGACCCCATCTCTGGTCGGTAACACACGCAAATTCATTCACTCAACGATGACTACGATGAAATTATATGTACGTATCCTTCGAAGGATGTAGCATGGAATTTCCTTATGGTAAAAATGCGCCATCTCATGGTTTTTGGACAGAGCATACCGTAGAGTCAGGTCCTGAGGGAAGAAGAACATTTTCTATTTGGGTTCCTGGACTGTGACTACTTTGTGATCCTGTTTGCACAATACTTACAGTTCTAGGCGAACTACGACGAAGACGAAGGCGAACTGCTCATTGGATTGATGATGACTTTGCGCTAACACGTTTATGAACTGTGTTTTCGGGGTGTGTGTGCCAGTGGGGCGGTGGCTGTATGAGGCAAGGATATATGGGTTGGCATTGAAGTTCAACAAAATCACTGCTCACTGCTCACTGTCGATGTCAAGTTTTCCATTATTTTGTTCATTCATTCGTCCTACGGGTGATTTGATTTTTCTCTCTCACACCCACCAAAGGATCTCACCGTCGTCGTCCTCGTCCTCGTCACCGTGCCTTAGGAGGAACGTACTCATAAGAGCGAAGGCAAAATCAAAAGCAGGTTTCATGCTTCAGCGAATTTGTGAAATTCAATTTACCCAATGGCGCTCTCTCTGTCTCTCTCTCTCTATGGATGTTTGTGTGCGTGTGTTTCTTCACGTTTCTCGTCCTTCGGCTTCATTCTTTATCGAGTACATTCGCATATATATATGTATACACACAGGAAGAAGCTGAAAATAATCATGTCCAATGAGTCGGCAATATTTTGCTCCTTCTGCCACTGGCACTGACTTTGGCACCAGAAGAGCAATGGCAAAAGGACCGTATAACGTAGACGTCCTGAAACAAGTTAAATAGTCAATCAGGACAATGATTTTAAGTATGCATATTATCAGAAATGAAAAAGGACGACACACTCAACTGCTTTATTGTCGAATTTTTCTTCTTTACTCCGGTACATGTCTTCAAAGGAAGCCGAAGGACTTTATGTGCTATAGAGGTGGGTACGCGTTGCTACTACTTTGCCTTTGATTTTCTGGCAAATTTCATTTTTGCATGTCCGTTCGATTGGAAACGGAAATGATGACGACAACGACAACGACAACGAGGACGAGGACGAGGACGACAATGAAAAAAGAAAAAGAAGTACAACCGTCTGTTTGTCGTTAAATACAGGACGAATCAATGAATCCTTTTGCGCTCCGACTTTATTGTCTCTCCTTCTTTGTCGATTGGTTATGTCATTTCAATTTGGATTGTTTCGGAGACGGAGACAAGGACGACTGTTGAATTTTTCTTCATTACGGGTGAATGGTTAATGTGAAGAAGGAAACTGTCTTGGCAGGACATCGACAAGGGGGAGATAAAATTCAAGATGGCAGTCACAAGGTAAATCCATGGAGAGGTGGGTGGTTTATTTAGCTCTTAAAGATTTTATTCCAATGGTTTTGACTCACTGACCCAATTTCGAATATTAGACATTATCATCAGGATGTCTGTCCTTTTTTTTTTTCCTGTTCGGATAGAAAGGTAATTAAGGACATGACAACATTTTTAAGTTCGTCCGTGTGCTATTTTTGGAGTTTTGTCAAGAAAACACTTGATGTGAAGGACATTTGAAAACCACTTGTCATTGAATGGCTGTATCGCCGTCATGGCTTTAAGTCTGAATCCTTGCGGAGCAACAATTGAAAAACTTGGTTCCTCCCCATGCGATCAGCGAACAATTTACCACCTTAACAGCCACATTTAGCGCCTCTAATCACCGTCATAATCATCACATAATTCCACCATTACCGCATAATCCTCGGAAGTAACCCTTACCCCCTCCCCGTGTCACACAGCTCTCACAATTCATTCATGAGGTATATGTGCGTACGTTACGTTTTCAAACACACAAAAGTGTGTCCCCGCACTCCTCGGATAAATAACAATTCACCAGGATATTTACGATTATTGAGAGATCCTGCTACCGGTACTTCTCTCTACCGATCCCTGGGTGGCCGTACTTCGTAATTCTCCATCGCACACACATACGAGTATGAATGGTTTTGTAGGTACTCGTACATGTCCCGAGAATGCCATCATCATTATAAAACCACAACTCGTTCGGCAGAGGCAGAGAAAGGACCTTTCACCTCTTCACCTCTTCAGTCAGCGCACACGGCGCGCCGCTATGTGTGGTGTCGGTGTGGTGAAAACAATTCCGTAGAAAATCTCAGCATCGTACCTACCCGTCGTAGTTTGGTTTGGTTCCATGTGAGAATGGCGCTACTGTGTGCACAGAACAGTTATTGAGATTTATATCCCTTCCTTCCTTCGCCTACTGCCACCTACGTGCCTTCGTGTGCATAGAGAAAATCGCCCCGAAAAACGAATCCTTGAGAATGTGAGAAATGAGAATTTATGTGAATTGCGGGAGACCTCTACAATATCGATTTGAATTCCATAAGGATATCGCAAACGTAAACAATGAACTCGAAATAAGGACACACACGTTCGCAGGACATCTTGAAGTCGAGCACCTTGTTGTGCATATTGAAGTGATACACATTGGCCGGGCAGTTTGTCAGACACGAAAAGAGTTCGCATAGCGAATTTATATGTACATTACAGTTTTCGCCAGGATAACAATAAAATTCCTTTTTATGGGAATTTTATTTAAACCAATTCACAGTGTATGTACATATGTGTGTGTATGTTATCGCATGACAAGTGCCAATAAAATACAGAGACCTTCGTGTCTGCCTATATCCTTATTCTTTTCGGTACTATACTCCGGTACTATGTGCCGGTCTAGCTGAAGGACCTCTCCGCACATGGTGAAGTGGTGATAATATCCCGATGGAGTACGGGAGGGTCTAGATCCGACTATACAACTCAATGGTAGCGGAAAAGGATAACAAAATAATCTTAGGTGCACGTTGGGTTGGTGATTGAGTTTTTCGAGCAGCCACAAAAGTGGGAGGCAGCAGGATAGCAAAAAAAAAAAAAAAAAGAAAGAATGTCCTGAGAGGATAATTAATTATTAAGATCGAGAACAGAACGACAGAAAGCACACAAATCGATACGATGAGGGGTGGTAATCCTTTTTGCATTGTCCTTGTGGATAATTTATTCACTAGAAGGATCCACATTTGAGGTCCTTTTTGCACTTTATTACGACTACAATGTATGATGAGTCCATTTGGTGTTCGGAAAAAGGTCGATGGAATAATAATTCATTTTATCTGTGCTGTGTGTGTAGAAGAACAGTTCGAAAGGGGCGATAAATGGATGTGACACATCCTTATTCGGAGCTTTATGACAGACACACAAAGACGTGAGACATTGGCTTAAAGTTGGTTTAGCAAAAGAGGCAAAGGAAGTTTTGCCAACGGAAAGCTAAAAAGATGGAGAAGGTAACCCCGTCGCATTCGGTGCTGAGAATATGGAAACAGTTCTTCGTCAGACTGTACATCGCCGAAGACCAGCATTGCCCTGTCAGGCAGAATAAACTGATAAAAGGGAGTAAGGATACCAAGCTTAGATCTAACAAGACTGATGGACCTACAGATCGAGTGATTTAAAGCAGCTACAGATGGTTTGGTAGAAAGCATGGACCAATTGATGAACCTTAGGAGTGTTTGGCCACATTCGATCGAATTGTCATCCTTCTGTCGATCCTGGGGAAAAACCTAAGATTTCCAAACTGAAGCTCACCACCTCTTCATCGATTTCAAGGCGACATATGACAGCATCTATAGAGACAAACTATACAGAGCCAAAGAGAATGCTCGCTGCTCCATCAAGGTCGGTAATGAACCAGAATTCAAAGAATGTTAGAACATGTAAACTGGATGAAGACAAATGCTCCACCCTGTAGAGTCTTCGCATTCTACCCGAAGGAACAACGCAGTAGATGAAGACCTCGGCTTAGGTGGTGCTCAGAAGTAAAAGAGCTCTCAGCCGACTTGAAGAGGACCTATGACGCCGAAATCCAGGAACCCCTTGCTCCAGTCAAAGATATTAAGCTGGCAGAAAGACAGCGAAGCATGAGAACATGGCAGGAAAGATGGAATCAGTCAACGAAGGGAAGATGGACCCATGGACTTATACCTGATATAGATAAATGGATGGACCGGCATCACGGAGAAGTGGATTTTTATCTCAACCAGTTCTTAACCGGACACGGCTGCTTCAGAGCTTATCTAAACAGGTTTGGGCTTGATGAATCTCCAAACTGCTCAAACTGTGGAGAGGCCAGAGAGGATGCAGAGCATGTGCTCTTTCAGTGCCCACATTTTCGCTGTGAAACAAACAGCAGCGGTGATCATAAAGGAACTTCGGCGGCTGGAAAGGCTCAGGCAGAGCAACCAAACCCAAATGGAAGCCCCCTCAGAACAAGAAACGTCGAACAGGTCAAGAAGAGCATAAAGTGCTAACCAGCCCCGCGAAGTAATACTTAACGGTAGTTCCACGGGGAAAGTGGTTGAAGTGTGTAGGGTGTGGGTTAGTACGTAGGCGTATTCCTGGCATCGAGTATTCAGGTTTGCGAATCGTGCATGCCAGTAGCCCGGGTTACTGGTATCTTTAGAAGATTACACATCCGTTGGCGCAACCAAAAAAAAAAAAAAAGGCAGAGTAAGTAAGTGAATACTAAGTAGATAGCTGGCTTATCTGTGCTGGTTAAGTGCTGATACTGACTCAGCAGATCATTCAGCTCAATTGTGTCCAAATATTCAAACTTCTTGGTGTTGGTGAGGACTCTACCAAAATCTTACTTTTTTTCGGAGGATAACCTCACTGAAGTTGATCGACAGATTCTAACTCCGCATTATGATATGTCCCGAGACTGTTCCCACTCAATGATACCACGAAGGACCTGTGCTTCATTGCTATTCAGCTCAGGAGAGAGATTTTTCAAGAAAAGAAGACCCTAAACCTAGTACCCAGCTAGGGTCTTCGTAATTCATTTAGAATCCTTTTTGATGATGATATGATAGTCTTGATCTTGATTCGGTTGTCCGACGATTTTGTCATCCAGTAAACTCCTTCGACACTTTCAATCAATTCCTCCAAGCATTAGCTTCCATCTCCTTATATGTAGATGTATCCCGGATATGATTGTTTAGGTTCCCTCACTCTGAGTGCAGTGACGTTGACATCTACTGGTATGAGACTAACCAGTGTAGTTCTTTGACCCTGAATTATGTAGACTGTAAGCAAACCAATGATCCTCATCCCCGTTTTTCAATAAATTCACATTTTCCCCCAGAATAGCACCATTTTCGGTAAACCGCCTTAAATCGTTTCATTTTTTTTTGCAGTAAAACAAATCATTCCCACAGAGAAGGGAACGGCAATCTCCCATAAAAGTCAATCGAATTCAATTCGAATACGACACCCCGCGGGAGTGTTCACCTTCGCTGAGTCCTACATCACAATACGAACCGAACCCCCTTTTGAGCGAATCCTTTGCAGTCACAACAATAATTTACAACACACAGAAAAAAGCCAACCCCTAAACACTTCCCCCTGTGACAGTGATGATCCCCAAACCGCATCGTTCAATATCACATTCCCCGCACCAAATGAATGGCATATATCCTGTCTACCACCTGCAGTAGGGAGTAACATCACGTTTACATCACCGAGGAGCAACAAAAAAGTATATACGAGTATGAACCACCGCTGCCAATGTATAATAGTATCTATGTGAGTGAGTGAATGTTAGACTAGAAAGGCAGCACCCCTCTGGGCGCATTTCGCTCTATGAAAAGTAATTAAATTCATTTATAGGATTTGTGGAAGCGTCTTTTGTCGCTCATGGTACCCTGCGTTCTCTGCTGGCTGTTCTCGGTTCTGGGCTCTGGGTTCTGGCTGTACGAGCATTGGCTGTTGCTGTTGTTGTTGTTGTTGATGATGATGGTACAGCGTGGAGGGCAATAAAAGAACATAGCCGCAGGGTTGCAACAAAGCACTCAGAATCCTGCAGAGGACGCCCACAACCAAAGCAAAGCCCTAACTCCAGTGCATATTACATGATGAATCGCTGTCATACACTTTTGTCGTTTATCGTTTATTTAACTGGATGTTGGCGGTGGGGATAATCACCTTTGATGTCACCTAATTGCGATTTGGCTTCCAGCCTTGTTCGCTGTTCTGGATGGCACAGGATACACAGTAGAAGGGAGGGTTGCCGACCCGGAGGGTCGCTATGAATTTGATTACGGTGACATGTAGCGGGAATGCTTTTTACTTTTTAATGATCTAATTTTATAAAATGGCACACATAAGTGCTGGATTGGTAACTGTGTCGTGTGCAAATATTCGCGGTTGATAATGTATTTTGCATGAGTGTGGGGGTGGCACCAACAATGGGGGTAGTTGTAGGTGTGATGGCATTAGAAAGGAGAATAAATGCGAGGATAATCGACGATAAGTACTAAATGAACGGGTAGGAGGTGCGGCAAGGCCGTTAATGGTGATGGAACACGGAAACGAATTAGGTACTGGTGTTTTTTTTTTTTGAATTTAATGTTCGCTGATAGAAGTTCCATTAAGGCCTGCAAATGGCGCCTTTTAATTCTGGGAAGTAATATACATTTTTACTTTCAACTGATGGAGGAAATGATGGAGCCTTATAAGATTGGCTGTATAAACTTAAGGCTTGATTCACACTATAAGGCCATTCACGGCCCGCCCTTGCTGTAGTCTAATGTTTTCACATTCACACTCCGACGGAGCTCGATCGAAAAGAATATTTTGCTGAGCGCGATTGGACCGTGAGGGGCTCTATAATGTGAATTAAGCTCCTCACCAAACAGCGTTTTTTGACCTTTGCTCCTATTCCCAAAAATAACCGATCACAAACAATACTCAGAGTCACCCATAGTAAAGCGAGCAAGTGTGTTTCATTTTTCGTTTTGAGCTGAGTTTCTTCCAAGTCAGTCTATACCGATCTTTTCAGTGCTGAGACGCACACCAAAGACAGTCTTTTACGCACACATCTAGGCCTATAAGCATGTGTATGCATGCTGTTTATATTTTGGTTGAGTTTCTGCTCAGTTGCCTTCTGTTTATCTCTGCTTGCCTGTTACTTAAAGAGAGATTTGCAATCAAATCAATTCGTTTCCTGACACAAGAGTAACATTCCCCCCAAGTGAATGACAAAAAGGTGACTGTGGCGTATGTGGAATATTTCTTTCAACATGAAGTGAAATAAGTACTCTTGTACTAAGTTGTTCGAAATCGTAGCCATAAATAGAGAAAATATGATTTCTGGGTCCAATAAATCTATTTCGGCCATGATGAGGCTGAATATTAAAGTTTGGTATTACGACACTTACGATTACAAAACCATATCCTGATACTAGAGACACAAGGAAACATTCAAATTGCGTGCCTGTTTCATTTAAAAGAAATAGCCTGCACGAAGCCAGAAGTATAGGAAGACTTTCTTTCAAACGGTTCACCGAGTCTCCTTTTATTCTCCTTTTACTATGCAAATCTGCTCCAATGAATACAAACACTGGCTAAGCCCGTCAAACCAGTTTTCTTCTACAAAATCTCACTCCTACGCAAGGAACTCAGAGAAAATGTGTTTTACTCACACACACTACTAAATATTTAAATGTATTTGACCATATTTCTCGGGGTTCTCCCAATAGATGGCGCGTCGATGCACTTTTTGAAATTTTTTCGACGAGATCAATTGTGCCACGGGCGGGGTAAACGATGCCATTCACACACACATTGTAAAATACCCAACAACAACCAAATATGGTGTTTTGTTTATGTTTCTATTCAGTTGCTGCTTTCTCTCTATCCCTACTATTTCTCCACCTCTGCCAGCCTGCTACTTGAAGTGAGACCGGATTTCAACGAACTAACACAGCGATATCTGCAAGCAAGTGTGTCTTGTTTTTGCTTTGATATGCTGATGCTGGGGCAAGGTACATTTATCTTTCCTCCGATCTCGTATCATATTCGTGGTAACACTGTAGCATTTCTAGCACTTTCCACTAATAAATGCTACAGTTGTAGTAAAGTTCTAGCACTTAAGTGTGCCTTGTACTTCAATTGTAGGGGAAGGTAGCTAGATTGTGCTTATCATTACTTGCAAATCAATAGATGGCGTCGCAATGCAATTTTTAGAATATTTTTCTCACCATGGCAACGAACTGGTGTGAGATGAAAATTGATTCTTTTACGAAGTGGTGGCCTGGTTGATCAAGTCTCTTGCCAGCACCTTCCCCCAAATATCGAAATTCTAGCTCAATCTATAGCTGTGAGCTGGTAAATGAATTTTCATTAAACGATTTCATCACCTCATCAAATCCACATCGCTCCTTAAATCTCGAGTCAAATATTTCCCTAAACTCATAAAGTGGTCCTCCGAGTCGAATTCGCTCCTCTCCCGCCTTCCAGCTGCCAGTTAGCACGAAAAAATAATTCCGAATCATTCAAACTCTTTAAAAAATACTTTCGTAACAACAAATTGATGAGGATTCTCCGAAAAGAAAGGATCCTCTACGAAAAACAAAAAAAGAAGGAACACGAAATCCTTGTTATTCTCCACGCTCTGGGGGAAAGAAAACAAAAATGAAAAATTCATGAGCACAAAGTTTCGATAGGAAAAGGAATCCAAAGAAAAAAAACTTCGTGTGGAACAAAAAAGAACCGGAAAATCGTTACCCACTTGTAACTAACCTAATTTCCTGCGAGAGTGGGTGAGAGAGCTCCTTTACCATCTCCAGCCTCCTAACCACCTACCTCTACCCACACGCACACTTCCGATATCCTTGCCTTCAATTCGCTTCGATGTTTTTCATTTTCCTTCTGCTCCTGCTCCTGTCCCTTTCCCTCTCTCGCACTCCGCCATTGTCCTTGAGTGCGTTTCGAGCATAAACACTTTTTTCTTACTTTTAGCCTCCTCATCTCTCTAATTTTTCATGATCCACGTTTTATTCTGACTTTACGACAAGAAATAACAGACAGAGAGCCGGTTAAGATAATGATAAGGGGAAAGTTCACAGAACAAGACAACAGGATATACGGGAATCCTGTCTGTGTGTGTCGGATTCGGAACTATAAGAATTGTGTGTTTGCTTTGTATTTCCTGTGTACTAGCAGAGGGTGGTGACGGAAGTACAGACCGAAGAGAAGCACCGTGGGAATCGAACAGAGTACAGAACAAATAAAAGCATACAAAGCAACCGTTAAATTGAGTTGTTTACTCAAAAATTCTTCATCTCAAAATACAATTTGTATGCGAATATGATGGAAAACAAAGCCCAAATTTCAACAACCCGATCCTTATGGTTCGTCTGTCATCCTGCTGCTGCTGCGTCTTCCCTTCAATCATTACGTACACATCAAATCCACATCATCAACATCTCATCTTGTTTTTTGGAATGCGGGAGTGTGGGCGTATTGGGCGCTGTCGCTAGCATCTTGTGTGTAAAGGAGGATAACCTGAAGGATGCGCATAAATTTGAAATGAAAATATGTGGAAAATGAATTCGTTAAAAGGAAAACACACCCACCCAATGGGTTTTAGGTGTAGGTGCCGGTGCCAAGGTGAAATGGGAAGGGGTCAATCCTTTAGGATCCCTTTTTTCCACCGAAAATGTTTTTCTTTTACTCTTCCGATTAGGAGCATCCAATTTGTTGTCTATGCGATATTTTATTTGTTTTTACCCAGAGGTGAAATGAGAAATCCTTTATCCTTTAGAAGAAAATGACACTTAAATATATGTACAAGTATGCTCCTCCCTCTCCGCTTTGTCCTGGATACGAGTACGGGGAGGATGTGGGTGACAAAAAAAAAACATCATTATGCGAATCCAAAATGGAAATGTAATACATTTGCTATTATCATTTTTTTTTTCGTTTCTTGTCTATGTGTGTAGAAGAGTATCCTGTTTCGTATTTTTCTAGTTGTCTATTTCCATTAACCATTGTAGAATGTCAACTGGAAACACGTATTAATGAAAATTGAGAGCAGCAACAGTTGCTAGCTAGCACTAGGAGGATGTGGGTAAGGATGCGAAGTAAATTATATTTCAAATTGGTGCGGATTGCCGGAGTGTGAGACACAACTGGAGGTTGTCCTTTATCGCACTTCATACAAGCTTCAGTTGGTCGGGTACAACCTATTCAGATACCCAGCGCCATCTAGATTAGAAATAGGCACACGTTTTCTTCCCTTTTCTTTCTAACAATCAATTTTGACACTTTACAGTGCCAAGTTCCTGGAATTGAAAGAAAACCCCTTCCGCATATGTAATGCTCATACAACTGCTCTTCAAAGCTGCACTTAACCAGACCATCTTTGAATAACAATCAGAGAACGAAAAGTCCCCCTACTGTCATGCAATGACATGTCTGTCACATTTCATTCTTGCACGAACAGAGTTTCTCGAAATTTTCTGTCACATTTGACGTACATCCGTCACGTGACAATCTGTCCGAACCTTCAATTGTCAAAGAATGAATTCTGTACTAAGCACTGTGGTCTACGTAATTTGAAATGCAGCATCCATCTGACAATAACTGTCAAAACTAACTTAATTGTCAACTGTTCGTTGAAAGCCTTTTCCATTTTCAATTCCTGATGTTTGACTCACTTTACCACGAACTACTTATGGCCGTGTTACTCTCTCTCTCTCTCTCTGTCGATTTGAGGAACTTAAAACTTCAGTCACGTGCCCCTTATAAAGGCGAACCCACAAGAATTCATTTTGTATGTTTGACAAATAACAATTGCACCACTTTTTACATCAACCACAGCGCACACACGAAGAAACAGAGTGTATTGCCTTTGACAATGCTCGCCTTCGAAACACCTTCAAATTACCTACTCCTTGTGTACGCAACTCGTCGAGACGACACGACGTTTTGTACAAAATGCTTTCCCGTTTGTAGAGTTTTTTTTGGGTTTTTTTTGTGAAGGGGGGCGCCATGATCGTACGTGCCTCCGGTTAAGCAAAGCCGCCTCTGTGTGTGCTGGGCGCATTAAAAATTCCAAAAACGGCTTTGACGAAATGTTCAAACACATAAAACCCGAGTTTTTCTGTTTCCATTCTCGAGATGATAACATCTCTCTCGCAGGACTAGGACGACCTACTGTTGCTTCTGGAACTCCGCGAGGCAGAGAGAGGGGAACAGAGAGAGAGAGAAAAATTATGACAAAAGGGTGCACTGGCATAACCTAACCCCTCGGTTAGGATGTCTGCACTGACGTCGACGCGTTATCAACGGAAACCCATCTGAATACTAAATATTGACTGACAGAGGGTGAGGTAACCCTCCTGCGCCAGGAATTCGTTGTAAAACTAATTTTTTGTGAAAGAGATTTCCATCGACCTACCTGCTGCAAGTTGTAGTAAGTACTAGGAAGTGTGCTACCTCTTGCTACTACGTAGTACATTTTAACGAAGACGATGATGACACAGGATGATGGAGATTATGGGTATTTGTAGGCCGGAGACGAGGGCTACGCGCAATGGAATCATGGCACGAAGATTATAAAATTTAATTATAGTTAGGAGAGAATTTTTCGGGTACGAGAGAGACAAGCCCTTCGACATGTGGGCTCCCGTTCCTGGGGGATAAAATCGGGATGATGATGAATGAACGGGTTGAACGAAATGGAAATTTTCTCTCCTAATGGGATTGTCAATCGGGGGGGTAATTTATAATAAAAGCTCCGATTTTAATTACCAAAGGGTGATCGGATCTTATCTGGAAAAATGGAAGGTTGGGTGAGTAGGCAAAACATATTGACATTTTCGAAGGACTCGTTCTATTTCGGGGTATCACGCGAAACGAGACCTAAAAGGATCAGGAAATGTTGCATGACGAGTCGCACAAATGGTAGATGGTTGGAATGAGATTATGCAGAGCGAGAGAGCCAAAGGTTCACCCGAGCTTGAAGGCCACGAAAACTGTCTTGTCATTGGATTGGGCAGATGTAAATAGGATTAAAGTCGTTACGTACAATACGGCGCTGGATAGTTATAAAGGAATGAGGCTGTCCTTAATTAAGTGATGTTCTAAGCAGTTGCAGATTAGATGGTCGACAGAAGAGGGAGATTAAAAGGATTTTTCCTTTCAAAAATAGATCATATGGACGTACCCATATTCAGGTCTTAGGCTATTCAATGTCCACAACATTGGAGCCCAAAATAGAAATTGTAAGGAGCAAAGGAGCTACTAATGACAAATGTACTTCCTTTCTTCATATTAGGACTACAAACTGAAGAACAGGCACAGAATTGTGCTGGAATAAGGGACATAGCAAACAACTATGTCTCTCTCTCAATGGTATACTCTAGCCTCACTCGCTAAGAAGGTAGCGACTGGGCGAATATGGTTTACAAGGATACTGACAGTCAGTATTCCAAGGAATACTTACCCATTCGAGACTTACCAATCTTAGGTGAAGAGTAGCTTAGGAGTGACGCTGAAAAGCTATTCCAAACTCTATTCAGTGAAGGTGCACAAGTTACCTAAGATTGTGCACCCTTCAATCCCGAATAATCAAGGTTCAAGTCTGAATTCTTCTCCATCGATCGTTATAGACCAAAGCAGGAGGAACAGACCTCAGCTTTTGACAATCCGATTCGCATAAGATGACTGTCTTCTCTCAGTATAGACTTGCATCAAATGATCTGCAATGACCAAGTTAAAGCTCAGTAACGTCGATAGAAAGCTTTAAAAGTTTAACAAGCTTGGGAAATACCTAACCATAGTGTACTGATCCACAACAATCCCATCTTTACTAAGCCTAGTCCAAGGGAATTCTTCAAAGTTTCACCTTTTCACTCATAACACCCAATGGAATCCACTGAGTAGCTCTGGAAAGATTTCGTTTCGAAATCTGCAAATATCAGTTCCATCTGGTTCGTGTCCAGGGATATTTCCGTCGACTCTTTATCAAAGTGCCCAACTTGGACTGCTTAACCTTTGTCTATCCTATCTTTTCTGTTGCAAACACTACATGTGCTTCAATACACAGTGAATCCTTTAATCGTTCTGAACCTCTGCCTCCTTTCTCTTCGCAATATATAGAGGCACAGCATTGCAGTGCTGGTTCGTGGCTTCGGTATGATAGACTAAAACTTTGAGAAGATGCTTCCCTCATAAAAAGGTTCAAGGTTGGTATTTAAACTCCGAATCCATCTCATTCCATCTCTTCCAATTTATTGCTTAATTTAACGTAAAAAAAAAATAATTCCAACCCATGTCCTTTGAAGTCGAAATTCCTACGCAGCTCCTTGCGCACCCAATACCAATCTTTAACGACTCATCCGTCCCATGAAGTGAATTATCATAAAGAACAGTCACGTCCCTTCATGAGTGCAAATTGTAAATCTGTTATCCCAGAATGGCATTTCAGGACAAGCTCTATTAGCACCCAAAATATTGGAACCCAAACTCTAAGCCATTCTCATCGATCCCCAGTCATTCCGCCCACTTAAACATCCCCATACTGGCGTGCTAGCTGCCAAACATAAGATACTCTTCCCTACATCCCGTCAGATAAGAGCCCTCATCCGCTTGTTGCTTGTTTCGCACTCGCCAAAAACAGTCCCCGGTAGGCACTTCTGCCTCATTTTCAATCATAAATCAAAAATGTTACCCCTACACAAGCACCGAGGAACGGTACAATTTTTATGAGTTTATGATTTTATGGCGCTATAAAAATGTTTATAGCCTAATAACTCATTTACCTTCCTTTTTATTTTGCCTGCATGTTGCGTAAATAAGCGTCGTCCTTGTGCCGATCCCCACTTACGCCCGGGTCCGCCGCCCACCCACACAGGAGCATCTGATCCTCTCTGCAAAGCAACAGAGTCAATTTTAAAATCGCTGGAAATTTATGCGCTCACAATGGATGGAATCCTTGAAACCAAAAGAATGAAAGGACGAAAGAAAAATCCCGAAACCAGACCAACCGACCGACTAACCGACCAACGTCAGCGGAAGGAAAACGAAACTTTGATTGCAAATAATAAACTCCGCAGCCATTAAGGAAGGAAAGGAGAACAGGATTCTGTGTATATGGATGTGTGTGTGTGTAAAAGCAGGACGAAGAAACATCCAAAACAGATGCGATTTGACTGCCACAGGACGAAAAACAAGAAGAAACGAATCACACACAAAAATAAGGATATATGGACATGATATGCAGCTGCTCCAAGGATCTACTTCATGTTTCTTTTATGACCGTCGTCAGTTTATTAAAAGCAAATTTTTATTTTGTCCCCTCCAAGGACATGAGGAAGGAAAATCTACATCGATTTCGGATTGAGTGAGGAGTGTAAAACTTCCTCGACTGCAATAATGATAATGCGGCGACGTCGGCGTTAGAAGGGAGGGGGCGGGGTAGATTTAGATTGTTCCTTGGAAGTGTGCTTATATGCTTTAGGACGGATATTAAGGAGCAAACACATCCCGGAAGGATATAAATCATAGTTACTATGCACAAGGTGCAATGGGAACCATGATGCATGTGGATGTGCATCCTGTAAGAATTCATCCTTGACTTACACTCTGGCAAAGTGAAAACAAAAACTTTTAACATACCCCACGCCCGCTTCCACCGGCATATCCTTGAAGGAACTTCTGCATGGTAAATTTGAAGAAAAGTGCTTGTTTTCGCAGTTTCATCTAGCAACAACACAACGGCTCCAGAGTCAAGCAAAGCCATTCAGCCAAAGCCAGCGCAGCAAATCGTTGCGATAATTCGCCAAAGTTACCAGAAGCACCCTTCTCCTTCGAGTTGCCTCTCCACAGCGCTCTACAACCCAGTCTCTCTTGGGTGCGATATACATGTAATCTAAGTGAATGTGCCATTAAGAAACTCTCTCTTCGTCCTTTTTTTGTGGGCGAATGTGTGCTCCTCTCTTTTGCATGCACCTTAGGATAATTTGCAACAGTTTGACTGGTGGTTAGGGTTGGAGTTGGCTTAAACAGGTCCTTCGGCGTCACGTGGGAGAGGGTTTATTATTTCATTGTGTGTTTTTATTGCAATTGATATCGGTAATGGACGCCGAGATGGAGATTCGTTTTCTCTTCTTCCTTTCTTTCTTTCCCTTTTCTGGGTTATGAAGGGAATATTTGATTGGCCGCCACAGCGGGGTGAGTTGTACGAGCTGCATTTGCATAAAAATGAGACAAGTGGGGGGAAATGGCCATCTAATATTTTTAGTGAACTGTTATTGTCCGGCTTTGTCGGGATAATGGAGGTATAAGTTGGGCGAAAATGTCGGGGAAAAAATGCAGCAGGTGGCGAATTTAATATTGTTGATGCAGATGCAAGGACATTGAGAGAGGTTGGCTCGTCTAATGGAAATGACGTCCGTGAAAGTTAATGGTTTTTATAACTTGCTTTTGAATTACTGATAGAAAGAGGGAAAAATTCATCCAAGAGCGAGGTGCAACTAAATAAACAAGGATTCTAGGTCATTCTATCTACCAGAGGTACAAGAATAGCCCGTATAGGAGAAACCTACTGAAATTGAATGTCCTTACTCACTAAAACGATGAGTGCCTTCTAAGAAAGCTTAAAAAGTTCCAAGAAAACGGGAAGAATGTGATTTATTACTTGAATGTTTCAAGGAAGTGATTTTTATCATGTCTAAGTCCTCTTGCAAGAATCTCTTATGCAAGAGAAGATTCCAAAAGGACTTTTAGTGAATGCCAAGCATAGTATTGCAATGTAGAACCTAGGTTACTAATTGTTACCAGAAAAAGACTTGTGAAAACTATTGGAAGGACTCGTAGTACTTTTGAAAGCAAGGCACACATCTGACTTGTAGGGACATTTGAGGAAATATTACAGTCCTTCTTTGCCTAATTGTATGTCTTCTCTTGGGAAGTCCCTACTAGTTCTTAAGACTGTCGGTAAGAGAGGCAATTGTGCTGATCCTCTAGTATGTTTATACCCAGGACTACCCCTGTATCCTGCCATATGCTGAAGAAGAACTGCATCACCAGAATAACTCGAAGTCGATGTGGACTCAGTGGAGTAAGCCCTGAACCCCAAGACGTTGGAAAAATGGTCTAACACGAATGTGCTCAGTGAATTCCGAAAACTAGCTGGAAAAGGTCTCGTCGGAAGAGAGATACCTCTTGGAACAGTTTCATTTCAGCACAGAACAGAACCTTAAAACCCCTAAAAGACTGAGGCAATGCCTTTATACATATATTAGGGATAGCAACAAATATATCCATTGGCAGGATCGATGAAACTGATCGTCAAATACTGTGTCACTGTTCAAGGCTAGGTATTGCAATGAGTACCCTACATTAGACCGTGCTACTTGGTTGGTCTAGAGAGGCATTGTGAATTTTTCTGTTTCCAAAGCTGAGGTTACAATCAGCAAGTCTTTTCGATTTCTTTAAGTTTTTAGAAGACCTTAACTACTAACTTGGGCAAGACACTAAAGCATGACTATTCAGTACCTAAGGAATTATTTAGTTCCACGTGATGCGTCACAACAAGCCTTCCTTTTAAGAACTGGCAAAGGGAATTGAGCCTTCACTTAGTATCCAATGCATTAGCAATTCCAAAGACAAGTACCTCTCATTGATTCTTAAGGACAATGACATCACATCGATGACAGTCATCCCAGAAACTCATTCAGCTTCGGCAGTAAACTTAAAAAAAGGGATACACTGTCACCGAAGTATTATACCACAGAGCGTATGGTTTTGGCACTTCTATTCGCAAGGTCCTTAGGAACCCGACACTAATCTTGCATAGTTCCATAGGCAACGTGTTCAGCATCACTGTAGAACTAGCTGGTATACCCATACTATAGCTCTAGATTCCCAAATAACGACTCGAACGGACTTGTATATCAGAGAGGTCTGAACTCAATCGTCTTAACTTCGTTTTAACGCCAAGGATGTCAGCTGCTTTCTTTCCTGACGGTGACTTGGGTAACTTGAGCTGCAACCACAGTTTCATTCCAAAAGGAGTGGTACCTATAGGCTAAGCTGGGTTCAGATCTAGGTGTAGCTCTGTTCGGACCAAGTTTTGACCAAATAGTGAGACTGTTTTGGACAACCTTATAGCCATGACCGAACACATTTCTACAGTGGGTCGGCGTCTTTTGGAATATTGCAGAGAATTTGAGCTCACAGTGAGCAGACAGGACGTTAGTTTTTAGTTTTACTGAGGGACTAACTTTCAGGACCTATTTTGGTGCAATGACTTGCAAGAGTAAAGGCATCGTCGCAAAGTGAATTTAATGGCCCCAACCCCAATGGATGTCCAAGCAGACACTCCTAATACCATAAACGGCTCCTAGCTTGTCCGCATCACGCCTATTTGATCTTTGAACTCGTAGGTCTCTAAAAAATCGAAAAACATTTGAAATGACTTAGAAAACTATATCCCATTTTGCACCTTTCAAATCCGATCTGACTGTAATCCCTTTACGTAAACATCCTGCCTGCATCGTTTGTGTTTGTCTTCCGATTGATCGAGCATTTGGTTCCACTTCAAGGTTTAATGATCGAACAAAAATCGAATTAGACCCGAACCCGCATCGTAATCTTCCTTTCGGCATCTAATCCTTTCTTTGACTCTGCCCCTTGGGTGTGATGTTCCGAATTTGCAGGTCAAAACCACGCACACACACAGAGAAGTATACAAATACGCAAATAATAATTATCTAACCCTATTCATTCAAAGACATACTTGTAGAACGAATAAATAGGAGAAAAGGACGATGGAGAAAATCCTTTTTCATATCCTTTCGCATCATTAAAGGTTAAGCAGCCGTTAAGGATCCACAATGTGCACCACAAATTGCTTCGAGCGCGTTTCGAAAATTTCTCCTCGCCACATTGCAAAAGGATTCCGCAAGTCCGCAACGATGCACCTGGATAGATGATGATGATGTTCTTGCCATACACCCCATGATAATGATGATGATGATGATGATGATGGTTGGTGTGTTCGACTATAGGAACGAAATGTCCTTATTGGATTTTCAATAGCTTTTGTGTAATATTCTTCGTTGGAATACAAGTACAAGTACATATAGCAACGCGATATCAACGAAAAACCTTCAATGTGATGCACCATTATCCTTTTTGTGTGGTCTAGGTAGGTATTCTAACACTGGCTTGCGAGGACGATGACTACAACGACCGAGTCGACCGGGAGGGTGGATTGGGAAATTGCAATGAAAATAGTTTTCCAATGAACGTTTCACATTGTGCATGTGTAACATTGCCTGAAATACAATAGTCTTCGAGGGATATTCGTTCATGGACAGAGAGCGAGAACGATATGCAGGATGTGGCCGGAAGTAAAAGATATTTAAAGTCAAAAGGAGAGACTAGGTGACCATTGTCCTAAATTGCCCGATTGTAAGATTGTAGTGCGCTCCATTAGTTGCACATTGTGAGACATTTCTGGTTTTAATTGAATTTTCTCACCATCACCAGTGTCGATGGAGTGCGAGAGTGAACCAAGGACATGGCATAGGACTTGGTGTAAATTTTAATGTAAGAACTTGAATGGTATTCTTGGTGTGTTTTCTCTGACAAACGATGTGGTAGGGCATTTAAATTTTAAAGGATAAGACGATATGATTGGAATTTCAAGGATTTGTTCAGCGGTTTGGCATAGACCCTCTTGATCTCGAAGCTATAATGCCTCGGAAAAGTGGGGTTAAACACAAGAAGATGTATCGGCTTTCTAAATGTGAAGGATTAGCTGTGACTATGACTGAATTTAAAAAACAGGACAACGAGTACATACCATCTCCATCACCTTCCACTATTTCTGCAATCGATTCCCAAGAGTCCCACAAAAAAAAAACTCCATAAAACCTCCATCAGGTACACATACAGTACATCGTTCTTCGCCCGAATGTCCTTCCTATTGTTAGAGAAAATACCACCAATCCTACGATAAAGTGTCTGATGTCCTGTGTGAAATTTTCCACACACCTATCAGCCATAAAATCAAATTGCTGTGCAAGGAAACATCCCCACAATGTACATGGTACTACCACCACCCACCTACAGCATTATATCCTTTAAGGTATCTCATTACATTCCAAGCACCTCATTTTCTGGGATATTAAGGATAACTTCCGTTGCATCTCCGTTCGACCCACATTCGATGCAGAAATATTTTCGCCACCGAAGGACAATCCAATTGTATTTTTATTTTGGTTCTTGCTATTCCTTTTGGGTGGAGATACTTGTAGCGCATATATCCTTGTACCACATGAGTTGCTTTTCTTTTTTTTGGTTTTGGTTGGAAAAATTGTAGAAATACAACCGAAAGCGCATCCTAAGTCTAATTCATCACGTCTGGTGTAGTCGGAATCTCCTCCGGAATAGACTACATTCAAAACCGGAAGCAACAGAAAACTCCAAATAGAGCAAAGCGAAATCCTTGAAAAATCATTGCTCCTTGGTTATGAGACGAAGATCAGAGCGAGGCAGAGGCGCAAAGGTTGAAAAGATGGGTTCTAGGGGCTTTCCTGCAAATGGATTGGAATGTTATACCGACGTGGATTGAGGTGGATTCGCACACACATTGCATGGATTTCCTTGTGCAGCCATAGGAAACAAAAATGAGAAAAAATAAAAATCCTAGAATCAGGATCATCCTGTGCAATTTCGATTCGAAGCTGGTGGTTGGTATACAGGATTTATTCCACTCCTTCGAGGAAAAACACCAAAAACCAAAAAAGAACGTAAAACAGACTGAATGTGTATTCGAAACATGAACGCACATACACAGGCACACATACAACACACCTACCATCGATATAGTGGCAATCGCTTTTATCATATCCCTTACACACATTTATATCCTGTGGCAGAGACTAGTACGAGATGGGGGTCCAAGAATGGAATAGAATCTGAATGTCTAAAAGGATGGCCACAGTGCCAGGCCACTAATAGGCACGTAGGAAAAATATCTTTGAAGTAGATAGTTGCGTGGCTGCACGTGTGTATGTGTAGAGGAAAAGAAAAAAACCGAACGTGTGAGGAATCACCAAACAGGATGTGCCAGCCATTAAATCTATGGACAAATTGCCCCTGGGTAACCTAGCCCATCGGGGGGGCGCATACACATGCGTCGCCGTGGTGGTGGTAATAGTCAACGGCTCGTATGTTAATGTGATATCGTAGCTAACAGGATTCATATATGGCTATGGCCAAGAATTCTTTTAAGTGTCCTTCCTTCCGTCTCCTGTCAAAGTAGATATCACTGCGCGTCTCATACCGGCATTCTCCCCCGCACACACTCTGCACACTGTGCTGTGTGTTGGAGTGAATTTTTGATTTCCTTCGAATGGTGCTGGTAGTGGTGGTGGTGATGGTGATGGTGGTGTATCGCAGGACATTTAGCATTTCGTTTGGACATCTATACCCGACGGGGAAGTCTGCCTTTTTTTGCTTATCTTTCTCCTTAGCATCATGCATTTATATTAATCAATGAGGACGACGTTTCTATTTGCCAGAGACACAGACCTACACAGAGAGAGAGGGAAAAGGACACGTCGAAAAGTGTAGTTTGTTGGGTTGGGAGCTGAAAATCATTCGATTTAACGTAAATGATGCAAAAGGCTATCAATTCGATCGAAATGTGATGTTTGTAATGGAGGCATTAGTAATCAGCTGGATGGGAGCTGACAAGGAGCAAAAGAATCATCCATAGCTTGCAGGTCTATTTTGGTTAAATGGATGTCGATTAAACATTGATTACAACGTGTATGGGTGTGTGTGTGTGTATAGGGATTAACGAAAAGGGATATTGCATGTTATTCGATTTGAAAGTGGTTTGTTAATATGTTGATCGTTGGCGGACCCTTGTGTTGAGCGTTGTAAATTGCTTGGATTTTCCTCTTGAGGAAGTTTTGAAAGAGATTGAAGGAGATTTAGGGATTCCCTCTTCATTTTGGCAATGAAAATTGGTTCCGAATTGAAGGATTAGTGGAATAATCAAGGAAGGTACTGATTAAATGGCCAGGTTTGCAAGATTTGACAATCAATTTACATCTCCCAGGTCCTCGTCCTTGTGGGCACCGTGACTCAAGTGGTGAGTGCGTTGGACTACGCAGGAACTGTTCAGAGTTTCGAATCCCGGGCAAAATACCTAAAAGTTTTTTCACGGCCCCACCTCTAGCGAACGTCTGACAAACATACGAGAGTACAATTGTCATGGGAAAGCTTCTCAAATAAGGAACTGGCTTTCGGAGACAGACATAGAAAAGTAGCCCCTTCCATTCGTGTAAAGAATATAACAAGCACAACACAAATAGTTGTGAGAAGGTAGGATCTGGGTCCCATGGACCTGTTGCGCCGAAAAAGGTCCTCGTCCTAACTCTCCAGACATCTGCCCCAAACAAGCATTCATTTCAGTGGCCAAGTCGAGGTGATGTTCAGAGTGAAGTGGAGTGGAGTGGAGATTCTACCAAAGAAAACTTGCGAAGGATACCCTGAATCCATGGCCTACTAAGTAAAAAGAAGAACTTGAGTATCGGAACTCAGTATCGGAAGGATAGACTCTATCCCTGGCTGGATATCTTGCATTTCTCGGAGCTCACCGTGACACAAAATTTACAATTTCTGACAAACGACACGAGTCATGGCAATGGAATTCGACCAGCCTTAAGAATCCTCCGCCAATTCAACTGGTAGTGGCATTTTAATTTGACCACACGAAGTTTACGATCGCTAAGTTCGAAATTCCTGGAGAACTGTCCTTAAACAGATGCTGACAGCTGGGCAGAACAGTCGTAAATTTGCCTCCGAATTCTGATTAGTCCATCAATCCACCCAAGCCATTAACTTTATTAGCTTCTGTCCGCTAATAGCTGTCCTTCTCTGACTGAAACATTCGCCCCCCTCCGCGTGGAGGTAATAAAAATTCTTTTCATCCAAAGGATAAAGGGTTTGCATCTGATAAAACAAAAACTACAAGAACAAGAGACACCACATATAGTACCTATGTCTAGACAATCAGGAATATCCAGCCTTTCCAATGGAAGGCGTTGTCAATATCCTTTTCTAAGACAAACTTGACTATGGACTCCTTTCTTTCTCGATCTTAATTGACTGTCAACACGCACACTGATTTTCCACATTTAACTTAATTAATTGATTCCTTTTCTCTCTTCTACCACCGTTTCACCAGTTCATTGTCCTTACAGATGGTAGGGGGGATGGCTGTCCACGTTTGAAAGGGAAAACAAAGCCAAATCCGATTGTGACTTCAGAGATTGTTTTCCAAAAAAAAAAAACAAAATAACGCGGAGGAGGCCAACATCACGCGATAGCTTTGTGTTAAAGGATATTTATCAGTACAAGCATCCTTCATCGACGGGGATGGAGGATTTTCTTAAATAAAGCACAAACAGTGGCACGTGTGCGGCATTATTGTAAATTAAATTATTTTCGGTAAACTCTATCTCCAAGGACATCTTGTGTCCCAATCATAAATACTAATTAAATTGGCGTTTCTTCTTGGTCTTATTTTTTTTTTCTGTTGCTTTCTCAAGGACAAGAAACATGGCTGGACCCGGGCCGTTGTTGCAAGGAGGACGTACCTCATAAATATAAAGTTCATAGTGTTTTCCTTCCTGTTTAGCTGTTATGAATCATTTAGCAGCACAAACAGGATACCTACACGGATTTAAGGCCACGAAAAAAAAGTACCCATTGAAGGGATAACTTTAATTACGGCATCCATTAAATCGGATTACTAATTCACTGGAAGGCAATTAAGTGCAAATGGCCAACGCTGTCCCTCTGCACAAATGGAACTTATTGGCCTGATTATTGTAAAATAGTGCATTCTAGTGCTCATGTCGTTCGCTGATTTATGCATCATGTGAGTAATTCAAAAGGACTCAATGCAGAAACAAGTTTCTTCCATTAGCCAAGAAGTCCTTATGCGAGTTTGTGGAGAGAATTGCTTGCGCTGCATGCATGAGGTGAGTACTGCCATACATCGAGTATGTGTGCGCTGTGAAATAATTTAGAGTTTGCAAAAGTTAATCAACTCCTTACTGCATTATGAATGTCAAAGTGTGGGTTTGGGGGGGCGGCGGCCGGGAATCCTTTTGGACTGCTTTATGACGATGGCAGTTAATTTCAGATTAATGCACATTTTCTAAAGTGGAAATCAGCAGATGCGATACGGGAGCTGGGGAATCGCTGTAATTTCGCGGGTTTTATGTCGTCCCAAAGTGGAGATTTGAGGGGGGCGTGTTCGCAAAGCGGTTTTGATCGCCTGAATTGAGTGTTAAAATTTAATTTTGACACTTAAACGACAGGGATGGCATCGTAAACTTTAATTTAATGAATCTATCTGGGGTGTGATGTGGTTTTAAGTGTGCTCGGGTTTTGTGATATTTTCAAAATTAAATTGTAATTTGGATTTTGCTTTTAGATACATGCATATGTATGTAGTTTGTCTGGCGTTTTATAGCAGGTACAGAAAAAAAAAACAAAGTTTAGGGCTTCTTAATTGGGTAAGAGTAGAAGTTTGCGCGACTTTATGCGAAAATCGGCTCATCGTGGGGACTCCTGACTAGTTTTTGGTTAGTTTATGCGGGAGTTTGGCTTTTATGGGCTTGGTTATGGTTAGATAATTTATATTACCACGGAATGTGGTTGTAACTGCACTCTCATCCCGTATCACTGGATCCATAAAATTTACATTCCAGCCCTCCAAACAATGCACCCTCTCCATTGTCATACCCGTCATAGTTGTCACTCGTTTGCCTACTCGATTGCACCCACCCAGTGTGGCCAGATTGTATTCATCCAATATACGGTTTTGATCACCGACTTCTCAAACAAAAGCCTCCTTTGTCTTCGGCTATCCAATATGCACACTCCACACACACACACACTCCATCGAACAGAAAAAAATAAAACAAGGACTTGCCAACTCTTCCGCTTTATTACCCTGTCATTGTCCACTATCTAAACATTGACTAGCGCATAGAAAACGAGGCATAGAAAACTTTCTGCACTCTGCACACATTCACCGGTTCAATTCCACCATTATTTTCCAATGAGACTTGGTAAAACAAAAAAAAAAGGATTTTTTCCTCCTAGATTGCCAATCAAATGAAAGTCGTCGTCACCCTTTGTCTATGCCTCAATGCACACCCTATGACAGACGCAATATCAAAAAAAAGGCCGACTGTACACATTTACCAAAAAAACTATGAAAAAAAAAGGATAAAAGTTCCGTTGAATTGTTGAAAATCCACTAAACTGGTTTGTATTACATCATCGCCTCGACAATACCAATCTAACTCCTGTCAACTCCTTGCTAACAGACATTGACGCAGATAGATGGATATGTAGATAGATAGAACGTCAGCGGAGCACTATTATCCTTTCATAACCGCAGTGTCAGTGTCTCTTGAGAGGCGGAGGAGGACAAAATTTAACGAAGATAGGCAATGAAGGACTAACATCAAGGACTCGCAAAAAAAAAGAAAAGCCAAATCAAATCGAACACAATTCGCGACTGGAATGAACAAAAGGATATTTCATACTCGTATCTTGATGAATTTGATTTTATATCCTTGAACTGAATTCGATTGGAAAACTAATTGTGTGGAGAGAGAGAGAGTAAAAGAGAGAGGAGAATCCTTTCAATTTGATATTCTCAACTAATTGATTGAAATTCATTGAGGGGAGGAGAGAAATCCTTGCGGGAAAGTGCAGAGCAGGTGCGCATTTATTACGAATCCAATCAGGTATACATATATTCAATCTTTGACATTGAATGGGTTTTCAGGAATCGAATTCGACGAAGCGTGCTAGATTTATCCATTCATTCAAATGAGACCAATTGGCCGTCAAAGGATTGAGAAGAATTGCACCGAAAGAACATCTGCAGTTGGAAATGGGTTCAATGGATAAAAATTTCCAATTTTTAGAAGACCTGCTTAACAAATAAACCGGCTTTGACTTAAGCCAATTACTTTCGGTTTTCAAAGTACTTAAGGCGTGCTTATCCGAACCTACTTTGAAGAATTATGTATGTGGGTCAGGCGACACTCTGTCGAGCTATGAGGCATTAAATTGCCTCAGGGTAGGATGCAGAACCACTTACAGCAGATCTCCTTGAAATGAAAGGATAAAATGCACTAAACCTGTCCTATTTAAGTCCATTCTTCAAATGAGGTCAAAATTGATGCAAAGATTCTCTGAAACCAGAGCCAGTCAGTCGAAAGTTTACAGGAAATCTATACCACACCTTCGACTTCAATACTAGGCTCCGGATAGGGTGGTTGTCTACAATCGGAGTGGGGACACAATAAGGTCAGAGGAGGTCTTTTGTGATACCATGGGACAAATGAAAGACATTAAGATGTTTAGTGGTAGCCTCTATCCCTTCCTTGCTAATGTCATCGACTTGGTCTATAATTCCAAGGAGTTCTCCATCATATTCCAGTCATTCGACATTAGACCAACTAAAGACTGGCCATTCTATCTTTTGCTCGTTAATATCATCGACTTGAGGGTCATCAACAAAGCTATAGTTCCAAGAAGGTTCTGTCATTCGAGAGCAGTCTAACTGAAGACAGTTTTGTCTTAGAAATCCCATCTCCCGTGGCAGTATGATTATGTATCCTTCAGCCAGTTTGTCTTATAGGAACTTGAGAGCCACATAGAGTTTCCTGACCACGCAAAGAAAACCACCAATTCATACAAAATTCATTACCACCGAGCGTGCTAGACCCAATACCCAATACATCCGCTAGTATTTGGCCTCCTTCACCACATCCGGTCCTCCTTGAATTTTAGAACACAAAACTACCTACCTAGCTACCCATTATTACAAATCATTCAACTTCCTCCCACACCTCATCAAAGCCAAAGAAAACATCCAAATCATTCTTCAATTTCGCTAGTTATCACCTCGTCGACCAGGAAACACGTCCAAAACAGAAGCACAACACAAAAAAAAATAAAGAAACACCGGCAAAACAGTCCGCATCATCGTCACGCCTACCTCAACCCAAAAACTCAAAAACAAAAAAAAACTTCGAAAACATTTGAAAATCTATCATGAGTCCCAGTGTCTAAACGAGACCCATTAATCAATCGTCCATCTCATTTAAAATAGGAACATCAATAGCAGTTGCTCTCATTATCTCCCTTCCCATCCAATCCATCCAAGGACTGTGTGTCCTTGGCGCCTTCGTTTGCCGTTCATGACGTTGTTGATGATGATTTCCATTTCACGCCCAGCTAATTTCTAGTCTAACGCGTTGAAATGAGTAACAAAAAATGTATCCTCAACACGAAAACGAAAAAAAAAACTGAAAACAAAAGGACATTCCCAAAAAGGCGCACACAAAGGACGAGAAAAAGAAAATTTAATATCAAAAGCTGTCAATCATCATCGAAAACCAATCATTAGACGGCGCAGACAGAGGAACCGCGCTCTATTCGCTGCCATGGTATTCCGCAGCATAACCAGAACGACACAGGACGAACCAAAATTACATCGAACAGGAGCAGAACAACCGACCAACATCAGCAGCAGCCGTAGCAGCCGTAGAAGCAGCAACAGAAGGCAAAAGGAACGCTAAACAGGACGAAACAAAAAAAAAGCGTATTGCGACCAAAACAACCCACAGTTTTCTAATTTACTTGCGCGTCAAATGTTACGCGGTCTGTGTGCTGTGTGTCCTGTGATGTGCTCGGTTGCTGATGATGATGATGACGACGACGAGGATGACGATAGAGAGATGGCCAACGACGACTACGACGTCGACAGCGTTTGGTTAGTGGTGTCAGCTGTTCTCTGCTAACCTAATTGGGATTTCATGGAATCGAGAGCAGGGATATTGGAAAACATGTTGACCTCACGGATCAATTAGTTTCGAAGTTTCGCTGCGTGATGGTGATGCGTGAAGCGCTTGTGGATTCGAGGGGCAAAGGAAGAGTTTTTCTTTTTTTGTTTCCACCAAATGCTTGTAAGCGAATCACCGGATACTTTGCTCTCTTGGGGGAGATAATTGGATCGCGAGTGCAGTTAAGTGCATTTCGCCGAAAAGGATTCGTTGTAGCAGAAAGCCTGATCATGGATTTCAGGAAACAGGTGTATGGTTGTTGTTTTTTTTTTTTTTTTGAAAACCAAACCGGACAACCTCACGGTTCCCTAAGGACACCCACTTTATTTTCTTTCAAAAGTCGAAGAGAATTCTTCAAATTTCCGCACAATCACACTTCGATCCGACATGCAGGTGGTCTCCGGTCGTCCTTATTCAATTTGTCAACATTTTATTGCACACAACACTCACAGGACACACTCGTATTAATGGTCAAAATAAATTTGTCACTCATCCTGACATTGCATGAATGATAACCACTTTCTTATGGCACCCGGAAGGAATAATAAGCAATTTCATTGCAATTCTCCTTGCAGTCAGGATGCCATTATCGTCATCCATGGTGGTCACCCTTGTCATATGGATATAGCACCTTGGTGGCATATGAAATCACTTTTTCTCTCCTCTACGCTGACTAAGGGTGACTACATCAATCAGGATATATACAGAGAGATAGAGACAGAGAGGGAGAGAAAAAAAACACACAAATCAAATATTTACCTTTAACCAAAAGAAAGGATATTAAAAGGAAAGTAACGAAAGTGGAATCTCAAAGGATATAGGGATTTCAATTTCATTTCTTCGCCTTTTTTTTTTTCTCGGTTGTATGAGTATTATTTTTCGGGATTGTAGTATACTGCAAGAGACAACAAAGGAAGAGAGTAGCACCCAGTAAAAGGACATTCAGTAAGTTAAAAATTGAAATAAAAATAAAGGCAAACAAAATGAAGATACCTCCTAAAGGACTACGACTACTACAAAACAGGACACACAGAGGAATCAAAGGCGAAGAAGAAGAATTATTTAAAACGGAAATACCCGCAACTACTTGGCCTGAATCTAATTCGGAAGTAATTGAAAATTTATTCCTTGTGGGAATTCCTGACAGGATACTTGTTCTGTTTTTTTGTTGCTCTCTCTGTTGTCTTTTTTTTTTGTGTGTTTTGTTGAAAAGGTGTGGTCCACCCTTGTCGTTGAATTAATTGCCACAGCCGAGGATTTATGTCAATTTGTTCAAAAGGTGCATTTTTTTCTCTGACTTTTTGACTATGTCCCAATAGGATCAAAAGGACGACAGAAATAAAATATTATTTTTCAATCATTTTTGTATTTTCTGGTTCGTCCTTTGAAATCGATACATACTCGTACATACATTGTACGAAATGTGAAATGATTTAGAGCAGCGAAATAAAATAAAAGTCATTCAATTCACAGCGATTCACAAGGACTCCCTAAGGACACAGACACATTTTGATTTTGATATCTTGCTCTCGGTTGTACTCGTATTTGATGGCAAACACCTTGAGATATTTGAATCGAATTCGACAGGATAATTGCGTTTTTGTGCGACTCCCATTGTCAGAGGTATTTCAATTGAATTTGAGTTTTTGAGTTCCTGGCTATAAACAACCGGTGTGTGTGTGCGCGGTGTTGGTGGTGGTGATTTGTCAATCAAAAGGTTGACACTTTCGTTTCTATTTTGTTAAACACGCGATTCACGAAACGAGGCAACGAGTGTTTCGGAATTACTAGAGGCAGAGTTATCCCTCTGCCTACACATCCTTCTCAGATGAGTATCGTAATCCTTGGCGTGTCACGCGGTAAAAATTGAAATTTCCGGCGGGTGCATGGGTATCCTGTTGTCATCGAAAGAGGAAGATGGAGAGGAGAGAACATAAAAAACAAATTATCATGGAACGAGGGATTCCTATTGATGGGTCATGTGTTTTCTAACAAAACGGACCATTTGTTGTGAATTAATTACGGTAAGCATGACACTTCGATTAGTAGTCGTTGTTCCTGTGACAGGATGCAAGTGATTTGTTTTCGTAAATGGAAGATGTGATTTGTGGTGGTTTGTGGGTAAGCCGTTAATTGGATTTAAGGGGGTCCTGCAAAGACTTTGAAGCGTGGGAATGCATCATTGTGGTGTCAGATGTGTGAGGACTTGCCAGTGGCGATGGAAGGAGGTTTGACTGAGATTTATCAGATGCAGTGTAATGGAACAGAAAGAAACCAAGTAAGTCTAGGGGATTTTGAAAAGTTCTAAGCATTCGACTTAAAACTTTCTCTCTTCCCATGTAACTGGTCTGAAAATTTCTTTAGAAACGACTATGATTAGAGGACAAAGGACGATCAGAGAAAGAGTACATATTCTAGGAGCTAGCAGGCTCAATCCGTAGAAACATCTAAAATTTCGAAGGACAAAACAGTGAGTTGGGCATACTTAAACCCTTGAGGATAGGCATAACAGTAGGACAAATACAGAATATTGTTAGGAACATGTAGCTGGGCCAGAGTATCTGCGTTTGCGATAATCAGGCTGCGCTTAGAGCCTCCTGCAACAATAGTTCGAGAATGCAAAATCGGTTTGAATTTAGTCGCAAGGATTAAGTCTAAGACTCTTAGCTGAGTTCTAGGTAAACTGTGATTATGGGAAATGCAAGATGAGCAAGTGTCAAAGCATAGTTTTTGAGGTTCCAGGCCCATTATTGATTATTGGATTTCCTATTGGAGCATCTATGTATGGTCTCGAGCTTCTGTCAGAAGGCAGTGACATTTCACTGTTGCATCTGAGTGCTCACAAAGCCTCACAAAGAAAATAATGTCAGAACGATAAGTCTGCAAAGTACAATGCATTAAAGACGATCTCTAGCTTTTGGATTTCTAGTGATCAAAAGCTGGAGTCCTTTTTGAGACTAAAAAAGCCAAAGTAGGTGCTAAAGTCTACCATAAGATGCTCACGACTATTGAACAAGCTAGGGTTGTACTCGAAATATGAACAGAATTTTCAAGATCGTCCTGGGACGCTTTAGATAAAATCAGACTTCGCTGTTGAATTCTTAACAAGATGGCGTTCTAAACCTAACGACAAGTGAAAGGACATTTGAAAAGCTAGTCAAGACTTTTGTGAAGGAATGGCTTACAAACTTTGAAAACTGTAAGTCTCGCCGCACTTAGTTAAGCTTGGAACTCCACAATGCCTCAACTCCACAAGCCTGTCTTCCAATTCTGATAAATAAGGCTATGTACACTACGACTTAGAATAGACCTTGCCTGCTCCTCCTCCTGTTAATAATACTATTATCGGACTACGGTACCTCAACCTTAGAATTCCGAAAGTCCATGATGAGCAACAGGATGGAAGCTTATTCTTTTCCCCCTAACTTGGACTTAATCATGTTAGAATGCTACGGAATATAGACCATTCAAAATATGATCCACAGTAGATGTTGCCTTCCATGCTTAGGGTTTTTTGGTCCTTACAGAGCTTCTAGTGTCTTTTTGTTCTTACTAAGTCCTAGGCTTAGCGTCTGTTGTAGTAATGGGAGTTCTCTGAAGAATCTAGCTCGCTTTAAAGAGGTTCAGACTGTGCTTAATCGGGTACGCAATTCATTGAAGATCTAAAATCCTTTTAGTCACTCTTTGCATCAGCATAGGATTTCGAATAAAATTTGGCTCCTAAGTCAATATTGTAGTCAGACCTCAGAGCAAACAAATTCACATCCTGACTCTGCCTTCCTGTGCTCAGTCAGTTCCCATACTTTTCCCTACCTTAGCACCTCGTCAATCCCATTCGTCGCACGGGATCTATGTACTCTCCTAGTACTCCTTTGTCCATTGATCAAAAGAAATCAATTTATCTACGTTTTTTTCCAACCATCCCTTTCCTTAAAAAAGAGAAAAGGACACCCATTACTCTTTCTAATCCCCTTCGTCCGCAATTCCTTATGACTTTTGAATCCGATTTCCCATACTTCCGATGCAGTTAGCACTTCTTCTTCCGGCAGCGGCGGTGGCCACACCAATAAATTCCATAAATAAGGATTTCACAGATCAAGGTGGTCGCAATGAAATGAAGGAGAAAAAAAGGACACAAAGGCTGCTAGACGCAGACATGTAATGACAATTTATAACCCTTTGTTCCCCGCTTGTACTCATTTCAGCTCATCATTACACAGCTAATTAACATTTTATCAAAATATCATAGAACAGACCTGGAATCACTAAAATCCAATCAAGACACCGCAGAAAGGTCCTTTCCTTGGGACACACCGCAGACAGTCACACACAGTAGTTGTCGCGACTCTGCCCTAACCGTGTGTGTTAATGAGAATTTATTATGCTAATAACCCGGTCTTTGGCTTTCTTTTCCACACATTCACTTACTCAGGGGCTTACATCCTTGGTGTCCTTTGAAAAGGTGCCGCGCCAAATGTAATAAAAATATTTTAATAAGCGGGAATACCTCGCGCCAGCGATAACACCTTCTAACCGTGTGCGCCCGTGTAATGCACGTACGCGCAGCGGTTTCAATGGGGAACAACGTACAGTACGTGAGTGTGACACACTACATACCATCCCCATCCCCATCCCCATGCCCAATCCATGGGGTTACAGCAGGCTATTAGCAGATGTAATAATGGTTTTACATTATTCGCCAAGGGTATCACATTCGTTTTAATGGGATGCAATGCAGAGATAGGAAAAGAGTTGTGTGTGTGCTCCTTGCCTGTGGAAGGAGTAAGGATTACGCGATGTGGGGTTTGGGGGTGGGAGGGGGTTGGAATTTCCTTTGGAACATTTTCGTGTGCAGTATTAATTCGGATTATGTCAAGATAATGTGTCGTCCATTGCTGTTGCAGTAGTTAAGTAGCAGACAGAATGGTTCATAGTTGATGATCATGATGATGGCTAGGATGCGGTTGAGTGCATTGCATGACCACATTCGGTGGCGGGGGAGAATGGGATGCGGAGGCTGAGGCGGGTCTGTTGGTCCAGAGGTTAGAAACTAATTGCGGATGCGGATTTTGCGAAATTTAGTGTAGAACCACGATTGTTGTAAATAAATCTCGAATGCTTGATGTTTTGGTTTTGTGTGTGCATAGTTGGATGGTTGCCGGTTTCGGTCGGTTGGTAGGAGTCAGGCTGTGCGATTGACCACAAGATGGACGATGGGTTGGCGTTGTTACATGTGTAACAAGCTGTTGTAATTTGCTGTTTAAATATAACGACCAGGGGAGGGGGCTGTGAAAGAAAATGTTAGGTTCGAGATGGATCAGTTCATAGGAAGGCCTTTCAGCGAATGTTTTCCATGTCACGTGAAACTTCAACGTTTTATGTTGGAAAGTTGGGAGTTTTTTTTTACAAAGCCTTTTACAACAGACCTACGATGTATTTACCTTAGCCAGAGCCTACAGAAAATAAGCAATTGCTATCCAGAAATGCCAACAATTTGTGGGAACAGTATAACGACACCCTTATAGAGATAGCTGCCTCTATCATAGATTACCGATCACCTCCTGAACGGAGTCCTTGGTGATACCTACTAACTAACGCTGTAGTGCTATACAAGGCCACGAGTATTGAACCAGAGGCACAGAAGTGACGCAGATCCTGCCTATGCAGTCTCTTAGCTCAAGAATATCGAAGAGTTCCGAGATGGAAACAGCGCTAGAGCATTTTTTTTTTTTTGGAGAACGAAGTCAGCCGCAGCTAGCTTCAAACCCCGGAACGTAGGCTCTTCGAACGGAATAGTAAATGTATTCAAGCAACATTTCCTTAAACCCAACTGAATGAGGTGGAGTAATGGGAAACTATGCCTCCTCCCAGTTTTTCAGACCTTGGCTTTGGTACCAAACAGCTGAAGGGAACAAGGCAGCCTGCTCTATTGATATACCGGGGAAACTTTTCAAACTTGGTGGTGCTATTCCGGCAGGGCCCGTGCACCAAATAATCAACCAAGTATGAGCAGATGAAGCCAACTTATAAAGGCTTTGATGACTAAGAGCAGAACCTAGACTGAACCTCGGCATTGAGGCTCAAGCGTTCATAGATGTCAAAGGGGCTTGGTCTAAACAATTTGAAGATCGAAGAGAGTGGAGAGCTGACATATGTACCTCAGTCAGAGACTCTTGACGGGAAGGAAGTAAGTATACATTAGCTGTGACTATGTAGAAGCAAAGCATCTCGTATATGTGTACATATGTCCTGGCCTCGGAAAAACAAAACCCGAATAGTTACTCTCGTAGAAATGTGTTAAGACTGAGTACTTTTGTACTTTCTTTCGACAGTGTGGTGTGGCAACAAACTGCCAGAGAAGCCCCAAACCTCTTATACACAGAATAGCACTCCTTGGCAAACCAGAACCTGATCATAGTCTCAACCTTACAGACGCTTAGATGCTTTACTTCGACTTTGTGTCCGTATATAGGCATCATACTGTTGAATGAAATCGTTGATAGTTTTGGGTCGAAACTTGGTCAGAAATAGGCTAAAGATTGCGTAGCTCTAGAGAGTCATTCTGCCCGTGTCTCCTTGTACATTTCTTTAGAAATCTTGCTGACAGTGGGTTGGAATAGGAAGATACTTTGAGTGAAACGCAGTTTTTTTTAAATAATCCTGACGGACAAACTTTTGCTTTAACTTCAAAATTTCCTTCTACTCGCACTTGTCAAACCATTGCTGGTCTATTGGTAGAGCCGGTATCCCACACATAACAATTTCCCATTTCTATTCCCACAGAGCCAGTCCTCGTTTAATAATTTCTTTTCGTTTACATTTGGAAAAGACCTCCGAATCTACTCTCACACGCAGGCACCCTAGGGGCAGATAAAAATTACACGAGTCCTTCTGCCGAATAATTGATTTTTGCTGCGCTGGGACCCACCGCTCCATATCAATTCAAACTGGAAATTTCCCCCCCGAAAAAATAAGGACACACACAGCAACAACAACAATTGAAAAAAGAAAAAAAAACGTGTCCGGAATGGAGGCTGTTGCCTGAACCTCCTTCGAGGATAGAATTTATTTATTTTCGATTTGAAACAGGATACAAAATGATTTCGTTTTTTTTTTTCGATTCACCTACTCCCGATATCTGCTGCTGCTGCTTTACATGAAAAGAAAATACATTTCCAAAGGACAATACAGTACAACAAAACTCTCCTCAACTGAGCAGTGGCAACTGAATGTTTGTGTACAAATTGTTTGTTCGCATTTGACATTTTATACACACGAGCATGTCCTTTGGCACATGCCAAACAAGCGTGCTGCTGCTGCTGCTGCTGCTTCTGCTTCTTCGGACTTCTTACTTCAACCCGCCCAACAACAATACAACACAAATCAAATATTGGCGTCTCACAAGCAATATATTGAAGCGAAACTTACAGAATGAAGAAGGATGTGTAAGGATACACATATGTAGAGCACAAATCTCTTCAACTGGAATGATGACGATTCAATTGCAGTTAAACTTTTATTCCCAACACACCAACATACATGCGTTTTACTCACGCAAAGAGAGAGAGAAAGAGAGAGAAAGAGTCCTGTGGTGGAAGGACATTCTCATTTTTTCGATAAGGATGAACTCTAAAATAAATACCAGTACAACAGCGAATCGTTTTCTATTTTTCATTCGATAAAAAACATTCCAAAGGACATACGTCCATTGCAAGACCGCCCACAGTGCTCTAAGTAGAGCATATGGCATACGTATCCTACCGAGAGGGAGTCCTGGTGGAGCGGAAAAACGCGCAACAAATAAAAATTCTTGAATTGAAAGAGTAAACAATTGTTACAACAAGCGAGCGGACCCAACCAAGCAAACTAGACCAAGAACATATATATTGTGGAAAAAGATAAAAAAACAAAAATAAGGATCAGTAGTAGCTGAACAATCGAACAGGACGACGAATTTCATTTTCAATTTCATGTTAGTTTCCTCTTCCGGGCAAAGTTGTGCTTGTGCTTGTGCTTGTGCTTGTTATGTGTAGGAGGCTACACGGCGGCTTTTGTTTTCTTTAGCAAACATACGACAACCGAGGGATATTGTGAAGCAGTGGAAGAGGTCCTTTCACTTGAAAAACGAGAAGATAATATGAGAGGAGGCGGGGTGGCCGAGGCTAAGGCTGAGACTGAGAACAGAGAGCGAATAAACCTCCAAGGAATCGCAATGTTAAGTGGACAGGAAGCAATTTTTTAAAAGCTTTCCATGTAATTCAAATTGTAGTGGGATACGTTTAGATAGTAGTAATATGGGGATTGGAGGAGGAAACAATGCCTTGGAGCGTGAAGTTCAAAATTGATTCCTTGTTTTTGTATACATTCGAGTACAAGGATCAGATCTCAAACGAAGTCAAAGTAAGTAAAGCTATCGCGAGGGGCGACTAAGGATCTTAGGAGGTTTTGAGAAATAGGAATGAAATTTCATGGAAAACCATGGAGCTATGTAAACATCAAGGACAACTAAGTAGAAATTCTTCAGAATATAGCCCTTCAAGGAAAGGTCAAAATTGTTAATCAAAATTGAATCAGGACAACAGATACGTATGATTAAATTCCTTGCAAACAAATACTTTTCCTTATCTCTAGTGGATTTGTTCGTCAGAATTGATCGAAAAGTTTCAAAATTTGATCAAAAAATTATAGTTTTCAACAATTTGGAATGAAAGCGACGGTGAAAGGCCTGATTGTGGGTTTTAGTAGGTTAAAGTGGCCACGAAATTTCCGACAACCAAAGAAGGCTTGAATTTGGTCTAAATTTGTAGTTATTTTGGGACAATTTTGAACTTCTTTAGAACTGGACCAAAATATTTGTCAAAAAGCCAGTATCTGAGCTAATTCTGCTGAGGTCCTGAAGAAGTTTTGATATAGGTAAGTACAAATCGTCTTGAATTTGGTCTAAATTTGTAGTTATTTTGGGACAATTTTGAACTTCTTCAGAACGGGACGAAAATATTTGTCAAAAAGCCAGTATCTGAGCTAATTCGGCTGAGGTCCTGAAGAAGTTTTGATATAGGTAAGTACAAATCGTCTTGAATTTGGTCTAAATCTGTAGTTATTTTGGGACAATTTTGAACTTCTTCAGAACGGGACGAAAATATTTGTCAAAAAGCCAGTATCTGAGCTAATTCTGCTGAGGTTCTGAAGAAGTGTTGACATGGGTAAGTACAAATCGTCTTGAATTTGGTCTAAATTTGTAGTTATTTTGGGACAATTTTGAACTTCTTTAGAACTGGACCAAAATATTTGTCAAAAAGCCAGTATCTGAGCTAATTCTGCTGAGGTCCTGAAGAAGTTTTGATATAGGTAAGTACAAATCGTCTTGAATTTGGTCTAAATTTGTAGTTATTTTGGGACAATTTTGAACTTCTTCAGAACGGGACGAAAATATTTGTCAAAAAGCCAGTATCTGAGCTAATTCGGCTGAGGTCCTGAAGAAGTTTTGATATAGATAAGTATACGCCGCTTTAGTCTTAACTTTTGCAAACCAAAATGTCTTCTCCTTGCGGCGATATTTTCCATGATGGCTTGTCAAATACATTCTCTTAGAGAAACGTCGCAGAAGTTGAAAAAGATTCCAATTGGCAGTTGTATTGAAGAAAAAAAGGACTCAAGACCCCTCAGCTCTTTTATCTTTTGTTTGACAGTCTCTGGCAGTTAGGTATCTGTCCTGACTGGCATGTCCATTAGTCCTAAAATTCCTTGGAACAGCCTTTTGTCTCTAGAAGCACTTTTAACTCGCCTTCTGCCCAATTTTGACTCGCTTATATGTATGACGAGAAGTCCTTCATGGTGAGGCTGGCAAGTTCCTTACACAACTTGTTCCTTGCTCGAGCATAACGACAAGCAGGAGCCATCAAACATGTCTAACGCCAGTCCAGTATCCTTTAAATTGATTCGTCATTTTTTTTTTTTTTTTTTTGCTGGAGAAAGGATAATTGGCATGGGACTACTGGCGACCCTTTCCATCACCTAATTGAAATTAAATTTAAAGTGCAGTCGCTGTCAGTTCTTTTATCCCCTTGAGTCCTCGAGAAGAAGACTCACTCTTCCTGTATTGCATTGAATGCGACACACCACCACCACGCTGCTTGACGGGCGGTAGTAATGGAACAAGGATTTTAGAGGGCGTTTTCTGTATGCCGCCTTTCATTTTAGAATGCAAATTCCGTTTGCGCCCGTCAGCAACAGACAAACAAACACATCAACCTATCTCTCTCTCTCTCTCTATTCCTCTCTGTGTTCCATATCAACGAAACGATGATGATGATGATGATGCTGGCGCAACCAGGCTAAGTGAGTTTGCACTTCTTGTCAACGGCATTGTGGGTGTACGAGAAGTTTCCTTCTCAACCTCGGCGTAAATATTTACGAAAATGCTTCCTCGCGCTAACGGCTATTACGACACGTCTTCTGCTCGTCCTTATTCTAATCACTCCGAAACATTCGTAATCCCACTGATGGAATATACACAAACTGACAGGCAAAAAGGATTCTTGGTGTTGCTTGGTTTGGTGTACACTGTACACACTCTCTCTAACTGTGAAGTGAGGAAAATTTGATTTTCTTCTTGTCCTTGTGTTCGCCTTCCTACGTCGTCGCATCGCATCCCCTCGCTCTGCGTGTGTGCATATGAAATGTCAAGTCACTCAAATATTTGAACTCACTTCGAATCCTTGGGGAATATATCGCGCGGTGTTTGGCTTGAAATAAGGACAAAAAGAAAAAAGAAAATGTCTTTAACTGCTGACTGTGGCAGCAATAGTCAAATGTTCCTTCTTTAGTGGTTCGTTGGTTGCTTGGTTGGTGGGAGATCTCTGTCTCTGGAGGGACATTCCAGTAACAATCGAATGTGGACATGTTGTGGATATTGCTTTGCAGAGGACGTAGGAAAGGAATTATATGCAAGGATGCATTGCAGAGCATTTAAGGAGCTCAAAAATGGACATGACTCTTCAGAAATGCCTTTTTCCATATTCCATCGACTAGCATGTCCTTGTGAAATGGTCTTCTTCGTTTTCTTTTGGATAAGAAGCCATGTAAGTTTTAGTGTCCTCTGTCCACTGTCCA
The DNA here is from genome assembly GCA_963583995.1 of Xylota segnis. Lineage (NCBI taxonomy): Eukaryota > Metazoa > Arthropoda > Insecta > Diptera > Syrphidae > Xylota > Xylota segnis. The sequence continues at coordinate 3,250,809 of OY757238.1, forward strand.
CTGTCCACAGTCCAGTGTCCAGTGTCTACTTACAATTGAAAGTTAAATATTGACTAAAGTTTTTGGCAGAATTGAGAGACAAGGACATTCTTAGGGTTCGTACATTTTCCTGATGCCACAGATTCCTCTAAAGTCTGTCCTGTCTTTGTTGTTTCTTTCGACATGTCCTGTGTGTGTTAGTGTGTGCTTAAGTATTCCTTTGAATTGGTTTCGATTCTATTTAATGTGATTTGGTCCAGGTCTTTGGCTAGAATGTTTAGCATTTTATTTGTTTTTTTTCTTTCTTCCCTTCTCATGTCCTTACATGTGTATTGTTTTCTTTTTATTTTGTTTGTCCTTAAAGTGGGTGGAATACATCTGGGTGAGTGTGTGTGGTTCTGCTTGAGTTTGTCCTCTGCGAACAAGGATTAAATGAGGTGAATAATTTTACAAACAAATGAACATATTACACTGTTGGATGCGTCCTTACGCCTTTATCTGGTAAGTAAATGCATCATCAAAGGGATACCTACGAGTAATAGTTAGGGCGAGGTACAAGTGAATGCAAGGAGAAGGACGATTCGAATCGTTTACAGACGTTTAGGCAATTCATCTGCTTGTACATATTTGCCATGGGGGTGGGGGGGGAGGGTGGTGGCTGGTCTATTTGCTTGGGTTGTTCCATAAAGAGAATTCAATTGAATTGTCTAAGACTTAGAGCTTTTGGGAATCCACTCCGTTAACTGCAAGCGCAGAGATAAATGTTATGCTCCCCCTTCGCACTGGAGCTCCTAATTAAAAGTAACTTCAATTAACAGCGTCCTGTGTGCTGTAATTAACATTTCCAACCGAGGAATTAGTCGCTGTTGCTCTAGATTTCACTCCTCTAGCTCCTCCTGTTCGTGTGTTCCTGTGAAAGCGGCGGCGCTGGCGCTGGCGACGGCTGTATCCAAGTAGCCGACATAAAAGTCACTACGCGCTAATTTACTCTCTCCCTCGGCTCACACTTTGATATTTGTGTGCTCCCTTTTGACTATGTCGTCGTCCTTTGAAGTCATTCCCATTTAGGGCCCACTGCCGATGACGACAACGCCTCAACTCGTTACAATAAATATGCCTCATCCTCTCCCTTCATAACAGCTGGCTAATTAGGGCATACAAAACAGGATCAGCCGCATACCCAGGCCAATCCCAGTCCCAGAATTCCAATGCATGTACAAGTGTACGTACTATGTACGTATGTATGGATGTGTGAATACCCTGTGGCATCGTAGTCCTCAGAGTCCTTGCCGTCTTAATTATTGGCAATTTAATTTTATTATTATTGGACCGAGTGTCAAATGGGCTATAAAATTGCAATGCAATGTTATTGTTATTGTTTCACTTTGGGGCCTGGTGTACATATCCTGTGTGTATGGGTATGCTTTGCTTCCGGTTCTGGTTCTGGTACTCTGATTCTGGAGTTGTTCTCTGGGTCAGGAGTAACGTAGCACATCATATTCTCATGACGTTTAATTAACGTTTATCGCACCGTTTCGAGTAACAGTAAAGGAATTTAGTTTGTGCTCGGTTGATTGGTTGGGTAATTCATTAGAATTTGAGGAACTTTTCCTCCTCTTCCATGCTGGCTGGTGGTGTGGGATTTCTGTGCTGAGTAATGGTAGCCGGAAAGTGGTCGGATAATGAATAGGAAATCGAATTTGTGTGATTAAGCAATTGTATTCCCATACCCCTGTGGCAGCTTGTAACTCTGGGAGCTTTGTGATTGCCGAGCATTGTTATGTCAATACGGGACTGGTTTCTAATACAGTTTGAGTAGGAGCCTGAGCTATTGACTTACATTGGCTGCTAGAGGGTAATTCTTGGTCCGTTTTAAGCAATGGGCTCCAGAAAGTGTATGCTTAAACAGCCCTATAGCTCGGTTGCACCACAGTAATGTTTAGGTTTTGTGGAGTCTAAGCCTTTAGCTAGTCCATCTACTGGCTCGTTGCCTGGAATTCCTTGATCGAAAAAGTTAAACCTCGCACAGATATTAGGATGACGCCATGGTGTCATCTACTTTTGGTAAACTGATGTCAGAGGACAAACTCAGTTTTCTGAAAACTAACCACAAATCCCTTTGTTTTGTCACACAGAAGTCCTTTCTAGAGCAGATTCCAAGTGAATGATCAAAACCAATACAGTGGACACAATCGGAAGAAGAAATCCTTCGGTATTTATCGTCCAATGTAGACAGAATACAAATTCAAAAATACAACCGTGGACTCATCTTAAAAAAAAAAAAATGTTACGTATACGCCCGAGTACAGAAAAACTACAAATGCCGACAGGACACGGTCCCATAGCTATACAGACTCTGGTATTGGATCCGAAAGTACTCACACATTCCATTATCGATCTGTCTGTGAACCTAGACCATAAGGGCTGGTTGGAGCACCATTACCTCAGTTTCTAAAGACATTGTATTGGGAACTGAGACAAGAATTTTCGGGAGTCCCACACTTTCACCTGGCTTTTGTAGAGATGCAAGCCCGACGGCATTTTCAAATGCTGTCGCAGGGAAAGTACGCATGGCCCTGCTCATAGATAGGTTTCTTTTTGTGATTTTTGAATTAAGACCACCAATTCTGGTTTAAAGACGTTTACTGTACCATATGGACCTTGTGATACGCTCGGACCGCCAAGTCGCGGAACTGATATGATAATTCCAGCTAAGCAGTGGAATTAACAAATGATTGCACCATTCCAAAACGTACAGGAAATCGGGATCTAACCTAGTCCCTCTAGATCGACTAGAGAACTGTCAATTACCACAGAAGGCGATGAAGAACTCCTCTTTGAGGGCAATCCTTAACTGTGGGCACAGATAATGACACTCCTTCGGAGGGGCAAGTAGTAATTCAACTTTAAAACATGGTCCCTTTCCTTTGGTTGGTCCAATCCTCGATACCACTGCTACTCACTTGTCTTGAAGCTTAGCAACTGATATCGAATGTGTCCTCAATCAAGGAGTGACATCGAAATGAAATGCACCTTCTATCTCCTGCACAAGGTAATGAAGAGCACCTTGGAAAGCCTACTAGAAGCCGACTTGATTACTGGTAGTTCCTATGAATTACAGAAGAATCGATGTCCTTGAGCTTTCTAGTTATGGCATGAAAAGGATTGCAGCCTAGTGAATCATTCCTGTCGTTTGGGAGAGTATCGTAACCACTGGATGTTGTCCTATTCTTGGACCCAATTTGTGGGACAGAATATAGACAGTTCACATGATAACTATTCCTCATAACATTCACCTTGTTAAGCCACCTCCCCAGACACAGATAACTCCTCTAATTCAACCCCATTGTTCTAGTGCTCCTTCATAGGTGACCTGATTAAGGACAACAGTTTCGAACACATCACATTCAAAAGTTGTAACCTTTACAACATTCTGGGAGCCATAACCATCGATTTGTTGGAAAAACTAGGCCATCGAAAGTAAAACCAACGAATCCTTGAGCTAAGCTCCTTAGAGACTACTACTACGAGTATATCCGACGAAACTATTTCCTTAAATGTCATTTTCAAATTAGCATCATCCTGACAACCAAATTGTCAACTTAGTAGCTCATCTGCATTTGCCGTACAAGTGTGACTCGGATATGGTTAATGCCCAGGCGGTAATTTGTGAAAGGATATCCACTTTGACCCAGAAATGTCCCCACACCTCTCCGTCGTCATACGTATTTATTTGCATTCCTATTCGACTTGCCCTCACTGTGGATGGACGACGGATATGCTGTAAGTTGTTCCTGTTCCACAACAGGGCTTCGAAAATGGATTATCCTTAAAACACATAACATTCTCTAAATTGATTAAATTTGTCCCGTAGATGGAACACGACTATCTGCTTTGCATATGGACGCAGAGCCTCACACTGTGCCGAGTGTTCTCACTTGCACACGATGCAAGGGTATTGGAATTTAATTGGGCAGCCAGATTTCCACTTTGGTCTCCTGGTGTAGGCAGACTGGGTGTGTTCCACCTGCCGAAGGGCTTAAGTGGACAAAGCTCCTTCTGGTTGTGTACTTCTCGTCGGCTTTTAATGGAAGGTCATTTGATCAGTTGAGGTTTTTGTATACCTTACCACTGCTTAAGGCTCTGTCGATAGGTGGTGAGTGTAGTGTATGTGCATTTGCCCCTCCCTCAGGTTGGGTAGGGTTCGTTGAAAAATTCCAATATTTCACAGCCTACAGCTTCCGAATGCCAGTAGCAGACGCAGGCATTGTTTTCGGGTTTCGTTCATGTCCTAGCTTCGTTGGTTTTTTTTTTTTCTGCATGTAGATTCCGGGGATTTGTACGTCTACATTGGCTCCAACGGACTGGGAATTGGTCCATATGTCACATGACACACTGGCTCATTCAGTCGACGTTGTCGACGTCGTCGTTCGTTGGGCTGCTGGTCCCTCCCTAGCGCATAAATCATAAAGCAATCCATCATATTCAAATGAACCGAGGCCTCTGGGCGGACCGGGGAGGCTCTGGTTTTTTTTTTTTTTTTTGCATCCTCTCGCCCGTCTGCATATGCTCTATGGCAGGACGGGCGGTTCGGGATATTAGGGCTATGTGGGGCATGCAGAACGAGTGGGGATGTGATGTGATGGGCGGACATGACATTCAATTTTGAAACGATTTGAGCAAATTAATTGAATGTGATGGCGGAGGGCGGAGGACGGAGGGCGTAGGGATGGGACCAGACCAGGAACAGCAGCGGTATCTCACTAAACATGACCGCTGACGTTTTTGTGATTATTTTCAAAATCGATTGATTTGTCTGTCACTGAATGATGACGATATCGAGGGGGAGGGCGCCCCGTGCCCTGATTTTGATGTTAGAATTTAAATAGCGGATTTATATTTAAATTGTTTTTTGGGATTAGGGTTCTGCACAGAGCTGTGCGGAGGAATTGATTGATTTGGGGAACTGGAGCACATTTTTTTGTTGATAAGTATTATTTGGGGAACCTATGGCTGGCTTTGTTTATAGGCTCAAAGTGGGCACTACTCGTTCTGTATGATGTATGCGCTGAGGACAATATGCAATTTCACTGGATTGTGGGTTGAATCCGAATTTGATTCAAAATTACTGTGCAGGCGAGCTCTTGAAAAGAGCCTGTTAAGTGAGATTGAATCCCTAATGGGAGTACAAACTGAATCAAACTAACACTTGACGAAAAAATACAGAGAGACGTGTGGAGGAAAGTAAAGAACATTTAGGCTCTTTATTTGGTTATTAAAGAACTCTGTTGCCAGAGAGACATCGAAAGACATCCTGAGAACCTGGATGGCTCATGAGTTTGCCGGATAAGATTTGCTGGGTGGACTCAAAAGCAAATCTAGGTAAGGAATGTGGAAGGATGTCGCTCCTTGTCACGATGGGAAACACTCCACTGAACCGATCTAGTGCAAGAACCAGAAAGATCTACGAAAGGTTCAACTCCCAAGGAATCGTTTAGGTTAAGACTTTAGGAAGCTCTTACCAGAAAGTTGATAAGTTACCTTTATGAACTTCTTGAACCCAAATGCGGATCTCCCGACTTTCGTCTTCAGTGCTGAAATCCAAAGAGTAGAAGACTATACAACAATTCCGACCAACTTCAGTCCAAATCTAAGCATATTCTTCTCCTAACGAGAGGAACAGGGAAACGATAGAGTCATCAACTCCAAAGGGGTAAACTCCAAAGTAAAAACTGGGCCATAAAACGACTCCATAAAGGCCTTGTTCTACCTCCTTTATCACTTGTTGAATCCATCATAGCCCTGAGATTAGCCGGTAAGGGATGGAATGTACTCTCATCTTATCGCATTTCCAGAAAATATGGAACAAAACATCATAAAACTAAGACCAGGCAAGTTCTACCGCGTAAAGGAACCGATTAAGCACTCATCCCATGGATTATTGCCAGCTGTTACCTCCTGGAGGACCACCGAAGAAAAATGCGAAATTGAGGTACCACGCCTTGGATTGCTCAAGGAACCCACATGGTTAACTCAAAGCTAGAAACTAGTTTTGGTTTCTTTCAGATTTCTCCACGACAGGGACACACAATGGATTCATTGGAGATCCGTGTGTGACCTGCGTTACGTCCTACCTACCTAGTACCATCTAAGATGTCTGAGAGCTAAATGGTGCTGTGTGATAGTTACTGGATGCAGCTAAGTTCTGCTATCTACCCTACCATCTTACGAGCCCCTTACCCAGCTTGACTTATATACCAATGTTTTAGCATAAGGGCAGGTTATAAGTAACAAGATTACTTGAATCAGAAATGTAGGTAAATCAAATGAATGTAATAATAAGAAGTAGTTCCACTCACCCCTATTTGTCTTCGACTCTTTTCCAAGTCATCCAAGCCACTTGCACACACTTTCACAGACATAGTCTTTCACACTTTCATCACAAAGAGCCAGAAACACCATAATTGGGAACACCAAGCCTTGCTAGAGCCTTTTCAACTTCCAAAATGGAAGATATTTTGACTTTCACTCACACCACTCTTTTTTTCACTTCCCTTTCCACCATTTCTATGCTCTTCTACACAACAAAACAGATCAAGTCATCGCGATAGGGGGAACCAGCGAACGAGAAAAAACCACTAATCACAGCAACAGCGAATAAATCCGCGAAACAGTCCTTACGTCAGAGCAATTCGTTTGATACTAATGAAGCTCAGCCAGCGATGGTGGTGATAAGCTCTCTTAAGCTCCGACATGCACGACAAAGCTTGCGCTTGTAATGGCGGAATGATCGAAAGAAAGATAAGTATTTCTATTGACAGGTGAGAATCTTAGTTCAGGTCAGTAACATCAGCTCCATTCCCAGAGAATCTCTTTACGATATGTCCGACGAATGGTATAACATTGACTTCGATGTATCCTGCAAGGGAGAGGATTGGCTTTGGGAACGTAGGCTTCTTCCAAAATGAAATTGCAATTTATACACAGATGGATCCAATTTCTGCAACTAGTGAGCTTACGGGATAAGGATCATAGTAGAGACATATAAACGTGGAGGTAGCTCTGAAACTTCCAGACAGTGTGCTCCAAGAAGAGGCTCCAGCTAGTGCATAATTATGGATTTATTGTACTTCATATGGAAGCAATATTCGACAGGAATATCGGCATCTGTACTGAGAGTACGGCTAGAGTCCTTCGCAAGATAGTAAGGAATTGCCGCAGACACATGTCATATTATGCTGGGTTTGGTAGCCACCCTGGAATACAAAGAAGAACGCAGGGACCAACCCATAAAATGAAACAATTGGAAGCATAAAACGATCAATCTTCTTGGTCAAGAGGAATATTTTCGATAGGATCATCAGCAATACTGACCTATTGGACTATCCTGAAGTTCTTAATGTCTTGGAACACAGTACAAGGCTATAAACCGCTGGGTCCCTGGACATGAAAACAAACCAGCAAATTAGAAAGGAGATTTACTGCCTAGCAAAAGTTCGGAATCTACATTTGAACAAGTAGACACCACGGTGGTCATCCTGCCTTGTGCACTGAGACTAGAAGCAGGGACTTAAGCCTGTAGAGAGATAAACAGTAGATGGTCCTCCCTAGACACCAGTGTAACTACAAGAAGTTTAGGGTTTTGCTTTGACAAGATCAGGATCGACCTAAGATTTCAATCTCTCTGGCGACACTTCTTTCGGGACCTTGAAGAATTATCCAGCAGGCCAATCAATGACATCTTGAACCTCTTCAGATCTACTAGATGGTTTGGTAGTTCCTCTCTCCCTTATGGGTATCACAATGGGTCTGTATTGACCTGAGTGTCGCCATGTGAATTCTTTCACTCCGTTACCTATACAAAGTCATGCTAGTCCTTGAGCTTTGTTGATTGTCTTTCTCATTGTGACTAGATTGCTTCATTTCTCCGCACGAAATTGCTCCATAGTTGCTCGTACCAATACACTCCTTCGCATCATGACTGCAAGGACTCAGACATTTTCTGTGTATTTTGGCGAAAGTCTACATCTTTGCTTCTCGCAAACGTTCCTTACAAATCCAAGTCTGGGGACTATGTGCCATCAAACGCTTATTAATTTTTTTAACAGCAAACTGAGTAAGTCCCGCTTGTAATACCATTGCTCTTCTTGTGGTTTACATTGAAATTTTTACTGTCTCCCTACTTTGCATTAAAATCCCCTCCCCATATTCAGATGTCCTTTTCTTCTCCCAGACACCAATGTCTCCTAATTAACTCCCCGTAAAGTGCATTGTTCATTCATTAAATGCAACACCCACTCACCCAAGCAAATTATGGCATTCCAAATAAATTTTCATTAATTTCCATAAATATCCTTGATCAATGGTTATTAATTACATTAGCCAGCATTAACATTTATACAAGCTACTGGCTGTTGTCCTTCCAATTACCTAAAAGGGCGAAACACTGTACTTACATCACTCTAATGAATTGATGACCATTCTCAACAGAATACAGCTTCATTAGTTTCGATCGACCTAAAGTGCACAATCTATTGAGAATTTATTGATTAACATCTCAGTTTAGTTGGGTCCTTGAGAAGAAAAAAAAATTCATCCTTTACTGAACTGAAACAATTGAACTCCGCCAAAGGGCTTAACAACAGAACAGCCAAGACCCCCTTCCATCAAGGACACCAACAGAGAAATCAAATTAAAAGGATTTTTCTTGTTCAAATAGAAAGTTGATTAAATCTCATCCTTCGGCTAAAGTCGACAACTCCTTTAATCCACCAAATAACGGTATTATTTGCTCACCTAAATCAACAACAGAATCCCCTCCATGCCAGCCATGTGCAGTATCACCCTTATTTTGCAGTTGACAAATTAAATTTACTACTCTCAACGGCCAGGACGATGCGGGTGCAAGGACGACCTTCACCTTCATCCCACGACAAAAGTATCATAGAATCATTTAAGCCGAAATATGAGACTCTCCACCATGGTGTAGGTAGACGACGAGCGATGGTGATAATGATGTCTATAGATGCTGACGACAAACTTCCATCATCATTGCAGGCAGGATATTAATTCCGATATTGCCACAGTCATTAGACGCATTGAGCGTAGTGGCTCCGACATCGGTATCGTACTCCTTTCGTTATATGTATGTATATCACACAGAGAGGAGCAAGTGTACCCGCATATACCTACCTAGTCTGTGACTGTAATAATAGCGGTATCTTTGCTTCGAGGCAACTTTTAGTCAAACGTCAAAAATGAGTTTTGTCAACAGATACAACCGGCACAGTCCCGCCCCTCGCCGGGGTAAAAACATTGCGAACGGAAATCAACAGAAACAACGGGCGCACACAATACACAGTAAGAATGACAGGGAACGCCTGGGTAAACAGAAAGGACAACAAGCAAGGCTCTTGATATAGAATATGGATACATGGCTGGCGAACATACTTCCATTCGTATACAACATACAGAGAACAATTGCAATTTCTGAGTCATTATCCTGGCGCGGGGAAAGTTTCCATGAAAACTCTCGCTTTGTCTGCGAACAAATTCAGTACTGTAGGTATATGGTATATCCTTTTATCCTTTTGCTTCCATTTAATGGTAAATTAAGATGGAATTTCAATTGAAATCAATCAAATCGGAAGGATGTAAGGATAAAGTTTGAGGTTCGTTTTGGTTCTCTTTCTCTTTTTTTTATTTATTTTCTCGTCCTGGCTCGTATAATACTTGGGAGATGAATGGATGTGGAGTTTTCGCCATTAGTAGAGGGACGGATGTCGCGTCGTCCTTGTTGGTCATTATATGTGGTATAGGAGTGGTACCTCCTGGAGCTAACAAATTATCGCACTTTTTTGTAATCGCAAATGGAAAGTCAGCCTCAGTGATGGGCTTGGCGCAAGAGTTTGGGGGAACCCCCTGCTGTGGCTTAATTGCGTTGAAGGTGAGTGGAAATTTATGATTTTTTTCCTTCGACGGCAGATTTGAATGGGAGTGGAGTAGATTTATCCTGGCAGGTGGTGAGACTAGAAATGCAGGGAGTGGGATTAATTTTGGTTGTTTTGGGGGACACAAGGTGGACATGCTGCACAAGTACTTTAGGGGGCTACAGGGGTTTAATAAACAGCCGGCTACATTGGAAAGCATACGAACTAGGTAGGTCAACGGAGTTCATGGAATTCTAAGGACTTAAGCGTTATCTTGGGACTGTTGGGTAGCCTTATTGTGTCAACTTCTTGAGATCTACAGTAGTTTAGTACAAAAGAAATGGCCCAGTGGTAGTTTTACATGACTACTAGATGCCATTAAGTCTTCTGCAAGTCAGCTTCTTAAGTTTTGCCCAAAATTTTGGTAAGAAATGGCATAATCCAACCAAGTTGGTAGTCTTACTTGAATACTAGATGCTAGACTACTATTTCAAGAAGTTCGCTACCACAAGATGATTCTTAAGTCTTCCGGAACTCAACTTGTAAGAGGAGATCATACAGGGTTATTCTTTCATTTCCAATGTACTCTTGTAGATAAGTTGGGGTCAAAATCATACATTTAGGAGCCTTAGTTGGTTGAGTCTGGCTTTTATTCTCATAGACTGACGTCCTACTGTGATGGTTGAATGGTTACAGTATGCATGATACTTTGAACATACATAGGTCTGGCTGAACTTCAGTGGAACATACAAGGGAGTTTGCGTTGTAATCCTCTTCACTTATGACAGACAGTTCCTTGAGTATCTTCTGGCAAAATGTGCTTGGATACTTCCGTGAATGTGAAATGGACATTTTATGTTACTTACGCATCGGATGAATGTCAAAATCAAATTCAAACTAGAAATACATACTTCAGACACATGTCCCTTCCTTCTCCGAAAACATTTCACTCCAAAGCCATTTCCCAATTTCCATGAAAGGTACATACTCGTACGTCCACCCATCACCTTAGCTTGAATTGTCCAGAGGTATTTATTTTGTAATTAAATTCCTTGAATTGTTTTCCACTACCATACATCAATCATCATTGTCTGCTCAAATTTCTTCGGCTGCCAATAAATCAAAAAAAAAAAAAAAAAAACCCACCAACCATCAAAGGAGTATCTAGAGAATTTAGTTTATCCCACAATCAATCGAACTTCGATCCAAAACGCCCCCCACCCGGAAAAGGGTTTCCTCCTCGCAACCAACAATACAAAGAGCAACATGCATGTAATTTTGTCTCAACCACAACAACACATTTGACCTCCTTTCGAGAGGAGATCCACCACATACCCATGTGTCATATCAAATCATTTCGCATCGATTGAAAACCAATTTTTATCCTCAAACCCAATACACAGACAGACCTTATCTCCACCCATCCGACATGGATCCCAAACCACTATACCTCATTTGATCCTTATTTCATTCTTCATTTCGATTCATCTCTGTTTGTTCCTTCAGTTTTTTTTTTTTTTCTATTCTCAGCCAACCCTATGTGTGTAAGGATTACATTTAGCTGCTTGATTCCGAACAGGTACAATTTGTCAAAACAATTTTGTATCCTTCACCGTCGCCATTGCGCCGCCCCCACCCCAAAACCAGCAACAAAAAAAAAAGGTTATAAAAGTATTCTCTTTTCAATATATGAAGCATTTTTATGAAATTTGATTCGAATTTAACCAAGGAAAAGGGACGAAAACTGAGCAATCCTGTCTACGTACATGTGTGCGGGATACCATCAGCAGACAACCGATATATTATTCCATCAGGAATATTATTTTACAAAACTCAAAGGAACAAGACTGTCAGAATTTATTTGCGTTACCCCTCATCCTGGGAGATATCCCTTTTTCATGCTGCTATTGCTGTTGCTGTTGCTGTTGTGGTGTGTTTTGAAGAAAGCGAATGTCAGGGAATTAAATCAAGCGTTTCCTAGGATATATACGAGTATAAGCCAACTCATACACACAAGTACAGACTGTGTCCTTGTGTTTTGCATTTATTCTTATTGTCTTAACGATTGAATTTGAGAAGGTCCTTTTGAATCTCATTGTTTAACTTTAGATACGTTTCATGGTTGGTTTGGTACTTCTACCACCTTCTACTGGTGCAATCATAAATATCCTTTGTATGGCCGGGGATGTATGTAGTATGTACATCGCCATGACATTCTAAGTAACTTGCGAAATTGTCTCCGAGACAGTTAGGGGTTGGGGGGCAGAGAGAGATAGAGAAAAATGAAATTCCAACTGCCATTTGACAATTGCGTTATAGTGTCAGACTGGCAGCCACATAGAAGGAGCAAATCCTCTCCGACCCCCGGTTTGTTGGTGTCACATGAAGCAGAGCAATATCCCGGTTTTCTTTATGGAATTTCATTCTCAGTGTCTCTCTCTCTGGCTGTCTGTCTAGAATGTCCTGTATATGTGTGTGTATAGGGGTGGAAAATTACTTCATAGGGAGACATTGACATTCCACGACAAAGCAGGACATATAAAGCAAAGAAAGAAAAGAAAAAAAAAACAAAAAACGAAAAGCAAACCAGGAATCTCTGCACTTGCACTTGATGTCCTGTGTCACGCCACAGGTCCACCCTTCATTACGTTTTTTTTTTTTTTTTCACACTCTCCCTTCGTTTCATATACGAGGTGGTGGTGGTGGGATATGAGATCCTAGTAATTGCACATTTGGGAGTTGAACTGTGATTTACCCCACAGTAATATACCGTCAAACATTAAAGCACCAAAAGGACCTCTCGTAAATCACTGTCTCTTCCTCTTTTTCTCTGGCGAAAATGACGACATTCATTCTACACTCCACACCCAGAAGTCATGTTACAATGTCATAACGCCAGATTTTACTCGCTCCTTTCAAGCAAGGATTACTCGGTACACTTGATTCGGCAGTGAGTCCTTTGATACTGCTCTATGGGGGAGAATTTACTGTTAATTGGCGGTTAACTAACATGAACTTACTGGGCCATAAACGTTTGTGGCGCTTCTCGTCCTACATCGGGATATGGGATATTTCTTCTTTTTTTTTTTTTGTTCTTTCTTCTTTTTCGTCCTGTTTGTATACGAAGTCCGAGTTGTGTGTTTTATGCTAGGAAAATGAGTCCTTTGGTCGGATGAAACGAGCTTTTATGGTTTCGAGAATTATTGTCGAATAAATGCAGGCAAAGTGGTGGTAGGAGAAAACTAAATCAATTTTTAGGCACTTCCGTTTATGGCCACCGAAATGTTTGGCTAAGAACGACACGATGGCAGTTAGTGCAACTATTTGTGATGAGGTAATAGAGATGGTTATGACACAATTTAGGTCACCTCTCTATCTCCTGTTCACGTATGCAATTTCCGTGCCAACTACGAGGGATATAAAAATTTTCTAAATTGCACAAGTTACACCAACAGGACATGGCCCCGAGTCCAAGTCATCTGTAAAGTATCTCAAGTAATAAAACTTTAAAATGTTGCCACATAAATTTGCTGTGTTCTCGAAATAACCATATTCTTGGCCGTTCCGCTTGTAGTGTCCAGGACGCAAGACGACAGGACAGCATAGTTTTTTGTTTTTTTTTTTTTCTTCCATGCACCACAATGCACAATGAAAGATGGCCTCAATATGTGGTCGAGGTAGGGAGGATAAAGATGGAAGAGGACCACAGGACATAAATCAATTCATGCCAGCGAATCAAATGATTACCATGTTTGGGGAGGGGGCAGGTGAAGGGAACCCGGCAGAAGCGTGTGGTGTAAGAAAGTACGAGTACGAGAAAAGATAAACTTTTTTACCCGACACTACCGCACCATCGTTATCCTTGATTTATCCTGTTACCATGTCTACACGTCCACTGGGCATGGGGGTGTTGGGTGTTCGGTGTTGGATGTTAGGTGTTGGATAGCAAGAAGCAACTTTTTAGAGTTATACCTGATAAAAATGCAAATTTACGGGTAAGTTTCTCAATTTTTGTACTTTGGTGGCAGCAACAATAGCAACAGCAAAGTTTTCGTACATTTTTTTTTCTCTCTCTCTCTTGTTATCCTGCGCTGAGGATAGGAAAAACTTTGTGTTGGCAGTTTATCATCGGTGTTCGCAGAGAGAAAGAACAATTAATCATCAGCGGCAATGGTGTAGTTGTAGCAGCATCAACAACCGTGCAACAGCGATATGCTTCTCGTCTCGTTCTTATTTCATGTCAATTAACTCATTGTGAGGCGCAAGGATATTCGCACTGGCGGAGTAATGAAAAGGGTTTTTTTTCCTTTCATTTGTTTCCTCGTCTGATACAGTGCTACTAGCTAAATTCCACTTTCAGCTATTACCACTTGCACAAAGGGATAATTCGAAACAAATTGAGATCCTTTTTGATGAAGCGCGCCGTTGCCGTCGTGCTTTCAAAGGAACACACAGAGAATGAGGAAAATGAGTGAAGGTGGATCCTATCTGTCTGTCTGGTGTTTGGTGAGGAGAAGTTTTCTGTGTTTTTTTTTTTGTGCTCTGTAGTGCTTTAAAGAGATTCGTAGACAGCCCAAATACCCATTCAAATGTCCTTTTTTGTGAGTCGCGGTGAATGTGTGTTTGTCTGGAATTAGACAGTTGCCACTTACACTCGAGTACGTGATGATGATGACAGGAAAGTCGGCGAGAAAGGAGATATGGTGAATGTATAGTGACAGTGGCCATATCTTGCACACAATAACGCAGTGTGTGTGCATTTGTGACATGAAGACATAGCGTCTGGAGGAGATCTCTTGGTTGGTAGGGTTGCCAGATTCTAGTTTCTATGAGTGACAAGAGTAACTGTCCATTCGAGAGTGTTTTTATCGAAAAAGATATAGTTGCCCTAAATGGCGCCCGGCATAGAGATGTACAAGATGCATTTGTACATTCTGTTCCAAGTCTGTACCTTCAGGTACTTTTTTGACACCCTAGACCTAGCAGATGTTATCATTATCGAGTTCAGATATCAAGGTTTCATGCCCTAGAATTCTCACCACTGAGGACGTCCATCGGCTTTGGCAAATCGAGCGGAGCAACTTTGACACTTTTCAGAGATTTCTATCTGACATTCGCTGTCACAAGGATTTCCTTTTTTTCTCTTGGATTTGACAAGGTGTAGCTATGAGAGTTTGGTCAGTTGGTGTAAGTTGATTAACTTCTAAGCTCATTCAGCCTGTTGACTCCACATTTCTACTCTACACTCAACCATTTCTGTCAGTGATTTAGTCAACTGGTCAAGTTGGCAACCCTACTCCACATATCACACAACTCACACAGATTCACGTTCCCGTTGACTTATTCTTTACTTAAGATGTGAAATCTCACAAAAAAAAAAAAGAAGAAATCCACTAAGTAAGTGGAATCCTTAGTTCATCCTTATGCCAAAGTGACAGCTGTGACTGCTTATGCTTTGAGAGAGACCAGAAGAACGAGCAAGCAGTCAAGAAGGACCCACACAAAAGGCTACCCATCCCATTGAGCTGCCCTTCCTATTGCGCTACTGCACTGAGCGATGGTGGCGGTATCGTTATGACTGCAATAAAAATTATCGCAATGACGTATCCTATTAATTTTTTTTCATCTTTATCATGTGTCCTTTTTTTTTGGGAATCCCTTATGTGTATGATTGATGGCATGATGGCGCGTTCAAATGGAGTTAGTTGCTGGATTGCTTTTCGTTTGGTGGTGACTTCTTTTGGTTGAATTCCGCCCATCCCTTGACATTGTTGGCATCTTACCACAACGAGTTCCCATGGGGGTGAGGTCTCCGCTCACTGAAGCAAAGAAAAGAAGCTCACTTCTGCTGGGGGAGAAGAGAATACCAAGGAATAGATGCATTTAGATTATTATTATCGCAGAGCAAGGAACTACTTCAAGGGACACTATGGTCGGATGGAAGGCAATAGATGTAGCAGGAGATGTTCTTTATGTGCTTCCCTGTCGTTTGGTAATTTAGTGCTCTTTGGTATTTATGAAGTTTTTTTTCTTGTTACTTGTTCCTTAGAGCATCCCTTCATCCTGGATGAAGATATTTTTGGCGGTGGCTTGAAGTCATACAAATTTGTTTTGGTGTAGCTAATTGGATGAGGGGTGGGTATGATTCCCGTTCTCCCGTTCAACTATTTTGGTGATATATGATGACACACGAATTAATAGGATTGGAACTCACTATCCCGTGGCTGGTTGGCTAGTGGAGGAGGGCATGTTTGGATTTGGAGCCAATTTTATTGGGAGTACGCTGTGTGTTTTTTTAATATTGTAAATGGAATCGATAGGAAACGAGTGGAAAACGATTTTATTTTTTTTAGGAAACATGTACTGGATAATGTAATCCTTTGACCCAGCCGCTTTAAATGGTATTGGCAGATGTGCTGTGATGCATGTGTGTGCCAATGCACTTAGTGAATTGTAATTCTATCAGTGTGTGATGTGTTTTTCGATGTACGGTTCACTTGCAGCTGCTTGTTTGTTTGAAAAATTGTATCCGAATCTGAAATACGTATTACTGCAACATGAATGAATGATCAAAACAATTTTATTAGGAAAAAACGTCAAAGTAATTGACTACAAAATGCTTTCAATTGGTATGAGAGGATATGTTATGATCTTTTCGTGGTTGTGTACACTAGAAATTAGATTTCGAAATCGAATTTCTAAAGCGAATCTACTGATTTGTTAACAAACTACTAAAGGTTTTTGTTATTCCAACATTTTGCATAGATAAGTCAACGAAAAGGACTATAAGGGGGCTGCTTAGGCTGAAGATTTTGAATTAGTCTAACTGGCGTCCGGTGTCGGGACATCGCACTGTGTGTGATGAATTTTCCTTAAAGGACATGAGAATGGATTTCGACTATCGTTTCAACCATCCTTGCCATTCATTACGACCTCTTGTGCATCCCATTTGTCGACTACTTTAAGTCCTTTAAAGACAATTGATGCACCAATCCTTCCTGTAATGATTTTAAATTACAAAGCTGTCCAGATTCTGTCCCACCACTGAGAGTGTAATCCCTTTGAAATCCCAATTCTCAAATTGCAAAACGAACTCTGCTCCAAGATCAAGCTACCCAATGTCTATCCATAAACACTTTGACTTTGTCGTACGTTTTTTTTTTGTTTTTTTTTTATCCTTTCGTCCTGATGTCGATTTAATGCTATGTCTATCCCTAACCAATTGATTCCCATATTGATAGTTGGCACTCGATTTCACGGGCAATCCATGTGGAATTCATCCTGCCATCGTCATCGTCGAGTGAGGTGTTTCACTACAGAGGACCGCGTGCAACGGTCTCTATGCAGTCGATGTCTTCTTGAAAATTGCCAAAGGCTTACCGAACTCCACCGTAAAGTGATATAAATGGCTTGCTAGGTGCATTTTGTCCCAAAAAAAATAAAAAAAACAAAAACCAACCTTTTTGGCGAAATCGTTGAAAATGAAACCGGTCCCCCTGTGTACATACAGGATACGCTACACACTCACTCACCTCTCAGACACAACACGGCTCTCTGGCCGAAATCGATTGTTTCGCGTAAAGCAGCAGCAGCACCAGCAGTAGAAGAGAATTATTTCTAGGTGTGAGACGCAAGGGGGGGCTTTCGGTTTTATATACATACATCCAGAGACTGTATGTCTATACGGACTGTATGTCTATACGGTAGAGAATTAGGAACTGATTCTGAATTTTATACACTTCGCACTGTGCACACAATAATCCAGCCGAAATCCAATGTCGGTTTGCTAGGGGCGACGACTTATTTTTCCCCAAAAACTCCTCCATGGAGTCTAGGAAGGGCGATGAACAGAATATAACGTGAAAAACGGTTTTGTAAAAGCCTTTGGCGGGCCCCCTCTAATCTATTGTGTAGTTAAGGGTAACGAAATAAAATCACAAAAAAAAAAAAAGTGAAAACGTTGCATTCACCCAGGGGAAATCGTCGTTTTCTGCGCCATTTTATTTGGCGCGCTTGCGACTGCCGAAAAAACGAGGGGGTTGGGGCGGGAAAACAGGCACATTGGCATATTGCAACGTTTTGTGGAGGCTTTTTTTGGGTTCGGTTGAATATTTATTTATGCTTAAGAGATTCTGAAGAGAATATTGTTTTAATTTGGAACTTCAAAGGGGTCGTGCTGGGTTCATTTTTCTGTTTGTTTGCTGGAAATCCAGTCGAGTGCCATAGGGCTCCAGTTGAGGGTCGATATTGTTTAATCTATTCGCATATTTGCGCTGAGTGTGAGCCGATGGAGGGTATTGTTGATTTTTATTGAATATTCGCTGGCATCATGGCAGTAAGTGGTGTGTATTTTGGTAAAAAGAATGTAAGCCCTTGAGTATGTCCTTCAATTTTAGTCGTTTTTGTTCATATATTCCAGATACTCTGCTGAATTGAACTTGATTTTCTATTTAAAGAATCTGAGGACATACTTTGCATCTTTCACTCAATTACCCATCTATACGCAAATTAGTACCCAATCCTCTAATTCCCTCAAGACATCACAATGTCTCCTCAAACTCGTATCCTTGCGAAAAATAACTCAGCACATGTTCGATAAACGACAAAAAAACGAATTCAATTACATATATTCCAGGAAAAAAACAAATCATCAAGAAATACCTTTCAACAACTAATCCAGATGCTAAGGCGATTAACCTCTCATACCTGCACACACGCAACGTTTTTGGCAATTCCGAAAATTTCACATTCCTATTTGTCTTTGTTTCGTCCTGCTGCGTCTACCTCTGTAATCCTCCGACACACACGCTGAGTACATCAAACATATTCCCCATCCTGCAGCTTAAGTCCAATTGACTGCTGTGTTGTCCTACTTCTGTACCGATGCCAGCACTGCTGTGATGATAAGGACTAAACAAAAAAATAAAAAAAATCGTCCTTAAATCAGGTTAAAAATAGAAAGTGATAAAATTTGGCGACATACGTCCTTATACCTGTCCTGACTACCTCGTAGTAATCTGTTCTGTTACTACCGTCGACGAAGGACTCTTGACATATCTTTGACAGCGGCATCGGCTGCCAACTGACGCTTTTCCTGCAGAGTATGAGATTTGGGAAGTTTCAAAAATCTGTTGTGTACCCTTTGTACTACAGGACACTCCAGGAGGACGACCAACCAGCAGGTAGATGCCGCGGTACTAGTGAACCACTCCACACCATATGGACAAAAGGTCGTCTCCCGAGGAGTACCTACTGTTTTAACTCCTGTCAGCAGGAGTCAAACATGTAAGGACCTCTACCTGTTCACCATAGCCATATGCTACCAATTAAAATGAAGACGAACAACAACAACAACAGAAAAAAACAAATTTTCGTAATGAATTTTCTACAATTCACCCCCTAGACGTGTGCGGGTGAACACAGTTGAGTGGCAGTGATTTATCGTTTACACACTGCACCATTTCACCCACCCTGGCACAGCCCCATGATTTATCATCGAACCCACCCGACGCGGCCCTTTATCACTGCTCCGTGGACATTTTCAATTTAAATTAATTGGATTAACAAATCACATTACAAATATTGATTACCCAATTTTCACTTCCCACAGACACTCACACACCCACGCAGGAAGGATGTGGTGTGCATTCATCCTACCCCCCACCCCCACCCCCCCAATGATTATCAATTGCATTATCGCTTATAAATGTTAAATTCAATTTGAGACTCGTTCCGCAATTAAAGCCATTTTAACCCCTGTTTAGACAGTCCGCAGTGTGCATTGTTGGCGATACCAAAATTACCCTCGGGCCTACTCCTCCGGGTCCTGTTTATTAGAATTGATCGTCTCTGTGTGTTTGTCTGCACACGGATATGTGTGGGGAATCAAATTGAAAACTGCCATTATTATTGCATAATATTTGTTTAACTGAGGGGATTAGGTGAGTGAGATGTTTTTTTGTGAGTCGCGCTCTCGATTTCAATAAATTTTCATTTTTTTTTCTTCTTTCAACACACAGTGCCGCCGAGGGGGTGGCTAATTCACTTTGGAATCAAATACTCGTACAATGGAAGCTAGTCGAATGTAAAAAATACTGCCGCCAGCACTTATAGCATCATTTATTCAATTCTGTTTTTAAATGAAAGTAATGTCTGATGTGTGTTTAACGAGGCTTTTGTCTGGAGGGGGTTTGGTTAGAAGTGTACTGGTCTCTGGGCAGGGTGGGCGATTAAATGGATTCGTATCAACTAATTAACAGGAGCACTGAGGGAATTTTTAACTGCTTCTAGTAATGTGTGTTCGAACACTGGTTTTGATGGTTAAATTTGACAGGGGGACTCATCACTGAAACTCGAGAACTCACCTCTGGCGATCTCAGGAATAAGCTCCTTTCAGACCTTCAAGGCCTACTAATGGTGAGTAGATGATATTGCTCTAGATGCAAGGAAAAGGACAATAAAAAATTCTGTAGGTAGGCAAAGAAGTGCTTAGCATTACTAGAACTAGGTGAGGTTTTGTGCATCGAAACCTCAAAAAGCGTCTGGTCTGCTCCTCCTAGGACAGCCGATATCGTTTTTGACCTAAAGCATCTCAAGCAGCTAAGATTTCATATAAAAACAATATGGTAGACGTCCAGATGTAAAAACTGTTCCAAGAAGGCTTACTCTGCAGAAGATCAGTTGTCCATATTTCTCATAGACGTGTCATCTATTTCGTCCCAAGATTTTCGTATCCTTTTTTATTTCAATACAGTGCCGGTGGTACAAGTCGAAGATTCTCTTTAGTGAGTCTTGAGTTTTGAGGGTTTCTTTTGCTTACCATAGCTCTAAGCGTTCTCCTATATAATTAACATTGTCTGCGACTCCTAAATGGTCTGGTAATCACTATGAGATGATAACTCGATTTGTCCTATTCTGAAGGATAATTCGGTTCAAACAGGTACTTTCATATGAATTTAGGGTTTTGAATGTAGCTCGGGTCCATCTAAGGACTCGACAGCAAAAATTTGGACCAGTCTCAGTCTTTGTTTTATTTTTTGCTATTCGAAAGAGTGCTCCCTGTGCTCACTTCAAGGACTACATTCATCGTCTTCAGTGGACACGATTGTAAATCGCATCCCTTGCTTAAGAAAGTTAAAGACTCTCTTTATTTCAAAATGGGATTCGCCTTACAAAACACACTGCACAATGACCCACAGGGAAGATCCTTTAAATGAGTGAACTGGCAACAGTTGGTGGTTCGAGTCATCTTAAATCTTTACACGGAGGATAGACACACAAGAACTCCTCTTAAGTTTCAATGCTAGCCCTTGGCTATAACACTTACGCACATACAAGTACTAACCTTTTGAAGAAAAAAACAAACCAAAGGTTAAACTCCTCCTAGAGCAGTGAACTTTCCGTACATTCCCCCCAGCAGAGTAAAAAAAAATAAAAAAAATTTATCTCATCATCTTCTGCCAAAAGTATCCTACAACCAGACAAAACCAACTGCATATGCCACGCTTGAGTGCCTTCATTAGTCACAAAAAGGGCAACCACCTACCTACCTGTGTGTGTCTCTCATTCAGCACACTTGTCTGTAGCAAAATCTCAGCTAACCAATGACCTATCCACGTTTTCCCTTCACATTCAAAATATGTATCCTTTCATTTCCCACACTCGTACATTCATCTCTTGCGCTAGTCCTCCCCCCCTCGCACATATGCCTTGCATTCACACAAAGATACTTTCCAAAAAAAAAAAAGAGAAATCAGGACCCCCTCAACCCACCCAATAATTTTACCTGAATGAACCATAATTTCATTTCCTCCTCCCCCCATCAGAAAACTAAAGGGCGGCACAAGGTACAATGACTTCTTGCGGTATAGCGGTGAAACCCGAACCTACACCATCCAACTGCGAAGGAGGACATTTGAAATATTCTCTTCAGGATATTTCTTGCATGAAACTCAAATGGAGTGAATTCAACGAGAGAAAAGTTAAGAACCGCAAAACCACAAAATGTTGAAAAACACCACCAAAACCAACAAGAAACGAAGACGAAGAAGCCCCGAAACGAAGATGAAGGAGAGATACAAAGATCCTGGGAAGAAATTATAATCTCCCTCTCCTAGGGAAGCGAAAAATAAATATTTTTATATCTCACAAGGATAATTGTAATTTATTTGCTTCACGGTAAATTGACTTTTTTTCTACTTCTTCTTTAGAGTGTTCTCCTTCCCTATATGCCAACTCCTTTTCAATTGCTTATGGCCATTACTTAAGGAGCATTATCCTTTTTACGAGGCTCGCATATTCATACTGTTGGTGTATCCTGCTAGTGTCTGCTTTGAATAAATGAAAAAGAAAAAAAAAATATTTTATTGGCTCTTCGCATCGTCCTGCCCTAAGATCCATGCAGATGGCCAAGCATGATGGAAGTCCTTTTGTGTCTGCTGCATGGATGAAGTCGTGGAACAATTGACCACTTTAAAAAGACAAACAAAATGGAAATTTAGGCCATAAGGACCTCTACCCCCTCTGCATTGACTTATCGCTAGCTTGAGTAGATTTTATGAATGGCAGAGGCGCGGGCTACTATTGATCCCTATTCGTCGTATTCGTCGTTGGCCGTGGTCTATGTTGTCCTTTCACCATCAACAGTATCAGCAATAAAAAGAAAAAGATTCTCATTTCCTTTCTCATTTATTTTGCGGGATTTTCTAAAGATTTCTTTTCAAGGATCAAACAAATGCGAATGCATTGTACTGGTTTAACGACTGATCCCGAGTTTTATAATTCAAAACAATTGAACACACAGGCTAGCCACGACACAAATCCCAGCAAAAGGACTCTCTACACTCCACTCGACACTAATAAAACATTTTTCTTCTCGTTCTTCTCCTTCGATGACTTTTTAAATAAAATTTAATTGAATTTACAAAATGATTACCTACATACCTACCATAGAGGGGAGAGGTTAACAGGAGAATAAAAAAAAAATCATAAAGGATCAACCAGAACAATGGGGCGAAGGAGTTTCTATTTTACAAATTTTACACACGAGTGAATATCCTTTTATTATTACGCTTTTTTCTGCTTCTTGTTCTCCTTATTTCCAAGACGATTCAATAAAAATGAAGACGAAAAAAAAAATGAGAGAAAAATTATCCTGTTGTACATTATCAAAGGAATCTTGTTCGATCGTTCTTCGGTTTGTTTCATTCTCATTTTCCACTTAAACTGTACAATGGATGTAGAATTTTTCTCTCTTCTCTTCTCTCTTACTACCGAAAAAAAAGGACGAAAAATTATTGAAAATGAATTGATTTCATCGAACAAACTCCCTCTTCAAATCCAAGTGCCCTATGTCCTTTCTATGCATAAACATGAAAATGTTTGCATTATACTACCCATTGTCATTTAAGGACATTTCTACATTTCAATTCTAGTATTTATATTTCATTTTTGTGTCCTTTTGTATGGCGGTATTGCTATGTTTGGATAGGGCAAGCCAAAAAGGACGATACACACACTTGACAAAATGGGATTTGCGAAAATTTTTATTTATTGAATTAAACGTTTATCCTCTTCGCTCAGGTAGAATGATGGAATTATGTAGGACACCCGGTCATTGGGTGTATTGGTACAATGAAATGCCTATTGTGTCCTGTTGCAGATACAATTTGTCACTACTATTTCATATGTCAAGATGGTTTCACATGGATAATGGAGGATGGCGATGAATGCGGGTTGGTGTTTTCTTTGAAACTTGTCACAGGACACTGTACTATGTGTTTTGGGAGATTCAATTGAAATGGATTTTGTTGCAATTCATTTGTTGTGATACGTTGCTGAGATAATTTAATCAGATACGCGTGTGAAATACGAGGGCGAGGATATGGGATGAAGGTGTTTTGATCGAAAGTCGATCGATTGAAATCTGAGTTGAAAAAGGATACTTCCGAGAGAATAGGAAGTAAGGGCACGAATTCGTTTGGAAGAGACGAACTAGAGCGAAATGGGTCTGCCAATCAGACGTGTCCTGTGACGCTGAAAATAAGTGTGTCATGTCACTTGTTGGCCCATTTCTGGTAGAAATTTGTGTACGTGTGTGTGTAAGAAACCTGATGACAGCCCTAAACTACTAGAAAGCAGATTTCAAGACAAATTGTTGGTTTAATGGTAAAATGTTACCGCCGGGACTAGGCAGCGATTAGGGCCTTTTTTGTTTCGAATTTCAAGGACTATTGACTAGCAAACGTAGGAACCCAGATACATGATACCAACTACATCCATTGCTTGGGACTATAGACTCGAAATTCATTATAAATTTTCACCAAACTTTTGAGCAGCCTCAGTGCTTAAGGGAAACTAAGACCAAACTCCAGGATGACCATGCAGATAGATAATCCCTCTCCAAATTATATCCAATCAAAGGATGACCTATATTCTCCCGAAACAAAACTTTCCTCAGATTAATTTTCGTACCCACATGTTTCAGATATCTTCTCCACACATTTTCCCCTTCAATGAATTTTGAAAGAAAAAAAATCAAAAAAAACCATGAATTTCTCCCCCGCACTTAATGAAGGAACAACAAGCAGAAAGTGAGACAAACAAGAAATCCTTCCTCTTTCGAGAGAAAAACTAAACTTTATCCCGTTTTAATTTCTTCCAGAAATCTGATCTAAGAATCTGAAAATGTTTCCTTAACTTTAGTATAAAAGTTTTCACTTTTTACCGCTGCTCCTTCGCCATACCCCCATTGCGCCTACATCCTGCCTCTAGCGGGGTTTTTCTGTTTTCAATTTGTACTAGGATAAAACTTCCCGAAATAAACCCAGCTACAGTACAGAAGAAACAAAAAAAAAAATAAAGGATATCTTACCCCAGTCTTTGCCAAAAGTTCAAATTTTATAAACAAGGCAATCCATCACTTCACTACACCCTCAAAGCAAACACACTATACACACTTGAAGTGCCGCAACACAAGAAAAAGTGGAAGAAAAAAACCATAAGGCACAAGACGTAGGAGGCTTAAGGAAGAGGCCAACTCAACCTTTTGGTAATTAAGATTAATTTTAAATTTTCTCTTCCAGGGAGGGATATAAATAATTTTTTTCTCCCCCCTCTCTCTCTGTCTGTAGTCGGCGTTCGTTTTTGGGGAGAAAGAAGAAAAATAATGATGGACTATGGACAGGGGACCTTTTTGCCTAAATGAGCCGATGATAGGCTGTTTGGGGACGAACGGAAAGTTAACATCTCGACCCACCTCGAGGGCTACCAAGCATGCAAAAGAGGAGAAACAAAACGCATTAAGCGACCCATGGAGAGATTTCCTATCCTTTCCCTCTTCTTAGTTTCAACTTGCTGCCCCAGAGGTTTTCCTCTAAAAGAAAACCAACAAAACACAGGAAAAAAAAGGACATCATCCCCACGGCAGCTTCGAAATTCCAAAGTCAAATTGAGAGGCGACACCAAAGTCATAAATAAAAACAGAAAAGGATGCAAGAACCAGCGGGGCGACCGACAACGATTAGGATTAATGATCTCAAAGACATTGGAGCACAACAGAGACGACCAAAAAAAAAGGACACCCAATGATAACTAAACAAAAACGAAAAAAGAAAAGGAAAGGATTTTATTTTTTTCTATTTATCGCGTCAATTTCGCAGAACATTTACTTATTTACGCCTCGGGAGAGGTCGTCCTCATCAGTCGTCGCAAAGGAAAGGACACAGGGACAGACATATTTCGGCCACGCATTGGATACGACCACGGGCGCTGTTGTCATCCCCAACATTTCTTCTTTTTTTTTGTTGATCCTAATTGAAACAGAGTGAGTGAATGAAGGCGCATTTTTATTAATTTCCCTCCTGCTGGGACACAGGATACCCTCCTACCGTAATTGAAAACACTTTTCGTGGTTTTGTCAAAGGAGAGCAAGGCACACGAAAAAAAAAAACACAAAAATAGGTAATCCGTGTTGTGGCCGCACAAAGGGAAAAATGCCCCCTTTATCCTTTTAATCCTAATTATGTTGCCGTTTCGTCCTTTTTACTATTCAAATGTCAATTTGGCTGGGTTTATTTTGACGGAACGGTGATTTATTTTGTCGCCCAACTCGGGATATATTCCCTTTTTCGTTTTGGTTCCAGATTCCAGTTTTTGGGGCAATACCCTGTGTCTGTCATAATGTTGTCGTTGCCAGTCGTACGATACTCACGTCTGGAGTTGGAGTTTTCAATGTCGTGTCGTTTTCATATGTAGATGTATTGATTGCTGGCACGAGTCCTGTGTCGGTTGCAGGCAGAGGAGGTATTGCAACATTGGCTGCAATTGCTATAAGACAAGCATTTCAGCTTGTAGTCTGCAGATGGCAGCTGCTGATGACATGGGACATTTGAATCTCGTTAACAGCATGAAATTTTGGGGAATATGAGACTGCTGCTGCTGGTGCAAGGGCAAATGAGGTCGTTAATGCATTGCCATTCGAGTGCAGAAGGGATGCAATGTTGAGTAAACTTGAACTGAACCAATAGACGTTTATTGTACTTTAATCTCCGACATGTTGGCAATTGCTCATCTAAAGAGCTTGAGTTACTTTGTATTGGAATAGTCTAACTATAGTCCTTACTATAAAAAAGTGCGTCTCTGCTTACTTTTTAGTAAAACTATGGATCCTCCTTGTGTCCTGACACAACAAACTACCATCATCTCTACATTTTCTAAGGATTTTTCCCTTCTAACCAGTCAGCAACATCTGTTTTAAAATTCAAGTATTTTGACCAAAGTTGGATGGATTCCTTGAGTAATGATTTCGAATTTACTAGACACTAAAACAATCAGTTTCCCCTTCGAAAGCATTGGCAACCAATCAGCAAAAGTATTTAAGTTCAGCGTAAATCCGCATCGATCCCATTTCCTTTCCCATTGCCAGATGAACTAATCCCCCCAGCACCACATGAACAATCTTATAGCTGAGCTGAGAAAGCCTTTCCTCCCACCGAGATGAAAACCCACGTCAAAGTACATTTTCGTTTCACTGCGGAAAATTGGAAAATGTCACATACCTAATGCATCCTGTGGCTTACTCCTGTAACATTTCATCAGTAACGTCATCATTACCACCAACCAACATCCTTGGTGTTTCTATCCACTCATTTGCACATATGTACACTGAATGAAAGGTGTCAACACAATTTCCATTCAATTACTTTACCCAACACCGTCGTCGTGATTAACATGCGCGCACACCCACTAACAACATCCTGCAAGTACTACTACTAAGATTCCATTAGATCCTTTTTGGCAATAACCAACACATGAAATCGGAATTCTCTATCTCACTGGAAACTAATCACACAATCATTTGATTAATTTAAATGTGGTTTAGCGTGAATCTCGCGGGGATACGCATACACCCCCATGCCAGGATCCTTTTTGATGTCAGAAATAGCAGTGCATTTGCGAGTGCTCGCAAAGTTAAACTAAATGAAAATGTGAATCCTTACAATTCACTTTCAGTTCAGTATACCGCACTCACTCGAGCTTATAAATAAAGAGCGAGGGGAGTGGGGGGGGGGGTGGCAATCCTCCCACACTCGACATGTGAATAAATATTCAATCAGGACATGCAGATAGAATACGAGATTTCGAGGAGACGACATGTATGTGTGTGGGATGGAAAGAAGATGAAGATGAAAGAATGGGTTCGGATGTAATCGAGGTCCTTGTCATTTGTCTCTCTTCTCGGAACGCCACCGTGTCGTCTATCAAATTCAATTAATTCCGGAAAATCCTTTTTTTCTCGCTCCTTGATATCGGTTTATTTTTTTGGTCTATTTTTCTTATCCTGGTTTTTATTCATAAAATTGTCAAATTGGGTACAGGATGTGGGGAATACATTCTAATTAAACGTGCATTGTCCACAGACTGACAAACAAGGATGTGATTTACATATAAGAGATTGAACACCCTTGTAAAGCGAATACTTTGTTTTTTTTTTTCTGTCGTTTTCTTCCCCCTTCGACAGACAGACAGACACTATTGTATCCTTATTGATTCCACCAGGAGAGCTCTGATTTAATCAATGCATCGCATCCCAACAGCCGTACGCCATACGATTTCCCCCTCCCCATGCATTGCGAACAAAAAGGATTTAAACTTTCGTTCGGTTTTTTGTTTCACTTTCGATTTGTTATCCTTTCGATTGAATCTTAATTCAATCCTCGGGACACTTACTTCATGAATATTTGTATGTGCGCCGACATTATTGATTATCTCAAGCCAAGGATACTGCTTGGTTCCAAAAGTCTTCAAATGAATTAAAAGACGTTGAGGAGGACAAAAAAAACAAAACGCAAGGAAAGGAAAATAAAGGACTCTCTTCAAAATGAAAATCGAATGACACAAAAACACCTCTTGAACTATGATGACAGCTGCATTTCGCCTTCTCTTCATAGAAAATTAGCTGCTTTTTTTTTTTTTGTTTTTTTTGTTCCTTCTTCGCTCATTGTTAAGGATAATGAAAAGAAAAGGTCCTCCGGTGAACAATAGATGAGATAATGGTGCACAAATTGCAAAGCGGATGACACAACTCAGGACAAAATAAAAGAGAATATGATGGAATGGGCCATGGCGATGGGAGACTTCTTTAGATGCGCGTGTATTGTACATTTTTTTTTAATCTTTACACAACAGGAGGGTGGACATATCCTTTTAACGAGAAAATTAAAATAATAACAGTAATCCAGTGGTGAAAAGAATCCTGAAGCAGGGGGAGTGGTGAATGTAAAACGGTAACATTAGATCATTGTGAGAGAATTATGGTGTTTGTGAAGCACTTACACAGGTCTTCCTGCCTGGGGACATACTTAACTGGGACTTACCGTGAATTGTAGAGCAACTTGAATGCTTGGAAGTCATCGCAGAGGGTGGAAGGTTTTTTTCGAAAGAATTTTGCTTGGATTTTGCTCAGGTGTCTTGCGTAAGTCTTTGGAATTTAAGACGCTTTGAGCATAAGACGGATGCCGACCTTGGCGGTCTGACATTTGTTTGTCAAGGTTCAAGGACCATACAGGGCCTAGGGCAAGATCTCAGTGCATTCTTAAAATAAAGGAAAGACAATAGCTAGTAGTTCTGTGTACTACTGACTACTAGATGCGTCTCAGCCACTCAATTCATGGGTCAGTAGATCGAAGAGGTCACAATATTTTGGTTAGAAGAAGAACTCGATCTGGACTGCCATACTACCCATAAGCCTGCAAGTACTGTACTTAGCAAGCAATGAATGTGATCGACAGGGATAGCTGAATCTGATTGGAAAGATGAAGATAAAGTAACGATGCCAAGAGGAAAGACTCTATCAAGCTAAACCATTCTATGTAATACACTTTAGAGGGACGTACAGTACAGAGAGCGTCTATCTGTTTCAATTAATTCAAATAAAATGACAAAATGGACGCTTCGCCAACAACAAAATGGATCCTAAGCCTTCATCAAGTCAAAGTAGTTAGCCTGTGTTTCGTAGGAGATCTGCTTTGACATACTTTTTCCATTTAACCAGTTGAAACTAGTCAAACCAGTGTTGGAGTCGCTCATTCCTCTCTCATCCAGTAAAACCCGTTTTTTGTACAAGTACACTCAGAGAAAATCCCAAATTTATCTATATCTTTTGGTCCAAGCCTTGGGCTGGCCAAGTGTGAGAATGTATACATTTTTCCTACGCTTTCGGTAAGTTGCCTCCCATTCTATTTCCCCTCTCATCTTTGAAGTCACCAACACAGCAAAACCTTCTAGCTAGTGTGTAGGTTGTTTACGTTTCGACTGAGTCTCTTCTCCTTACTTCTGCTTTCCTATTATTTTAAGTAGTTCAGTTCGAAACACTGATACAAACAGACCTGCAATTGTGTGGTTTCTGTCCTACAGCCTGCTATATCTTCGCTCCGATCTCGTATCATATTCGTGGTAACACTGTAGCATTTCTAGCAATTTCTACTAATAAATGCTACTGTTGTACTGAAATGTTAGCACTTTAGTGTGCCTTTTACTTCGAAAGTAGGACATTGATACTGAAATCCTCTACATGAGAGAGTAAGTGTTACTCTCACGATTTATGCCTCAATAGATGGCGCGTCGATGCACTTTTTAAAATTATGCGAAGGAACAAATTCTGTGGCCACTAGATACGAGGCTATGTAACGAAGTCAGAAGCAAAGCATTTTATTGAAAAAAAAAAACGAAATCATAGTTCTGACAGAACTAATATGCTCTCAAGTGAATGTATTAATGGCCACTGGGGCGTACATATGTGGAATATTTTTTTCCAACAAAAAATAGGAAATGTAGTTTTTCTCTTTTGAGCCAAGTAGGTGGTTGGCTAATCAATGACCAAGGATAAACAGAGAATAGATCTATATTTCTGGAATAAATGCAGGATACAAAATAGAGTCAAAAGTTGTTAGTTTAATAGCTTAAGGGTGCCATAACAAGGGCAATTACTTAACGTAGTAAGGTCAAATTCAAATACTTGAGAATCAAAGAGACAATTACATTTCACACTTGTCTCATTCGAAAAGTACAGTTTTCGTGAAACCAGCAAATCTACGCCAAAGGCTGCTTTTTCCACTCCACTTTGTGTTTGACAAAGCTTCTCTTTCAAATTGATCATCAATTCCCTTTTTACAAACCAGTAAAACCAGTTTTTCCGTAACAATGTATGCAGATGTGGTGTAGAGAATACAAAAACTGGCTAAACCCGTCAAACCAGTTTTTTTTTCAGCAATACAAGTACTCTCTCTTAGTAAGTGAACTCAGAAAAAATGTGTTTTGCTTACACCCACTACTAAATTTTTGAATGTGTGGGCCATATGTCTGGGTTGTTCTTCCAATAGATGGCGCGTCGATGCACTTTTTGGAATTTTGTCGACGAGATCAATTCTGCCACAAGCGAGGTAATCGATGCCAGTCACACACACACATTGTAAAATACGCAACCACAACCAAATATGGTGTGTGTTTTGTTTATGTTTCTATTCAGTTTCTGCTTTCCCTCTATCCCTACTACTTCTCCATCTCTACCAGCCTGTCACCAAAGTTGATTTATCTTTCCTTCGATCTCGTATCATTTTCATGGTAACACTGTGCGATATACAGTACTTTCGGTTCAGAAATGCTACAGTCGTAGTAGTGAGGGAAATAATACTAAAGTCCCCCACTTGAAGGAGTAAGCCGTGTAGGGATTTTATTTTCATTTTACCTTAAAAACTCGAAAAGGACTTGCTTTGTTACACTCGTCTATGGTTACAATCAAAAACCTCATAAGTCGATTTTGGACATAAGCAAATGAATCCAATCGATAATATAAGTCGGTCTTTAGCAGCCTTCTGTGAGTACGGAATTTGAAACTACAAAGCCCCTACATAGTACATAACCTGCAATAATTATCATAAAACAGAAAAAGCTGGTATCAAGCCTGAAGTAAGTGCATATGTATGGTCTTTTTCAATTCTCTCAAGTCGTCTATTTTCTCAGAACCCGTCAAACCAGTTTTGTCATTCACATACAAAAGTAGTATAAAATACTCAGGCTGCTGTAACTCACTAACACAGACTTACGAAGAAGTCGAGATCTGTTTTCGTTTTGCTTGAGTCTCTCCTTTCAATGTGTCTCCTGTTTTTGCTGACTCCTCTAAGCCCGTGAGCTTGTGTGTGTTTTGTTTTGACTCCAGACTGTAGACTCCAAGCAAAACCAGTTGCCAACGCACCTACACAGTCAGGACTGCCAACAAGCAAGTTTCACTGTTGCTGAACATCAGTTTTGTTTCTGTTTTCTCTGCTCGCCTGTTACTTTTGGAAGTTCCTCTCTTCATACTGCAAGTACGGCTTGAAATTCTATAGATTTACTATACTACACTGGGGATTGTAATATGATTTGACATGGTAACTCAGTCAGATTTCGTATCATTCTTTTTCATTTTATTTTATTAATTTTTCTAGGGCGTATGTGGAATTTTTTATTTTTATTTTTAAAAATATATGAGACTGATGGGATGATTGTGGGCCAGCGATAAATAGGGGAAACATTGATTTTGCCACTCGAAAATGTTATTTTGTCGTGATGAGGCGGAATATTAAACTCTGGCCTTATGACACTGAGCATTACAAAGTCATATCCTTTAGAGACTAGGAAATGTTCAAATCTCGTGCCTGTTTCATTTTAAACCAATAGCCTTCCCGAAGCAAGGAATGCTGCCTTAGCCTCTACTATTTGCCCTTCAAGAGTTCGTAGTAGGAGAAGACTTTATTTCAAACTCTTCGCCGAGTCTCCTTTTACAAATCACTCAAACCAGTTTTTAGGTTTCTATGTATGCAGGTCTGCTCCAATGAATACAAACACTGGTTCAACTTGTCAAACCAGTTTTCTTTTATAAAATCTCACTCCTACGCAAGGAACTCAGAGAAAGTGTGTTTTACTCACACACACTACTTAATTTTTAAATGTATTTGATCATATTTCTCGCGGTTCTCCCAATAGATGGCGCGTCGATGCACTTTTTGAAATTTTTTCGACGAGGTAATCGATGCCATTCACACACACATTGTAAAATACGCAACCACAACCACAACCACATTTTCTGCTTTCTCTCTATCCCTACTACTTCTCCATCTCTGCCAGCCTGTTACTCGAAGTGAGACCAGATTTTGACGAACTAACACAGCGATATCTGCAAGCAAGTGTGTCTTGTTTTTGTTTTGACTGTCGCTGGTCTTTTCAAAGTTGATTTCTGTTGTTCTGTCTCATTGTGAACATCATCAAATGTACAAATGTGTTCATATTTTGTTTTTGTTTTGATTAGTGTTCTCCTTAGTCCCTTTCTCTGTAGTCTTGCTGGCCTGTTACTCCAATCAGTTACTCTCTTTTTACTACAGGTCGATTGAAATGCACTGAATTCAATAAACTGTTAGCAAGCCTCTGGAATGCTTACGGCTTGACATCAGTCCCTTGTCGTTTCTTTATTGTCCCTTCGATTTCATGACAAAGATGACCTTTCATAAGGATCTGTGATTGCAATGCAATGCAAGTAGTCACTATGGAGTATGTGGAATATTTTTTTTTACTTAGAAGACTGTTGTTTACTTCAAGAATATTAATTTCTTTCGGAAAGTTACAGCATTTTACCATGAAGGTCTGAAAAGGGCAAGCTGTTCGTTGCCTCTGAATTTGTCTTTCATCAGAACCTTAAATCGATTAATTGAATATTTTGGAGTTTGATTGATTATTGATTCTATCCGGCATTATGATCAGCAAAACCGTTTAAGTCTATAAGATTTCAGGAGGCATCTACAAACATATGCATGAAGAATAAGGAGCTGGTGTTAATCCTCACGCTGTGTGTGTAAATAAAAGTGGTTTGACTTCTTTTTAAGTCTCTTCCTATTCCGTCTTCCATGAAACCAGTCAAACCAGTTTTGAGTAGTCTGACACAGCACAGCCGATAAGAATAAGCCTCTCTCCAGCCCAAACCAGTTTTCAGACCAATACCCTGACACATTTCAGCTTTGCTCCCAATAGATGGCGCGTCGATGCACTTTTTGAAATTTCGGCGACAAAATAATTTTGTGGGAGATGTATGGAGCAACACCACAAAACATCAGAAGTAAAGGAGTTTGTTGCAGAATAGTGAAATAGGCAAACGCTGGACGAAAGTGGCTAAGAAAAGTGACTTTATTTGCGAAAATAACTTTGCTGACGTCATTGATGGCAGTCACACAGCAGATGTATGAAATACTCAGACATATCAAAGCAAGAGAGTAAGTGTTTCGATAATGCTTTGCTTGAGCTCCTGTTAACTCTAATTGCCTGTTACTCAGCAACAACAGCAGCTAACGCACTAACACACAAGTACACAATGTGGGTTTGGATTTCGTTTTGTCTGTCGCTGATCTTCTGTTTTGTTTCTGTTTTCATACTGAAAGCCGATACAGCTGCAAATACACGAACACAACTAACCATTTCTGCGGGTTCGTGTTTTGTGCATATTCCGATTGAGTTTCTGCTGAGTTCCTTTGTTTCTAGCTCTGCTCGCCTGTTACTTCTGGTAGTCTCCTTTTTTTTTTTTAACTATAAGTTACAGGCTTAAAATTCTTTGATTGAACTGCAAGTAAGTCTGTGGAATGCATATGGCTTGACAAGGTAAGGTTTCGAATCATTCCTCACAAGGTTGCCTTCGTATTTTAGGAATAATACGGAACATTGGGGTCCAGGTTCAATCAGCTTCGTTTTCTTGTTTTAATGTTAACGTTTCAAATTCTTAGCCGAAAGTGTAGTTGACTGCGGTAGAATTTCAAGGATCGCTCAAAACAATACATTTTTTGAGAAAGATGCCCCCAACTGCCCAACTATGGCGTATGTGGAATATTTTATTATTGAATTTTTAAAAACATGATATGAGATTGGTTGGCTCTCAAAAATATTATTTTGTCGTGATAAGACCAAATATTAAAGTTTGGTCTTACGACAAAGCCCTAGCCTGTACTAGAAAACATTCAAATTGTATTTTATTTAAAGGAGTAGCCTGCCCTTCCTCACCTTAGCCTCTACAATTTTACCCTCCACTTAGTGTTCGTAGTAGACGAAGGCTTTCTTTCTTTACAAATCACTAAAACCAGTTTTTAGGTTTCTATGTATGCGGGTCTGCTTCGGAGAGTCTAAACACTGGCTAAACTCGTCAAACCAGTTTTCTTTTACAAATTCTCACTCCTACGCAAGGAACTCAGAGGAAGTGTGTTGTACTTACACACACTACTAAATATTTAAATGTATTTGACCTTATTTCTCGGGGTTCCCCCAATAGATGGCGCGTCGATGCACTTTTTGAAATTTGTTGGGCGTTGGTGTCTGTTAAAATTGATTTTACTTGGAACATTAAATCGAAATTACGTAATCGATGCCATTCACACACAAACTCAATACTCGAACACAGCCGAGCAAGTACATAAGTGTGTGTCTTGTTTATTTTTCTGTCGAGTTTCTGCTTCTTCTGCATCCCTACTGTTTCTCTATATCTGATCGCCTGTTACGCAAAGGGAGAGCCGTTTCTAATGCACTAACACTGCAAAACGTCCAAGCAAGTGTGTGTTTTGTTTTCGCTTTGACTGAGTCTCTTCCAAGTCGCTCTCCCCATACGGTCGCTTTCTTCGCAGGCAATAGCAGATTTGTCATCAAACGCACTGACACAACTAAGCCTCTCAGCTGGTATGTGTTTATTTTTGCCCCAAGAATGACTTCTCACTCCAAGCAAAGGCAAATACAAAATCACTGACACAGCTTAGCTTGCGTTTTGTTTACGATTGGGACTGAGTCTTTGTCTAAGCCTCTCTTTCTCTACCTCTTTCTTCTTATTCGAAGTAAATGCTGTGACTGCACAAACACTGCTAGGTTTGCAAGTAAGTGTGCGGGTTTCTCTATGGTTTCGACAAGCAAAAGTCTCTTATCTTTCGTCCGATCTAGTCCCATAACCGGGGTAACACTGTAGCAATTCCACTACTTTCGACTCCCAAATGCTACGTTTGTAGCAGATTAGTGTGCCTTTTACTTCGATTGTAGGCACATTGTATCAAAATCCTCCACTCAGAGAGGAGCATGTTACTGTGATGAACTGTCTCCTAAAAGATGGCGTCGCAATGCAGTTTTTGGAATTTTGAGTTGCAATGTGAGATAATTGATGCCAACAAGCCAACAAGTCAGAACGAATGTCATTTTTTTTTTACGTGGTACCATCTAGAGACAATCTTGGAGTACAAATCAACTTAACATCCGAATCTGGATGGAGCCAACCAAGGTTGAGGTTCCTTTTAGTGCCCAAATCAATTCCAAATTAAAGAGCTTGAGTTCAGGGAAAAAAACGCCGCTTAAGCAAGTATGATAAAGGTTTAACCCCGATTGACTTAAAGCCAATTTCCTACCTATCCCAATTATTCTATTGATTAGACCATTTTGCGACCCAATCAATGTGTCGATTCCTTAATTAAAAGGGAATTTTTGCCCACAGGTCCTTTTTTTCCCCACGAATTACAGTTCTATTTCCGTAACCCTATACGAGTGGAAAAACCCTTTTTTGCTTCTTTAATTGAAAATTAAGTTATTCATTGCTAAACAGCGCACAGCTTCAACCTAACCTATACCTACACCCCTGGCACTCCCGATTAACCCACTTAATATTTATTTACAACAATTGAAACCATTCACTGTTTAAACTGTGAAACGGCTGCTAAAGATCCCTTTAACGGTATCAAAAACGATTCGCGAAAACGATTTCCGATTCGTAAAAGCGGAGCAAAGGAAAAAAAAAAAGAATTAAAAGGAAATCCTTCGATTTTCCTTTCGGAACCCTCTGCGTGCCGGGCCTCGCCTCGTCGTCGATGTCGATGACTTTCTGGCAAAAAAGCCATTTAAAAACTGTTTACGTGTTTATTGTTTTGGGATAAGGAAGCAAGGATGCTTTGCTCTAAACGTACTCCGGTGTTAGGAGGTGAAGGGGCGAGCGCATTGAATATTTCTCGGCGAAAATTAATTTTTCGCAAATAAACCGAGCCTCATTGTAGATGAGCGGAGTGTTATGCCAACGAAAACCAGGGGAAAGTAAATAGGGAGCAGCAGCTATCGAGATTAAGGCTTCGGGCTTAAAGACTTTCGATTCGATCCTGGCGGAAAAAAAAAAATTGGGGATTAAGCAGTGTAGGTACAGGTTGATTAACTGGCATGGAAATGGAAATATAAATTATTAAACTGGATGCATCTAGGACGAAAGGTAGGTAGGTAGGTAACCAAGGAGTACGCTGCAAGCTTTTAAGAGAAAATCAGTTTGAATATGTTTTTAATTGATTTCGGTATCCCGGGGGAAGATATCCTCTCTCGGGGAACAAACAGACAAGGTGTAAAGCAATCAGGAAAGCCTGTGATAGACGGTCTATGTGTGTTGATCGATTGGCGGTATGTTTCTGTAGTCCTGCCTGGCTGTCTATTATACAACGATGTGTCCCTAGTGCCCGTTTACATCAGAGTTTTGTTGGACACGTCAGCCAGAGGGATGATGACTGATTGAAATATTAAAAGTGAAAAAAAAAATTCGAGGATACCAGACAAATCAATCAAATACCACCGGGCTCTCAGGACATGTGTGCTGGACATACAATCGATTTTTTTTTTTTATTTTTTTGTGTTGTTGAGTGCTGGACGTTTCTCTAGAGCAATTGTGTTGATTTATTTTTTAATTTATCAAACAAATTGTCAAATAATGAAGAAGGACTCGCTGCCACCCAGCACCACCCAACCATTGGCCGAAAATTTGCCTAGCTGCATTATTGATTTGCACAGGCAATTCCGACTGTCGGATAGATGAATGCATCCGTGGGGATTGTGATTTATATGTGATTCGGTGTCTCCCCTTGAGAGGAACACCAACCGACGTCGACGTGGACGTGGACGTGGACGATGATGATGATGATGATGATGGCTGGTGGTGGTGCTCCTGCTCGTTGGTGGTTCGAGGAGGTGTTTTTGCAATGTGCGCCAAGGGAAGGTCAATCGATTACACGAATGGAATGATGAACGTCAGGGGATCGAAAAAAGGACATTTGAGACATTTAATTTCAAAACAAAGAGTTGCAGGAGCAAGAGCGGATCGAACACGAAGAGGAAATGAAAATTTCGAAATGAAATCTTAACCGGAGCGCTCGAAACGATGAAACTTCTTCAAATCTAGGTCAGGCGGTATCGTTATGGCAGGCGAAATTGAAAATACATATAAAAAAGCCCACTTTTATTGGCAGCTGTGGAGCATACTGATGGCTGTTGCCACAGTCACCATCAGGACCACTGATGGGTGCCATTGAAACTTGAGTGGAAAATTGTTATGAAGGGATATGAAATCCTTCTTTCAAGCGAAAAGTTCGACGATCGATTTGGATCATTTCTCGGTGAGTCCTTCCGTTTCTGTATTCTTTTTTGTGGTGTCATCAACTCCAATGTGGTGTTCGGGTGAATATCCTGCCGCATAAAGGAGGGTAACATTGATGGAATCGCAGTAGCATGCAACGAATGCAGTTTCTCGGATTGTCTATGTCTCGTGATGAATGATGGTGTGGTACTGGCTGTGATTATGGTATCATGCATGGTACTCTCATACTCTCATAGGCTTTTTGCCGACAATGAGACGATATGGTTGCTATTTTTATTTTTGTTTTGGATTTTATGACGGCGGCTGTTTTAATGCGCGAATGGGAGCATGAGAAGGATTAGAACTTGATGTGGCAGACATGGTACTCGGATGAGCAGATATTGAATGTTGTTGGTTTTGGAATTTGTTCCATGTGACTGGGAGGTTCATTAAGTTCAGCCTGTGGTAGAGGTATGACACCGTTCGGTGGAGCGTATGTAACAAGATGCACAACTGGGTTCGTGATTTGACTGCACATCGGCACCGAGATAGATGGTAGAAGGACTGTAATTAGACGAGACTGAAGTTGTGGGAATCCTTGAGCCGTGGAAAGGCTTGAAAATATTAAAAAGAATAACCGAAATAAATATTTCTCTTAAGAGTTATGTAAGTGTACTCATTTCGAGATATTTTAGGAAAAAAATTGCGGTCAAAGCAGCCACTTTGGCAGACAACTTCAGAAATCTCAACAATCTGGGTAACCTCACGACACTATTCCATTTAAACAGACTCATGTACATACATAACCCCGCACGATAGCTTGCCTTAGGTAGCCTAATTGGTGACTGACAAGAATTAATTCGACAGGAAGCTCAGTGGGGAAACCCAAAGACTACATGTGACTTCAGGTCTAAGCGGTTTCATTACTTGGAGCCAAATCTTGGTATTATACTCTCTACAGGCCAATAGTCCCATTAGGGCGGAAGTGCTTCACGTCACTAATCCGATTTAGTCCAATCTGAGCTTAAATCTAAAAAGATTGGACTTCATCCCTACACATAGGGCACTGTGGTATTGACAGACAAGATTCTTTAACGTTTTTGCCACTTTTTTTGATTAAGAAACGATTTCAATTGTCTCATACTTACCTGTAATACTTACACATAGTCTCGAGTTGGAATTTATTGCAATTGACTCATACTTACCTGCATTACATAGTCCCCTGTTACTCTAGAGCAGAAACGCCCTGCAACCTAAGGTACTTCTCATACCAAAAATGCAGTCCTTAATTCGGAGGCGTGTGTCTAGTAGATGCTTTGGGTCTAGTACCGTCTACAGAATGCCTTCAAGCCTCTAAGTGTCTAATGTTTAGTATTTAAAGTAGGGGTCTTGGTAGTTTCTGTAAGAGGATAGATGCACACTGGCCTCCCGAACCAAAGAGGAGTCTGAAAAGTTCAGCCATCTGTACAAAATTTTATAAAAATTCTTGTTAGGCCTTCGAGACAAACTCTAAACATGAGATACATATGTGTTCAAGCTCTGGTCTAACTTTGAATGGAATAAGAAGCTGCCTTGAGAGTATCTCAGAATGTGGAGTAACTTAATTCCGCGGAGAAATAGTATGGGTTCTAAAATGGACTCCTGAGGCTGTCCAGTATTTCTCTGATAATTGATGGTGTTCAACGACTTTATAACGAACTTTCATTGAAGAACGTTGTAAGCTAGCAATTGTAAATAGAATTCCTCATGACAAGGGCTCCCATCCATAGCGGCGGTGTAAGAGTTTCCATAGTCCCTGGACTAAGAACTATCTAGGGTGCGATGGTAGATCTATTTTCACATATTTCTAATCCGATAATGACTCTATTCCGTCAAGTCCCCTCGTACTAGGTCTAAAATAGATTTATTCATTCTTCAGGCATATTTTACCAGATTATACAAAAACGCCTAACAAATCCCCAATTATCTTTCAAAATTAAAAAGTAACGAAGGAAAAAAATAAATTCATATTAATCTCCTCTCACCACCTGGCCATATCGAACGAAATTACTTTATTTACCCAGCTCTTCATCCGCGAAATAATTATGTTCCATACCGGTTCCCACTGATTGCGACCTCAAAACGTAATCTTCTCTATCATCACCATCCATCCGAGCGACATTGTAAACCCTTTAATCGCCTATATCAACATAATTGCAGGGTGCAGCACCCCTCTCTATCTATCCCCTCGATCATCCTTCTTTTTTCTAAAAAAAAAAAAAAAAAACTTGAATCAGGGATATTTTATTCAAACACAATTAATCCCTAAACATCATCTCGGATTGTCTGAGGTTATCATCATAAAAGTTAAATATGCCCAAAACTCCAAATACAACAAATTCGAAGTCGGCTCACTTGGCACATGGTGCTCTGACGGAAAGGGGGAATGGATTGGAAAAAAAAAAAACTGGTACAAGGGAAAGCCAAAATTGTACACGCATCAGTTATTGTGATATATCGAGGATGAACGAAATTACTTGCAACACCGTGACGATCCTTCTTCTAAATTTAATTTTTCTAAAAACAGACCGAATGAAGGAGAAAAATGTATCTCCAGAGATTTAAGATAGATCGATCGATGGAATGCCAGCCGACACACAAGAGAAAAAAAAAACTCGTTAACGTGCCTAACAAGGCACCTCCGATGATAGGGTCTACCTAATACCATTCCAATAGGATAATAACTGCGCCATATGCTGTGTGACCTACCCTAACCGATCGACTGGTTACCAAACGCCATATGCTACCATAGAGGCGTGGATCCTAACATACAACACACAAAAAAAGAATACAAATGAAAGGAAAACTAATTTTTTATCCATTTAACCGAAAAGCAAAAGAACAGAAGAAACCAATAAAAATTAAAAGAACAAGAAGACGAAAGGCAAGACAAAAATGCTGATCATGTTTTGGGTCCGAAACGAATGAAATAAATCTTCGAAAACCGAAAAAGGTTTAAGGAACGACCCTTTTTTTCGCCGGCGTGCTAGACAGGTAGACCCAACAACAACAGTTGGTCCCGGTATCAATCCTAGGCTCTCAATGTCTTCTAACATTTTTAACACAATCGCTTTAGATAGTCAAACGAGTTATAGATACATGAGACTCATCTGTATACCTATCCGAGGCACTCATTCCATGGAGTTTGTTGTTTTTAGAAGAAACGTTTGGAATGGTGTCATATTCGACATGTTGGAGTTTAAGTGGTTTCCCCGGAGAGAACATGTTAAGTGATCGCGAAGATGATCATCGATGGTTGTGATCCTTTGTCAACTGTCAAGGATAACGAATGCGAACAAAAGTATCAAGTGACACGCGGACAGAGTGAAGTAGGCACTTTGGATGAAATTTTAGAGTAAACACATGGGAGAAGCTCTTTCACTAAAGGATCTGGCTTACTTGCAATCAATTAAACCGTATCCGTGTATGCGAAGCGCCATTGTTGGCAGTCCTTTAGCGCCTTTTACGATAGAAAAAGTGGAAACTGGAAACCACTCGAATATCCCAACCGTTCGCTCTGTGAATCCTGACAGATTTATAGCAATCAGGGAGTTCTTTAGAAATTAGAGAGAAAAAATTCCTTCAAGACAAACCAATTCTCGAATCTAATTTATTCATATGGACCTCAGTTCCTTTTGACAATTAATCCACTTTGGCATTTTATCTGTCTGCCCCTCCCCACAGCAAAGCAAAGCAAAAGAAAAATTCCAAAACATAAACCATTTATCTTTTTGTGGAGACCAAAACCATCATTGAAACAAGAAATTCCATGTTGAGGGGGGACTCCCAAACTTGAAAACCCAACCATAAACAGATGGCCCGATGGCCTTAGACTGTGCTGCCAATGATGATTGACATGTTGTACACTGGTAAGAAGTGTCAACTGGGCTGTGTCACGTGTTATGTTGTTTCCATCGATGTTGATTTCAGATAAAATTATTCATTTGGCTGGATTAAGGATATCTATACATGGGGAGCGGGTAAATGATTAATCATTGTGGTGTAGTAAATGAAAATTTAATGACTGACATTTTGAAGGAGCGACACGCAACCCCAGTCAAAAGTTACCATGTGTCGCAAACAATTAGGCTACTTGTCGGGGGGATTGGTCGTCCTTCTAACTTTCTTTACTTAGTTTCAGTTCAAGGCAGGTGCAACCTATGTCACGCGGTCAATATGTAAGGAATTTTGACGCGTCTTTCTCTGTGTTTTGTGGACGATGTTCTTTGACAAGGGACACGGCTCTCCATCAACAAAATAAAGCGGGTATAACTAGCTCCACAAAGACTAACACTATCGATAGTATAGTGCGAGAAGTTTGAAAGCTTTGATCAAGGGTTTGCATGTAACAGATACACGGATGCCAAGAGCTGTGCAGAAGGGTGTAGTACATATCAAATGGACTATCGTATACTCTGATTCGTGAATTAAAAGATGGATTGTCTTACCAAATATAGAAGGTACATCCTAGAGTCACCTTAATAAGAAGCTCCACGTCAAATAGGCAGGTTGTATAGTAGACCTTCACAGATCAAGCCCAAGTAATACAAGTAATAGATAGAGGATAGGTTACGAAAAATGCGACTGCAGACTGTGATTTAAGCCTAGGAGATGAGTATTCTTGTATAAAAGAAGACACAGTTCGTAGGGCATAAGAACTCAGTGAGTAATATGCCAAGAATCTGATTCTATCCAGCTTACGACTGTCAAGCAAAGCACTTAATCAAGAATCAGGTCCTATTCTCCAATTGTGTACTTCTCCTTCTACAGCTTGAATGACAATTACACAATCTCTCTTGCACCGGCGTGAGGACAATATAATTCTGCCAAACTAGTAGCAATCCACCAACAAACCAGGTCAAGGAAAAACCAAAGCCGTCGCATTATCCCAGCTGGAGCCTAACCACCATATAATAGAGCAATCATCCATTTCCAGTGTCAACTTTATTACCAACTATGCCACTCGAACCAAAGCAATTAAAGTGACTTATCCTCCGAAAAACAGACCGACTTTCAAGGACTCTTTTCACTCTGACTTTTCTCAAAGGAAACCATAAACCATGAACAATGTGCATCCAAATACAACCTTCGCACTAAACACTCGTCGTACAGTCGTCGCATTGGAAATTTTCCTTCGGTCCCGGCACAAAGGTGATGAATTGCAAAACTCAACCTGTTGGGTGGTACTGGTTGGTAAAAATACCAAAGTTCAAGGACGCCTCCTTGAAGGAAAAGATTTTTGCAAAACCAAAGATTTTCCCATGAAAAGATTTATTATCCGTAGGAGTGGACTCACATATGGTCCTGTCACGAAAATCGC
Source organism: Xylota segnis (assembly GCA_963583995.1). Taxonomy (NCBI): domain Eukaryota; kingdom Metazoa; phylum Arthropoda; class Insecta; order Diptera; family Syrphidae; genus Xylota; species Xylota segnis. The sequence continues at coordinate 3,294,001 of OY757238.1, forward strand.
CAAGAAGCAAGGCGCCTCCACAAAATCACGCGAATACGAAAAGGAAATAACACACAATCGGAAAGAGGATCTGCAAAAAAAAAAAAAAAACACAAAAAAAAACTATTAAAAGTCCATTCCCATGGCATAGTGGTGGCGTGCATCTTGTGTTCCAAATCAACTCCGCTCTGCAAAAGTGTACCAGCAAAAAAGGATATTTTCCTTCTTGTGCTGTCAGAATGAGAAATTGCTACTATTATGACAAGGTCACGACCCCATTCGACAGTAGCACTAGAATCCTTTTTCGCCTGTTTTTGCCTCCACAGTTTGTTTAATGAAAAGAAAGAAAAGTGGCTAAGCGAAAAAAAATTATAACATCGCTTGGAGCGATTTTTCACGTCCTGCAGTTAACCTCCTTTGTCGAAGCGCGCGCGTGTAAGCATTCTTAAGTCACTTTTGACTGTTTTCTCAAAATGATTTGACAGTTTTACGCCTGTTGGCGTTTCGTCGTCCTGGTTTTCGCCGCGCAAATGTGTTGTATTGTTGTCTCCCCAACAGGCAGGCACAGCAGTGGTATCCATGTCAAAGTTGAGTGCGAATAGACAGAATACACAGTGAGCATGTACACCCGTCATGGTTGTGTCAAGCGATAGAGGCCCTCGAGTCCTTAAAGAGTCCTATGAATTAAGTAGCATAATGTTTAATTTAGAAAAGGAATTTTAAGTCCTTTGAGAGTACAACAAAAAAAAACGAAATCTATCACTGATTTGGTCGCTCTCTCTCTCTCTATCTCTCCCCAGAGAGAAGAAAATGCAGAGAGTTTCAGGGTGAAAGAGAAAATTTCCCTTTTCGGAGTTAAATTCGGAGTCGAAGAGACTTCGTGGTGAGTTTGCGCAGCATTTCGTGTTCGTGTTGTCAAAGAAGGAAAATTTCAGGATGTGAAATGTCAATAGGGAGTCAACAGAGCATCACCGCATAAACAAAAGGGCGTATAGAGAACAATGGGAAATTTTTTTTTTCATATTCTTTCGCAACAAAATTCCTTTGCTCTCTTCCTTTATCCTTTTTAGGTTTTCCTTGAATGTGTGTGTGTTTGGGTGATGGAAATCTAAGATACAGCACACTTCGTAGACCTCCAGCAGTTTAAATTGCATCAATAGATAGCAGCATGGGGCACTGAGCACAGTATATCCTGTGCCTGCTGTTCATCCTGCCGCTTGAATAAGTCGTGTCGTCGCGTCGTCTTGAGGTGCGAAAAAAAGGAGGAAGACATCCCGCCAGGACAAACGATGATTACGACGAAGAAGAATACTTAAATATGATGCTGCTGTGAAGTCCTTTTGTAATGTGACTCCCAGTGTCTTAGTAGGGAGCAGGACGACGATTTATCTTGTTAAAGACGGAACAATATGGTGTCTAATTAAGAGACGTTGCTGCTGCTGCTGGTGCTGCTGCTGGAGCTGTGCACTTTCTTGTTGCGCTCCTGACATGCTTAACAAATCGCATTAGTTTGGCAAGTCAATAGGATATTGGAAGCTCATTGCATTGTCATTATTGTTTAGGAATCATTATTAAGGTGGCACTACGGCTAACTTGATTATACGCTCCAGTTGAGAACATCCTGATGCGAGCAGATGATGATGACAAGGACAATGGTGGTGATGATGATGATGAGATGCTGAATATACTGTATCGTGCTGCTGGTGCATGTTGTGTGGTGGAGGGAAATTTGAGAAATTTGTTGCGCCGGTGCTGGTGCTGGTGCAGTGTAAGGAACTGCCACAATAGTTTGAAATTGGATTCGCATTGTTGCGGCCACAAGGAGTGATTCGAGGCCTTTTGTAATGGAATACGATGCGGTCATAATCGATTGGTAGACACTATCTGTGGGATACTATCCAGATGGGCAGTGATTGGAAAGGAATTGTTCTATACGGAGGCTTGTATTCATCATACAAAGCGGCATAACTTGAGGCTATAATTAGGATAAAGAGCGAAGGATGCAGAGACATTCATGTTCAAGGCGGATTCATCCAGAGTTGCACTGAGGATTAAGGTGGACTATGAGCTCTTTTTGATAGATTCTAAGGGCGTCTGGGGAATGTATCTCTGACTACAGTTGTACGTATTTTTCAGAGAGATTTCAAAATACCAATCCCTTCTCTTTCAAACCTATTCCCAGTATCCATACTTCAATGACATTCACTCCGTATCTTGACCTATCCAATGGGGATGGCCTTCACATTGTTATGACCCGTGTGTATGCCACAAGGATCTATTAGAAGTTCATGTCCAGAAAAAGAATCATCACTTACGTGACAAAACATATATAATCCAAAGGACTCCCTACTAATTCATTCTCCCTCCTTACTTCGCTCGAACCTGATGTCATTCAATTGATTTCGATATCAAATATCAGACCATCGTCCCACGTGTGACTTTTCGCACGACAACACGACGTTAAACACAAAAACACGAAAAGAAAAGAAAAATTAAAATCCTTAATTGAGAGCTTTATAGAGCAAAAAAAAAATAAACACTTTGTCCTTCTTCTGATGGTTGTGTCATGGCTGGGGAGGGGCGAGAAGGAGCATAGAACATCAGAAGCAGATATTGATGAAGTTATTTTTGTATCAAATTTAATTGATGAGGTGGTGAGAGAAGAAAGGAATTTGACAAATAATTTCAGTTCGAATGGGCGAAATGAGTGGGAACATAAGATGGCGCAGTAATTGTATGCGGAAGGAAGTTGTCACCTACCTTAATAGATCGCCATTATGATTCCCACCACCTACGTGGTTTTAAAGATGTAATAGTACGTAATTATTTGTAATTTAAGGATCAAGGACATGTTGGAATGCTAGGGCGTTTGATTTAAGGAGAATTTTTGAAGGTCGCCAGCATTCCTGGAATGAATTATTAAATACCAATGAAAGGTCGATTGATGGTGGTTGGGATTGACCATTGAAATCGTATCATAGGGGGATAGACTCAGCACTGCTCCTTATGGAAACTGTATGTAGGTGATAATTTCTTCTGCCATATGCAGGGCCACGCCCACCTTTTAAGGCTGTTTCATCTCCAAAAAGGGTATATCTACCAATTTTCGGAGGTAGTTGCATTTTGTTTGAATAATTCGTCAGAATTCGTGAATTTTCATTACAAATAGTGACAGCCACGCCCACTTTCTTTTAAGAAAATGTTACAATGAGATATTGCCAGTTTAAATCAGTTTTTGAATCGGAAAAATTGGTTCATTTAGTACAAAAAGATACTCATTTAAGCTTAAGGGTTCCTTCAGATCAAGTTCACCATATCGCAGACGGATTAGACGATGATTGTTATGCTTCTGATGTCACTTTTCTGCATCCTCTGTTAGATTTAATGAACCTTTTCCCAATTCCTAGCTATTTCAGATCTTAAATCAGGGATTCTATCATTCTCTGACCTAGAACAGCATTGCCTAATCGAGCATAGAGAGGACTTCGAACACACTGTGTGTAAAAGCATTACGTATCTTAGACTTCAAGGTGATTTTGAAATTAAGTTGAAGTCTGGTCAATTTCGATTACATGGTATCATGACCTAATTCTGACTCGAGAAGCTGTAGTCAGATAAGGCCTCAATCAATTCATGAAACCCGCAAGAGACAAACGCCTTACGACGAATTCGAACAGAAACAATTGCCCTCCCAATGGATCATAACCTGCTGGGAGTTGATGTAAGTACATGCCGTACTGCACCACGGTACACCACATGCATACATACCTAATTGCCTCGATTGCTAATGAACTACAATTGTTCCATTCTATTCCAACCTCACCTTCATCACCTAGAATGCACTCCCTTCAACCCCTCAAGAGCCAGAGCCCTGTAAAATTTCCTTTTCCCAAACAATTGCAACAAAACGACTGAAGGATATTCAGTTATTCATTGAACGAAATTAACTTCCTTCGATGTGCAGTTACTTGGAATTAAACATTTTCCATATCGCCTTGAATATTTCGTCCTACCAATGCGAAGTAAGTCACTAGGATCTTCATGCACACAACTACGTCAGCTATGTCTTGATATAGATTTCTTTTTTTTTTTTTTGCTCAGACTGTTCTAATGAAGTCCTTTTGTCCTTTTATTTTCTTTGACGGGGAACAGCAGTGATTGATTTTATTGAAACACAGCGCCCCTGCGCTTCTTTTATGCTAAAAGGACCAAACATGAACAAAGTCAAAGTTTTAATTGTTATTTCATTTTTGCTCCGTTAATGGTTTTATATTGTTGTTCTTGTGTTTTATTGTTCTTTGCGCTTCTCCCGGGGGGGAACGACTATTACTATGAAGTCATCGTTTGTTTTCTTTTGAGCCATCGCAACGTCTTTGTGCTGACAACGACGGGTTCGAATCAGTTGACTTGTTTTTATGATTTTTTTTTTGTCGAAAATAAATTTAACTGATGGAAGGATGTCAATCATATTTTATGGGAAAAAATAATATAATTAATCATTTTTGGTGGAGGAACAATATCTTGTGGGTTTTGGGATATAATTTTTCGGGAATTATTGTCTCTCGATGAATTGGGTTTTCGTTATATTGTTTTGCGGGCCATTGTTGTGGAGGGAACGTTTGTGACTTTGTCTTTTATTATTGAGCAGAGGCAGAGGTCTGTGGGTAGAGGGATTTATCACAACAGACAGTCCATTGTAGTCGGAATCGATTGGTGTTACATCTGAAAGACCGGCATGTTCGCGTCAAAGGATAAGGGCAGGCAGAAACATGGATGCGCTGTTTGGGGTCACTAGAAGTGCGTGTGAAGGTTAGGCATTTGGAGTAGACTATGCCTGAGGAGAATATTGTCAAAACTTTGAACTCAAAAAGAGTCGTTGTTGGTAGCCTTGCTCAGTACATACTCATAGTTCTAGATATGTGTTATGTGAACAGTAGTATCGTACAGTGCTGGGCGTGGCAGGGGAAGGATTATGAAAATATTTTAGCGAATGTTGAGTTGAATAACAACAAGAAGTCTATATACTGAATTTCAATTCTTTAGCTCGATATTTAGAGTATGGAAATCAAAATTTCGTCATTATCCTTAAAATCAAGGACACTGGCAGAAATTCATGTTCACAGTCGAATGTAGCTCTAAATTGCCCACAACTTTGCCTTTCATTGTTTTATTGTATCTATAACCGTTCACCAGAAAATATGAAGAAAATACTTTTAAGGAGGTCCTTGCCTTTAAACGCTCGATACGTTGCATATCCTTTATTGTTTTTGGATTTCCTTTAATTACCACCTTACCAACATCGTAAAGATTATAATGACCTAAGAATATTCCAACAAACTCTGAGAAAAACGACAAAAACAAGGAAAAATCAGCGAAATTTATGACGTGATACGCATTGAACTTTAAAAGGATTAAATTCGGTTTTTTGAAGAAAATGTCCCTAAAACGTGGACGTAACCCTACATAATGTTCAGACGAATTGTAGAAAAAGTCAATATCTATCTTTTATGTTATGAAAGATTTTTTCACTTTCTTGTGAAAAAGTGGAGAAAATTTTTTTTTTTTAAATAGTGGGCGTGGCAGTGGGCGAATTTTCAAAATATTTTAACAACTACTGCAATGGCTAACAGGAAGTCTATGTACCAAACTTCAACTCTATAGGTAAATTTTAAGGGCATGAGAAACTAGTTTTTATCATTATCCTTGAAACCGAGGATATTGACGAAAATTCATGGCCCTAGTCAAATGTACCTCTAAATTGTCTACAACTTCTCTTCTCGTTGTTTTCTCGTATCTATAACTATTTCTGAGAAAACACGAATAAACTACTTTTAAGAAGGTCCTTGCCTTTAAAGACTCCTAACTGCACGTATCCTTGATTGTTTTCACATTTTCTTAAACTACTGTGATCCCAACATCTCCAAGATCACATTGAACTATGAAACTCCTACCAAACACCTCGGATAAGGACGAAATTGAACTAAAATCTAAGAAATTCATGATTTTTCAAGACCGACACAAACTCAGCAAAAAAGTCTTCTCAGTTTCTTTACCATTTGACTGCATTTTTTGGCGCTGCACGTGTCACTTTGAGAAAAACGCTTATTTCTTAAAAATATTACATGAAATTGATGCAAATAGTTAGTTTTAGTTATTTTATTAACAAATCAATTAAATTTCCTTGATATTTCGCCTTAAAAGTGGTTAAAACCTGAAAAAACGATGGGCATGACGTCATAGGTTTTTTTAAGGATGACCCACTTTGGTGTACCACGTTTGGGCAGTAAAACAGTGAGTTAAGGAAAGAAAACTTGAGAATTTGTTCCAGAAATTATGCCAATTATTCATATACTAGATTTATGGTTTATACTTCGTGGGCTTGGAGTCAGTATCATCTTTAAACAGAAGGACTTATCAGCAGAGGCAATTCATTGTAATCGACTGTTACTACATATGAAAGACCCCCAGGCTCGTCTCAATGACGTAACGGGTTCTAATTCTATATCATTAGGACAAAGCATAAAAAAAATCTTACTTGTAAGATCTGAAAAAGGGGTCTAAAGGACTTAAGATATAAAGTGAAGTCCCACTCACATAGCACTACAAGGGTACAAGGATATCAATCAACAAAGCTGATCCTCTGTAGAGACTGTATTACCTCGTTTAGTTACAATTTTCAAATTATCCGCGTAGTCTTGGCATTGCATCTAGAGTAACCCCAAACATGTATCATACAAAAGCCACACGAATCGCTTTGCTAGCATACCGTTCATACTATGCTTCTAAGGTGAAAGTCTTTCAACAATTCAACAACTTGACTCAGTCCACTGAATCTCAGGTAAGTTGTCTTCATTTGAAGCTAAAGAAACAAGTTCCCCTGCACTTGCCAAGTAAACTTCTCCTAAATCTGCTGCTAAAGAATCTGCTGCACTCTCTACCTTTCGATAATTCCTATCATATTTCCAGAACTAGGTCTCCACATCAATCTTATTCAACGTACACCATCACCCGAGTAAATGAGTAAAATTTTGTTTACCACAGAATGTCCCTATCGACCTTCTCCCCTCCCCGCTGTTAAAGGAGACTCAAAAGTAAAATATCCTATTCTCTCACGTTGAGAAATCCCGCTCTCAGCAAGGATTCCATTTCCAATTCTAACATTTTTTTTTTAAAACAATTTTCATCCCAGCTGACCGCCAAGCCAAAAAGGATATCCCACTGTGCAGCAAAAGGGATCTCAAAAAAACCTCATGCCGAGAGAGAGAACTCACCACTCCGGAGGAAAAATCCCACCAAAACTACCACCGAAACAACAGAAAAAAGAGAACCTAGAAGCAAAAAAGAAAATTCCTCAACACACACGTCTATGTGCTCTCTCCACATTCTCCCATCATCCCGATTGAACTACTCTATAAAAGCCATCTCCTGTGCTCTTTCTAATTCAGTCTCAGCCACGGATCGAAACAAGTAAGGACGCACACTGAAACCAACGCGTACGGTTAAAGAACGGATAAAAAATTCACCACCCAACTAGGAAGCAGGGAAAAAACTCCACAGCATCCTTCCAACTGTGTGAATCCTTTCGCAATCGAAACTTTATTTTAGTTATAATTTTTTTTAAGTTATTCCTTTTCATACAAATCCATCTCGCTTCGTGTTGTGACTGTGAAGTGTTCCTAAATAAAAAGAAAGAAATAAAAAAAATAAAAATAATATTGAAGTGAAAAATATCCTTGCCACAGAAAATATCCTTAAAGAGAAAGAGAAAAATTTTTTTTTGCTAAAGAAAATTTAAGGCAAGGAAGTGAAACAGAAAAAAAAAAGAATATTCGGACTGCGCGAACTCACGCACAATTTTTTTTTCTCGTTCGTCTTGTAATTTTGGTGGTATCCTTCGTCCTTTCTCCTCGGTTTTTGTGTTTCTGTGTTTTCCCATGTACCATAGTCTGTTATAGTCGAGAAAATCTGAAAAATTTCGCAAAAATCGAATGTTGGAGTGAGTAATCTCGTTTTCGCTGAGAAAATGTGCTATTTTTCGCTCAGTTGCTAGAACTTGTTTAATTCGCGTTGTTAGAGCGGTTTTAAAACTATGGATACGGTGAAAGAACTTTGACGAAGTGAATAAAATTAAAAATAATTTTAATAAATTGTGTTATAACGGTTTATTGGATATACAAAGAGCAGCGAATAAGAAAAAAGAATCGAAAACAATGGATTTCACAACAAATTTCGTTCTTTTGATACTGCTGACCACCCTGGCCGCCTCGGCGGATCAACAACAACAGCAATATGCTGCCAATCAGAATATGATGGTGGACAACACACAGCAGCACTTGAATTCAGCAATGGACGGCGATGCGGGAGCGGCTCAATCGCGGTACGATGCTCCCGATGATTGCCACTTTATGCTGGCCGAGCCGGGAGTGTCCGATGACATTGCGTTGACATGCAATCTGCGGACGGTTAATAGTGAGTTTGATACGACGAATTTTAGTGTCATTCCATCGGAGAATACAGTCGCTTTGCGCGTGATGTGCAACGATGAGATTATGGCACGTAGCTCGTTGGAGCCTCGTTCGTTTGTACACCTGACGCGGTTGAGGGAGCTTTCCATTGAGTACTGCAAGATTGCGAAATTCAATCGCGAGGTCTTGGAGGGTTTGTCTGATCTTCGAAATTTGACAATTAGGACGCACAACATCAACTGGCCCACGTTGAATTTTGACATCGAATCAGAGGCATTCGGTTCGACGAAGAACCTCGAAAGGCTGGACCTGAGCCAGAATAACATATGGTCACTGCCTGAGAATCTCTTCTGCCATTTGACCGGCCTGGCTTCGTTGAATATGAGCGAAAACCGGCTTCAAGACGTCAACGAACTGGGCTTTAGGGAGAAGTCGAAGGACGCTGAAATGCTAACGAGCACCCAGAGCAGTCCAGAATCGTCGGCTTCAGTGAAGAAGGTGGGAAGCTCGATTCCCTGCTCACTGGACTTGGAGATATTGGACGTCTCCTTCAATCACTTCGTGCTGCTTCCTGCCAATGGATTTGGCAATCTTCGAAGGCTGAAGTTCCTGCAGCTGAACAACAACGAAATCTCTATGGTTGCCGACAAGGCCCTGAGTGGTCTGAAGAATTTACAAATTTTGAACCTGAGTTCGAACAAAATCGTCGCACTGCCTTCGGAGCTGTTCTCCGAACAATCTCAGTCAATTCAAGAAGTTTACCTCCAAAATAATTCTATAAGTGTTCTCTCACCGAAGTTGTTCTCCAATTTGGATCAGCTTCAAGCCCTGGATTTGTCGTTTAACCAAATCACATCGACTTGGATCGACCGGGCCACTTTTACCGGCTTGATTCGCTTGGTCCTCCTGAACTTGTCTCACAACAAGCTAACGAAGTTGGAGCCTGAAATATTTGGGGACCTGTACACTCTGCAGATTTTGAATCTTCGCCATAACCAGCTGGAAAATATCGCAGCTGATACATTTGCTCCTATGAACAATCTGCACACACTTCTACTGTCCCACAACAAGCTTAAGTACCTCGACGCGTATGCACTGAATGGTCTCTACGTCCTGTCGCTTCTGTCTCTGGATAACAACGCCTTGATTGGAGTGCATCCTGAGGCATTCCGAAACTGTAGCTCGCTTCAGGATCTGAACTTGAATGGAAATCAACTTAAGACCGTTCCTCTAGCTCTGAGAAACATGAGACTGCTGAGGACCGTGGACCTGGGTGAGAATATGATAACAGTCCTCGAAGAGACCGCCTTTAAGGGCTTAGGAAACTTGTACGGCCTTCGCCTGATAGGCAACTACCTAGAGAACATCACAATGAATTCATTCAAGGACTTGCCAAGCCTGCAAATTCTCAACCTGGCAAGAAATCGAATTCAAGTCATCGAGCCCGGTGCATTTGAGATGACCTCCAGCATCCAGGCGATCCGCTTGGATGGGAACGAACTCACCGAAATCAATGGTCTCTTCAGCAACATGCCCTCGCTCCTGTGGCTCAACATCTCCGACAACCATTTGGAGCACTTCGACTATGCCCACGTTCCAAGCACCTTGCAATGGCTGGATCTTCATAAAAATCGTTTGACAGAGCTCTCGAATCGATTCAATTTGGATGCCCAGCTTCGCCTTCAGACCCTCGACGCCAGCTTCAATCAGTTGAACAAAGTAACTCCCAGCTCGATCCCGAACAGCATTGAGCTTTTGTTCCTCAATGACAACCTAATTGGTTCCATCGAGCCGCATTCCTTCCTGCATAAGACCAACCTTACCCGAGTGGACCTCTACGCCAACCAAGTTACCACTCTCGACGTTAAGAGTCTCCGGATCCTTCCAGTTGCCGAGCATAGACAGCTCCCCGAGTTCTACATTGGAGGCAATCCGTTCCTCTGCGATTGCAACATCGACTGGCTTCAGAAAATCAACCACATGACCACGAGACAGTATCCCCGCATCATGGACCTCGAAACTATCTACTGCAAGCTTCTGCACACTCGAGAAAGAGCCTACATTCCTCTAATGGAAGCTGAAGCTAAGCACTTCCTCTGCACGTACAAGAACCACTGTTTCGCTGTCTGCCACTGCTGTGCTTCCGAGTCCTGTGACTGTGAGATGACTTGCCCCAACAACTGCACCTGCTTCCATGACCAAACTTGGACAACGAATATCGTGGAATGCTCCGGTGTCGGTTATGCTGAAATGCCCAAGAAAATCCCCATGGATACCACCGAGCTCTACATCGATGGCAGCAACTTCCCAGAACTCGCCGGTCACACCTTCGTTGGAAGAAAGAACCTCGTTGTTCTCTATTTGAATAACTCAAACATTCAACTCATACACAACACCACATTCATGGGCTTGAAGAAGCTCAGTATCCTCCACCTCGAGGAGAACCACATGCAGAGCATACAAGGCGACGAGTTTTCGATGTTGGAGAGCCTCCGAGAGTTGTATCTGCATAACAATAAGATCACTTTCATTGGGAATGGAACCTTCAACGGAATGAGGAAGCTCGAGGTCCTGCGATTGGATGGCAACCGTTTGGTTCACTTCGAAGTGTGGCAGTTGGCTTTGAATCCATACCTCGTCGAGATTAGCTTGGCTGACAATCCATGGTCATGTGAGTGCAGTTATCTTAGCAAGTTCAGAGGATACCTCGGCCAGTCTTCTGAGAAAATTATCGACGCGAATCGGGTGGCTTGTGTCTATAACAACTTGACCAGCATTCTGCGAGAGAAGAACGGAACCAAGTGCACTCTGCGCGACGATTTAAGTGCTTACGTGCGGTCCAGTGAAATCGAGAATCTATTGCCTTTGCTGCTGGCAGCTACTTGTGCATTCGTAGGATTCTTTGGGCTTATTATGGGCCTCTTCTGCTATCGACATGAGCTGAAGATGTGGGCGCACTCCAACTGCTTTCTCACCATGTGCTACAGATCGCCGGCATTCATTGATAACTTCGTCGAGAACAAGGATCATCGACTCTGCGACGCGTACTTTGCCTACAGCCTTCAGGACGAACACTTTGTGAGTCAAATCTTGGCCCATGCTCTGGAAGCTGACATCGGATATCGGCTCAACCTGCACTATCGAGACACAAACCTAAACGCTTACATCGCTGATGCCATCCTCGAAGCTGCTGAAAGTTCCAAACTCGTTGTGCTGGTGCTTTCCAAGAACTTCCTCTACAACGAGTGGTCCCGCTTTGAGTACAAAAGCGCCGTCCACGAGATGGTCAAAAGGAGAAAACGTCTGGTCTTCGTCCTGTACGGCGACTTGCCTCAACGCGACATCGACATGGACATGAGGCACTACCTCCGGACAAGCACCTGCATTGAGTGGGATGACAAGAAATTCTGGCAAAAACTGCGAATGGCACTTCCACACCTCCCACGAGGAGGCAATAAACGTCACTGTTCTGGTCCTCCATCATCAGCGGTGAACATCTATGCAACCGCACATGACTACGGTGTCGGAACCCTACCGAGACCGGCACCAGAGTGCCCCAAACGCTTCGGCGATTGCAACAACTACGCCACAATCAACGACTGCAGCAGGACATACCCTGCAGCGACAGGTCCCCCATGTAAATTCAATTCCATGAACGAGAAGAGCGCCCCTCGACAGCACGAATACGCTGTGCCTTCTCACTACAGCACAACACCATCGACGGGTGAATTCGAACGCGAAAAGAACTGCGAGTGCGGTAAGAAAACTGCATCCTCATCCTCGCCCCAATCGGGCACAACAGCTACAGTGAATTCTGCGGCAGGCAGTATAAATGCCAGCTTCTCAACGAATTTCACCAACCCCCCGCCTCCTGCGATCCCAGGAGCAACACCTACCAACACCTTTCACAGCTTCAACTGCAAGAAAACCTGCAGTTGTAGCACCAACGGTGGAACCCTGCGGCACCAGCATCCCTCAGCAACTCATTCCAACCTATACGAGTCCAATCTCTCACTGAACGACATCAGCAACAGTCTGGATAGCCGGCCGGCCTCCACCAAGGACATTTGGGCGTAAGGAAAACCTTAAAATTTTTCTCATATTTTTCACAAAAACAAAAATCCTTTTATTGAGATAAGAAAAAAGAAATTAACGAAACCACAACAGACTGAACGAAAACTAGTTAATTTAATTTATTTTTTATTTTAGTTGTTTGTGTACAGGGAAAATGCTTTCCAACATATATATATATATCCTTTCTGTTATCCTCTTTGTTCATCAATTCAAAAGATACAAAACAACAAAAAGAAAAAAAAGAAAATCGCAAATTGATCCGGGATTCAATTTAAATTATCCTTTGTTGTGTTTTTTTTTCCGCATTTCTATCTCTCTCTATCCCTTCTCGAAACATTCGACATTCATCGCCTCATTTCCATTCAACAAAAGCACAATAAAAAAAAAAAACGAGACTATACATACATATACATCAATCGTGCAATCAATTCGCAATTATCCTTTTTAAAATGATATCGTCGTTCCGTTACGCTCTCTGCGCCACGCCGGCTGGGAGGAAGATACATTTTCACTTAATTCACATTATTCACGTTATACGACGCTTTCGCCTCATTCTCTCATTTAACATTCATTCACCATTTATCATTCACGTAACGTACTCGTACATAAGTATATCCTGCCGCCTGCCTGCACATAGAGCGATTGCCTAACTCATTCATTCACATCTCATTTAAAACGAGCGCACAGCACACACATATTTAACAAAAAAACACTTCAAAGGATCAAGGATATAGGTAGATAAATAATATTAAAAAAAAAAAAAAACCAAACTAGAAAACGCCAACGTACACACTAAAAACAAAAACAAAAATCTTATATTCAACTATTTCCATTATTATTAAATTTAACTACTTAAACAAAAAAAAAAAAATTAACTAAATTTATAAAGCAAAAGGAAAAAAAAAATTATGGAAGAATGAACGAATTTATTAATTTAAAAATTAAAAATGACAGAAATTCTAACTACTAAAACAAAAAACAAAAAAAAAAAACCAACAGAAAACCTACTTATACTTGTAAAATAATTTAAAATATATAAATAAAAACAAAACAAAGATATTGTAAAATATAAACTAAATGAAAACCAAACAATTATTGCATTTAAATATTACGAAAAGCAAAACTTGTATTCCAATTTATTACCCTCGACGGACAAGTTCATTGTAAGACCGAAGGAGAATACCAATAGATATTAAAAAAAAAATAAGAAAAACTTAAGCAAAAAGGTTCCACAAAACGTATATAATTATTACTTGTTATTTATTTGTTTATTTTTGTGTATAATTTGTAAAAAGCCTCTGAGAAAAAACAAAACAAAAACTAATATATATATTTAAGTTTGTTTTAATTTTGATTTATTTAGAAATTCTTATATACGTTTAGTTCTCGGTTGTATAAAAGAAAAAATAAAATAATAGTTTTAGATTTTTATTTTTCGTTTGTAAATGTTTCAGTTTGTACATATTTATTAAAATTATTATTATTATTATTGTACTATAAGAATAGTATTAAAAGAAAAGCAAAACAAATGAGAAAAAGTTACCTAATAAATTAAAAACAAAACAAAAAGATTTAAAAATAAAATGACAAAAAATTATAAAATATAAAAATATATTCACATCTTTTTTTTTAAATAATGGAACGAGGGCTAAGGATTAAGGGAAGTTTTGTCTGCTTTTGGTGTAAGGAGATACACTAGACAGGAATTAAATGAAACATTGCACGAAAAGAATCTTCGTTTGAACTGAAACGTTTAGGCCCTGAAAATACTATTGCGCCGATAGTAAGTTTCAGCTCCTTGAACAGCACATCGTCAAACTCTAGGTCCCTTTCACTGATTTTCCATTAAATTTTAACCATCCTCATGGAGGGATTAAATTTCCTCATAATCCTTTCAAACGTTCCTGCATGTTCAACGCACTTAAGACTAACATAGCTCCTGGCCATCATTGTCTGTAGAGCTCTTTAAGAATGCTCCTTGCAGTGTTTACTCTCTCCTTCTGATGCGTTCTGATTGAGGTTTCCAGCCCCATTTCTTCGAAGAAAATCCCAAACTTACCCGAATTTACTCAAATCTGATACTATTATTGCACCTCGGGCTTAATCAAGTGATTTCATAGAAATTTATCAGTCACAAGAAAAATATTAAAATGCCATCCTTTCTTTTGAAAAATATACCACTGGTCTCCCCCATGGACTAATGCATCCTCTTTATTTGCAACAATTTATACTCCTGGTAAAATTGTAATACAAAATTCATAGAACTGAAAAGTCGAGTATACTCATGAATTTCATAAAATTGTTCATTCTCACGTGCTCTCGTAGTGTAGTGAACTTAAAAACATCTGGTGGGTGGTTTCAAATATGATTTACAAATTCTACGAACTAAAACAATATTAGGATACACTGTTTTCCAATTAATATATGTAAATGGTACCAAAACATAATTATAATCATTACCTCTAATCATAACAGAGTGTTTCACAGAATGCCAAACAGAGCGTCAGGGCTAATAAAACTAAATAAAATGAATACTTTTCCAGGAATTGTTTCATGAAGGTCAATGGATTCAAATTAACGCAGACTATCCGAAACGTGTACTGTTTGGGGAAATTTTGAATCCAACATTTCCGCTTTACCCCGTAAAAAACCCCAAAATCGACTTCACCGACTTAACTCAAAACCCCATTACAAAAACTAATTATCGCATTAAAAAAAAACAAAAAACTGTCCTTTGAAACAACTGATACCTGCAAACATAATAAGATCACTTAATTAAAAATAAGTGGTATTTGCACACTCATTAAAACTTAATCAAGTTCAAATACCCATGTCAGTCAGAATAATAATTTAAAATTCAATCAATTTCGAAAAGCCCATCTCGGTAAAAGGTTTGTCACTTTATCTCTTTCTAACCAGACTGTCATATATTAAAAATACAACAAAAAAATTAAATATTCAAACAGAAAATTAATTATTTATGTAGAAAAAAAAGTAACCAAAATCAATATCCTATTAATGTGCCAATTAATTACAAATATTTTGAATTTTTTTTTTTTTTTATACAAAGTTATACAAAGTCATTATCACGAAGAAGAATTTTAACAAAAATACAGAAAATGAATTGACTCTGTCAAAATTAAATCAAAATGAGTGAACAAATATAAATAAATAGCAGAGTAAACTCATTTAAATTATCGCGCCCATACCACAACATTTGAATTAAATATTGATTATGTGAGTTTGTTTGCTTTTAATTGACCACGGAGTACTACCACAATTCGACAAAGGCAAACATTTGACATATATATAGGCCTCTGAATGTATAAAACATAAATATACGAGTAGATGGAGTGATTTTATGCAACTTATCAGTTTTTCTTCTCAAAGTGATAAGTGAGAGTAAAAATAGTTCCAGGACTCATAACCTTTTCAAAAGAACTAAGTCCTTCCGACTAACCGAACTCCTTCTACACTTGGTCCTGGGCACGCTTCTTCTAGTTGTCCAGACCCAGCGATATGGCATCCAGAATAGTTTGATCCTTAAAACGTACATAGATTCAGTCTTCCTTGTCATCTAGGGGCTGTGATTTAAGAAACCTCTTTGCTGGAGTATTATTGTCCATTTGCTTGATGTAGCCAAACCGTGTTTTGGACGACACCACATCCTGGTACAAGTCACTCTATATCGCAGTTATGTATATAAGGGACGGTAAATTCGATTTCTTTTCAATTTTTCTTCCGAAAATGGTCAAAGTTCGCTCTACTTACCTGCTTATCGTCCATCACTCGATTTTATATAGCAGAATTGGCAGGATCAATGTTTGACAGAGCATGGTTTTCGTCTTCCAAGTTAGGAGCTTGGAACCCATTTGTTTCGCGGTGTTCTAGGGTAAGTCTTCGGCAATTGCTTTTGAATACACAAACATATACGAACATCTCTAACAAAATTGAGGGATTTCCTTTGGGTACTTTGAGTAGATACTCTACTTAGTAGCCACCAGTAACAATCTACTTAAAGTAGAGTACACACCATCAGTTCGTGCCCTGGCTCTGAACTAAATGGTAATAAAGTGGACCGAAGCCACAAGTCAGGGGCCATAAAATTGCATGGACTACTGGTGTCTACTCTACTCATTTAAATTTGTGCAAATATTTGTGATTCATAGAATGAGAGCTAGTAAGGATCAAGTATCTATTCTATATATACATTCCAATTTCAGCCTAGATCATAGCGCATTGTATGGAGCTGATGATACTGGTTGTATCTTCTTCAAATATCCTTGACAAACTAACGAAATCCAGCTCAATCTTCATCATATACAAGAAAATTAATATTTTACGCCACAGGTCGATGGGACCCTGGGCCTAGATTCTCAAAACCATTCGTGCTGTGCGTGTTATATTCTTTACACGAATGGAATAGGCCTACTATTTTTAATACCATATCTGAAGGGGAATTTGTGGTTGCCTTCATCAGAAGGTTTCTCATGACAGTTGTACTCTCGAATGTTTGTCAGACGCTTGCTAGAGGTGGGGCCGAGAAAGAAATTTTAGGTGTTGTATAAGGATTGGACCTGGAACCCCTTGCTCTAACCACTTGAGCCACGGCGCCGTCTACTCTACTCTACAGGTGCTTCAATAAAGAAGTCTTCCTTCAAAATCTAGTCCCTATATAGGAGTATGTGACTCCTTCCATTAAAGGACATTAAAGCTCCATTAAACCCTATTTTCGTTAATCACTACCAGCAGTCGATCCCTACACTCTATGCCCTACTGTACGCATTATAAACAAACAACCGCAAAAAAAACCAAACTATTTGAACTTAATTTCACGCATCTACGGGTCGATTGATATTCCACATAACTCAGTGTTTATTGTCAAAGGACAACAATTTCAGACGCAACCATAAACAATAAAGCCTGCTGTTACCAAAAAAAAACCGGAAACCACGCCTCTATTTTAATCCTATTTGGACTGACAGCACGCACCCATTCGAAGGGGGTCAACACGGCTCATCGAGCCAGGCCAGCTGGCCGGCCATCCGGCGGCATCCTTCGAAATATGATGAAATTTTAATTTTATTTACTTTAAATTGCATAAAACATATGTAAATATTATTAAACGAGTGCGCCAATGGCGGAAGTCCTTCCAAACAATGAAGCTAACCAACAATTTTATTTGACAAAGGTGTTTAATATTTTTTTTTTATTTATTTTTAAGCAAACCTATTTGTGGTAGTTTTATGTATGAATGTGTGCACAAATGTAAATAAAGATTTAATTATAATTTTTTTTTTGTTAAATTTACGAGAGAAAATTGCATGAGCGATTGTTTTGGCAATTCATTTAGGTGAGATTTATTTAAATGCTGGTATTAGTTTCGGGGGAAGGCATAATTTAAAGCAAATAATTGCAATCATAATTAATAGGAAGCATTAGTTGTTTATGTGTTTCAATAATTTCTGTGGTATGGCAATTATTTTATATTTTTTTTAAAGCGAAATGAATTTTTATCTTTAACCATTTGAACTGCGTGGGAAGTGTGATGGCAAAGGTTAAACACTGGTCGGTATTTAGCAGCAGATACATTGAGCTCCTTATGTTTGGATTGTGGATGTGAATTCCAAGAGGGATGCCTAGATTAACTAGTGGTACGTGCTAATAGCTACCATTCTAAGGATGTCTACGTCAGTCATGTTTAGGGTATCTTTTAGTATGGTCCTTTAAAAGTTATGCCTCGTTAGGACACTGTTTTCTATCCTCATAAAATGTGAGGATATATTCATCACTGCGATTAAAAGTGTAAGTAGATACAATTCCTGTAAGTGATCCATGGTAAACGTAGCACTGCTCTGTCAGGACGTTTGTATCCTGCCTGGGAGACACTTACAGAATTAGGAAATCTTTAGAATTCTGATAGTATGATATTCATCTTCGAACGCTAAGTGATTTTTTAAATGGGACTTCAGTTGGGGACACAATGACAAGCCACTTTAGTTAGCTCGGTTCTTAGCTTATTGCCACCATTTTCACCAACTCAGTTGAGTCGAATCTGTTAGGAAAGAAACTGTTTTACTGCAGTATCCGGATTAACAGAGTCTGCATACTAGAATGAATAGGGTTTACAGAAGGCGAATATTTTTTTCTCGTACACACCAAGGTACACAATCGTAGCTACATGCTATCCTGTTCCATATTTGAGATTGAGTTAATTTTCAGATCCTTGCAAACATGTGAAAACCAATGTTTGGTATGCAGCTCTTAACATAAACTGGTCATATTAAGCCGAGGAAGGATGATAATTCTTGGATTTGGTTGAGAAAATCATTACCTCAGGCTTGTTCTAACTGACACGAAACCCACGAAGTGTATACCATAAATCTAATAAATAAATAAATGGCAATATCTTCCAAATAAATTCCCAAGATTTCTTTCCTTAACTCACTGTTTTACTGCCCAAACGTGGTACACCAAAGTGAGTCATCCTTAAAAAAAACCTATGACGTCATGCCCATCGTTTTTTTCAGGTTTTAACCACTTTTAAGGCGAAATATCAACGAAATTTAATTGATTTGTTAATAAAATAAGTAAAAATAAATATTTGCATCAATTTCATGTAATATTTTCAAGAAATAAGTGTTTTTACCAAATTGACACGTGAAGCGCCAAAAAATGCAGTCAAATGGTGAAGGAACTGAGAAGACTTTTTTGCTGAGCTTGTGTCGCTCTTGAAAAATCATGAATTTCGTAGGTTTTAGCTCAATTTCGTCCTTATCCGAGGTGTTTGATAGGAGTTTCATAGTTCAATGTGATCTTGGAGATGTTGGGATCACAGTAGTTCAAGAAAATATGAAATCAATCAAGGATACGTGCAGTTAGGAGCCTTTAAAGGCAAGGACCTCCTTAAAAGTAGTTTTTTCGTGTTTTCTCGGAAATAGTTATAGATACGAGAAAGCAATGAGAAGAGAAGTTGTAGACAATTTAGAGATACATTTGACTAGGCCCATGAATTTTCGTCAATATCCTCGGTTTCAAGGATAATGATAAAAATTAGTTTTTCGTACCCTTAAAATTGACATAAAGAGTTGAAATTTGGTATATAGACTTCCTGTTAGCCATTGCAGTAGTTTTCAAAATATTTTGAAAATTTGCCCACTGCCACGCCCACTATTTAAAAAAAATCAATTTTCTCCACTTTTTTACAAGAAAGTGAAAAAAAATCTTCATAACATAAAAGATAGATATTGACTTTTTCTACAATTCGTCTGAACATTGTGTAGGGCTACGTCCACGTTTTAGGGACATTTTCTTAAAAAAACTGAATTTAATCCTTTTAAAGTTCACTACGTGTCACGTCATGAATTTCGTTGATTTTTCCTTGTTTTTGTGGTTTTTCTCGGAGTTTGTTAGAATATTCTTAGTTCATTGTAATCTCTGGGATGTGAGCAAGATGGTAATTACAGAAAATTTGAAAACAATCGAGGATGTGAACCGTATCGAACGCTTAAAGGCAAGGATTTCCTTAAATATTATTTATTCGTATTTTTTCGTAATCGGTTATAGATACGAGAAATCAATAAAAGCCAAAGTTGTAGGCAATTCAGAGCTTCATTTGAATATGAACATGAATTTTTGTTCATGTCCTTGATTTTAAGGATAATGACAAGTTTTCCATTTTCATATCCTTAATATTCATCTAGAGAGTTGAAAATTGGTACGTGGACTTCTTCGAAGCTAATACAACTTTTTCAAAAATATTATCAAAATCCACCCACTGCTACGCCCACAATTTAAGAAAATCGATTTTTTCCACTTTTTTATTTGAAATTGAAAAAAATCTTCATAACATTAAACATAGATATTGCAATTCCCTATAATTCGTCTGAACATTATGTAGGCCTATGTTCACTTCTTATGGACGTTTTCTTCGAAAAACTGAATTTTTTCCCTTCAAATCAATTTGTGAAAGCGATTAAACCTCACAATCTTTACCACTCCACGAACCTTTCAAGTAGTGATGCATACTTCTGGTATCCTATCATATCGGACTTCACTTTAGCTGTCTTCCAGTTCATATAGTCATATCTATCACTCCTAGTCCCCTCTTCGCATATATTTAGAATATCTTCTTCCGAAGACACCCTGTGTAATGTCAAAGATTCTACTTTTGACTAAGGAGTTTCAGGTTATGAGGTGTAGACTAGTAAAATATAAAAACGCAAAACTTACCATTTGTCTCGCAATGAACTCCCCTAAGTACTTGAAAATTATCATACTCCGACTCCAGCCTGTGTATCTTTGAGATCAGAATGAGGTCTTAAATGTTCTTTCTACAAATATTCTCCCCACCAATGACCATCTGTATGATCACACTTCAAATCCTTTATAGAAATCTTGTTCCTTTCCTCCTTTTTACCATCCGCATCATAGCGTTCATCTACAATACCTGCCACGCCTTACCATTGTCTAGCTTATAGCTTGAACGTATAAATTTGTGAACTGTTTTATCCAGGATGAAAGACGTGCGAGCTTATATGGTTATAATAAGAGCTACAGACAGTTTGTATCTAGCATCTTATCGACCGAATGACGACCTCAATTGCAAGTGTCCTGGAAGCTGACTCATTCGCCACTCACAGTTCTCCACGTGATGTTCAATACTAATTGTCGATGTTTGGAGTACTTCGAGTTTAATTCGAAATTATTTAACTTAACTGGTCTCTCCACCCATAGTATCTATCGAGTCTTAGGCAACATTTTTATGAATTTGACAACCTTGCACACCATATTTCCCATTACAAGCAGCATTCCGCATTAGTAAGTAGTCAACCCCTGCAGAGAGATTGTTATTTGTCCAGCTGAAACCCTTTCTTCTCCATAATCAGAGAATCCCGAATCCAGTATTAAACACCAATTATGATTGACATCTCAGACGTCCCGCTGTTTCTTCGATCAGCTAACCCCCCTAGCTGTCTCTCCCATAACACAGAATAAACCCCCACGGTTTAACGTCGTCACTTATGCCATTAACTGTCACAAAAAATTCTGAATAGAATCCATCAAACAAGGGAAAGTGTATCTTTCTCCTTTTATACTTTCTATATCGATTGCTAATTGTGCACACCATATTCGAGATCGAGTCCCGGAAGGGTTGCCTTTGCCTTTGCCTTTCTCCCCGTGGAACCACTCTCTCCCATACACCCATTGTATAGTAACATTCATGTTCGGCACTTTGTCCAAAACGAAATGAAATTTTTGGGAATTAATATTTTACGATGATGATGGTGGCGGCGATAAATGGTTATTTTCGTATTCAGCTTTGAATGTTAGTGTTTTGTTGTCCAGTCTTAATGAATTGTCGTTCGTTGTGTTCCCAGTCACAGAGGGGTTCCTTTGCCTGGTGAAAGGATGAAAGGATTTTCAATTTTTCAGAAACAAATAAAGGGTTTCACTCTCTGGTGGACGGCAACGACTACGACTACGACTACGACGATGTGATGATGGCGATGAAAAGGACCAAATGGATACTTTTGTCATGAGGGTATCAACTGGAATATTTACATTTTGATTAATGATTGATTGCAGTTGGGCCGGATGCTTGGATTTCTTAAGATAAAAAGGAAGACACTTCCTTCCTTTTAGTGGTTGAAAATTTTGAGTCGCAAATTTTCTACAAAATGGTTGTCATAGATACTTTTTTTGATTTCCATTAGAAATGAAAGTCTTCGTATCATTTTATGAAAATTAATGGAGAATGAGGACGATACCTACCGATTGGACGGGAATAGAAATAAGAGAAGACACTGGTAGTGGTGCAAAGTGTTCGTTCGATATTTATCCATAAGTATCTTTGTCGTAAGTAGATACTTAGAGTACTTAATCTGCGACATTATAGGGGATTGTGCGTACGACTATGTATCCTTAAAGAATTAAATCATTCAAAGTCTGTAATAAATGAACTCACAGATTTGGAGGCAAAGACGTCTCACTACTTGGTCAGTCCTAAGGAATCAGTCAGATCTTGAATCTAGATTACTGTAGAATCAAACTAGATTAGAGAATTACTTTTTGAGTTTAGTTCGTCCTTTCAGACTCATTGAATCCATATGTGATAGTAGCTATGTAGGTTCAGAGCAAATTTCAAACCAATCGTTCGTGACATTGTTATAGGACGAGAGGTTAAGCTCTATTCTTGGCTCTGTGAAATGTCTGAGGTGGAACATTTCAAAGTCCACGTCTTCCTTTTCATCTGGACATTCTGGGCAAAAAAGCGACCTATGACCAGACTGGAACGGAAGCTCTGTCTGCCCAAACCATGTTCGTAGCATTCACTTTGTGGGTTCCCTTATCCTCCAGATAATTCTGGTGCTTAGCCCCGTCACTGTTTGCCTAAGGTAGAACCTTTACATCTCGTTGTAGAAAATGTCGATGCGGAGGTTATCTACTGTAACACAAGGTGGCTTCGGCTGGGATTGTTTTGGAAACCGAATATAGTTCTTACGGTGCAGAACCTGTATGCAAACAAGAGCCTTCTTGGTTCTAAGATCAGAGCAGCATATAAAAGTATTGAGCTTACTACTCTGGAAAATAGTATTCAAGTATTCAGGTCCATTGACATTTGTCAGTATTTCGGAAAGCGCTGCCTGCATTCGTGGCAACCATAAGTTGAACTCAGCGTGGCCTTTAAAGCTTAGCATTCCACAGTCTTTTTGTCAGCCTTAGCCTTAGTCTCCTACGGATGACTGCATGCGATTCTGGACAAACTTGGATAAGATACCATCCATAGTTATACTATCAACTCTCCCCAGTTCGTTGCAGTATGTTGTTACTTGAAGGTTGCTTAGAAGCAGGTTCTAGTTGTTGATGTTACCTTCCTTTCTGTAGAGGAGATGGATCGAAACCATACCCAGATACTGTCCTGAAATTTATGCAGTTTTAACCTCAACTACCAATTTTTTGAACCACTCACTCCGCACAGTTCTTCCACAGTTCCTCCATACAGCTGTTTAGATTCAAACACATTCCTTCAAAAACAGACAGATATCCTACACATTGTGGACCACGGGCTTCATTAAGGACGAGTATCTACAACAAGTATCGATGTCTACAGACGCAGCGGTAAGACTGCTATATACTTTGTCCAGCCATCCCTTCCACTTAAAGGATTAAAGTACTTCCATGTATTTGGACTAATCCTGGTTCGGACCTACTTTCACTTAAATTTCTCCCACGCAGGACATGTACTCCGATTTGTTACAAAAGTAGGGCTGTCCCCCCCCGATTACAATGATTCCCACCTACGCTTCCATCAAAAGAATACTAAACTCGCTACAACATCATAAATTGAAACCTTGCACCGCTTCGCGCTTTGTAATAATTCCACACGATTAGGCAGCATTGAATGGAATTACAGATGCCTTCAGGACACCTAAGCAGGAAGTCCTCCAAATCGAATCCCACCTCTACCTAATTACCAAATCGTCTTCGCCTTCGTCGTCGTCGTTGTCGGCATAACACTCGATTGAATTTAAATCGATGAGGATGACGGCAACGACGACGAAGACGACACTCTGGCTGGGCCGTATTGTCCCAACTCCACCCCTTAGCCTTTCCCATTGAATTCAAAGCCATAAAAATGTCAAGTGGCTGTCATTGTCATCGAAAAATCGAACCAAAAAAACAGAAAAAAATCAACCAAATCCAGTTTGGTGGTCGACTAATTTCTAAGGCGAGGTACCCATCAAACGCTTGTTACCGATTCCACCTGTGTCGTGGTCGTGGTCGTCGTTGCTCCTTACCTCGGCTCTCAGGGTTGACCTCCCACGGTTGGTTTGGTAATAATTTGTGGGTCATAAATTTCGCGGCGTCTGTTTCTCTCGCCGGCACCAGTTGAAGGTGAGGAAATGTGTCAGGTTTAAGGTAAAGGAATCGAACTTTGGTAATTCGTTATGGATTTTCATGGCCGGCACAACAAATGGCTCCGCGCTCGCTGAATGATGGTGGTCCGGACCTGGTGTGTGTTTGTGTGATTAGGAGTTTTATTGTTGCGGTGTTTGAGTTCGTTATTTTTTTTTTCAATTTTATTTTGGTGCCATAAAATTCTATGGGAAAACAATTGAGGCGAGGGATTAATTTGGAGAATTTTCTATTTAGGCTGGCAAATGAGGTTTCGGGTCTTTGAGAGAGAGAGAGAGAGAGAGAGAGAGAGAGAGGAAAGGACTAGAAGGTGGAGGATGTGTTTTGGTAATTTGTGGGTAATAAAATGGAATTTGAATTTACACGACAACATGGTGGTGGGTGTTGCCTTACTAAATGCGGAAGATTCTGACATGAATCGGACAGGTAGAGGCGATTAGATGGCATTATGCAGATGACACTGTCCAATTGGTTGCAACAAATGTCATGATGTTGGGTTTATGTCGGGCGTATGGGGCATTTGGTTCTATTTTTATGGACAACAATTCGGCAGTGATAAAAGTTTTTACGATCGATTATGCAATGTGTTAACACATCCCACGAGGTATGGCTGAGCTCATATTTCCTAGCACTTTAGATGGCAGCAGGCACGTTTAGCTTTGTTTTATGGACTTTGTATGAAGGTAGTTTGTAATAGGGAAACGAATTCGTGGGTGGAAATGAGTTCATGAAGAGAGAATCCATTATGTCACTGTAATCCAGAACATTCCTATCAAATCGGGGTCGGAAAGGCAGGACTTTTGTTTGTTTTTTTAAGTTTTTGAGATCCAAACTTGGTTCTGTATGCTAAACTGATACTTAGAGACAAAAAAATTAAGTCCTTCCATGTTCATCTCATGTAGAGTCAGTGATGGTACACTAGGTAGAGCATCATTTCCATGCGAGCTTGTATCACCAAGAAGACAGATGAACTACCTACCTCTACCCCAACGTTCTGGGCTTTTAGTAGACACTGCTATCTTGGAGAGGATTCCTTTTGGATGCTGTAGTCAAAGTTCGTCCATATACTATACTGTCAATCTACTTGGAAACTTGCCTCTTTATTCCTGGACAAAGGTCATAGGTAGAAACTGAGGCTTTCGACGTTGTTGCATAAGCTAGACGTACGTATCCGTCATCAGGCCTATACTACTCCCTGGTGGTCGGTTCTAAATAGAGCTACTCATATCAATCTTATACCTGAAGTGGAAAGATTGGATCAGTTGTGGAGTCCCCTTTGACATTCTTTTCCAGTCCTCCTCAACTGTTCACTAGAAAACACCGACTACACTTGTAAACCCAATTATTTGATCGAAACTTTCATAGGAGCATCTCTGATAGCAGAGAATTGGTCAGTGGTCCGTCCTCTGAGGACAGTTTAGTTGACTTCTACTCGGATAACTCCAAAACTGATGAGGAGGTGGGATCTGGTGCTTCTCCGATGAGCTCAGTCTGAATATTTCTTTCCGCCTCTCAGTTTATGACAACTTTTTCATGAGGAAATATTGGCAATTGAAGACTTGTTAGGGATATTCGCAGTTTCACTTAAGTTCAGCGACAATCAAATCACAGGAATCGGGCTCCTGCACTACCGTTTGTTGCATCTGGTTACAGGCTACAGAGACATTGCAAGAAATTGTACAATTGACGACCTTGCTAGACAGCGATCCTGTGGAAATGGCTCGGCCTGAGCCTGAACCTGAGCCTACTTCCAAGCTGTATCGTCAAGGTTTCAAGACAGGTCTGGTAGAGATCTTGCTAAGAACCTAACCGGCAGTATCTGTATCGAAGAACTATACCAAAGTCATCATCGAATACTCTACCATGAAAACGGATACCTATAGTCTAGGACATACTCCTAAACATTTAGGGCTTAAGGTCAACCGCTAGCTAGACGTGAGTCCTTCAACTTGTTGCCCTCACAGATTACTGTGATCATCTTGTTTTGAATGGATACTACTACATGTCAGGTTAAATCTGTCCCAACTTATTACGAACAAAAGCTGAGGCACCCCTTTCCATGTCAGCTGCCATAAGGACTATCCTTATGGAACCCGCAAAACTCCCAGCATACCGAAAGAACCAAGTATTCTCAATAATTTTTCCCATTTGTTGTAATTTCACTCAATTTCGTTTAAGAAAAAGGACACCCACCCTCCACCAGGCAATAAGTCCTTTGTACCAACTAATGAGACTATATAAGCCGCCTTTTCAGGCCAACAAAAATAAAAATAAATAAAGAAACCATAGCCTCAACTCAAGTATTTCGCAAATCCATTTACGTCCCTTCAAATGTCGACTTTGTGTTGCCTCTCCTCCACCGCCAACGGTCGCCAGTAATCATTTTCCAACGAAACGTGTTTACTTCGGCTCACATTTCTTCTTAAATGACATCCCAGCTTTGTCTCTTCGCTTCTTTTTTCCGCATTCAATCTTGAATCTACTTGTCATTTATCCTTCCTTAATTGGACAGCAACAAACATTTTGGTGGTGGCTATTAAATTTGGACCATCCAGGACGCGCCAACACAAAAAAAATAGAAAAAACACAGACCAAGTCCCTCTAATGACTGTGTTCACGCATTAAAACCATGACATAAGCGGATTAAGTATTAGAATTCTGGAAAAAAAAATTACTAATATCCCCGAACAAACGACCGAGCAAAGTCAACTTGACCGGGGAAAGGACGACACGACCAACGAGGATGAACAAAACACAGAGCAGAGAAAAAAGAACTAAAATTCATTCCATTTCATAAATCAAACATCCATAAGCCACTTTATTTATCAACGTATCGAATTTCGCCACAGCGAATGTTCGAAGAAATATCCTTTTCAAAGGACACCACCACGGCGAGGTGGAGGCGGAGGCGAAAGAGAAGAGAAATAAAAATAAAATGCGCCTCTCTACGAATGTCTGTGTCCTCCTTTAAGTAATTGGACAACATTTTTTGGGAATCAAGGATCTCAAAGAGGAGGAGGGCTATTCCCAAGTAAAGTACTCTGGTCGGGAGGAAGAATAAAATAAAAAAAAATTAACTTCAAGTACTGTTTGCATTGGGATTTTCGTCGGCTTCAAAGAGGATCGGTAAATAAGCGAAGGAGATGAGAAGAACCGCAAGGAGTCGGTGAAGACGCAACTCACCTTGTTCACCAGACGGAATAAATTCGAATCAAATTTAAAGGACACAAGAAAAGTGTATTTGCCAAGAAATCACAGTCCTTTTCATCTGTCTGAGAGCCTGGGCACAGAGAGAGACTATCGTCAAGGATAACGACACATGTTGACATTTGGGTTGGCCATGATAATAACTACCAACTGTTATCGCCTAACACGATAAAGGAAATCTTATTTCACTTTTCCCGACACTCCTTCTACACTCACACACTATTCGCCACAGGACACATAAACCCGGAGCGAGAGAGAGGAAATACAACGAGAAAATCCTATTAATTTCCCATCGATGAAAAGGACATTCAAACAAACTTCCACTAAAGACAATCGCATCGGCTGACCGCCTCATAGTAATTATTATTTTCCACATGAAGAAGGATACAAAGGGACAACGATAACACAACTAACAGGATACATATGTACAAAGATATATTCGTACATAGCCGCTAGTAATGAAAGCCACCTGTCATTTAACCCGAACAAAAGGACCGCACACACGACTACTGCGACAGGACTACGTGTGGGAGTGTGTGCCCTTATCACTAGTGCATGCGAATACAATATTGATCCTGTTCCACATTACTTGTTTTTTTTTTCTGTGTGTTCGCTTTGCCTGTGCTTTTGTTTTCGTCCTTTCGTCGGCGGTTAGTCGGTCCGTCAAGCGCCGACACATCAACAGCAGCACTGACAAGGGTTTTCGATGGCTGCGGCACGGCGCGGCGGTCTAGGATGAATGAGACTACTCGCGCTATAGGGTGCACAAGCCGGGGTGAGTGACACGCCCTACACTCACTCGACGGAGAGTAAGTATTTTGTTGTTTCTGATGTCCTGGAAACAATTATCACTAAGAGCAGCGGCGCGCGGTGTGTTCTTGAGTTCAGTTGGATGGAAAAATAAATAAATGCTCAGCGGGGATCCTGTAATTTGATTTTTTTTTTCCTCTCGCTCTCTTTTACTATGGAAGTCCTTTTTGCCATTTATTTAAATAAAAATGTTTTTTTTTTTTTTTTTATTCATAGCACGTCACTGTATACATACATACATGTGTACATATGTGTGTGTGCACAATTAGGAAAGAAATCAAATTCAGACAAAAGGAGCAGTTGGGGGAGGACATGACCCACTTTTCTATTTCGATTTCTAGGTCCTGAATGTGACGGGGGGTGTGTGTGAGATGCGATGAAGAAAAAAAGACGTCTCCGTCGTCGTTGTTGACGGTATGGAGACGACATGTAAGACGACGTTATTCTGTAACTTTCTTGAATATGCACCTACACTGAGAGAAACTCAATGGTCGTTTGAGGGGGTTTTAAGGACATGAGGCTTGGAGCATCTGAAATTGGTCTTTGTTCCTCAGAGGGGATAACATGCTGCGTTATTAGAAGAAAGCCTATTGTGTTCTTGATAACTGTGTCCGATATTGTCCTTTTGATCTTGAGCCCAGCCCTGACTCTGAAAGAAAGAATCCACGTAATGCTAGATTGGTCCATCCTAAGGGAGTTGATTAAGACATTTCAGTATAGAACTAGTTACCGAACCAGGACACTTACATTGACTCAAGGAGAAGGAAAGATGCATTCGAAACCTGATCGAATGGGAGGCGACGATCAGAGCTTTCGGTAAGCTCTCTTATGGTCGAGCCACCCTAATTTCAGAAAGGTAACCAGAGGTACAGCAGTATTACCCTGAACGTAACAAAGACAGCTCACTGAGTTCAACAAACTTTGCCAATATAGTCATCAGACCTATGGTGCAAGGATGCAAAAATAGTTGAACTTAGGTTCAGGAGGTTGGAATACACTTTGCAATATGCAAGGCTTCTAGCAGCCCTGATGGACCTGAACACCGAGTGGTCTATGATCGTCTACGATCTTCTATGATCCTTCCAGCCCTCCGTAGCTTAGCTATGTTGAAGACTTTGTGCAATTTGGTCCTACAAGGACTATTTAGCTGAGAAAGATTGCCGTAGTTTGGTTTTTATTCAGAAAAGCATTACGTCAGTCTTGCTCTTACTGACACGAAACCCACGAAGTGTATACCATAAATCTAATAAATAAATAAATGGCAATATCTTCCAAATAAATTCTCAAGATTTCTTTCCTTAACTCACTGTTTTACTGCCCAAACGTGGTACACCAAAGTGAGTCATCCTTAAAAAAATCAATGACGTCCTGCCCATCGTTTTTTCACGTTTCAAGCACTTTAAAGGCAAAATATCAACGAAATTTAATTGATTTGTTAATAAAATAAGTAAAACTAACTATTTGCATCAATTTCATGTAATATTTTCAAGAAATGAGTGTTTTTACCAAATTGACACGTGCAGCGCCAAAAAATGCAGTCAAATGGTAAAGAAACTGAGAAGACTTTTTTGCTGAATTCGTGTCGCTCTTGAAAAATCATGAATTTCCTTGATTTTTGCTCAATTTCGTCCTTATCCGAGGTGTTTGGTAGGAGTTTCATAGTTCAATGTGATCTTGGAGATGTTGGGAACGCAGTAGCTCAAGAAATTGTGAAAACAATCAAGGATACGTGCAGTTAGGAGCCTTTAAAGGCAAGGACCTCCTTAAAAGTAGTTTTTTTGTGTTTTCTCGGAAATAGTTATAGATACGAGAAAACACTGAGAGAGAAAGTTGTAGACAATTTAGAAGTACATTTGACTAGGGCCATGAATTTTCGTCAGTATTCTCGGTTTCAAGGATAATGATAAAAACTAGTTTTTCATACCCTTAAAATTGAGCTAAAGAGTTGAAATTTGGTATGTACACTTTTTGTTAGTCATTGCAGTAGTTGTCAAAATATTTTGAAAATCCGCCCACTGACACGCCCCCAATTTCAAAAAAATCAATTTTCTCCATTTTTTTACTAGAAAGTGAAAAAATCTTTCATAACATAAAAGATAGATATTGACTTTTTCTACAATTCGTCTGAACATTGTGTAGGGCTACGTCTACGTTTTAGGGACTTTTTCTTCAAAAAACCGAATTTAATCCTTTTAAAGTTCAATGCGTATCACGTCATAAATTTCGTTGATTTTTTCTTGTTTTTGCCGTTTTTCTCTGAGTTTGTTAAAATATTCTTAGTTCATTATAATCTCTGGGATATTAGAAAGATGGTTATTAATGAATATTTCAAAACAATCAAGGATGTGAACCGTATCGAGCATTTTAAGGCAAAGACCTCCTTCAAAATCATTTCTTCGCATTTCCTCGTAAACGGTTATAGATACGAGAAAAAAATTCGAGGTGAAGGTGTAGGCAATTCAAAGCTTGATTCGACTATGGACATGAATTTTTGTCAGTGTCCTTGATTTTAAGGATAATGAGAAATGTTCCCATTTGATGTCCTTAATATTGACCTAGAGAGTTGAATTCTGGTACATAGACTTCCTGGTACACATTACAACGTTTATCGTCATCATATTTGAAATCCGCCCTCTGCCACGCCCTCTATTTGAAAAAAGTCGATTTTCTCCATTTTTTTACTAGAAACTGACAAAAATTTTCGAACATAAATGACAGATATCAACCTTTCCTTTAATTCGTCTGAACACTATATGTAGCTTTGCCCACGTTTTAGGGGAGTTTTCCCCATAAAACTGATTTTCGCCCGCCCAAAGCACGGACGACTTCGTTAGAGTTACATGGTCCTAACCGCACCCACTCGCATTGTGCAACGTATTTTTGATGAAAATCCTTAAAAATCGATCTCATCTACATAAATCTGTTGTACCTGCGAGAAAAGATTTCGATGAGACTAACTAAATCCTGGTAATGCTCCACTTAGTGTGATAGTTTCACATGACACGTTGTCCGTTGTCCACCCTACGATCCAAAAAGAATCTTTTCAGTCTTTCATATGCAACACTTCCGTGGACACTCCTGCAGGCATCGACAATCACCTTTTCCTTGCCGTTTCAATCCTTGGCTTTATACGATCCTTTTGCATGAAATACTATTGTCCATTCGCTTCATTTATTCGAAGACTAAAACATCCTGAAAACTCAACAAATTCCTGGAAGCAATTTCCGTAATTGCTTTACTCTGTGTTTATTAAAATTCATCCTCGAATCTTAAAGCCTGCAATTTACAATCCATACGTTGGGTCTTACTGCAGTTATGACTCAAGAATGTCTCCCCATTCCGTGTAAAAATCCAAAACCCAGACATATTCTCCAGTCATCGTCCTCACCAACAAGGAGCGAGTTCAACCCAACACAATAGACAAGACAAACTGCTGTGCGACTAACAAACCAGTCCCAGTTCCAGATAGGTCATCCATTCATCCTCAGGACACACATGATTTACACACATGTCTGCTATCACATGTGTTTGTTTGTGTGTGTTTGGTACGTAAACGTATGAAAAAGATAAAATTGTTTACGTTCCTTAATTTCATTTTATTATTGGCACAGATTTCGATTTTCTTCTTCGACATATCTTGTAGGTTATCCTCCCACTCTGCCTAACTGACGCCATTCCAAATCCTTCCGTGTTGGGTCTCCTACTACACATGTATCTATGTGTGTACACTCAACCCGTCCGACATAAGAAGCATATCCTTACTCTTTGGGTAGTCTGTGTGTTGGTGTGCGGATAATTTATGAATTTATGTAACATACTAGCGTACAGACATTCGCCATCTCTCAATAGGCCACCATGCCATGACAAACAATAGAGACTAAACAGACGGAACAGAGCAAAAACAGGATTCACAGCACAGCACCAACAAACAGCACAACAACAAGGATATCACAAATAAATAAATGAGAAAAAATCGCTTTTTGGCAAATGTATACGAACGAACGGGGAGGAGTTGAAGGTGGACCAGCACAGGGAGGAGGAAGGGATGGAAAAAAAGAGAAACCGGAAATAAAACTGTTTCCAAAGACAACACAAGGATATTAAAGATTAAGATAAAGAGTTGACTAACAAGGAATCGGATAGACGTCGTCGCCATATCGTTGCGATTGTGCGTGTGTGAGAATGTGTGTGTCCTGCTGTCGGGAGGATATGGCATTTTTATTTCCTTCTAATTAACCAGCTCCACCAGATAATGAGGAGCCGAGAGAGGGAAATAGAAAATTTATTCAATTATGCGATAGTCTGTGTGGCAAGTAGGAATTGAATCATCCTTTCAACACGTCTCCTTGGCAAATTGATAACCTTTTCAAAGTTCAAACGACGTATCCATCAGCTTAACACTCTCGTCCACTTTTCTCCTAACCGCCCTAACATGCACTTGCACTCTGTGACTTTACCACAAATACTCACTAAACTCTTAGATCCCCGCACATTCAGATTCAGATACGAAATCCAGGTGCAAGTGCCATTCAAATGGTACACGCCTCTCATCCATTCAGTGATTTTGGGGCAAAACTAAAGTGGAAATAACCTGTTCCGCTTTTGCGAAAAGTTTCTCCTTCGACGGAATTTCAATTCACCGAACTCTCGGTATAGTAGCCGCCTAGAGTTGAACCGCCCTCATTGAAAGTTCCTACTGCTCCTGATGCTGCTCCTACTCCTTGCTTCTGCTGTTGCTCCTGATGATGATGATGATGCAGGTTGATTTGTTTGTGCTGAATTGACGTAAAATTGAAACATTAACTTCATTAAGTTTCTGGGTTTGCCAACGAAATTTCGATGATGAATTCAGAGAATCAGAACGACTGCGATATTGCCAAGACAAAGATGTTTTGACTCCGCACCGATGGATGAGGATGAGGACGAACGGACGGACGACGACGACGCACACGAACGTGGGGCAAACAGTCGTCTGTGAAGAAGATTTCATTTTTATTTGGGCTTTTAGTCAAATTGGCGGAACAAATTCGACAGAAGTGAAACCGACAGAGTTCAACGAATCAGCTTGGCCCACAAGAACCAACCATCCCACTTACTCCCACCACAAATCGCACACAGATAGAGATTTACTCATTCGGAGTTGGAGTTATCCTTAACTTGGGGGCAAGACATAAATAGAAAGAATAAGCATTCAAAGATTTTCGCTGTAATTGAGTCACTGTGTTCGAGGTTGGGAGGAGGCTGTCTTGTCGGTGAAGGTCTGCCTTTGTTTTTAGGTTATCATGCCAAAATGAAATCCATTATTCAGGTTATTCTTGTGTGTTTGCATTTTTTTTTTGGTTCGTTTCTTTCTTTCTTCTTTTGCTGTGATTTCCTGTTTGTTTTGCTTTGTAAGGGATAGTCAGACAGTGGGGGCTACAAGGGATGGTACTTGGTTTCTTACAGCTGAAATCCAGTCAAACTGGGGGCTATATTGACACATTCAAGCCGAGCTTCCTGTTACCAAGACTTTCTATGATGAATTCGAGCAAGGAAGGTGTTTTTGGGGAAGCCTCCACAACAAGTAAGGCATTCGCTATTATTAAGCTCAGCTTAAGGACCCCATTGGCTATGAACTGTATTAGGAAGGACGAATGGAAGACTTGATTTCGCTCAATCAATTCTGGAAATTAAGTCGGAACATTGAACTTACTGACCCTAGTACTGATCTTAGATTGCAATTCCCAACTGCCCCGACCGAGGAGTTCGACTGACGACGAGTTTTGGACAGTGACCCTTCCAGAGCTATTGAGTCTTAAACCCATCACCATCAATGGAAAAATACAATTGCGTCATCGACAGGGTTTCCAGATTATTGAATGGATAGTAGATCGGTCCCTTTTTCCTTGAAGCTTACGGGTTTCAAAGTACCAGGTAAGTACGTAAAAACTTAGGAGAAGACTTCGGGAATCGAGAATACCCAGGTTCCATAAGCCTCTTAAACTGTCTAATCTCGACTCATCCTTGCACACTGCAATCCTATGAAATGACAAGGACTGTCAATGCCACAATGTCTGCTAGACTTTAATGTAAAACAGCACAACTTATGCAATGAATGCTTGGAGGGATTCCTGTTCGAATAGTCCACCTAGTAAGTTCTGAAAGAAAGCTTCACTAAGCTGAAGTCCACATCTTCTTTGGTCCAAGAAGTTGTCTCTTCCATTAAATGCCTCGCGTTTAGTTTCTCTGAATGCTGTAGACATCCTTTTCTTGAATCCCAAACATCTCTGAGTTTTGTAGTGCTTGACAAGTCCCATGCAGTCTGAGGTATCTATCTCCTCCTCACGACTATACGGACAGCTCAACTCTTCCATTGTTTCCAATTAGAACCCTGATCAACGCTGTTATCCTCACAGTATCTCCGTGCATTAGAATGTGTATTTCCTAGACTTTAGGCTTACTTCCCGAGAGCTCATTACCTGGCAGTATCCCCAGCTATTTCCTACAAGGTTTTAGGATACTCCTAGCTCGTTAGATACCTTAAATAGCCGATAAGGTCTCAGACGTCTTTTCAATGCTTACTTTCATTGGTGGCTCTGTTATTTCTGTTCAAAACTGCTACAAAGAAAAGCATGATACATGTCCTTAACATGAGTACTGCAGTGCCATACAAAATTCATGGTACGATGACATCAAAGAATGGTCTCCCTGTGCATGAATGAATTCCTTTTTAAAAAGAGCCTCTTTCGCCACAAACTACACTGAAGGTTAAAGCCACCTAACTAGCTCATCTCAACCTCCAACCTTTACCCAGTTTCCATCTTCATTACAAAATATGGAAGGAAAGTTAAAAAAAAAAATAAAAAAATTCTTCATAACGAACATCAATGACATAACCGAACCGCATTACACAGCCGACCCCATCTCAAGCCACAAAATTCCCCACACTCTCAGCCATTAAGGGCTGCTTAGGTGGGACGAATGACTCGTGATGGAACTTATGGGAAATATTTTCTGTCAAATAGTTGTTCACTTTCCCGCATTGCAGCCGAAACCTTTTAAACTTCAAATATGTGTCCTACATTCCAATCCTTTATCTACCTTTAATCTGTCTCCTCGAACAGCCCACTAAGATCCGGTGAATAGAATTTCATATCCTCTACCTCAGTCTATGTATACATATTACTGCATTTCTGCCTCTGCGATGACACACATTCATCACGTAGGTAAATGAGAAGGACTCACTTGACGTAATAACTTGTACACCTAGGCTCTCGTCTGGCTGATGCTTCTGCTTTGCTAAAGTTCCTGAATAACTCTGTGAGTGAGGCAGGCCGGCTCTTATTCAACTGCTTTTCTGGATTTTAATACATGACAAGAACTACCAGCATCCCATATACACACATACACACACATACGTAACACTAAAGTACTTGCAAGTTGCATAATTACGCCACCAGAGGTTAACTGAAGGACTTGGTAGAGGTAGCAGCAGCTGCTGTAGAAAATGCCATTGGAGTTGGAGGAGATTCTTATTTTATTTTTTTTTTTGCTTAACAATTTCCAGCAATAACAGTGAATAAGATGCTTAAAGGATTTAACTCAAGGGGGAGTAACAGAGGCACGGGTGACGATGCTATGCTAGTGGGTGTCGTGGTGGCATTTTAATTAAACTAAGTGGCGGCCATGTTCAAGGGGACTGCTGCACTTACTTCGTGTACAGTACCACAACCACTTTTCCCTCTATCTTGTTCCCTACTTGTGACCAAATAGGAGGACGTCACCCTCGCGTCATAGAGATCTTTGTGTGGCAGTGTATAGCGTTCACAGTTTTATGGAAAATATTTTCGGGCATCCCTTTTTCGTTGGAGAGATATGTAGGTACTTGTCGACGTCACAGTTGTTGTACAGTCGTCACAGGACGTTGCTTACGCTAAACAGATGAATAGAAGCGAACAAGGAGAGATTTACAATGATAAATGGTTGTGGGAATTGTGCTTTAATACAGTGGGAGTGGAAGTAATGAGTTGCTGGATGTCATTCAGCGCCATCTATTGTTTGTTGCATATTATGTGAGGTTTTGTTTCGAATGAGGTCAATTGTAGCACAGTCAATTCATCTGGCAGGGAATTGTTGGAGGTTTTAACAAATAATGTGGAATTCGAGGTAAAATGTGACACTTACGGCACCGCCATCTATTGAAATATTTGAAACCATTTGACATTTGGTGTATTGTGTCAGAATTTGACAAAGAATAGCATAAACCAAAGCTGTGAAAGGCATTCCCATCTGTACACCGACGATGTACTTTAAAGCTGCTCACCACCTGTATTCCCAGACGTAAAAACTCCTCAGTAGAAGGTAAAATTAAAAAAAAAATTGACTTAGCTCGGTGGCGTATACGTAATATTTTATCCAAAGAATTTTCAGTATTTTCCATTTTTCTGCACATAAGGGTGCAGGTTCTAGCCGTATCTGTACACAATTGTAGAGGGCTGTTTAGTACCCATCTTTCAGAGCTTAATTTCCTCAGCAGAGGGCACAATTAGACAAAAATTGACATAGCTCGGTGGCGTATATGCTATATTTTTTCAAAGAATTCCCAATATTTTCCATTTCTCTGCACATAAGTGTGCAGGATCCAACCGTATTTGTACACAAAGTAGAGGGCTGCTTAGCACCTGCCCTCTGAGAGGTAAATCTCCTCAGCAGGGGCCAGAACGAGGAAAAATAAGCCTAGATCTATGGCGTATATGTAACAGTTTTGCAAGGAATTTACAATATTTTCCATTTATCTGCAAGATGCAGGTTCTAAGCGCATCTGTCATGTTTCAACGCCGTAATTCTACCGCCAAATCTCGCAGACAGTTGGTTTTCATTTCTTCATTTGTCAAGAACTATACGCCAACCACTTCAAAGTGTCAAAATTAGTCTGACAACACTTTCCGCCCCCCAATATCGCTTGCAATTCCCATTTCTCAGACCTTGCCATAGAAAGTCATTTCAACACACACAAAAAAAAGTTGTATTTTCAACGTACCTAGGTATCCTTGAACTTTTTCGTTTATTTCTAGCTGTCCGCCCCATCTCCCCCATATATACGATACATGCACCCACTTGCAGTTCACAGCACATCACGCAAAGTGGGTGCATGACCTGAAGAACATTTATTTCAGTAACACAGCGGTTACAGGCAACACGCGTGTCAGAGCTCCTTTTCCGAAAACCAAAATGCGAAGCAATAAACAGCGCGCCGCCATGCCACCCCTGTGACACCTGCATAAACAGAGGAAAAGTCACAGTCGAAAAGTCGCTCTAAACTGTTTTCTGTTGCTGGTGTGGCATTGCACAGAGCATCCAACGTATACACACAATTTGCCGCCTTGTACCTGTCAGGGAACCCTTATGTACCGCCCTCCACACCCGGCCACCTGGAACAAAAGAGAAACATTCCCGCAAACAGTAGCAGTAGTGGCACTCAAAAATCCAGAGAATTTGCAAGAAAAAAAGGGGTTAAGTAGTTGTGAACTATGTCCTGCGGCCCCGCACCAACACCACCATAAACGTCATCGTATCTCCTTTGACGAGGACGACGACGACTAGGACGATGGCGGCGTATACAGGAGGATGGATGAATGTTCTTCGTTTTTTCGGTTTTAGTTTATCGCCGGTGTGCTGCTACTGCTGCTACTGCAACAAAGAGGGGCGAAAACTCATATAGCAACAGAAAAGGACAAACAATTTGACATAGAAGTACGCACACACTATAAGTTTTGTTTTTTTTGTTTTTTTTTGGACAAGGACGCAATGGTAATGGGAGCGATGCATTGGAGGCCAGTCATGTGATGCAATGGGAATGGGTAATTAAAGTGAAGCTGGAGGGAAAAATCTTTTACAGGATTAAGGAGGGCCGGTCTAATATCCTGTGTGAGAGCAAACTCAGGGTAGTTTGAAGGATTTTTTCTTCAAAGACGCATGAAAAGCAATAATGCTCTTTGTCATGTGAGATACTTTGACTTCTGGAAGTCCTTACATCTGACCGTTCATTACGAGAACGTCCCACGGCCAAATTGGCATACATACTGCCAGCATCTCCAACTCAAAGTAAAGCTGCAGGCGATTGAGAAAGAGGCAAACAAGATACGCCGGAGAGAGTACAGCAATTTGCATTGTAGCACAGGGCTGACTATTTTTTAGCTACGATTGGGACTCAATGCAGCAACCCTACAGCTAACAACACTGGACTGTTGTCGCAGACAGATATTAAACAGATTTCGTGTAGCTTAATCCCCGAATCCGTACCTTCCTATCGCTGTACACAAAAACAGCTATGTGCCCTGTATAGCCTTAGCATCCTTTCAAAAGTTAACATGACACAAGGCGTACATAGATTGAAAAAGTAGCATGACATCATTTTCTGGTTGAAGGATGTCATGCAACCGCCTATCTGCTCTAGGCGGTACTTCCTAGAGTTCTTCATATTGTATTCTCTGTCTCCCTCTACATAAACTTTGTTCCTTATACCTCTCCTAAGGCTCCTACAGCAGACATAATACCGTTTCGGCTATCGAGTTGATATTATTACCAACACTTGACTTTTGAGAGTCATCAGTCCCATATTTCTGACAAAGATATCTTTGATATTGTAGATACAATGCTAAATGCCCTTAAATGGCGCCCGACACAAGATTTTCTTTCCACTTTCACTAGATGCCAGTCCACCTTCCATTTGTTGAGTCTTGCACCCCTTAAGTCCTAAATACCGAAGGGGAATACCATTGACCCTGGCCACAGACCATAACCAGTTGCCTTTAGACCATTTTAATACGATTTTACCACTTATTTCACATCTTTTATGCGTAACGCCCTTCCTGAACACTAACGATTTGCAAGAACATTAAAAATTGTATTTTCCATCCTCACTTTCCCAACAAAGAACAGCACCATTCCCTTCGGTTTAACCTCACGCTCCAGATGCACCTCACAAAGAATTATTAACTTTTTTACACCGGACGTTACCGAGAGCGCCATCGCCGCCACAACAGAAAATAAATCCCCACAAAGGACTTTCGCTCCTTTGTTGCTGAACAATTCTTCCGAGAGACCGAGAAAGAGAGACAGGGAGAGAGAGAGAGAGTGAATAACAGACAATGCTTCATCACCTCCGTCTTGCAAAACCAACCACCAACTCCTACGAACGCATGAAAGACGCACGCTCCACTGGAGACCCTCTTTTGCATGTAATCCTTTCAATACCCATCTCCACATACACACACACATGCTCTTTTACTGCAGCAGATCCTTACATCCTTACATCCTTATGACAATTAAATTTTACACTCCATAAACTTTCGGGTGACCGTAGCACAAATTACCCGTTCATGATTTACATGCAACCATACGGTTTTACATATGTCACTGTGGACAAGGACTACAAAAAAAAAGTCTCGGGAATTAGTGGGACATTACTATAATGAAGCGTGTAACACTATGCAGGACCGAGAAAAGGGTTTGCCATGGAACTTAATTCCATTTAATTGCCTCGATGAGAAAGGATTCCGATGTCCTTCGTATGATTTCGACTGTAAACGGGAGCTCTACCGTCATCGGTACTTAAGGATAGCCTGTAGCCTGTAGCCTGTAGCCTTTTGTGTAACGTGAAACCTCGTAAAAGCTTGAACTTGAGCGAATGCCTAACGTTTTGTAATTAAAACTGTGGTGACCCTCGTGCCAGGAAAAC
Source organism: Xylota segnis (assembly GCA_963583995.1). Classification (NCBI taxonomy): domain Eukaryota; kingdom Metazoa; phylum Arthropoda; class Insecta; order Diptera; family Syrphidae; genus Xylota; species Xylota segnis. The sequence continues at coordinate 3,334,174 of OY757238.1, forward strand.
ATTCACACCCGACCGCACAAATCAAAACTCCGATACATGTGGTAGGCCTATTCGTTGTGAAAACTTTTGGAAAATGACGGCAAAAAAGTGAAATAACAGAGAAATACCAGCAGGTCGCTGACCACTGAATACCTGTTCGACCAGCGGGAGGGCTTTTTCAAAGTTCACCGCCAAACATCAGTCCCCGGCCCCGAAGGACGAAAAAACCGACTAAACAAACCCGGGAACCGCATTTTTTGGCAACACCAAATCCCCCTCCGCCCCACGCCTGGTGTTGGATTTCCATGTCATTTGTCGAAGCGACTGAACCCTGAAATAACTACACAAACACACACATACACACAGATACATACACAAGTCGAAGTTAACCCTGAAATAGAATTCCCATCCATCGCAGGATCAAATATCAAAGGAGCCGTGAATTTGTTTAATATTCGACAATTTTCGCTGGGAAATTTATAAAATACGTTCTCCGCCTCCTGCGCCGTGCCCCGAACAACATTTATTTTATTTTCTCCGTCGAAGGATTGATCCTGACACAGAGCACCCGGGAGTAAGGAAAATATTTTCACAATTTGCTACGATTTATGGCAAATATACAAAGAGCACTGGGGTGGAGCTCACCCTTTTTGTGCCTCCCTCTCCCATGGAGTCCTTTGTATGAATGAATGCGAGTATTTCGGGGATCCATCCTTCCGCCCCCACTGACTGTCTATCGCTCTGACTTTGAGGCCCATTGTCGGATTTTGATATTCAATTTATTTCGATTTACGTTTTTTTTTTTGTTTTAAGGACTCACAGGGTTACCTAATCGCCACTTCTAATGGAGATCCTGGTAGTCGTTTGCTGTTTTATTTTGTTTTTTTTTTTTTGGTTTTTCGGGTGCTCGAGAGTAATTTAGCATTTTTTGGTACACATACATGGCCAGGCTCCTAATGGCTGTGATGTGATAGAAATCCCCTCGTCCTTCATTGGTGTTATGTTAGTAAAAGGACTTTTTGTTTTACATTCGCACAAAATAGAGATTTAATTGCGCGCGAATGTGTTGATTGGAATTTTTCGGGGCGGAAAGTGCTTTGTGTTGGATTGAAGTGCGCAAAAGGACTCACTTCGTGAAAACAATTTCCGATGAAAGCATTCCAATCGAATTGTAAAGGATTAAAATTGTTTTGAGATTACAAAGACAAAAAAGGAAAAATTCCTTTATCCTTTATTTCACTTCTCTTCTGGTTTTTTTTTTTGTTGTTTTTGTTGGCTCTCTGCAGTCAATGAGTGGCTGTAAAGTGATTGTTATGACCTTTTGACGTGTGTGAACAATTGTATCCACTCATCTAGCTAGTATCAGTCATTGTATACCTATGGTCCTTGTTGTTGGTGAGATCAAGTGTCGTCCTCGGCAAATCATTGTCGAAAACCTAGGCACCTGCAATGGAGAACTGTTCAACATAGGCCAAAAGTCGTCCCTTTGTAGTCAAGTTGAAAGTAGGGACTATCTCGTTAGCCACATGACCTGTTAAGTCACAAGAAAGTATGGTCTGATACATTTTGGTTCACCCTGCGTTGGCCTTTTTCGAATCCCTGCACAAAGCTTTTGAGAATCAAAGACAGGAGTTCATCCTTGGCAGCAGAGTCACAGAGTAGAGCTCTCACGTCAAAGATAAGTACTGAACGAACTTACAAGTCGAACACGGGAAGAGCACGAAAATGACATAAAAACTGAACCGAACCTTGCAGGACATTAACAGAACTCCACTCAATTCCACTGAGGACCTTGACTGTGTCTTAACCTGAGCAACGAAGAACTATACTCAAGGATATCTCATTACAATGAGGCTAATACTCGAGGTGATCAGACAACTGAGTTCTTCAAAACAGCAGAACCCACAGTCAAACGAATTTACTGTCGATGATAGGAGAAGATACTGAAGGAAGGATTTAAACACCTCTCACTTCTTTTCCTTTATGGTTACGGATGTACTATGAGCCAGTTTATTGCAAGATGCACTCTTGTCTCAACTATTTGCCTCTTTTGATTTGGTGATCAGTGCTCCATAGACAGTTCAATCGGTTATCCTTGTGTTCGAAGTCTTTTGAGGTAGCTGCCTCTCACTTGCTTGGTCATGATCTGTTCAAGGTTCATAGGTTCTACTTGAGAATGAACAGGGAATCAGTAAAAGGACTACCAATGAGGTACAGCACTAGACAAAGTTATACACATTTCAACTTTTCTCTAAATTATTCCGAGTCGAGCCAATCTGCATACATAAAATCCGACAAGTCCTACAGCTTAAACCCTAATGAGTCTCCACACTAATGGTAGACCTCTTCAAATATTCATTAGATACCCAAACCATCGATTGACAAACACAACCAACGTTCCCCAAAAATCTAACCTTCACCTTCAAAAGGAACAGAGAAAAAGTTCAAAAAACCCCCAACTCAACACTCAAATCACGACCCATTTCCAGAGATATTTATGCCACCGTAAGCCCCATAAGCAGAGCAGAACAATCTCAATTGGCAAAGTATAACTTGCCGGCAACCGAAAACTTTCCTCTCCGTGTAAATTGATCACCAATAACGGCAACGTGCTTTACGTTTCATGACACCGTTACCATTTCGAATCCAATAAATTTTAATCTTTCGATTCTTCCCACAAAATTTAACACTTCAATTACCTGGAAGAACCCTCCTCGTGCGATGCTCCTGCTCCTGCCAACACCGCCAACACCACCACCAGCACCACCTACTTACTTAGTGGCAATGTACAACATTGTTCAGACGGAACCAAGTGGAAACTTTCACCGCCAAAAAGGGATAGACAATCGTTCAAGTGTGTCAACTTAAATGTGTCAACTGTGCATATTAAAAAAAAAAACAAAAAGGATACGAAAGCAAAAGACAACGACGAACCAGCAAGATAGGAAGGCTTTAAACCTGTTATAAGGTACTCCTCTCTGGTTAGCTGGCGCAAATTGAAGAGAATCCACGTCTGAGGAAGTCTGCTCCAACTAACTAGATAGGTACCCGTTACTGTCGTACCTTCTTCCTTCTTCTATCTCTATGCCTTGGTCCTTGTCCGTGTAGTATTCTTCGCATTCAAACCACATTTTGTAACCGAAAAAGGAAACTTTTGAGCCAGTTGTGTGCGGGCCCCTCGATTCGCTTTAGTCTTTGTTTCAATTTCTATGAGAAACTTTTGCCATCCTTCCTGCGTCGCTATCCAACAGAATATGGTCTGAAAGTTGTTCCAGAAGGAGTTTACAACTAACCCATACACACACATACTCGTACAGAGTTCTTCGTCGCAAGTTCAAAGTTCTAACCCCCGAAGTGCAGTAGAGCACCATCCATATGAACATCAAGTTTTTTTTCTTTTTGTATGTGTCGGTTGCCACCGAAATGGTGAGTGAGACACTCTGTGTGGAGAGAGAGGTAGTACCAACTACTTCGCCGTTTCGCCTTTGGTGGTAGATGGCAGTGGTAGCTGCGGTGTAATCCTTTGAGTGGGAAACTTCTTCTACGGAACACGGCAGTAGAGTTGCTGGAAATAGCTGAAGAAGCGCAGCGTGTACAAGGTCGTAACCACTTTAGTGTTGGTTTGTTGCAGTTTTGCGGTTGCCAGAATGGCAGGCATATAGAGTATAAAAACCAGAAACCAGTACCTGGGGTGCAGTTGGCGGAGGCTATGTTGTGAAGCAAATTAAACAGATGTTACACAGTGAGGTGCATCAGGGGAGATCATATGGAGTTTTGAGTTCCAAATGCAGATGGTAAAGAGTCGAATAGCTTGGACGTAGGTGTCAATGTCAGTAGTTATTTTCTGAATATTCTGTCCATAGAAAGCAGAAACGAATCACCCAAGGAAGGAAGGAAACCATCTCTCTTTTTCCAAGAAACTTTAATCCAAGGTCCATTCTGAGATAAAAGAATAGACGATGGTAGATAGAGGATAGAGAGATTGTGACTAGGCCAACTGAAAACACTTTCTTTGGGAACTAGCTGCCAGAAGGAACTTTTCGTCTCACAGCTGGTAAATAGATGGAGGTGCCCATTACACTCGTATCTATAGGTAGAATGAAGCTAATGTGCATGGTAAGGACCTTCGGATATTGAACTGGTTGGAGTAACAGATGAAGGAATACCTACACTTGGAGGTATGCCACAGGAACTTTCCATAAAATGGGATCAGCAGTTCTATCTACAAAAAAGCACTTTTCTCGACTCAAATCGTACATCTTTCCCGGACTGTTGGTTTGGTCGACCATATTCATAAAGTCCAACAAATGCTTTTACTCTGCATAATCCATTACCCATCATATGTATGAACAGACAATGGAAAACCACTTAAAACTCCTAACAAATTCCCCTGCATAGACCCCACTGTTCACTAGCATTGTCAGAGTGACAAAACCCAGACGACAAGCTGAAGTATCAGTGACATTCAAAAGAACACACAACTAACAAGGATCTTCGAGACGAGTAGGAGCGTCACCTGGCGAAAAACTTTTTAATTACATTACGACGAAGATCGTAAAGTAATTGACATGAATTGATGAGACCTACAGTAATACCAAGAAGCATCCTGTCTTCTCCATTTAGGACATCAATATATTTTCAGTATCCTCCGCCTCGTTCCAGTAACAGCTGATATATTAATTCGTTAGCTTTTCGTATACTCGTATCTATCTCTGTTCCATTTCGTTGGAATGTGTATGGCTCCTTAAAATGACACCTATTCGTAGCACGAGGAGCGTGTTTGCCATTAGATGTGTACCAGGATCCACTATATTTCAAGGTGACTGCATGCGAAATCACGTTTGCTTAATAAAAAGTTTTTATTTTTTTCTAAAAGACACACGAATTGGACCTCGTTTGGGGAGAGAGACCGAATGGAAGACATGGCGCGGCTGTATGTACAACCTTAAATGGAAATTCATTAAACCTGTCATGGTTGTGTTCATCCTTCGAGCCATTCGAAGATGGGGTTGGGTGGCAGAGGGATTTGGAAACTAATTACCCTGGGAATTTATTTCGTTCGCTTTAAGTGCATTCCGACATTTTAATTTCGCACGAAGTCGAAAAGTCCTAAAGCTGCTTATCCGTCAGCACCTGGCGTTGCTGATTTGTCCTGTCAGTCAGTAGTGTCATCCTACATTCACTCTGTACTGAAACTCCCACCGTGTCGTAGTCGTCGTTGTCGTCGTCGGTCCGTTGGGGATTTTCACTGAGCAGAAGTAGAGCAGGAAAAGTTTCCTGCTTCCTTTCTTATTTTATTTTATTTTTTTTTTTTTTGTTTTAATTTTCTTCCTGCCCCATTGCGTCAGGTGTGTTAAGAACTTTAAGTCCTTTTTAAAGACAACTTCCTAACTGTTGTGACAGTTAAATTTGTCCCGCGGTCATTTGCTTTTTAATCTTCGTCCTTTTTTTCCTGTTTTGGTATACCGATCGATAATGGGCGGCAATTGATAGTGATGGTGTCTGGGGAGGAAGAGAGAATTCTGTCCCGCATTTCAATTTGGAATCATTTTGCTTTATAGTTTAAGTTTTTCTATTTCGATCAAATATTTGATTATGCTTTACTCATTCCTGTACTGGGGTATCCTGTTTGCTGCTGTGGCAGCGGTGGTAGTGGTTCAGTTTTGTGTTGTACTTTGGAAAGGGATATCATCCGAATGCGGGTGATTGAATTAATCGCTATTTGTAGTTCTGTCATGTGAAAATAATGAGAAGGTCGGATACGTGTTATGAGGGTTTCAAGCCGGAAACGTTCAGGATGTCTATCCAGGAGCGGATTGAATTTTTTGTTTGGCAATGTTTCAGTTTTGATTAAAGCTATGTTGGTGTGGCAGAAAGTTGTTTGAAACATATTTCTGTACACGATATAAGGTTAAAGTTCATCGACCCCGCATCCTTTAGGACCCAGCTTCTCCTTGAAGTCCTTGTGCTTCAGCTTACTAAGCTACAGATTGACTTCCTTCAAACTTTAGTGTAGATACTTCTTCATAATCTCCAAGTCTGATGCCTGATTGATGCAAACATAGAATGAGTTGTCAGAACGCTTTTCTGTCAAACTTTCGATGTCAAAAATGTGTCAAGGAGGGACCTGCTGTTGAATGACACTATACCAACGCAATCGCTGATATTTGCTTTAAAATTCATGCCAAAGAAATCTTCAGGATAGTGACAGGTATTGTAGTTTAAAGGCGAAAGAAACATAGAATCATGTAGAACTGATACATTACCATCAGCAACTAGATCGAATATCTTTACCAGACTGTTTCAAAATTGATACGAAGAGGTTTCGTTAAATTTCCATACTTGAGGTAAACTTAAAACTCAAAAGGAAACAGAAGTAGATACAGTAATTACTCGGTTAACTCCAGTACAAGACATAGAATAGAGTACTGAATTAGTTCAGACTACAAAGGGACTCCAACCCTGTACAAGGCCCCACATCTAAATAATTTCCTATTCTTTGTTCCATGTTCTATTCGCAGAGAACATCTGTTCGATCAAACAACAGCGATGCTGTATCAAAATCATACTCCAATCGCTCTCAATCAAACATGAACATGGAATCAAACCGGTTTCCACGAAATTGCTCTCTTGTATAGAAATTGCATTTATTTACAATGCAATCACTGCGTTAATTACGGCAACTAAACAGTCATACCCACCGCCCAACTGTCCGACAGGCAGTCATCTCGCAGTTATTCTCAATCCAGACAGTAAACAATTTACCCAAGTATATTGGTAAACAACAAACAGGCAACAGAAGTAGCAGCAGCAGCAGCAGCAATAGCAACATCATAGCTTCATCATCATCATCATCATCATTTGATGGACTTGTGCATTACAGCAACAGCAATACAGAAGCAGCAGCAGGATGCATACAATACATTGCAGTACATATCCCTTATTGAGCAAATAAATCCTTAGCTGACTGGCTTTCAATAAAAGGATTCAAATTATTTGCATACCATTCCCCAATTGCAAAAGGATACGTGAATATGCTTTGATAGTCATTTTCAAGATGATTAAATACTTTACATTCCGCATTGTTGATGGTGGAAATCCCTATCCCTGTTCCTTATCCATATCCCTGTTCCTATTGTTATCTACATTCATCTTCGTCTCCCTTGTTTGATTTGAAATGTGTCCTTGGAATGGGCTGGTCTGGGAGTTCATGCTTTGTTGGAGGAAGTAAACCACAGAGCGTATGTCTTCGACATTTCCGCATACTCCTCTGCAGGATCCTCCATAAATTAGCCATTCAGTCCAAGTAAATGTAAGTTGGGTGTTTTTTTTTTTTTGCAATCCACCCACCAAAAATGTGTAAAATGAACCCGCCTCTAGGCTAAATCAAACATTCCCACATATCCTTGACAAAAAGGAGAAAAAAAAACATTGTAAAAACTACCTCTTTCATGTAATTATGATTAATGTTGGTTCATGTCACCGCTGTCATTGACAATTATTCAAACCCTACTCGATGAGCACACAAAGCCTATACATATACGAGTACGCTGCCTCCAACAGAACGCAAAAGGATAATGAAATATTGAAATATGACTAAAAAAAACCGAGAGAGAGAGAGGCAGAGAAAGAGAACAAAAGGATCCTATCCAGTGTCTTAACCATAAGCAAATATAATTTAAAAATTATATGTACATTGGCAGGATGATAGAGCGACAAGGACTGCATATGTCAACTCACTATCGAGAGACGACTACTACTACTACTCGTGCAATGGAACATTATGAAAACTGCAAGGTTCAGAGCAAGAATACCGCTTTTGTTATCAATTCTAGCGGAATAAAGGCGAAAGACATTAAAAATTTCCTCACAAAAACGACGAACAACGACGAGAATTCTTTTCAAAAAAAAAAAAAAAAATCTCTCAATTCAATCGAGAGTCCTCTCTACGCCATCTATACGCCATCAAAAAGGACGAAGAACAATGCAAAAACTGAAAATAATTGGCACGAAAGGAGCATACGACACATTCACAAAAAAAACACATAAAGACAACACAGAAATCCCGCATATTTTATGTCATTAATTAGGCGGCTTTGTTTATAGTTCGGGCGGGCGGGGAGGCGCAGGATCCTAATTTTATTTTATTCCATCGTTCAAAGGACACACATTTTCAGTGATGCTTTCATTTCTTAACCCAGTTTCAATATCATTTTGATGGCAAAGATGTAGTGTTTTATGTCCTTTGCGGCGCTAGCGATGGTGTATTGTCCTGTTATTTCATACGTGTGTGCATAGGAAATGGGAAGTGGATAAATTACACATACAGGACATGGAGGATGACATACACCGAGTACAGTGAAGTTAAGGCTTCATTAGACCATTACATGTGTCCTTCGTCGGAATATGAAAGCAATACACAGACGGAGAGGGAGTGAGAGCGTAAGGAAATGGGTGTGTGTGGGGGAGGAGGAGATGGCGTACATACATTTAGACTGACTTGACAAAACGGCGGTCATAAATTAGGATAATTAAGGACAATATATTCATAACCATGAAACGGAATACTATAGCGGAGTGTGTTATGAGTAAATGAGACTGGTGTGGAACATGATTTGAATTTTCCAACAGGACATACAAGATAGATAGACGCGTTTGACAAGGCGACCACCATAAGTGAAAGGATGTGGTGGAGGAAATGGGACTGACCCCAATTTAATAGGTGCTTTAAGAAAGGCGGATTAATTTAGGCACAAGGGTATTCCTAGCACAAGAATAGGATATGCTGGAGGTACTCAAACGTCCAGAGCCCCGAATTGGATCAGGCTCAGTTCAAAAGAGGGGTTTCCACATGTACTGATGATACGATACTGAATGACCTGTCTTCAGATGAAGCTTTGAATATTCTGTCATCCAAATTGTGACAAGGAAAATTTTTTTGGGTATCGGCTCCTCATTTAGGCGCCGAAAACTGATTGATAGATATCGATTGAAATCCAGGGTTAGAAACAGAATATAGCGCGCGAAGAGGATACGAAATTGATGGCATCTTATCGAGCTCAAGACGGGCTACTCTTCCTATAAAATCTTAAGCAAGGCTTTCATAGAATAACACTGTTTGCTCGGAAAAGAAAAATAAGTCATCGATAGCTTTAAAGCCATCAGAAGGCTCAGAAAGGACGAAGAAAATTTGCTCAAAATTTTCAAGCTTGGCTTAGGCAATTGAACTAGGCTCTCCACTCTGAAAGAATGAAGGCACAATGTTCGAGCAAAAATGAATGTAAGTTTGGGTAAGGAACGATGATCGGCTGAAATGACATTTTTCTAGAAAAATAAAGACAAAACTGTAAGCCTTAAACTAGGCTTAGATCAAATAACGAGCTCCTATGCACTGTTTTTAAAATTTCAGTCAAAATCCATAGACTCAGTGTAAGTAAATTCATGAGCTTAGGTGCTTCAATTATTTAAAAAAAATAAATAGTACAGGTACCTCTCCTAAGCCAGTACAAGAGCTGGGCTTGAGTAAGAGATTATAAGATAGACTCCTAAGGCTAGCCTAGGTAAGTCAGAGTGCTAAGAAGCCCCTCTTGGTAAAAGTAAAACTACAGACAGCACTTCTTAGCCTCAAGCTGAGCTTAGGAGTCTGATCAAGCCATATGGTCTTCACTTTTTGCACAATATGGCAAAATTACTGAGTGTAGGTTGAGGTGGCGCACTTTCTATTACCAAAAACATAAGACATCTTGATGGACATATCCAAGGCTAGTGAGCCTAGTGAGTGGATTGCTGACCATGAAATAGCAATGTCAAAACTACTTGTTGAAAATTCTAAATTCCTATTTCTGTGGACGCAATGTAAAGGATCACATATTGAACTGTGGGAGTTAAAGGAAGCTTATATGGCAAATTCATTGTATGAATGCCCTGCCCATCCCAAACTAAGGCTTTGATACTTGTTTTTCACATTAATGACAGTACAGTCGGACTGTGCTGCCATTTGAGGTTTTAACACCTCCCATCTAACCGAATACCCATTTCTTTTAGCACATTTAACATGACCTCTTTCCGAAACCAATTAGCAATTAATTTCTCACTATTTGTATGTTTCTAATTGCCACCAACCCCCTAGCCAGCCATATGTTATCCATAACTCCCCAAAGTATCCGTGTCAGAGTGCAGTAAAACCCAACAATTACACCGAAAACCAAAAAACCCAAAAACCGACTGAACTCGCTGCCATTCAATCGAAACAATAAAGACCTCACGCAATAAATTTTTAATTAGACACACCTCTCGAATTCCCATTTCACATTCGATATGGTTTTTAATGTATCTGTACGGACAATGGCATGTCGGCCGGGCATGAGCATCCCTCATTGTGGTGATGATAAGCACATGTTCCGATTTGCCATGGGAATTCCATGTATACCCTCTCCCACATGATGGAGGATATCGCGAGGCCCTCAGGAGGAGAATGCCAACGAAAAAAGGGAAAAGAAAGATTTTTTTTTATTATTTGAAATTTATTGCGTCGATAACATCCTGCATTTCAATCCGACTTCGTCGCGAGAGTGCACCCTTACCACACACATACGCAGAGTCGTCTTTAATTGAATTCCTTCTCTGTGCCGAAGGATAAAGTGCGCGGGCGGAGTCACCACGTGCATAACAAGCAGGGCCACATTTTTTTTTGGGTTTTCGACAGTGGACCGTGCCAGGCACACAGTACACCGATTTGTTAAGTAACAGTGAATTGCTCATAATTTCTCCATCATTACGAAAGGACTTTCTTGGCACCGTACCATTCCAGAGCCGGTGGTGTCACGGTTCTTGTGTCCTGCGTGAGGCATAAAATTTGCGAATAAAAACAAAACAGCTGGGGACCCATAATTGTTTGAAACAGGGGTGAGGTTGGGAGTTGTGTTGTACCTTCGAAAAGCCATAAAGAAGGACGAAATATGTATAAAATATGAAAAAGGACACTCTCGAGCAGCTCATTAATTTCCATTCGTTGTTCGTTGCCAGAATCGCTGGATCCGCTCGTTTTCTCCTCGAACTATACTTGTGTTGTGTTGTTGGCTGGGTTGGGTAACCTGCTTTATCCTGATTGCGTGTTCATATCACGTTCGCGTCGTGTAATCCTTTTTGAGTGCGCGCGTATACCCGTACTCAGTTGTTGGCTTTCTTTTTCGGCTTTGGCTTTCGTTTTCGTTTTATATTTTTGTGGTTAAAAGGAGAAATCGTCGCCGCTGTAGTAGACGTTGACTGGAGGGTAACCACGCAACGGAGCTGGAGGATTCCATGTGTACAGGATATGTGTGGTCTGCCGTGGATGCGATAGCATAAAATCTGACTTTATGAACGTATTGAGTGCTCGTAAATGTTTTCTCGATGTGGAAGTATTAACCGAAAACGATTCTGAGAGGGAAGGTAGGGAATTGGTATTCGTTCATATTTTGTGAAAAGGATCGAGTGCGTTGGCTGTAATGTAGGGTTGCCATGTTCAGGGTTCTCTCTAAGAGCAACTAGCCAGGGATTTTACTATAAAATTATATGTTTCACATATTTTAGGTAGAAAACTACTTAGCTTTTGCACAAATGACCCGTAATGTGTATCTTCTTATTCAAAATTCCACTAAAAGCGAACAAAATTCTTGTAATAAGAAAAATACATTTTTTCGAAGAGAAAAACCTAGACGTTGAGTAAAGAACTGATGAGAATTCGTCATGTTTTATGTCGAACAGCGACACTTTCTTTCAAAAAGTATGATATTTCCTAAGAATCGACAGTGGAACCGTAGAAATCTATGTAAGACTAGACATCAATCATCTAGCCAACATCTTCGGTTAGACTTTCGTCGAAGCCACAAGACACCAGTCCTGATTCTGTGTGGGTACATCTGTTTGTATCTGAAGATTATTCTGCGTCGTGATCCTTAATGGATGGCAACCCTATTCTGTCCTGAAGTACCACTCCAAAGTATCAACGGTAGAGACGTACACCCACACACAAAAGTGTTTTCAAAATGCAATGCATAACCTGAACCGCTTCTCCTGTAATCATTACTCTCAACCTCGACATGGTCTATAAAAGCGATACGGACGCGAATTGTTTCGTAAAATGGATGAAAACACACATCCATCTGAATAGTTTGAGGGAATCCCCATCATACTCATAGGACAGAGGGCATAAACTCTGGGAGTTTAGTGGACTTTTTCTAGGTCATCTCGTGAATAGAAATCTCAGCAACTTTCTGAATACTAATGATGTACATCCTGCGTAACGCAAAACAATGAAGGCCAAACGTATTACAAGGATAATCCATGCTATGAGTATTATGTGTTACAACGCGCTTAATTAAGCTTCAGCAAACAACGATATCCTTCCACAGGGAGACTAACGCACTGACGAATATGTGCGTAAACAAAAATGTTACCGGCCCATGTGTACCAGCATCTCAACCATCATCGTTAGTCGTTGCGTCAACACAGTGTTTCCTGGTAAAAGCTCTTGACAATAGGCATAACAATGATCCTGAATGCAATGAATAGGATGACTGGATATTTACACAAAAGTCTGCCTGTCTGGTGGTGGTATTCGCTGTCTGTCAGTGAAAATCATATTCAACCAAGCGATGCGATGAGAAGAAAAGGATAATTGTAACCGAAACGAGTGAGTGCCTCCACTTAAAGGATTCTACATAATTGAATGGATTTTATGATTTACACATACATCCATACAATTCTTATGGTTCGATTCAGAAATCAGAATCCTTACTCCTGGTTGATTAGTGTTATGATGATTCACCTCGTTCCCCATAGATGTGCGGATGTCTAGATCCTGAACAATTATACAGGAGCATAGCGTAATTTACATCATTAATAGCAAGAGGAAGAAGACAGAGGTCTGGGACTCTAGCAAAACGTAGAGTACAGTGTAAATACTGGGGCGCAGTTACAGTTGCAGTCCTTCTCAGTAGCAAATACATTATCCTGAATCGTATGACGCAGCGAGTTGTGCCCAAGTGTAGGTATATATTTGTATGTCTCTCACACTCCACGGACATATATAATTTGAAATATCTTTTGGGTTAAATTTGATTTATGATCCTTGGTAGATATCCTTTGGAGAGGAGTATGTAAATACAATTAAACTTCTCAAGCACAGGGGCGGGTATGGCTTGTGTGTGGGGACTTTGCTTTTAGTTATTCTGTTTGAATTGAGTTGAAATTTTCTCCTTGGAAGGATTTACACTTGAGATTTTGAGCCTCCAAGGCGACTGGAATACATTGAAGCTCCGACCGAGAGGTAGGTTTGGAGAGATTTTTATTTCTAGTCTTGATTTATAGCTATGTATTGCGGTGGTTAATTTGACGTTAAGGGGATAATCTTGATTATCTCTCAAGAAGTGAAAAATGATCCTTTAAACTTGTGTTTATCTACAAATACCTATGGGACTGATGAAGCTATGAATTTTATTAGTGATTCATTTGTTTCGATGGAATTTGTTTCATTTGTGGTCATTGTAAGGTCATTTGTTTGAAGAGTTTCTCAATATCTCTTGAGTTTGAACTCCTTTTAGAATTATCCTTCTCGTAGTGGACTCTATTGCAGGAACCCAGAAAACTGTGGTTCCATATGGGCCGGTAGTTGGGCGCCAATTATGCAATCATGGCTTTTATTGAAGAAATCAGAGTAGTTTTAAGGCGGGAACTTCTTTTAGCAGCCAATAGTATGAATTAGACCTTTGATGAGCTAGTGGATGTATCCATAGTACTGTCATATGAATCTATCATACCATCGTATCCGCATTTGGGAAGAAAAGCAAATTTGTGAGTAAAACGTATCCACAGGTCCATCCTGGATGGATTTTTTGCAAATAAAAGGGAAACTTTGCTTTCATCCACATTTCATCCATAGTGTACATCCAAAGTGAACAGTGAATAGCGACCGTTTCCAGTTTGTATGTCCACAAGTCATAGCAGGTCATTTCCCCCATTGCGAATAATTAAGCATGTGTTACAACATCCCTATTCCATTAACATTCAAAAGAATAAGTAGGGTGTGATCCTTTCAATTTCCAGCTTTGTCCTTTATCCATTATACAAAGCAAGTTTAAGATACCTATTAAAAAAAAAAAGAAAGAAATACCAACCCACCGACATTAATATTAAATAAACCAAAGGCTCATACAAAAAAAAAAAAAGAAGGAATCCCTTGCCTTCTTAATAATTACATTTTCCAAGAAATGTCCTTAAATCAAGATGGTGTTTCAAAATGTTCTTGTGTGGCTGTGTGGCAAGCAAGCAGCAAAGTCTCTTGCCAACCTGTAAGATGGTGTTATTCGTTGCATCGCAATGAAAAGAATCCGACAAGACACGCTATCATTCCTTTGAATATTCCTGACGATGTTAATTACCATCCATTCGGGACTACATAAGGACGTAATATTTTAATTCATAAATTTGTTTTTTTTTTTTTTTTTCTTCTTTACTCCTACGAAACCATTTTACCCCACACCATGGTGATATTTAACGCAATCTGCTTTTAAGAATATACCCATGTCAGATGGTAGCGTGAAATGGAACGATGTCCTTAAGCACAAAAGGGAATACACAAACTCAAAGGACGACAATAAGAAAAAGAGAAACAAAAGCAAAAGTAAAGGCAAAGAAAAGAGTAAACGTGCTTAAAAGCGTATTTCTAATTATATCAGCAAACGACTATATTATTATTATTATTATTTTTTTTTTTAAGGGTTTTATGTATAGTAGTATTGTACTAATGCTACTTCTGTGAGTCCTGGCGAAGAAAATCCATTTGCATTAACATAAAATCTCGCTTTCGCCTGTCGGAGAAAGTAAGTAACTTTCATAATTCCCCAACGTAGCGCAGTACACAATTTTTCGCGCAAAGTGAAAATTCATAATTATCCTTCTTAGTAGGGCGACAGGGGGGGGCAATGGCAGCGAGGGAGAGCACAAGGCAATTGGTATCCTAAAACGAAGAAAGGATCTGTCATTTTAATTTTTCATTTAAAACGATGGTTATAATGAAAAGAGCACTAGTTGGACGGTTTGGGTGCTCTGGGAATTTATTCTTCGTTTAATTGATTTGCATTAAGGTATCTACCTAGTACCTACCTTGCAGGATGGATGAAACGTCTTTGAAGTTATGACCTTTTATAAGACCGTATAAGATACCCTGTGTACTGATGGATGAATTATTTAGATACCAAAGTGAGTGGCAAATTTAAACAAAATGCTGACTTAATGAAGAAATGAAGGACATTTTAAGGAGATTAGGAGTAGTTCTCACTTTTGATTGGGTAAATGATGTATCTTGTATGTGATATGTTTTTAAAATGTTCGTTCCACCATCAGAATACTTCCTGTATATATAGTTACAAATATGAGCACAAATTTCTTTTAAAAATTTCCTCATTTTCTGGGTCCTTCCACATACCTTGGAGAGCGACTGGCGAGTCTATGTTTCCAGTTCTTGATTTCATGGGTTCTTCAACCTCCAGCCTTGCAGTGGCCATTTACTTGTAAAATCGTGAGTAAAACAGAAGCCTTGCGTTGGGCGCCAATTTTTTGTTCCGTATCTAGAGCGCTCTACTTCCACATTTATAGAGAAGAAAACATACCAAACTATTGAATGCAAAAAATTCTTCATGGTGGGTATGTTTCCGCAGGTTTTTGAACTGTTTTTGAACTTACAAATGCAAACTCACGTTGGGCGCCAATTTAGCTCCATTATTGAGTTCTGTATCTATTGACCTTTCTTCCATGAATAGACATACAAGTAATTGCTGACGTAACAAGTGCAATTTTGCCCTTCGTTGGACGCCGAGTACGAGTAGTACTCCCACACTTTACGTCCACAGATCCATTACACAATTTCATGCTTTCATAATGCTCCACGAACATCGTTCCTCACCTGGATGTGCTCCTTCACATTCATTCATTGGGAAAAAAAAATATTTTCCCTTCATGCTTTTTGCGACCTCATAAAATGCCTATTTGAATATATTCACTCTCACCCTGGCGTATCCGTCTAAAAGCATACAGTGAGTCCTTCGATCCGTTTTGCACTGGCGGAGCGTTCTCCGCCTTCCGAAAAATTTCGTTGGGATATAAAATGTTATCACCGAAAGGGAAAATGAAAAGTTTTGCAATGTTTTTCATTCATTTTCACAATTTTTTCTTTCTTCTTTTTTTGCATCTCCTTGTACGACTTTTATTCTTTTCTTTTCTGAGAAAATTTTCATCGCGGTTCCGCCTTATTTCTCCTGTGTAGCGCCGTACAGCAAGGGTGACATTTGATGTGGAACCTATAATCGTGTATGTGTACCATATCCCATATTGGAATGATAACATCAAATGAATAAGTATGGAGGAAGAAAGGAGCAAAAAAAAGGAGAAGAAAAGAAAAGAATCGCCGACTGAATTACTGCGGGAAATGTATCGGAATGGGTTACGTGTAACGATGGTAGGGAAATGCGTAATGCTTGATTTTTCATGCGAATACACATTTTTTTTTGCTCTCAACAAGGATGTGGTTGAGCGGTATTTTCAACGGAAATTAAAAGACTATATGTGGAGGGACTCGCTTTTTTTACGGCGGTATTAGGAGAAGAAAGGAATGCTAGGGTACGCATTGAAGGTAAGGTAATAAGCGTCAATTAAGTTGGCGACATTCGTTGGTTTTTCAGGGATATGGCGGTTTTGCAAAGTGTATTATGGATACAATGGATATGGATATTGGGTTTCATAATGCAAATCCATTTTTAGAGCAGAGACGTGGTAATGGATGAGGGGTATTCATCTAAGGCTTTCGCAGGTTATTTGATCATCACTTTGCGGGGGTTATGTTGGTTTAAGGTGTATTTATTGATTCGGATGTTCTTGTGCCAGGAAAGGATTAGGATGAACATAAATGTGAACCGTATTTTGCTCTAAAGTGGTTGACATTAAGCGCAAGACGATGTGTATGTTTTTCAGTGGACCTGCGTTGGGCGCCAGTTTTCATAATTCTTGTCTATACTCCCACATCCTAGTGAATTCTTGGAAAATAATTGAGTACACCTTCATTATCGTATCTTCCTTTGCTTAAGCATAAAGTTGATGTTGGGAATCCCCCTCCTGAAGCCATTTTCAGTGTCTTTTCTGGGATGCTCCATTTTTTGTGTACCTAATGGATGCTTACCTTGTCCTTGTTATTCCCCTCAGTCCCATCACAATTTGTCTTTAAATTCAATATGAATCCCCTTTAAGATTTCTTTCAATCATCCATCGTATTCTTAAGAAATTGCAGCAAGGATCCACCATTAAATCCGCGCCATAGAAATCCTTTCTCCCCCCCAGGTTCTTTGTAGGTAGAAAAATTGAAAATAAATATCTCATTCTCTGGTGCATTTAACGCCCGTTTAATCCCGGTATTCCACTTCAAGCGACATCCATCCGCCGAACACCAAATCCTACACAAACCCAACAAAATAGAAAAAAATGAATAGAAAGATTCCTTGCAACTAGCAACGAATATTATTTTGCACAGGATATGCCACAAAAGCATTAAAAATTTGTATCGCAACGCTCAAAAGCGAAAAAAGATTCTCTCGCGATGCCAGCGATGGTAAGTGCAAGGAAAAATTAACAAAACGACAGAAGAATCACGTTTGAAGAAGAATTTTATTTTCCCAGCCAAGGGCTTGCTGGTGGATCCTTGCTTTTGCGTTCTCTATGCTGCACTGGCTGAGATTTCGTTTTTCACACCCAAAACGAGAGCGGATGCCTTGTTTTCTTTTCGTGTTTGGGAGGATTCTTCCTCACTTTTTTTTTTCTTTCTTTCTCGAATATCGAAAGGATAGCTGTGTGATGTGAAATCCTTTCTTTTCATTCAGGATGCGATTCCCACGGCACAGTACAATGACAAGGAACCGGAAAAGCCCCTAAACTATGGGGGAACAGAAAAAAAATAAATAAATATATATTCGTGAAGCAGAAAAGGTTAAAGGATGTTACCACCTAGGCACCTAGCCACCTTCCCACCCACAGGACCATTGTGATTATTTTGTCGTCTCGTGTGCCGCCTTAACCGCACATCGCGTAACGTGAACGTGCATAATGCCGCAACAGTCACCGTAGTGTGAAATTAAACATGCCACGCCATATTATGTATTCATGTATACATTCGCTTCTTCTTTTCGATTCCAGAGAGAAGGTGCTGAATGCGGGACACAGTGGGGCGACAGCAGCGGCAAGCCAAGACCGCATCTCGTCAATTCCCAAAGGTATGCACAAGGAATCAAAGACCCAGAACAATAAGGTAAGGATATGAGGAGGAAATGGGCATTTTATTCCTCTTTTTTTTTTGGTTTGTTTTGTTTTTCTTACGGCGTGTGGCAGTGTTTCTTATTTTGAAGAGGCGCGTACTATAAATAAAAAATCCTTGCACACTCGCACACACGCACGCCCGAGAAAGAGAAAAGGACAGACATCCTTATTGGATTAAGACTTGATCGTAGTAAGGCGAGTGGGGGTAGAGGAGGAGGAGAAGGAGGACGAAAGCAAAAAAACAAAGCAAAGAACATGTCATTTCAAGGATGAAGAGAATAAATATTTATGGAATTCTTTAGTGCGTGGTCTTATGCAATGTCGTAGGTGCGAAAGCTAAACGTGATATCAACAAAGTCTGAAGGATGGTACGCTGCGTTTGGATAAGGACGAGTACGAGAGCCAAATTCGTCAGCGTAAACATGGGGGCAGAGCTTTGAAGTGGAAAAAAAATTTGAAAAATAACCTCGAATGGAGTCTTACTATTTCACAAGTCCTTGGAGGAAAATGAATCGCGACGAAGGACTCTTTTGGGGGCCTTTTGTATTAAAAACTTGCAGTAATCGCTTACGGTGATAGGTTAAAGGGTTCCTTCTAGTTTGTTGCCTTTATAGCAAGTCGTGGTGGAATCATGGTGTAAAGCCATCTCCTGCTGGTAGACAAGGTTTTCCTTTCCACGAAGTGAGTGGTTATTCAATAGAGACATAACAATTTTGGATTTTTATGCAGACCTATCCTTCAATGTTTTTTATAGTCCGTCAATGTCAAAACTTCAGTTAAGATTTACATTTTTGTTCTTGTGAAGTACGAGAACCAATAATGTTTGAATATTTTTGAAAATTTGACCCCCAAATGGCCAGAAACAATCCTAGTGATACAGGCTCACTCGTTGAACCTAGGAAACATTGTCCTGTGAAACATGTCCTTGATGTGAACTAAATCTAGTTTTGGAGGGATTTTTGGATGCCATTGCGTTTCCTAAATAGAAAAGTTCTAAGTTTCGATGATTCCATAATATTTGGGGACCCTTCACCATTCAAAAACTGTGGTTAACTTCAAATTATTGCCTGACCAGTATAAGGTTCCTTCATTTGAAAATGTTTCTCTGTTGTGGATGTGCTTGAATTTCACAACATAAACATGCAGCTCGAAGGACCATCAGGACCAAGCCGCTAATTATTTAACCAATATGCATTCAACTTGAAACCCATATGTGGCGGTTCTCTGTAATCGGTTACACGCCCCGTTTTGTTGATATTTAATTCCCAACTCCATGTGTTCTCCTCTGTCAAATTTCTGACATTAAAAACATTTCACTGCAATTTATGACATCCGTTAGCCCTCCTCCCACATTCCACATGCACATTCCTCAACATCCTCACGTGCTAAAACTGTCAATTGATCGCATTTCAAGCCCGCACATAAAAAAACGAACAACACGGCATTACCGTCAGTTTTATTGCATCAAAAATGCATTCAAATAGCAATAAATTCCGCCGCACTTCCTCGAATTGTTGTGAATTCCAGAAAAAAAGGACCCCCACCCAACCATTGTGTGCAAATACGACATAAGCATCGCATTAAATCAACTGTCCGAAAATTAACGACCAAATAAAAGGCAACGAGCAAAAAAAACCCATGATATCCTGGCATAAAGTTCCTGCAGAATTATAAATCAATTCCCACAAACAGGACTAAGTGCGACTTGGCAATGTGATGCCAGGATGATAACTACTAATGCAATTTGCCCGAGTTATGAAAATGTGAAATTGTCACAAGCAAGCAACAAAAAAATGTTTAATTCATTCGAAAACACACGAAAATAACGTTAATTGCTCGAAAATTACCCCAAAAATTTAGACTCGGTCTGGCCTGGAGTGGGGTTTTAATGTTTCAACATTAAAATAGAACACAAAACGACGCTTAAACGGGCCTGTTAATGGGCGTTTGTATGCCTGTCCTTGCTGGGTCTTGTATATAGCTGTGGTGTGTCATAGAATAGGCTGCGTTAAATAGTTTCGAGAGGGGAGGCTTACTACTCTTGTCCACTGAAATATGCAACAGACATTTGATTTAATGAAGTATAGGCTTTATGTACTGCGTGACGGATGTGACGGATGGGTAATGGATTGGACATATGACCGAGGGCTAGATTGTAGGCTGAGCGCGCTGGTAGACGACAGTGGGATGTGACATAGCATGGAAGTTATTAGACGAGTTTGATGGATGCACTGAGTAGATACAAAAGCATATCCTTTTTGGAAATGTTTCAATGTCACGTCCTGTGACAGGTAGGGTATTGTTCAAATTAGCGCCACGTTAATGTGAATGTTATTAGACGTGGATGGGATATGAGTAGAATCATTGAATGAAGGGCTTTCCTGTCCACTTTCTAAATGAAACATGAAATCTGGAAAAGTACCAGAGACTAACACTGAAAATTGTGCCATGCCCTACTCTCTCCATCGTTAGAAGAGTTCTAAACAAACTCATACTCCATAACCTTTCAACAGAGGCAAACACTAGTCTGTGTCCAACTGCTTCTAAACATCCCACAACTTGGGACACAGGAAGATACGTGTGCCATTCCCAGCAATAAGGAGTAAAAACTTAATGGAGTCGGTTTGTATCGCCCTAATCCTAGAATCGGGACACACTCGAACTGACGGTTCAAAAATGACAAATGGCTTGATGGATCTAATTACGAATTTTCAGCAATTATTAGGACGATCTCCTCAAGCTTTCAAGAAGAAATTCATCCACTCAGCCTTTGTACCAGAGAGTCCACCAGAAGAAACCTTAGAACGTCAGATAGTCAAACAGGCCTAAAAGCTGTTAAATGCCTTTACCAGTTCAAGCTGGTGTCAAACCATCTCCAGCACATAATAGAATTACACAGGTCTGGGTCCTCCGTCACGAAGATATCCTTATCTACCTTCTTAGCAAGCTATCCAGAAATGTGTGCAATCTCCATGGGCTTCGAGCCCAAATAAAGATTGAAATGAGCTACTAAGACTCAGAATCTTCCCCAAACCTTGCGACCAAATCCAACAATTTCTGTAAAAGGGAGGCCAAAGTCATTCTATCTACGAATAACTTTCTAACAAGTCGTTGCTACCTTGTCTAGAAAATCGGCATTAGTCTGAAGGGGCATCTGGGCTCTGGAACTGTCAACCATATTTTGTGTGACTGTCTTGCCATTGCTCGGGACAAGTTATAAGATATATCAATCCTTAGTTCCATTGTCTTAGCTGGTAGAGACTCAGCTACTCTCAAGAGGAAGCTATCTCTGAAGAGGATGGAATAACAAATCTCCATGATGTCGAAGTGATTCATGAGACAATCTATAAGGGAATTAGAAGAAAGGGTATTTTCCTTTTATCCTGGTCTATGAAGGCTACTCTAGGCTTCGACTTTACAAATGGAACCAAGTACCATAATCAGAGGCATTCTCTCCTCAACTATCCCTACCAAGGTATAATGCTTCTAAGGGGATAGGGAAACTCGAATCTTGTTTTAAAGCTGAAATGGTGATGGGGCTTAACAAGCTTGTCCTGTTCTAATGGAACACAGCGACTGAAGTTCTGAAACCAGTAACCAACGATTCCACTTTATAGCCACTTTAGCTCAAGTACCAGGATAGGTAGCACATACTGCTAAATTTGTATGAACGCTCGATTGGATCAGCTCCACGATTTCAGACCCAACACTGGTCTCCACGGCGCCTTCAGTCACAAAGTTGTATCTCCACCACGTGTACCATCCTTCAGACCCATAAAACTCAACCAACCAACCACATACATATCCCAAGTAGGCTACATCCTTCCCCGAGTTGACTCATTTCTGCTCGAAATAAAAGGATATGCAAAATTAAGTGGCAACAAAATAAAAATTACTCCTCTATTCCCGTTTTATGAAGTGACACCGTCACGCAAGGCGTAGAAAACTCTTTAGCATACAAATTGCGATCAATAAAACTAGATGGCGCTAACAGTCGCAAATAAAAGCCCAACTACTTCAAAGAAAAAGGGGGCCCGACAGCCCAAAAAAAAACTCCTCTAATCCAATGAATATCTCATTTGCAAAGTGAATCACCGAATGACCAGCCACTCCTCAGGACTAATCCCGGCCAGCCACCCCCAAGCACCTCAACTCCACGGGGGACAGCTCTGCAACTCCTCACATCATCACACGAATCATCGGGTGGCATCCATGATACTACCACTCCCAGGTGGCAAGGCGGCGGCGGCCGTAAAGCATTCACTTGCGAGTTATTACATCCCACTATGCAGTCGTAGTCCTCCAACCAAAATACTAAATTATACAAAATCCCCATAACGCCAAAAAAAAAAAAATGGAAAATTTTCAAATCCAAGCTCGACCTCGGAGGTTATGCAGAAAAATTATACGTGCGTAGCGGGGAGCCTAGCTGCAGTAGTAGGACCGTCTGCGGTGGCACTCATGTTCTGCGGCACGTTTTACGTGCGTTCGAGAGCTTGTTAGCAATTGTTATGGAACGAACGCTCCACTCCCGGGGATGGGGGTGCAAAATATTTATTTTAATTCACACATAAATAAAATTGGGGTTAATGCGTGTGGCGCGCGTGGTATTAAACTTTCACCTGATAAAAGGCCCACGGAATCTGTACGGGAGAGTGTGTTGTGAGAGAGTTGGGTTTTTTGTGCCACGTTGTCGGTTTTGTTATGACGCCGTGAATTTGTTATTCAATTTTGCATTAATTTATTGTGCGAGATTGTTGTTTTTGGCTTTTTTTTAGAGACACAGAGAGAGAGGGAGAGAGAGAGAGACTGGCTGGACATTAATAGTAAGGCCAGTTGGGAGGTGGGCCGATAGTATGCAAATGATATGCATAGTCGCGAGCGGGGTAGAAACGTGTGTATCTTTGGAGGATTTTGTGAAAATTTCACGAGGATTTACAGAAATTAATTTAAATCGGGGATTTTACGTTACGGGAATGAATGGCAATGCGATTGCATAAATTTTAAAGGTGTCACTGGTGGCGCAGAATTAAAGAGGGGATCATTGGGAGCTCTTAAGCCAATTGTTTCGAAATGGAATTCGAATTTTGAATTGAAATGGTGTTTCCGATGGATTTTGTTCTAATTTTGATTTTGGAGGAGAGTATGGTGTTGAATTTTATAGAAACACGCGTGCATCCACGCATTGAATAGAGAAACGATTGGTAGATCGAGGACTATCTCGACAGTCACTGTAAAATCATAGACGCAGGCGTTCAGGCGATGCAGATACATACATTATGATTCGAAACGATATCGTACCTTCCTTAGACGTAAGCTGGTTATACCCGATGAGTTACTAGACACATCACTGCATTTCTTTGGATTCTAGGACACAGCAGCATTCCGGAAAACAAACGGTCGAACAATTTAACAAGAAAGAGGTCTGTTCTATCGACCCTAGTTCTTGTTAAATCCAATATAGAGCAAACCTTCCGTTTCCGTAGTCGTTTTTCCAGGCAACTTTGGAAAAAACATGAGAATACAAACAAATCCTAGCGCTTAGCAGGCCCAAGCTTCGAAAGAAGTATGAAACTAGACACTGATGGCCATTGCGAGCCTATGGTGATACGTACGTAGAAGACAGTGCATCTCTCTTTTCATGGAAATGTCCAAACCTGTGCAGAACTAGGAAAACGAAAAACTGGGCGATCCGCAACACCGTCAGGGAGGTTCAGGGAGGCTCCTTAGCCCTCTCCCAGCTACAAACTAGATTTTCTCTTCGTTTTTAGGTTACCCACGACAAAGCTTCACCATGGATCCAATAGCCATTCGAGTGCTGACTAATTGTGTAACTAGCTTTCTATCTAAGAACCTTACAAAGGCATTCCTGCCTTGATCGTGTGTAGGCTCACGAAGGCTCCGATTGACTGGAATATCCTGGAGACTCTAAGATAGTTCGACAGTGAACCATTAAACAAACGGCTGAGCTCCTCGATGACCATTTGTCGATGATTTCAGAACATACGCTATCATCTGAGTTCGAAAGATTAGTCGTGAGGTACTTGACAAGATTGTGTCACTCAAGCCTATGGTCTTTCAATCATCTGCTGGTGTTGTCCATATGAAGAAAGTCCTGTCTCTACCTTTGCTACTCCAATTCAAACTTTGAAGGTTTATCACCCTCGCCTCCAAGTAAGAACGAATCTCCAAACTCCAAACTACAGACAGTCTCTCACCACAATCCCATTTCAAGTCTCGACTTCGTCCCTCATTTAAGCCATCTCCCGATCAACAGTCGAAACTAACCACACAACGCAACTTTATTACTTTCGCACACTGCACTCGATCCCTCGTTCCCAGTCTAATGACAGCATCCTTGTTGTCGTCCATTTTCAATGTCCGCTCATGTATCCTGCGGAATTTAATCCAAAAATTGTTAAAATTAAGAAAGTTTTCATCTCTCTTTCGGAAGGCGAAGCAAGGCAAATGAAAAAAATCGCTTTCCTTGTGTTATTAACTCTCGTTACGGATGTCTGTATGTGGAGGTCCTTGTATGGTTTTTCAGAAAAGACGGTTGAAGAACAAGCACAAAACTAAACTTTCATCCGATTAAGTTTTTCAATCCTTTTTCTTGGCGTCTATCGTGTTTCCCCCGTCGTCGTCGTCGTCGTCACAACGACGAAGGAAAATATCTTCAAAAAGGATTTCATATCCTTGCAATGCCCACAAAAATAGAAAAAAAAAAGAACTAAATTTACCCGAAAGGAGTTTGTTCAGGCTCCACAAGGACTCCATCCTTGACAGATGTTTACACCATCACCATTACCACCATCACTCGTACCAGTGCCACACCATCTGAAGGAGTGAACCAACATCCGGTGAACAAGTTCTCATCTTGCTTAGCGGTCAGTTGGTGGTCGGCTTCTGTTCTTCCGGAATAGTTTCTTTCTTTTTCATTTTTTCCCCTCTCTCTATCTCTCTCTCTCTGTCTCTCTGTCTGTATCTTAGGAGAAGTCCCCTTCAATCGTTGTTTTTTGTGGCTTTCCGTTAACAAATAGTCGGTTAGGGTAGGTAGAGTATGGTGTTCTCGCCAACCACCCCCCAAAAAGGGGTTGAAATATGGACATCATCATCCCCAGCCCCTCTATGTTGTGGCTTGTGAATTGCGGTCCGAGGTTTTGGTGTTTTAAGCAGTTTTCTCTTCGTTTTTACGATTGAAATTAATTGTTTGGCTTTGTCCTCCTAGCCGTCCTAGTCGTCCTAGTCGTCCTAGTCGTCCTAGTCGTCGTTGTCGTTAAACCGATGTCCTAGCCGATGTTGTTGATACTGGCCTGGAGGTAGGTTGGTTGCTTTTTTTTGTTTCCCCCGTCTACAGTGTGTAGAAAGAAAGGATGTGATTATGTGATGACCCGAAGGCCTCTTTGGGTAAAAACAATAAACCTCTGAATCACTGCTACTCTTGCTTCTATGCACTCAGAGTAAATAGTTCGAAGTTTATCTAAGCTGATGATACAGACCGAGATACGACGATTAAATGAACATTTTTAATCCTTCAATGAGTCTCCGTAATTCTATCCTAACACTTCCTGGGGGCATCAAGCTGTCAAGTAGCAGGGGAACAAGATTCCTTTTAAAATGATGCCTTCCACGCTCCTATGTCGAGTGCTTCGATCTTATGACACATTTAGGAAGTGAAGAACTTTGCTGAGATTAGTTTACTGAAGGAAGGGGTATCCTTTTTTTTGGAAATCACCCAGGAGGTGGTGTCGAAATTTGATGTGGATTGCAGCGGGGTGCTTGTGAAATGCATGGTGCAGTCCTAGTTGCATTGAAAAGGATATTAATTTTGAAAGCAGTGCTTATTAAATTTTTGATTAAATTAATTAGAAATGCTGTGGAAAGGATGCCTCTGGAAAGGATGGCGTTAATCATAATTCTTTCATTTAAATTGTATGTCCATGCGGGGACTGTAGTTTTTCATTATCGTTTCATTGTTTCGTTGGAAGGTAAGTATCTATGAAGGCTATTCCCCTTGCTGACCTTAGTAGCAGGGTCGCAATGGAATCTATACATCGTTGAAAGGTAAGTATCTGTAAAAGCCATTCTCTTTGCAGACCTTAGTAGCATGGTCGCAATGGAATCTACATATCGTTGGAAGGTAAGTATCTGTAAAAGCTATTTCCTTGCAGTCCTTGGTTGCAATGGAATCCATAGATCGCTAGAAGGTTAGTATCTGAAAGAGCCATTCCTCTTGCAGACTTTGGTAGCAAGTCGCAATGGAATCTATATATAAGAGCAACCAGTGTCAACTCCTTAAGTGCATCTACCCCAACACCAACAAGGAAAAATCATAGTCACCGTCATTAAAACCACTGCAGCGCACTTACCACATTCAATAAACCGCCGCCAACGAGGTGCTTACCATCGAATGCACAACCATTCAGTCAGTTCATCGGAATAGTAAATTAGATACATTTGTGGTCACGCACCTTGCCTAGAACTAATAAAAACCCACCTAGCACTTACATTTTATCGCCCCGGCAATTCACATGTGAACGATGTGTACCCTCACCAACAGTCAAGTCATTTCAACTTTCAATTTGATCCTTTTATTGCCGCCTCCTCGCCCAAGGACTTAACAACACTATTTCGCTGGTCGTTATATGTTAATTTCACTTTACGCGCTGCAATAAAACCCCACCCAAAGCATTTTTCCATTCTATTCGTTCAATTATCCTTCTCCTCGTACGCTATCGTATGCAAAATAACCTCACTTATGCAAAAGAAATGACTCGTTCTAAAACCCCAAGTCCTGACTTAATTAAAACTCCCTCGTCGTCCTTTCGTCCTTTTTTTTTTTGTTGGAAGAAAAGAAAGAGATATACAGCGAAGCCATATTCTTAGAATTGCACCAATAATCATGCCAATAACGGTTTCCATATTATGCAAATTGCATTTCATTCCGCAGCCAGTCCTTAATAAATGTGCAAGGATACAAAAACCGGGTAAGTATATGTATCTAGAATGGAAACATCAGCTGGATGAGGCTTCGGAAGGAAACCAAATGCAATCTTCGCGAGATATTGCCATTCCTACACATCTTGTAACGACATTCACATGCATTCGTACACCCGGAGAGTAGGACAAAGTTGGAGGAACTGTTGCTGAAAACAGTTTTTATGTCCTTGCTACTAAAAACTGGGAGGAAAAAAAACTTTGAAATAATAAAAAAAAAATGCTCCCGCGTACATGGTTTAGTTTTTTCTCCATCGTTGAGTAAAGTGAAAAGTTTTGAATGTCCTTCGTTTGGCTATGCTCATCTACATCCCAGTGTGTTGTGCAGTTATGAGCCAAACACTAAGTGACTGAGTGAGTCCTGTCGTAGTGGCATTTCCAGCGCCACCTGCTTTCGTATTAAATGACGCGCGAGCGAGAGAAAGCATCAAAAAAAAAAAAACAGAAAAAATGTTGTAAAGTGAGGAAATTTTTTCCATTTTGAGATGACCTCAAAAAAACTGCGAGTGGCCCATAAAAAACGGGACGCAATTGCCCCCTGGGGGGGGCGATGCTGATGCTGGACGACCAGGGGCGGTGAGAAGTTTCAATTACAACTTTTGTGAGGATATCTCCTCTTTCTCTCGGAAGCTACTTTGTGATTTCCATACCGTAAAAACGGGATAAGTTTTGGGAAAGTTTTTTTTCGCCTTTTTTTTGTTTTTTTGCTGCTCGTTTGCATTAAATTTTTATCTGTTTTCGATTTTTTTTCTTCTCCCTCTCGTCCTTTTTTTTTTTGAGGATGGGAGAGCTATACTTTTCTTTTTCTTCGAGTTTTTTTTTTTTGTATTTTTTTGTAGGTTAAGGATATTTTTCAACGCATCAGCACATTAGGAACGAAGGATATCTTTTTTATGATGCGGCAAGGCATTCATTCATTCGGTTGTGTATTGGAAAGAAATTATGGAGGGGATAACCGAAGGAGAACAAAAAAATTGCCATCGTCGCCAATTTCAATTTAAAAAGAGATTTAGTATTATAGTGGCGGACGGTCAGGGCCGGAGTGACCATCGAAGGAGGATTTTAAAGGAGTAACAGGTTTTGGTAAGGAATTTAGTCCTTGTGCAGAGGAAATTGTTGCATGAATCAGTGCGCTACTTCCATTCCAAGTACACATAGATGTCGTTACGGTCTACATGCGTGAAGTTAGTTGCGGTTTGTTTGAGATCTCAATCTGTCAATACCTCCCATGTCATCATAAAGATGTATAAGTTAGAGCAACCCTCTCGATGATGCAGCTCATTTCAGGTTCGAAGGAGAGCAGGCCAAATAGTCGAGCTGTTGAAGTAGTCCTTGTTTTCTCTACAAATAGGTCAGTCAATTGGCTACCTTCTTCGCTTGAATCTCGGAGATTATGACCGAAAAAGATGGATCAAGACAATCAACATCACAACTCTAAGTTAGAGTATCGTATCCTTAGGCCTAACTGGTGCTAGGTTTAAGCAAAATCACAGAGTCCTTTGAATGAGCACAACGAAATGTATTTGTATTCATTTTAACCCCTCTTTGGACAAACACCGTCCCATTACATATTTTTTTTTTAAATAAACTGGCGCCCGACGCAGTTCCACCTCAACTTGCTCCTGTTCTGCTCGCTCGCCATACATTCATTTTTCTTCTTATATCCTTTTATGTAGTTTAGTTGGAAAATTTACGATCTTCTTTCGGCTCATCTGTCTCGTCGTTTCGAAGGTGATTTAAATTTGTTGTTCTTTCGGCTCTTGGGTTTTAATGATGGTGGCAGGCGGGCGGGTGGAGGTCGCGCATCATAAAGGACACGCATGTATGTAGTACGTGTTTCTTGCTCCAAAATATGTGTGACGAATCTCCATCTACGCAAAACTGAGCAAACGTAGCTATAAAAAAAAACCCCCCAACCAACACACAACAGAAAAGTGGAAAAGTTTTGCAGACTTTTTGTTTTTTTTTTCGTTCTTTGTTGCCATAGCTGTTTCTTTTATGAGGGATCCATTGCGTGTCAAAGGATCGGAACAAGGATAAAAGATTGTTATAATGCGAACAGAGCGGTATCCTTAGAAAAAAAAACAAAAAAACAGAAACTGTGAACCAAAAATCTTTCTCCGCGTTTTTTTGAATTTATTTCCATTTTCCTCTGACATGCGTTTGTGTTTTCATATTTTGTTTCTCGGGGAAAAGGAAAACTTTTGCTACTCTGTGTTCCATGTCTCTTTATGTGTCCTGCGGCAATTGAAGAGCATAACACAAAAAAAAGTAAAGCAAAAAACTTCTAACCAACATAAAACAGACACTTTGCAGAGCAAGAACAGCAGACGAAAACAACACAAAAATAGGATGCGTTTGAATTATTTTCGTTTTTTATGTCCTTTCCGTATTCTATTCGAGAGAGGAATACGCACTGAAACGGAAAGTGTCGTACACCCCCAGCCGCTGTTCGCAAACCTACTCGTATACACGACAGGAGAGGGGCAATCTTGTTTGAGTAGTTTGCAAGGATACAAATTTTCTTTTTTTTTTTCTTTTTTTCGCATTCGCAAACCATGTAGGATGGCTGGTTGTATTGTGTGTTGTATGTCGGGGAGGACATCGATTTGAAATCTGTGACTCAATTGAATTATCCTTTTGGGTTAGTTGGGTGGTGTGTTCCGGTTCTTGTACATAGTTTCAAATATTTTATTGCGGGTGTAAATTATGTGAAAATATGTGTGAATATTTGAAGAGAGAGAGGGAGAGAGTGGGAGACTTCCGCATGCATGCACATTTCGAAAAAGGATATTCGAAGCAATTGAAGAATAAAATATACGTATTTTGTAAAGTTATGATGGTGTATTTCATTTCCTATGTCAAAGTGAGAATGCACAAGTTTAGAATTCTGGAGATTTATCCTTTTTTTCTCTCTTTTCTCTTGTTCCTCTGGACATTTCTATCGAGGATGTACATATGCAGGGAGTTATGTGCTTTTCAAGGGGAACAGTTGAAGTATTTCGAAGTTTTGTGTACAAATTGAAAATTGGTTTATGTCGTCGTCCGTCGTCGAGTTGAATTAAACAAATGGAACTGTATAACTTAGGAATGGAGTTGGAGATATTTTTCTTTTGGAATTACGAAGTATATTTCAAGTTGTATGAATTGATAACCAGATATGACGAACTTATCGATGTCCATTCATGGCTCAGAGATGGTTTCGACAATGGTAGTGATAGGAGGAACATTGAAGTCTTTTATTCTCTCTTTTTGCCTGAATTGGCCTTGAATGTGAAGTAAGGCTTTTGTTGTACATTAAGACAAGACTATTGCCTCTAAGTTGGTGGTTAATACATCTCATTCCCTTGAAAAATACTGCAAAGGATGCAAAGGATGAGCGCCGAAACGTCGAGGCATTCTCTCTAACATGAGACTGTGCCTATGCTTAACCTTTTAAGCGTTTCTGTAGGTTCAAGTTACACCTGAAGAGTCTACGTGCAGTAGAAGGATGCATGCGTCCATTCTGGAATATCTTTGGAGATATTGAGGCCAAGGAGACAGTTAAGGACCGAAATATTTGATCAAGTTCTGATATGAATCCGAATATTCCTGGGTGGTCTTAACTAGGCTTTCTGAAATAAAATCAGAAATTCTAAAGAGAGTTGCCAGGGGATATCATATTTCACGTTTTTTTTCCAAATTGTTTGCAATGGAAGTTCCTATGGACTGCTTGTTTCAATTTTGGGCCTCAAATACCTTTTCTTGATATCATTCCTTGACGTTGTTCGAAAATATAGCTTGTCATGGATTCAGATTTCTAATCTTTAGCAGAGTTTCATGAAGCAACCGAACCCTTGCGCGATTCAAGAAAAGACCTCAGAAGGAAACCTGAACCATCAGCCAAAGCTATGTTCAGACGACAACCAGATCTGCAAATATTGTCAGATCCGCAAATTTGCTGCCAATTGGTGTAAATGACCTGACAATGACAAATTAGTTTTTACAGCGTCAAACTGTCAGTCCACATAGCTGTTAGATTTTGTCCCAATTTCGGCAAATTTTTTGTCCGATGTATGGTCTGACAATTGTCTGACATCTGATTTGCTCCAAATTTGTCAGACATAAATTGGTAGTCCACATATACTTGGGACAAATCTTTCATTTGAGGATCTGACAATACTTGTAAATCTGACAGTTGTCTGCATAAAGCTTAAACAATATCAACCACAAGTCGGCAAAGAAATGTTGTAGTGTCATAAATTCAAACTCTACTCTTCCTTGATACTGTGAGATACGTGGAAGCCATAAGTGTGGTTTACATTGCCACTATAAGAAAAAAAAACATACAGAATTAACAAGAAAAACAAGGATTAATCTTTCTAAAAATAGGATGATTCTAAAAATGGCTTGTCTGAGTGTGCGAGTTTGTAGTATTTTCTTTTCCAATCAACTTGCTTGAAAGTCTCTCAATTTGAATCTTATTTTTAGATAAGATTGGATCCCATCTCATGATCAAAACATTTTTTTTTACTGTTTAGACTTCATTTGTACCTCAAATTGTATAGCGAAATCGTCCTTCAAAATAGGACCCTTCTGCAAAACCACAATATCTTTTCCAACTCTCTATCTACCCTCTCCTTCTCCCTGAAAGTCATGCCTTTTCTTCAAAATTTTAGCACATGTCATCTATTCAACGAACTGTCAGTCACACACAAACTCACGATTGAAACTCACGTGAATGACTGAAAGATTTTTGTTGAATAAAAAGGCATTCCTCTGTCGTCATTTATTTATTTGCTTTTCATTTAAATAACAAAGCAAAGCTTCTAAAGTTTACACAACAAATAATCCCTAACGCAGTCATGTCTGGCAATACTGCTGAGCTTGCATCTGTCAAAGTAATCCCGCTCGCCAAGCTCTAAGCGCTCTCATACGAGTACAGTTCCGTTAGTATGAGTTGTTTGCGCACAAAATGTTTGCGTGTGGAATATTCTCTGCGTGAAAAAATTAAAATAACCAAAAAAATATTAAGTCTTGCGGCGAGTTAATGGATTCATTTTGTTCGTTAAGAGGTTCTCTGTAGAATTTCGGTCAAATATCCTTCAAATCTCGAGGATTTAATGGTAAATTTGTTGTTGATTGGTCCTGATGAAGCTCCTTTTGAATTTCGCATGCGGGTACATCGCAGTGTCTAGAAGACAGTCTCTTGGCTTTTTTATGGAATTCACAGGAGAATATTCCACTCGGAAGTCGGGAATGGGACTGTGTTGTGTCCAACATGATCCGGAACACGGATAGCATGTATTTGCGTAGCTCTCTCCGGGTCTTCTCGAGCTTGTAATCGATTTCGCGTGCACCGTGACAAGGAAGTAGCCTTCCATCCAAAGTCAAAGCGCAGTCGTCTGTTAAGAAATCGCCTTGTGGCCGGAACTCGGTTTCCCGTTCTCGGGTCCGGAGTGGATTGTCCATCCTTGGTGCTGTGAAAAAGTAGTGTCTCTCCAATCAGTGCATTTTCTGTATCCCTGTGCCCTCGTCTGCCCATGAGTGTTTAGCTTCCTCCAGGAATCTTTGCCCAAAAAGTGTGTCTACAGCGTTTCGTGGTTTAGTGAAATTGAGAGGTCCTCCTCCATCTCTGAAAGTGTAGTCAGTTCTCTCCCCGAAGGTCATGAGCCTTGTGTCACGACATTAGTGGCCAGTGTCTTTGTCTCATATAGTGCCGAGTATGTTTGTGAATGCCATCAAGATCCATCAAGATCTCAACGCCAGTGAGCATCAAGAATCTATTTGAATGCATAACTTCAAGACAGTTAAGGTGAGTCTATGTTCTACACAAAGTTAAATTCTCTAAATTTGTAGATATAGTCCCATCTAAGGTCATAGTCTATCCATTTACTCAGTCCTCTCTTTCACTATTTGCTTGTCGTCCTGTAAACTTAAAGGTAGTTGCGGAACTCAGGCTCTCAACTCTTTCTCTTTCTCATGATACCTCTTGATCTTGTCACTATCTTGTTCTTCTGTATCATCTGAAGCTATCTGCCGACACTGATAGAAAATGGTTGGATAGGTTGGACAGATTCACGACTGATTCTTATTGTTTCCGTTTACGCTCAGGAAGGACATGAATGACTCAATACCGCAAGGTTCTTACGACCATTTATGCGTGCTTCCCTGGACACCTTCTTCTTTCTCTGTAGCAAGTTTACAGGCCTTGCAACTCTCTAGAATGTCTGTATCTAAGTTTCCAAATGATGTCAGGAAGAAACAGACGGCTATCTAGAGAGTTTTTGAAATTGAAAAAGTCTGTCTCCAAAAAGTTAGCCACATCCTAGCTAAGAATATGCAAATATCACGCTCTTTCTCATGACAGAGTCTCCTTGATAGTCGCTGACTTTGCCTGTAAAACGCTGCAGTATTCTGCAGGCACATTCCTTCGCTAAGTTCCTTGAAACAAAACTTCGTACTCTGGCACTTGTGTAAGGTAAAGAGCGGTCTTATAGCTGGCTATAGTTGCCCGTTTCATATCATGTCTGGTAAAGGTATGAAAACCACTCTCACATCGTTCCAAATAGTTGGTAGGACTTTGGCTACTAGGCATCCTTTCAAGGGGCAATGGTTGCCTATGGTTTGCTCATTTCAATGGCTACTGGAAAATCCTCTAAGCCCTTGGTCTTATATTGTATCAAGACTTGCCTTTAAGTGTGGAATCATATTTAAGCAGATAATTTCGTTGACAGATTCCTTAGGCACTATTTGGTAAGACAAACGAAGGCCTTGGGCTCCCATTACATGTCATGGTACTGGCTACTTTGACATTAAACAGAACAGACCCAAGCTCGTTCAATTTGGGACTAGAAAAGGATCTGAGAATGCCTGTTCTCTTATCCTCGAAGTGTATAGTCACACAGGGTTTATAGGATCTCGATTCGATTCTCAGAGCCACTGACATTGACAAGTTCTCTGTGTCAGTTTAAGAGATGTTCTATCATGAGCCAGATGATAGGCTTTAACTGGGCTACCATGATGGTGTCACGAGGGAGAGTGTGAACAAGAAATATGCATTAAAATCGTCGCGATTCGCAACACGTATCTCTCGCTAAACGCTTGAGTGGTAGCCCACTGGTTGACCTTTCTCCATGTCTTTACATCGAAAGCATTTACTTTCCCTTCCACCAGTAAATTACAACTGAATACATCCCTCGAAGGATGTCCACATCGATTACTTTCTTTTAACCGTAAACGCCATCATAAAAATGTCAATCGAAGCTCAAGTGCCCATTATGGCCAGACACAATTTGCAAATTACACACATCCCGTGTGTCAGTAAACTTTCAATGACCCTGAAAATCCTGCCAAAAATAAATAAACCCACACGCACTAATTAATTAATAAACCCCAGCCTACACAACAATACAAATACACCTTTAGCGTGTTCAATTATTTCGAGTGCCACTACAATCATCTCCCTTCGGCCATAACACTTCACCCAGGACCACCAATGAATCCTGAATTCATAAAATGAAAATCACTCATAAACACACCACAAACAATGATTAACAAAAACAATTCGTTTCGGAACGTGAAAAATATTAAAATGTCCTCGATCAGGCTCCGATTCGCAGTTCGAGCGCACACACACTCTCTGCAAACAGCGAAGGCCGTCCCAGGCTCCAGCTCCTATAATTGCTTTTAAACACCCCCAGACAACACACATATAAAATAATAACACCGTCATCAATTAAATTAAACGAATTTAATTGGCATAAAAAAGTGAGAAGCACTCAAAATAAAGTTAAAACAAAAAAAAAAACAAGCGGTCCAACACGGCTTGGAAACCATTGGAAACCTCTTTATTACCCACTCAGACAGATGCAAAACTGAATTAAGTACATTTCGCGTATCATACTCAGACGGACAGACCCTGTGTCTGTATTTGCATTATTTTCGTTTTATTCCCTTCGAAATATTGTTATTAAAACAAAAAAAAAAAAGAGAAGAGAAGAGAAATACATTTTAACAGAGAATTGTTGTTTTGTGAATTAAAAAACAAAAAGTTAAGTGGAAGCAATAATGGAATTACAAACACCCACAGCAGCAGACGCTCGTCCCAAATGTCGTCCTTGCAACACCGGCTCCCTGTCATTATTATCATCATCACCTTCATTTGGCGAAAGCTGGACGCCGCCGCCACCGCCACGTCCAGGTTGGTTTATTAGTTACGCGGTACGCCCAGCCCCTGGGTTTTAACATATTTTTGCACATTATTTGGAGTAATTTAACTGCTACGCGAAAACTCACACAAAAAAAAAAAAGAAACAAAAAAGGTAAGAGCCTCGCGTCGGGCGCCACTTTCCTTTGAAAAGTCACTTTGTTTCGGCATGTCCTGTGTTGCCAATTGCTATTGATGCTGTAAGTGAGATGTAATTAAATGCACGCGTGCACCACAGCCGCAATTTTTTTTTTCTCTCTCTCATTTACGAATGCGGTAATTTGCACACAGAGGAGAGAGGATGAAGGACGAAAAGGGCGAACGAACGAGATAATGTGCAAAAGGACTTTAATTACACCGAATAGTACGCGGTGCAATTGCTTTGGTGGCATAATTTCATTTGGCGGCTTAAATTCGAGGGCCATTCTATATTTGCAGCCGTTACTGTGAATGGGTCAGTCTGAGGCGCTTATGCGGGGTCCTTAATCCAGGATCAATTTGAGCGGCGATTAAGTAAATTATGGATTATGAATTGAATGGCCGGGATTACGAGATATTAATTAGGAGAAATATTAAAATTACTTCCTGTGGCGAGTTGCACTTTACGGCCGGCTTAAGAGCTGCAGCCAATGTGAAGGAAATAAACAGAGGTTTCTGGTATAATGGATCCTACAAAGTGGAATGCAATGCTATCGTCCATGGCAGTGGGAATGGAAGTGGCACATCTTTGCTTTTCTGCTATAGAGCTGATGGCCTGATTGCTGAGCTATTCTAAGCTTCACGCAGGGAATGGCTTGGTACAGAGCATGTAGCTACTCATCTCCAAAATATGACCTGAACCTAGCTCATGTTCATCCTTACTCACTTGTGAGTCCTAAATGATGGATCCATATCAGTATGGTTTCAGGGCAGGAAAGTTCACCCACGAAAATCAGATTAATACCCACCGACTTTTCATCGATTTTTAAGGCGTCTATGACGGTACTGAAGATGGCAAACTGAAGGTATTACAGATATTCAAGAAGGGGTGTGAGAATGCCGCCTTGTGGGATGCCATTATTTACTGGTCTCTTCTAGGTTGGGTAGGTAGGTTGGGTGGGGTAGACTGCCAGTGAAAGGAGTGGAATATCACTTGGATCTCAACGGATCCGACAGATAAGCCGATGGCAGGAGCGAGCTATCTAAACCAGCCCGTTGTCGTTATGAAAGTGTGTCCTCATAACTCTAAGTAGAAAAAGATACATTTCTTACCCATAAATTGGCACCGTTTTCTGAAAGACGAAAGAAGGTTTAGGGACAGGCGGACCAGGATATCAGACTTGAAACTTCTACCCTATGTAGACTGATGGAAATCGGGTTCAAAGGTTTGTGGAAATGCCTCTAGGAATAAGGGTATGTGACGCATCTTTTATAGATGATAGTTGAAGTAGGGACCTATAATTGTGCTTATCTTAGATATTCCTTTTCGAAGAGGGCAGAGACTTAAAATTAGACAACTTCTACTTAGTCATAAGTATGAGTTGAGTTTCTTTGATGCCTAGGAAGTACTTTAAGCATAAGAAAGATGGTGTCTTAGTCCTTTTTTGTTTTACTTAAAGTTCTACAGGACCTACCTAGGGTTTAAGGTACTTCTCTCCTTAAAATGATTGCTCTTGCTTCTTAGGATGGCTGCTTTCGAGTTGCATTTTTTGTATTTTAGCTGTTGAGAGGGCAAACCTCTCCATCAGTGAAACAAGCTTCTCGCTCTATGGCACTGACTGGGTCCCAAGAGACAAGGTATGAATCGATAGCAAACTAAGCTAGTAAGCTGGTTTAGCTGTCTACCAATCTATTTAAAAGGATTTCGTACTGCCTGAATCGTGTCCTATGGGATTATTCGTTAGTGGATGGCCAATGTTCAAGAGGCAATGCCCCCCAAAATCGAACAAATAAATATGAAAAGTCAGTCCCAGGACCTCTCCAAAAGAACGTTCAACTGCCTACCGATTGCACGTTCCTAGTTGACTTGGTTCTCTGCA
This sequence comes from Xylota segnis, assembly GCA_963583995.1. Lineage (NCBI taxonomy): Eukaryota > Metazoa > Arthropoda > Insecta > Diptera > Syrphidae > Xylota > Xylota segnis. The sequence continues at coordinate 3,371,695 of OY757238.1, forward strand.
TTCAGGACTTCCTCCACGTTCTACTAAACGTCTATATCCATGAGAATCTATCCAATTTTTATCCTCAGATAAGTCAATGGCTATCCATAGCCTGTCCGGCTAACATGGTGTTCTTAGCTTGGTTTCAATATTTACGACTGGAACGAGTGGTGGTACCAGACATGCGGCATGTCCTTCCTCCGTCCGCATCGACTGGCTTTTCTGTTTCGCGCTGACTGGTGGTACTATCATCGTTGGTACCGCATCTGTTGGTGGTCGATCGTTAAAACCAAAAATTGGCCATTTTTAAGCTCACCCCATGGCCTGGATAATATTTTTTCGAAGGGCGCAAGAAAAAGAGGGCGAATGCGGTCTACCACTTTGTAGAGAGGAACAGACGCACACATAGAACAAGCCAAACGAGAAAACTTTACAAAAAAAAAAAACCGAAAAAAAAACGAATAGAAGTAATTTTTAGGGTGCGCTCCAAAGCACTAAACCGCCACCACCACCACCAACACCATCAACAGGACTCTTGGAAGCCAGTGGTAGCAGTAGGGAGGCTAAGGCAGGCGACAACTCTGAACTGAACCTGTGGGATGTGGATTTTATTATTATTGTCTCTCTCTCAGGGTGTTAAACAAAAAAAAAAGATATTCTTCTCTAAATTTTTACATCCTCCTCCTCTACAACGTACTATATACGAGTACGAGGATACCGCCGGACCAAAGTGTGGCGATGTGACAAAGCTTTGGTTAGACATGAAATGGAGAAAAAGTAAAGTAGAAAAAATATCGCCGAGAAAATTGGTTTTCCACTCTGCCTGCCCCCTTCTGCTTCATGCAAAAACCAAAGGACACTTAAATAAAATTCATTTACAGTTATGCTTTAGCATAGCATCTGCAGAATGAGCAGCGGCCATACTAGCTAGTAGTTGCACGAGAATGACGAGAAAAAGAGAGAAAAATCCCTCCGCAACCGTCAAACTCCAAATGGTTTGTCATAAAAAAATGTTTTATGCTGAAAGCATCATCCAGGATATTCCAGGATATTCATAGTTAAATATAGGAGCAAAGGAAAACTCCCATAAAAGCAACGCGCGTATCTGTACATAGGGCGGTTGGTGGATGTCCTGAATTTTTCGCTCGCGAAATAACCGCTAAACGTGAAGCCAGGATATTTGAAGTAAATTGCAATGGTGCTTTCGTTCACGTTCACGTTCATATGTTTTTTTTTCTTTTCATTTTTTAAACTATTTTTTGCGTAAACCCTTTTCCACTTTTAATTGGCTGTGGCTTTATAAGCTTCCTAGGGACACCGGTCGGCCGCTTGACCAGTGCTTGTAGTAACCAGGATAAGATCGAATTCATGACTGCGGCGTTTTCAATTTGGAATCATACACACAACCACACACACACACACATACACGGTATCTGAATGAAAGACAAACAGAGAACTGGGGCGGGGGGTACATCCATATATCCTGCGCCACTAACCAACGGCGACAAGGAATCATTGTCCTTAGTCAGCTAATCTGCGAAATGCTAGCAATTAACCGTTATTTATTGTGTCTGGCATAGAGGATTCTCATTGAAACAACCCGCATTCCCTCCACATACTCGTGCACTCGTACATTGATTGCTGCCATCGTCTCGATCTGATAAACTTTTCCCACTGAATGGTAATGGAAAGCACAGAAAAAAAGTACAAAATGTCAATTGGTTTTCATTTTTGTCGTCGTCCTTTATTTTTTTTTTTTTTTTTTCATTTCGTTTTGTCCTGTCGAGGTACGTGTTTAGATTCCCACTCCCCTGTCGAGACATGAGTCACGAAACACTCTGCTGCTGTGTGTGAAACGACTGTATCCAGAGTTCATTTATATTGGAAAGTCACATTCCTCCAGGACCCAACCACCACCTACATAGGTGATGACATTTATAAATTACACAGAATTAATTGGCTGTAAGCTGTGTTACATGCAAGCGGAACAGGATTTGCATAAAACTCCGTTTTTCCATGTTTCCTCTCGTTTATTTGTTTCTCTGTCTCTCGCCCGCTCTGTATTAGTGGGGCTAATAAAAATGTCTGGGGATGATAAGAATGTGTGAATAAGTGTTAAATAGGCTGGTAAAAATGGGTATTGTATGAAAAATAACGGTTGACGCGTATCCACGGGGGCGGGATGGCTAATAAATTGGATGAAATATATTTTACTAGAAATAGGTTAGATAAAGGTGAGGTGCGCGCAAAGTGATTATTAAAATGGTAACAGCGTGTGAAAGGGAATTGCTTTGGGATAAGTAAAGTGATGATTTGTAGTAGCGGAGGAAATTAGGGACAAAGTGGGTGTTGTTGTAAGCCACAGGGGAGAGAAGGCCATGTCTTGACCAAGCCTTGATTTTTACTTTCCGGTATGACCTAGTTTTACTAATAGATGCATGTCCCTGTTGGCAGAAGAGTATCTGTGGTGTGACACTCTTCTTGGTTTTAGGTTAAATGAGTTTTTTAGGCAGGCCTGGTGTTGGGCGCCAATTTTTCTGTAAACGAACCTATTTCGTAAAGGTTTGGTAATACTGTCGTGCCTTTAAGATACAGCAAATGGGATTTACCTTACTTAGAAGTTAAGGAAGAGTACTTTAGTTTGAGGGCAAAGCCAAAGTTCGATTTATCTTCGTTAGAAGAGGGAAATATTTCATCAATCATGGATCCACCTGATCCAGCTTCAAACTGAGACTAGTCAGCAGTAGGATGACACATCCAACTATAAAAAAAGATACAGTAGAGTGCACTGATTGTGCAATATTCAGTGAACCAGTTTTTAGAAGAAGATTGCCGCATACTAGCATTTCTTTGCATGAAACTCCGACGATGGGCGCCAGTTAATACAGTGAACGTCTCGAAGACGGTGACCTCTTTTAAGTCAAAAATCATTAAGAACTCAACAGGGGCCTCTCTTGTGTAAAGCTGGTTAATATCTGTGACAAGCTTCGTCAACGAGTCTTACAGAAATGTCATGCGTTGGGCGCCAGTTAGTCTTTCTGAGTTTTCTCTTCTTGAATTCAAAATTATGAAGTTGACGGTATTGGCTGTCAGTTTTCAATCATTTAAAAATGATTCGGTGTGTTCGGTCATTTAAAAATCTCGATGAAGAAGAGACATTTCGTTCTTCCTTCTGGTATGCATATGTTTTCAGGTAGTACTCCGAGTTGAGTGGTGTATCATCAGCACACACCTTTCTATAGAAAACTAGCTCAGAACTCATTTGAATTTAAGGAAAACTAAAGATGAAGTCGTGCTGATTCTTATTGAGAGTATGTGCTGCGATTTGGCAGAAATTTTACCCCTGATTGTTTCCTTGGAACTTGATTGCTCCTTTGAAATTAGGACGTTGTGATAAATCCTTGGGTGCTGCCATATTGTTTATTAAGATACTCGGCTTTCATTTTGTTGCCTCACTGTTTCGATATGTTATTCACTTATGTTGCTTTAATTTTGCAAAAGAAGAAGTGGTTTCAAGTTCCAGGATATCACAATTTCCTTGCTTTTCAAATCTTCATATGAATTGAAGCGTCTGCATCTTAACTTTCTTTTTTCAGTTATACTTCCGAAAGCAGCAGATTCTAGAAAGCAGCTTGAATAGACAGCAGCTGTGCCGCTTGTAACTGAAGTTTAACGAGGCTACCACGACAGTGCTAGACATCTCTGCATAGACACAGCATTTGTCGTCCTAATTTCTGAAACTCAAGATCGCCATTGCTTACTTGCTTACTTTTTACCTAACCGGCTCTCGACCTGTGAACAGTTTCTACCTGAGGGATGGCAGCTTTCCACTGCCTAGTGGAAGTCTTAAGAAGACTTTCCCATGCGATATTCTTTTTTACAAGTATTTGCAACAAGAGTCCAACGTTGGGCGCCAATTTTTCTGATGATGAATGCTCTAACTTCTCATCTGTCTTTTACTTCATTCACTTTATCGTAAAGTTTTACATTAAGTCTGTCCCTAGTTAGAAGCCCCTCGTTGGGCGCCAGTACAAAAATGGCATACAGACGGACTTTTCACTCATCCTTGGTCGGCCCACGGAAAATGTATCCAAAACCATAATTATCCCATTATCTAACGCTGTTCCATCTAACACAATACAAGAGTAAATCAGGATCTTCTCGAAACGAATCCTATTATAACATGCCGCCCACTCAGTGCGGCCACACATCCACAACACACTCCTGCAATCTCAATTGCATGACGGATATGAAATCCAATGAATGAAATAAATGAAATCTCCCCGCGCATTAAGTCCGCCCAATCACAAACAACAAACACTTACACACACAAACACACCCACTGTGTGTCCTTAGCAGACGTCCTATGTACCTACAGGATGTTTTCATTCACCTACTTACACATAGCCACCATGCACCATAGCGACACAACTCGTAATCCTTCGTAAATCTCTTTACCTGGCCCTTAAATTACTGAAAGAGATTTCCCGTTCAGTTTGGTTCGCCTGGGTTCGTAGGAGATTAAGTTAAAAGGACACATGCTGCATCACATTTAGCATTATCCCAACCCATTGGTACCCTTGCCTCCTCCAAGACGCGAGCTCATAGGATTTGTTTCACAAAAAAAAAAAAATATAGAATAGAGTCCTGGAGACGATTGACGGCAGCGCACCTACATACATACATACATTAACCGAGGGAGAGATGACGATATGACGACCATATCCGGGTTGTGTGTCCTTCACAAAACCACCTTCAATGCCATCACTCCATCGTGTAACACACACCGCTGTAGCATAGGTACTCCATAAAAACCCATTGAAATTGATGTAAAAGGATAAAAGCAAATAATGTCCAAATATTAAGTTGACATCCTTTTTTTTTTGTTTGTCTCTGTATACGAGTAGTTGCTTGTTGTGTGAGTGTTAGAGGGTGAGAGGGTGAGAGTCAGAGAGCTTCTTCTTCTGTGGACACTGTTTCTGTCATATGCTGCATTATAGTTCCTGAGGATTTATCCTGCTGCTGATGCTGATCCTGTCCATGCTGAGGTTGATGGGAGAAAAATGAAATTCGTTGTATATGTGGGTTGCGGACGATGGATGGATGGATGAATGCTTTCTATAGCCACTGTGTGTTCGAAGTCCTTTTGTCCACAATGGCGAACAGAATGGAAGGTAGTTATACGCTCGGACACTTGAGTATAGAAAAATGAGTAGAGAATTGGGCCAGAATACAATACGTATGTTGGTGATTTTTCCTTTTTTTTTTTCCTATTTCGTCCATCCTGCGGCCGAAGTTAATCCGAAGACTTTCACACAGGACACACAGCCACACACAGCCACACACGCACACAGCATATGAGTGAAGCCTGAGTGGATGGTTAGACACGGGGGCGATGGAATGTTGCCATTCCTTGATGTGGATCAATTTTGACGTTTTAATATGTTTTGGGCAAACAATACCAAGACTGACAATTATGTGGATCAAATTGAGTATTGAGCCTCGGGGCTCAACCGATGGGGGTGGGCTAAGAGAAATTGAAAGGCCTTCGGCCGAAAGTGATTAGATTTGTGTTTCTTTCGTTTGCTTAGGGATGAATTTGTTTGCGACTCGTGGACATGTTGACATTTTTGGAAATTGTGTACTTATTACAGAAGGTCGTGTCCTGGTTATGCATTTTGGGCTGTGGGTGGGTTGCCCCAACCGTGATCGATGGGGGATTTGCAAAATTTTGAGATGTTAATGACATGTGTCTACTAAACTTGAAAAGTTTACCAAAGTAAACGGTAATCTATTTTTAGAAGGTTGAAACAGGAACTGTGGAGGGCCTCCAGTCTTATGGGAAGAGAAAGGACTTTCCTCTATGGGGAGGTACAGCTCCTGAATATCGATTCACGAACTCCAATACGAACAGCCTATCAGTTCCGGTGATGAAATCTTATTCGAATTTGAGGTTTAGTTGGCAAACTTATACTTTGAAAGAACATCCATGAGTCGAAAAGAAAACTGCCATCAGCTAATACTTCTCACAATAATCCAAGTCAGTCAAATTGGCGCCCAACGCAGGGATGTGAAACTTGGTTGACGATGTAGGAAACAAGGACTATGGAGCCACTCTCTGTGTAAGACTGTGAGACTTGACTTAGGTTCCTCCCTACAATCTTTCAAACCATTCTAGTTCTATTGAAACCAAGGGACTCAATCCAACGTTTTCTAAATCGATGGGTCTTCCTCTTGATCTTGGCCACGACTATCTCAATTCCAAAAACGTTAGGGCATATCTTTCAAAGATCGACCACAGGCTATACTTTAGAATGTAAGGCGACCTAGCTATGATCAATCGAAGCCCAGAAACTTTCATTCTGCACGCAAGGCCAAGAGAATTGTTTGGTCTTACTGATGCAGATATGGTGTCAGCTCCTGTCAGGAGTCACAACTTAAGTATCTATAAGCACTTGTAAGGGGTTCATGTTAGAAGTTGTGTGCTCAAACTTTAGTTGGGGACAGATAAAAGGTGTAGGCAACTGGAAGTAGCTGAAAATGTCCCTGAACTACGCTTTATGATAAGGTCTTCCGTGCTGATACCTAAAGACTCGCATTTGAGTGAACCAAGTCAAATAGTTTGCTTCAGATGTTAAATTACCTCAGGACAGGTCTTATGGACCTCAACAACTTCAGTCCTTATACAAAGTCTAGGTGTTCCCTGAAGGCATAGTGTCTTACGCCTCTCTATGTACGATGCCTTCCTCAGCCTAGAATTTTCCTGGTAGTTGTCCTCTCTGAAAGAACAATGACGCGGTGCATCATGGTCGGCTTTAGGAAAATACTTAGACTATCAGGAATGGTTGTCTTTCTCAGCGCAAAGCACTGTCACTGTCATGGGCTTCTCCAAAATCGATGAATGGCATTTTACGGATTATGATTCCAGTATTAATCACCTTACTACCGGTTCGTTCCATTGTATATCCCAGCTCACATCCACATTAATCAGAGAATCTTTTCTTACTCCAGAGGTTATGGCAACGCCTTAGCCATTCTATTTACGTTGGATGTACTTACCCAAAGTAGATTCAATTAATGCGAACCTATGCAGCTGCACATCCTTATCCATCAGACAGGATCCACACCTTCCCACCGTGATTGCCGCCCAATTAGTTCACCACCTAATTACGCATGTTATCATAACAACTTATAATTAAATTCCTATCAGTCCAAACACAACATTTCAATTAACCAAATTAAGAGGACGAAAACCAAACGAAAGAAACCATCTACGACTACAAATCACACACACAAGCAAAGAAAAGTAAAGAAAAAATCCCTCTAATGACTTCCTTATTCCGAGGGCTTATCTCTCCATTATCCAAACATGACTATCTGGCTAATACAAGGGAAGAGGAAAAAAAAAATCCGTCAAGGATCAAAAATGTTACCATCACCGACACCGCACGTTAAGGTGTGTGCCCTCAAGTCAATTTAATCACTACCACATCACGCAGTTACAGCCGTTACAAGGAACAAAAATCCATTCCCACACATAAAGGACACGATGACACCCCCCATGAAAATATCTACCTTCTCATCAAAAGGATATTAATATCCAAAGTCATAAAGGACTTACCCATGGCTCATTACTCATAAATGTTATAACCTTCAAGAAAAAGGATACTCCGGGGCTCGAGCGGGGTACCATTGGGTCCTTTTAATAAGGACACATCAACTATTATCGCAACGACATAAAAATGAAAGAAAAAACCTCCCGTTTCGGGCCGATGATGATGAAAATTCTAACACACACACCGCCTCAGCCGACAAGTTCGGGGAGCGATGATGATGGCGATAACGGTAATAACGATGATTACTACGTTCGCATACAAGAGAAAACGAAAAAAAAAATTATCCTGATCCGATAATAGGATTTCTTTCTACTTTACCGTCACACAGTATGCAGATGAGAAAAGGACTTGGCGAGACGAAAGGTGAGAAAATCCCCCAAAAAAGCCGCTCAAAGGACTTCCATCTCACTCGAACGCACGCCCACTGAGATATCCTTGTTCTCGATCGCGGCGGACGCAGTCTGTGTATGTTAATGAAGTAGAAAAACACTTTGCCATAAAATTATTCGCCTCGTTAACGCCATTTTTCGCCTTCCTTCTCACAGTTTTGTGTGTGTGGTCACTGCGATAGCACCTTCTGTGTGACACACCAGTGTAACAACACAAAAAAAAAAAAAAAGAAGGATATTGCCTTTCCTTCTTTTCTTACATAGGCTGAGGGTAGTACTCGGATTTAGTGCCTCCAGCGGTCATACGCAGCACGGCGACGATTACTATGACGACAAAACAATGATAAGAGTATGGGTGGTGGGTGACACCACAAAAAAAGGTCCTTTTTTTGGGCACTGTTTGTGTAATTTTATGATAACATGATTGGTGCTGGTGGTGATGGTGGCAAAAGGCGCCAACTGGATAATGGCCATTTCATTCGGACGCGTTAACAAGTCTAGGTATCTCTGGGACCGGTAATTTAAAATTATCACTAAGCCAACAGGCACAAAGTCAGACGGAAAATGCGTGTGACAAGGATAACTGAGCGACTTAATCCTGCTTTATTTCTTCGAGTTCCCTCTTCTAAACGAGTCATTAATTTCTCCCCCCCCCCCCCCTCAAGGTGAAACCACAATCAAAGGCAAATGTCCTTCACTTTAATTTATTTTTTTCGCTGTTGAAAGTCCTTGCGTTTGACTGAATACATACACATTTGTGTAGCATCCACCTATACACAGTTACACAGCGAAAGAGAGAGTCTCCTAGTTGGGTAATTTATTTGCAAACAAGTAACCGATATTAATTAACCGCACCTTACTTGGACGGAAAATTTCTTCACAGCAATGAAAGTGGGTCCTTAAGTCCTTAGAAAGTGGAGAGTGGAAAACTTTTCGACTTTAAAGTTCTGCTCTAATGCCTACCGAACTAATCAACTTCACTAGGAGAAAAGACACAGGAAAGAGAATTAGGTTCTCAAATTTTTCGTCTTCGTCGTCCTTGCTTATGGTAGTTGTTGGCCAAAAAGGGTGTCCTTTTACACCAAAAGTCAAAGCGAAGCCCGCCCGAAATTCATCTCACGAGAACGACATTAAAAGTATTTTAAGTTTATTGGAAAACTTTTGTGCTCATGTTTTGAGCTAGCTTTCCGAGGAGAAACAGGACGACTATGGAATTCCTTTAACGCTGCGTTGTAAATTTTAGGGAAAAAGGATATTTTTTTCTCTTTCGTTGTTTTGCTTTGAGGGTGTGAGACTGCGATTAAAATCGAATCGAAATCCTTTCTCTATTGTGCCACTAGGATGTACCTACACACACCCTCATGCACATGGATACAGATGTCCTTAGGTGATTTAAATGCCTCCAGTGGGAGGTAGTTTTCGTTTTTTTTTTTTCCTTTCTTTATTTTATGTCAGTGTCCCAGTGCCTTGGATTTGTAGTTCGTCGTTGGCTGGTTGGTCGTTTGGTATACAGTCATTCGTTTTATTCATTGATTGCAGCTTGTGAATGTCCTTGTGGTTCGGTAATGGTTAGTTGCAGTTGTCTGACATCGTTTTTGGGTCCTTTTTCGTATTCTTTTGTGCATAATGGGTCCATTGAAATAAATCCTTTGTGTGCGATGTTGCCGTAGAAGGGATCTATCAATTAGAACAGAGAACAGAGTGAAAGTGAACTGTGTTTGCATTTCATTTTGTGCAAGGATATGTATACGTATAATGAAATGGATTTTAGTTTGTATTGAAAATTGGATGCTTAGCAGGGATGTGGTTTTATTAATTTGTTCAATCTGCTTTGATGTGAGGTTTTTGGGGGAAATATACTGGAACAGAGATTTGCAAGAGGGATTACTGCAGATTTATCTATCCATTTGAGTTCTGAAGGAAGGAGGACTTTCTATCTACGTACATGTATGGCTTATCGGGATGATGCTGCGAAGTGGTTTCAATAATGTTAGGTGCAGTGGTTTGATAGTGACCAAAGTAGAGAGCTATAGAGACAAAAATGAAAACCAAAATGTGTCTCGGATAACCACGAGTCAGGTGGGGGGTATTAGACCCGCAGAGCTATTGAGTTCTGTACTGTTTGGGCTTAGAAATATCCTTGAGATATTATTGCTATTCATGAGCAAAAAGGTAGAACGAAAAAGAACGAAAAATGGCCTTCCTGTCAGGCGTTCTTTCGGGTCTATTACTCAATGGTTGTTGTCCATGCTTAGTGTGGAGAATTATTAAGACTTTTTATTCATTATTCGAAAGAAAGGTCATGAGATCTCATCAAATATTTGAGGTAATGAGTCGTAGGACTCTTGCGGCAGTGGTGAGGCTTACTTTGTTGATCCCAGGCCTGCTCTGACATTCTTTCACCCCGTTTTGAAGCTTGACACGACAAAATGAACACAGGGACTCGAAGGTACTCTGCATTGTGAATGTTGTAGGCCCCTTTTCGACTTCTGTACTACATAAGACTATGGGGTTGTACTAATTCATTGTCGATCTGTTGGGCCGAAACGTATGATCTCTCAGAACCATTCATGTTGAGCGTTATATTCTTGACACGAATGACGTTTTTTACATTCGATCCCACAAACCTTTTTATGTCGGTTATTCTCTCGGATGTTTGTCAGACGCTTGCGATAGGTGTGAAATCATAAGATACTACGAACTACTCTCTCAGCACCTGGGTATTGGAAACGCTACCTACCTCTGGTACCTCTGCAGTTCTCTGTGTATCGCCGACTAGGTTCCATACAAAATTTCACTGTTCCTGCGTTCTGGTCTAGAAGTCAGCGGTTTAGCCTTCTTCTAAAACTGCTGACTTAACGTCTTCTGAATCTAGGCTATTCGAGCGAGCGGATCACTTACCCTTGAATATATCTGCAATCCTTTGGGTATTACCGACTAGGTTTTGTTCAAAATTCATCGTTCTGCATTCGAAGTCTGTTTCTTGCCATCTTTAGCTTGTTTCTCAAGGCTTCCTTAGCCGCCTTATCAGCAGTTACATGGCCCGATAAACGTAAGTAGTTTGCACCAAGTTGGAGGTGACATTGTTTAGTTTTCGTATGTCTTGAAGTTTGACTTGAAGTCTATTTTAGTCCTCAAGTCTATCATGGGGTCTAGGGAAGCAGATAGGTAAGTGAGTCGACTAAAAATATTCTCTACACCCCACTCAGGTCAAAATAGACTCATTGGCTATAAGACGAAAAGGTGTATCCCTTAGCTCGTGGAGCGTCACCTAACCAAGAGTAGTTTAAGATGAAATGTGTGTTACTTACTTCGTCGGGTATTCGTTAAGGCTGCTATGGGCTCTATAGGCTCTAGTCATGATTTTCCTTCCTTTTCCCTATTAAACGACTCCTTTCCTATGCCGATTTACATCACGTTGATGTGCAACGACATCAATCTCACCTTAAGACTTGGAAGTTGGTTCAAAAATCTTCGGGGCTATCGACCAAGTTTTCGAAGGTAAAACTAAAATCCCGGTTAGGCTGTGCTGTTCAACATCCAACCTTGTCGGACTAGCCTTGAGATGGATATGACCTGACTCGTTCTAAATAGTAACTTGACTCAGAAGAGGCTTGTGCCTGAATGTACAGCCAGTTCATCTTCCAAGGACTCTAGAATAATAGCCTTGGAGATGGTGATGACAGCCTGCTTCTAACGGCTTTCTTTACCATCGGCAAGCTTTTTCAATACTTTTGATATCAGTGGCACTCCTCCGAATGGTATCTTGAACTGTTCGCTTTAAATAAGGTATTTCCTCTTAAGTATGCATCTTCCGGGATCAATCAGGTCGTAAAACAATCGAATTACCTTCTCCATTCTATTTTTACACTGCCGGTTACCATACCCCCATTGACAGTTCTAATTTAAAATCTCAATCACCGATGAGGACTATTCAAGTTTATACCCACTTTCAGGATCAAAGTGCTGCGATTTCAATTCATCACCATTAAAGCGAAAAGTCCTTCAACCATCGCCCACTTTTGAAAGCAATTCCAACTCCCCATTGATCCTGTTTCCCGATAAACCGACTGCCTTCGCAGTTTCACGTACCAACAATCCGCAGGCAGAACAATAAAAAAGCAGCTCTCCATCTCACTCCATAACACTGTCATGCATTTTACTAATAGATTTTTCTAATTTGCCATCTTCATATCCTCGCAACAGGAAAAAACTCCCCGAACCCCGAAAACAACCTTATTTTAGACCCCTAAGGACATTTAGAGTGGAAATGCTCTCATGAAAAACATCACAGGACGACGATACACACGAATAGGATGTCCGTATGTCTGGGGAAAAGAAAGAAATCTCAACTTCTGGCACTGCCATGGCTTGAATTGAATTGATATCCATAAAAAAGGATGCTACTGCTACTAGAGTCCTCAATAAAAAAGAAATCTTAATCTCTTAATGGATGACAATACACATACAAGTATATGTGTGTCCTTAAAGCTAAGTGAAATATATATAAAAAAAAAAAAAGCGAAAGAAGTCCGGTGACAAAAATCAAAAACGAATCCTGAACGAACGACCAATACACAACGATACGATCAGCATGAAGTGTGACATTCGATGTGAGCACCAAGAGCACAGGGACACAAGGACATTCGACAAACGACAAACGACCAAGCCTGACAATAATAGTATATCTCTGTGAATCTTTATCCCTTTTCTTCTTTTTTTGTTCTCTCTACTCCTGCGTTAGTTAGAGATTCAAGTCAAAGTAAAAAAAGGATATGTACACCTCGAGTCCTTCTCTGTGTAAGTGTGTGTGATATCGAATCAATCAGCCCTGGCAGTGGTTATCCAATTTACTGGGTGAAACAAATATTTTTCGTTTCCCTTACTGTTTTGCGATTGCAATCGAATTATGCCTCAAATTACTCAGAATATCCTTATCAGGAACTCTCTCTCTCTTCGGCATTCGTACTCCATTCAAACACATAGCCAGCGCGATACTGTCTAACTGGCTAGACACAACGGTTGTAAACGAGGCGCCACAAAAACCCCAAAACAAAGCGAAATTTTTGAAGGATGAAAGGATCAAAAATAGCAGAGACAATCAGTACAAGCAGTGTGGGTAAATCTTCAAGACACCACCACAACAAAAAGTGAAAGTAATAAAAATACAGTCCTCCTCCGCTGCTCTCCACTCACTCCACTCCAATAGAGGGGCAGGGGGTATGCTTAGATAAATATCCTGCGAACTAAAAGGATGATTGAGAGAAGAGGGGAAAAATCGATTCCCATAGTTTTGGCTTTTATTCTTGGTGGCCTGGCCATTTGTGTTGTTTGTTTGTTTACGGCCATTATCCTTGCTTTATTGTCGTTGTTATTGGTCCTTCCTTCGTCTTGTACTTTTTGTTGTGTGTGATGTACTCCTCATATTCTTTCCGGTGCCTCTGTGTGGTAAAATTAATAAAATATTCTGAACACTAAAATCCTCGTTGCTAGAGAGCAAGGACAAAAATGGTAATAATATTGTATACAGTTTCCTTTTTTGCCGGATGGTGATAGTAGGAGGCTGTACGGGTGTGTGTGTGTGTGTGTGTGTGTGTAGATAAATAAAAGACCAGAGCTACTAGTTCGTGCCGGATACGTGCTCGGGCATAAATGAGTATGGTCAACATCGTTGCGAGGAATGATACTTTTGGTCCGTGAGCTGCTTGACCTTTCTGTCCTATGTCCTGTGGTATCAGGAGCGGCCTCGTCGGTCGGAGGAGGAAGAGACTTCCTTTGAATGAGATGAAATATGTAGGCGCCAGCGATGGTATCTTGCAAGGATGAGGTGGTTGTGGCGATTCAAATATTGATTCAGTTGGAAAGTTTAGCTGCCCTGACATGGTCTGGCGAAAGAGTCCCGAGAAGGCAAAGAGTAAGTTTTTCGAAAGCTATTATCCTCAAGCAAGTAAGATGGTTGGTAGGTGTGCTGAAATCGTTAGAAAACTTAGCCTTGGTCGACTGGATGGACTCAACACGTTGACTAAATCCATCGAGTTTGTCTGTTAAAAGTCTACAAAGGCAGGTCTATTGCAGGTCCAGTAAAATCCTTAAAAAAGAACTGGTGGTTCCAGATCTAGAGATGTGTAACCATCGTCAAACCCAGTCTATCATAGGGGTACCTAGTCTGAAGGTAAACGAGGTCTTTCTCTTTCTCTTTGAAGTGCGAGAATCGACAGTAATTTGGCAAGCTAGGAACCACAGTAGTGGCAGACCTCGAAACCTATTCTGGGACTGATTCCATCCGTCTTTAAATATTTCAAACTTGGAAAGGGGAACGAAATGGTGAACGATTTAACTAGAAATGAGTCTAAACAGGACCTGACAACGATCATTACCTTTTCCTACATCAAGCCTCCATGACACTAGCTAGCTTCATGACATCTAGCTCTCTAATGTATCCTGCTGTGAAAGAGGACAATACCAAGCAAATCCTAGCGAATAATAGAACAAACTTGGGCTCTTTACTGGGGCTAACCAAGATAAGTCCATGCAGATGGTAATATCCAAACCTCTGCAGAACCAAGAGATGGCACACTCGGCGAATACTGACCATCTCGAGTTCGTTCAGGGAGGTTGCTTGGTCATCCTAAAGTCACCGCTTCTAGTCACCTAGTAGCAGAGTATCTATGGCATCATTACAGAGCAGTATGCGATTGATAGTCCTTCGGATCGTCTCTGGCCTTACAGCTCCTGATACCATTCGCCTTTACACTGGCGTACGACTAAAGATTCCTGAATGCAGAGTTGAACTAATTCTAAGCCATCTAGGAGCAGAAGTCCAGCTTAGAGTGGGTAGTAGCTGACTCCGTGGGTAGTCTTGCTGTCTCTCAGCAAAAATGACTAACCACTATCCTTAGCAACTCAATTGGTTGAACCTAAGTCACCTTGTAGACCTAATATCTCTGCTCGTATCATGTCTCAGACTTATCAGAATGCACCTTCCTCTGGTCTACTGAGCGTCTGGTCAGACTTAAGTTATGATGAGGTGGATGCTCATAACTTCTTGATCAGAAGGAAACAAGTCTGCTTTGAGGCGCCAAGAAAGAGCAAATCAGCCGGCGATGCCAGAATGGTTGCTTTGACGAACGCAATCGGTCTGTGTGCGTCTTCAGTGATTCAGGGGAGTTCGAATTGATGTCTACTGAATTTCTTCGCCTCTCCTTGGCGGCATCTCCCTTTGAAAGGAAGATGTAAACACATCCCCGACCGCACAGTGACCTCCATTGCCGGTTAGCATAACTCAACACACACACCCCTTCCATTGTATAAGTTTGAATGCCAATTGTGTTCAGAGAGTCCTGCCATCGAACCCATCCCATCTTGAAGTTCATCTAATTTTTTTCTTATGCCGACAGAGAAGGTAATGAAAGAACATGACCAAAATACAAACATACCTCCAGCCGCTGTATATTTCGCAGGACTTTCACTCTAAATTCATCGTCTCAGGCTGTTTCCTCGAAACGAAAAAAAAAAACGAAAAAACAATTGCAGACATAAAGAGTCTATGTCTACACGACTGGTGTGGACTGGTGTAACGCAATTCACCAGTAGTTTCCTAGGTTAGGTAGTAGGTAGTTTGAGAGTGTCTGGCACACACTATGTTAGCAATTTTAAAAGTCACTGCCGTCGGCTGGGGTCATTGCAAACAATTTTTGGTGGTCATGTCCGTGATATCCTTCCGACACATTCTAAAAAACAAGGAAACTCCTCGCTCTCTCTTCCTCTCTCAATCTCGAAACACAAAATCAAACAAAACAACCGAAAACATGTCTGGCCAGGATACATGCCCTCCTCTTTAACCGGGCCGGGCAAGTTTGTTGCGCACAACCCATGCACACTGAGTACACTTCATGCATGGAATACGTAAGGATGTTAACTTTGTCGATACTACGTATACTCGTAGCTACACAACAAGTCACGTGACTTAATGGCGAAACATGACGACGCGAACCTGGCTACAGGACGAAGAAAAAGAGCGAAAGCCATTCCAATTCCTTAGGTTAATTGAAAAGAAAGAGGGATACACACATACACACACACACACACACACACAAAGACCCTTCAACAACATATTGTCTATATCCTGATCCTGACAGTAGTTTATCCTTCTTCATCTAATGTGTGCCAATGTGCAAAGTGCAGAGGCGATCTGAATAAAACAAAGAGGGGGCGGGCTGGATGCCAACAAGAGTGATTGCAAACGTCAAAGGATCGTTCATAATAAATAAGGTGCTCGGCTCGAGAGTGTGAGGTAGAGAGAGAGAGAGAGAGAAAGACGCAGATCCTTGGCATTCACACAGAGAAGCAATGAACAAACGAAACGAAAAGAAGCAACAACGGTAAATATTTGATGGACTTACATGCAAGTAGTATAGTGTACCAGGAAGGATACTTTGTGTAGTACTTCACCTCAATTCGGTATGCAAATCGAATCGAGTCACATACCAACACAAACTCATACAATTGATGGCATGGCGCACATGCATACATGGCGTTCCTCTATCGTCCTCGGATTATATTGTTAGAAAATTCGCAGCTCTTAAAAGTGTTCACATGTCGCTTGTGTGAGGTAGCAGGAAGCAGGAAGGACTGGGAGGCGGATAAGTCTTTTGTCATCCCTACACCTTTGGCTCTCTGTGGGTCTGGGCGGGTAGTAGTTGGATGCATGCAACGTTCGGTGACATGGAAGGAAGATTTTTCCACAGGTATCCTTGGTCCTCGTATTTCCTAGCTTCGTTTTTTTTTTTCTTTTTTTTTCTACTCCTTCACACAACTTTCCACTGTTGCACAAAACACCGTTAGGAGATTAGCTTTATTTTTTGTTATCAACCCTCGCATGGCTCCTTTTTTTTTTACTTCCTTTCAATCCGCTTTCTATGTTTGCCTGAAAGGACATAACACGGAAATGCACCCTCCTTCGTGTGTCACTGCTCGCTTCTAATGGAGGGGGCGTACATACACCTACACATACAGTGTACATATACATATATATATTGAATGTGTGCACTTACCAAATGGGAATCCACTTATGTCAGCTGTGAAGTTTCTTTGAAGTATTTTATTCACTGCGCGCCCGGGTATATCCGCCCTGAGCTGAGCCAAAGCTGCCGAGGGGTGAGTGTACTGTTGTTGTTGATCTCATTTTCGGATTTAGAGATATGACGATGATGTAGAACATACCAGAACGCCTCAATCCGGCGATGACAGTTCCACACCCCGCTGCCGGTATGAGTGCATGTAAAAGTGTGAAAATTGCATTAGTGTGTTGGCTTTGATGTTTGGGTTCTTGTGTGCGTTTTTTTTTTTCTTTCTTTTCTCAATTGTCTGTGTTGTTTGTGGAAGGATGAGTGGGACTAAGCTGACAGGATATATGGAGAAAAAAACAACAACGATGTAGGCGTGTTTGGGTAATTTGTGGTAATTTTGTTACCGGTAATGGTCGAAGGGGGGAGGATATGATTGTAGGGGTTGCGTCGTTATTTTTTTAATCAATCAAGGGATGCATTAGTTGGCCAACAAATTGTGTGATTATAGTTCAAAGTCATGGGTCAGGGACCACGCTTTGACGGGAGTGACACTCCCTGTTATGATGTCTTCTTTGATGGCTGGTCGAACTGCATGATACATACACTCATTCCCGAAGTGTAGTCAAAAATGTGAACAATTTGACAGTAGAATTGGCTAAGGGATCTCCCAAGAGACAGACGAGGATTGGATTTTAAAAAAATATCGTGCCTTTGCCCATTAATTGATATTGGAAGGCAAAAAGTGGGATGATTTGGACTATCATTGTTCAACCTGCTCCTGACTGACAAATATTTAGCAAGGCAGGTCCGTATAAGACTAAGAGCCTAGGGTTATGAGTTTATCATAAAAAAGTTGGCACCATAGTGGACCCAGCGTGATCCTTCACGAACCCTCACGGCAAGACACTGTAACCAATTATTTCATACATTGCAATTCCGAGCAGAATCTGAATATGGCATCAATATGGTTCAAGAACCCAAAAGAAGGATACTTGGGATTCACTAGAGTAAAACATGCAAGTCATCTCAGTACCCATAGGTATCCTTGTTCGATAATCCTAGTAAAATACCGTGGTTCCTCAGAAGGCAATGTCCAGAGAGGATACCTGTCGCTATGTGTAGATTATCCGAACTAACTCAGTCCACAAGGCCTTTCTATGCCCTTCCAAGTTTTACCCCCCTTTGGGTCGGCATTTTCATCATCCTACCCGGTAACCAAGACAGTCTGACAATGTCCTGTGAAACAACTCCTGACTTCAGATTTGGTCACAGACTCTAGCGCCATGAGCGCACCCTGATTATCAATACAGATGTCTTTCTCTCGTAGTTTACCTTCTTGTAGACATCGCTTGAACTTTTTCCTAACTAGGAGACCATATTCAGTAGTTCACCCAAGTTGTCAAGATTAACTCCTCACAAATATTCATCTTGTGCATGACAGTCACATTCGACTGTCCTTGGGTACAATACCTACGGATGCTCTGACCAATTACCTGATTCTTGCTCGAAGGACCAAACAAGGGCAACATGCCCTTAGTCTGAATCATTGGAGATATTAGTGATTTGTCGGAAAACCTTATGGACTTGAACAAGGAAGATCCACTTTATTTTCTCTGAATCTGCTTTCTCGACGAGAATAATGCACAGCAGTTGGAGTAGTAGTCTCTCAGTCACATTGCCAGTGCATTGCAACTACTTTCCCACAAATATCCAGAAGAAGGATATCCAGCATTGTGTCTCAGAGCTGCTGTGGATTAGTAGGGTGCAAGTCTTATTGTTTCTGAGTGTTTTCGACTGATTGCACTAGAAATGTCATCTGGATAAGCAATGACTTTGAGTCCTTCCTCTTCTGAGGTGTGGATCGACTCATTGGCGGTAAGAAGCCCCAGTTGAGTTGGTTAATTCCCTCTCCTTGTGGTCCGCAATGAACTGCAGTCAGTACTTTAGACAGAAACAGGCTTTCACGTAAACTTTTTCAAAAATAAGCTGTTTCTGTATACAAGACAGTAATCCTGTGAGGCCAAAGATGAATCCATCAGATCTCGACACATGTCTGACTAAGAAACATTCAAGTTCCTAGTCGTCCATTAGATTTCTTCCTACCTTGCTGTATGAGATCTTAGCATGGACAGTGGAAGACTGAGCAAAAATTACATAGTCATGATTCTAGACTGAACTTCAGAGCCTTCTAGGTACTATAACACTAAAGTCAGGCGTCCTGAGGAGGAGTAGTTCTTAAACTAGATGATGATGGTGATGATGGTGATGATGGTGATGATACCGAAGTGCAAGAGAGCATGGTATCACGGACAAAAACAAGGACCTCAGACTACGTTCCCATTGACAAAGGGATAATGTCGGTACCTCAATCGACACCCAGCTCCTTATTTATGTCCTTTTTTGACACTTCTAGTCTCCATTTGCAAATAATAATCCACACTTCTTTGCTTCCTCGACACTCGGCAGTCCTTCCAATAAATTCCATCTCCGCAACACTAGAAGTCCCCTTCGGGATACCAAACAGGAGACAAAAAAAAAGGTAAAAACCACCTTTTGTTCGAAATTTCGCTGACATTGTCCAACTACTGCCCACACATAGCCATTATCATCCGAAGCACCTTGTCTCGATGACGCCATCAAAGCCCACAGCTATTTTGCTATTATTTTTGAAAACTCCATCACCGATATGAGTGTGTAATAGAAACTCCAATCTCTCCGCCCATAAAAGTGATCGAGACGTCTGTTGTGCCCCTACATCAGGGCCAACAAAAAAAAAAAGAAAAAATAAACCCCAACCTCCCCCTCCACGAGGGTCCTTTACGACCATTTTATTGTCTATTCCCAAGCTGATACTTGAAATTGAATATTAAGAACGGCAGCACACAGGAAGAAGGACGAAAAAAAAAATTCTTCGAAATCTCTTTAATAGTTCATCCCCCACCGACACGACGAGATGTCCCATAAAACATATCACAAAAGACCCAAGGAGCCACT
This sequence comes from Xylota segnis, assembly GCA_963583995.1. Lineage (NCBI taxonomy): Eukaryota > Metazoa > Arthropoda > Insecta > Diptera > Syrphidae > Xylota > Xylota segnis. The sequence goes on from OY757238.1 coordinate 3,391,741, forward strand.
CCATTCCCAATCATCCAAACGAAGACCAGCCCCCACCCACCCTCGGTTAAGCTGTAAATTTTGCACTTTTCAATCGACGATATCAGTTTTATTGTCCACCCAGCCAGCCACCCACTCAAGCCCGCATTCAAAAGTACTTAAAAAGCATAAAACTTGGTCCACAAAAATGTCCTCACACTGCCAGCTCCTAATCCATAATGTCCTACCGAGAGGGCGAGAGCGGAGCGACGACAACGACTACCAAACAAAAAGCGAAGAAACATTAAGGATAGGAAATATATCGAACAATTTAAAAAGGACGATGAACGGAGCACAAAAAAAATCCTTCCTTTGACCTCACAAATGCAAATATTTTACACACATACACATGCCTCGTACTACATCCCTGGTGCAGCATAAGAATGTCCATGGGACATATATCACCCACTTAATGGCAGCCAAAAGGATAACGTTACTAGACTACCATGCGGATGAGGAGAAGGACGAGGGGGAGGGAAATTTCCCGGAAAATAAAGAAAGGACATCGATGTGTTGTCGACGCTCGTTTTTCAGATTAGGCGGCAAGTCTCTAAAAATTGAATTGAAATTGAGAGAGAAGGAGCAAAAAAAAACACAAAAAAAAAACTTCAACGAGGCGGTCGGTCGTATGTTTGAACTACCACGAGGAGCAAAAAGGATATGCAAACATATTTCAGCCTCAAAATCTGATTACGAATTTTATATGACACATTTAGATGATAAATGACCAGGAGGATAGCTCCTTTACAAGTGTTATCCTTCTTTTTTTTTTGCTCCCTGCCATGGCATGGAGCAAAGGAAAACAACTCCTAAAGGACTTTAATGTCCCTGCCCATAAAATTGCCGGCAATAATAATAGAAAACCAAGTAACACATATGAAACACAAAGAGGAGAAAAGAAAAAGAAACATCCCTACACACACACAGAGAGGAATCTCGCCATGAGTGTATATAAATATCCTGTTTTCATATTGAGTGCGTAAATCACACTTCATTTGATGTTCGAGAGAACAGGATGTGCGGCCAACTCTATCGTTGAATAGAAATTCTATTGAAACAAAAGGACTATCAACTCAGTCGGCTGGCATCCTGTTGAAAAGTTTTCAGCTCCTACGTTCCACACAAGTTCCACACATATGAACATACGTACAACAATACCGGAATGGCAATGGTATATGCGTCTGTCTGTTGGGGTCTACGACATGTGTGGCAGGATGCCACATGCCACTACATGCCCTTTGCACTACGAATATGTGCACTTTCGGTTTGAACATTCCGCCCGAGGGTGGGTGGACGACGATGACGACAACGACGACGACGCAAGAACATTTCATTGAACCAGCTCCCACTACCTACTGCCCCCCTTGCCGATGGTTTACGGGCTATAGAAATTAATTTAACCGGAATTTCTCGCTCCGGATGATGATGCAAACAATTATTATCCTTAGACAGAATTTCGATTTAAATATAGGACATTACACATGGTCGTTCGTCGGCGTTCGTCCTTTCTTAAATTTCAAACAAACAAAATTTAATATCACTACAGTTGAAAGTCCCTACACACCATACATCCTTGACATTCACGCACACACTCACATAGTAACGCGCGCGGGGTTCTTGGGCGAAGTTTTAAGGATTCGTAGAAGAAAGATTTGCCTCAAAGCAGAATTCTTTTAATAAATCCTTGCTGCTTGCCTTGTATGAGTGAGAGAGTTGCTGCTCCTGTCAGCTTGGAGCTAGGATTTGCACACTTAACGTGTATTTCAATCAATGAAGCCAATCTAACATTTTTGGAGAAAGGATATTCAGGGATATACACAGAGTTTTTTTTTTCTTTTTTTTTATTTGAATAGGAAGGAGTGTCAGGGTGACTGTGCCTTGGTTACGTTAAGTATGTTCGGGTTTCCTTTCTCATTCCGAGACAATTATTTTCGGATTTGCTTCATAATCCCAATTACATGAAATAAAGTTGCTTCTCTTACAGAAGGGAGTGATCCTTAAAGGCTTTAAAGATGAAGATGCATGTGTAGTCATGTTTGACTTTTACTATCAAATGGAGGCGCAGATCGACTGACACACGACAAGTCGTAGAAAAGAAAGCCCAAGGTAGAATTAGAAAGATGGATTCATCCACCATCGGCTATAGAGTCTCTAGAAGGTATTTCAATGTACGGGATATCTATGTTCATGCCGAAGACCAGAACAGAAATCTCATGGTACATGGGCATCTCAGTAAAACTGAAGGGCAAGACTCTAACCAATAGAGAGCCCTATAGCCAATGTTATACCCTATGATCCTTCTCATAGGTCTTTCTTCCAATCAAGCTAGCCCAGGTTTACTAAGCTAGAATCCTCAGATATTTAATGCTAAAAACAGTGAGGCTAGGTGTCGCGAATTCCTCAAGAGGTCCTGGGACATATCCGTCCTGAAACACGTAGATTAATCGGTGAGCGAACAGAATCCATTGAACATAGACGAGATCTGTTAATGAGTTCATCCTGTCTGTCTGTATAAGTCAGATTCTAGCTTGCCAGTTGCTAAACCAAAGATCATCCAACGTCACAGTAAAGCATGCTCAAGGCCCTCGAAGGAGCTCGGTAGAGTATGAAGATCGCTGATCCTCATAGCTTCATTCGTTGTACCCTTACACTTGAGAGGTGTAATGACAACCCGATTTGAGGTTCAGTGTGCAAAGCCAATTTTTCGGCCTTCTCACTACCTGGTATATCCTCATGTCCAAGCACCCAGCTAAGCGTATCCTTCTGCTGTGTTCAAAGAACCTTAACCAATTCTTGGATTTTTTGTTTCTTGACTGTCGATAGAAAGGTAATACCTTTCTGTAGTATTGTCTCCAATTGGGTCTCACGGCCTGCTATTGTCACTTCTGGAACAACCGCTTCAAAGGCACTATTATGGTTCAGGACGTAAAGTGATTTGGATACCCTCGTGATTCAGAGAAGATACCTCAGCCTACGCTATCCATATCCTGAGATGAATCCTTACCCACTCTTCTTTTTCTCTGAAAACCTAAGCACGGTGTCAAGTAGTATATATTTACTAGATCTTCACCTCTAGATAAATCACAGACTTCGTCTCAACCCTTGAAGGCTTAAACGGCAGGGAAACCAGATTGACCATAATCTGCAGTTTCTAGCGCTGCTGATGCATGCTAATCTCTGTATCTCTGACATATTCAGTCGTAGATATGTCCCTGAAGCATAGTCTAGTGGAAACGTGAATGTCAGGAGATATGGCTAACTGCCACGATTTTATGAGTCGCTATGCCAGCCTGGGGTATGAGGATCACCCTTTAAGTCCAACTGTCCACTCGATTCGACTCGATATTCTAAGGAATTTAGCGTCAAAATTGTCAAAGGTTGTCGACATTTCATGACTTTTTCCACAGTTTAAGTCTGGATCTACCTGGCCCACCCATTCTGCACGACCAACATGTCCACCCATTTCTCCTAAACCTCAACGACATGCCTGGACCCATTCCTTTCCAAACTCCCATTCTGACTCACTGTACATCTTTAAATTCGTTAGTTCAACCACCGCCCGTTCCCTTTGGCTGGTATTTTATTACACAATTTTGTCGTTAAAAACTTAACTTTTTACATGCGTGTGTCCTTGTTGTCCTATAAAAACGCCCTCACACACCCGCACACAGAGATGGCGTCTCTTTCTCTATTAACTTTTTGAGAAACAACAGCAAGCACTTAAAGTCCCTTTTATTGAATCACAGCTCAACTTTTTAACATCATACCGTGCGTCGTTGTCGTCGTCCTTGTCGTCCGTCGCACCTGCAACAGCATACACACAACCGAAACACACACGTCCAACACATCCTGTCACCATTTCGATGGTGAACGTGAGTTGGTGCGGTTGGTGGCCACAAGTACGCGGCGCAAACACTTTCCAACTAAAGCCAGAAAATTTTTACTTCGTTTCTCCTTGCCTTCCCCCCATATCCTTGTACAGGATAAAGTTTGAGATTTTTGTGTTTTACACCATCCTCCGTCCTCGGTGAGGATGTGTCAAAAACTGAATATCCATAGAATAAGGCAGGCAATGAAGCACGTCATACCACCACTGCTGAGGAAAATGTTATTTCTATTTACCAGGACAGGATGTGTCCTGTGACAGTTTGTGGATATAAAACGCGCGCCCTAAACAAGTACCAAAAATGTCACAAAATTCCGTTCCGCTTGGCACAATCCAATTCCTCATAAAAAAAAATTGTGAAAAAAAAACGCCTTGAGATCCGCCAGTAAGCCTACGTGGCTGTGGCTTTCTTATCGAAGCACGTTTCAATGCAAACAAAAGGACACGAATGACAGACACACATCCTCGTACACAAAAATCGTAATAAAATCAAATCAATCATGGACCGATGTTAAAATCGCAGTGTGAACGACGCCCCAGAAGCTACGACCGCCAATAACTGTAATTAATCAGTCAGACATAATTGAAACTAATTCGTACGTTGTAGCCCGGCCAACGATGATGTACAACAATTGTTACCGGACCATGTCCTGCGGTCGGGACCGATCGAACTGTAATTTGGCGGCGCATTGGTCGCGGATTCGTTTTACTAATTTTTCTCTTGCACCATCGCGGTCGTCCTTGATGCGATGGGTGTGTGCGTGCCTATGGGTGTGTATATGCAAAACGAGGTCCTGAAATCCCCGGGACAGAATAAATTGTTTTGCGGTCCAGGGAATGAGTTTTTGTTCGTCCATCGAATCGGAGAATAAATAATACCATTGGCACGTCATATTGGACAAACATTGATGGTTGGCTCCTCTGCAGCAGCAGCAGCGGCAGGACGATTTTCCCATCACTGGATGTGGATGTGCATGTGTACAGTTCAGGGCATAATGCGAGCGAGTATTAATTATTATACTCCATCCGAATGGGTTCAATGCTCAATCTGTTATAGAATGGGATTTGTTCTCCTTCGGCTGAGCCAGGAACCAGTGAATGCCCAACCGAATGAATTAATTTTTGCTGCTGCATTAGGCGCATTGTTTGGGAATAGGTAATAAGGATCAAATCAGGCGTTTAGATATTACTGCAGACCGAGGGAGTTTACTGCCGGACCTTGTGATTTTTTCCAGCGGAGTGGAAATAATATTCGAGTGCGAGATCATTGCAATAGATTACTGTTTGTCGATGATGTGAAAAGCGTGTGTTATGGCCTTTAAATAGTCCTGATAGGATGTGCGCGTGAGTGTGGTGGGAGCTTTGTGAAAATATTTACTTCGCGTCCTGATTGCGACTGGGAAACAATGCGGGAGTCGGATGGAATTTATGAGCGCAGCAGTGCGCTATGTCATGAATGCAGAGCACAACAAGGATCGATCCTTGGCATTCAATATGGACAGGCGTTTTTGTGAGAAGGATTGATGATTTCATGGGGGAATCCTTAGGAATAACAACAGTGAGAGACACCTAGCTGGTGACACTTTCCTGCGACATTGCGTTGCGAAGTAGCTATGCGGTGTTGGGTCAAATCTTTGAGTATCACGTCAGTCGCATTCTATTCATCTTTAAAGCCAAGCTGCCAAGCCAGATAGACCAGCAACATATTGCGAGGATACGGTCTAATGAGCCAACATCCTAAAAGACAAATAATGTCTCCATGAGTAGCAGGAACGAAGAGGATAAGGAACCCATTTGTCACCTTGTATCCCCGAGAGTATTGCTCCATAAGGAGTTCAGTTCGTTAGGCCTTGGGCATCCAAAAGATCTGGATTAAGTGTCCCTGTACCTTAGTGCAGACAGCCACTCCAACCCTATGAAAACCTTGACCCATGAGAACTAGTATACCAAGGTATGGCTTGATGATAGAGTTTCCACTGACCTTCCTAACATGATCTCTACAGACTGATCCCTGCAGAGGTGACATCTCGAAGTTCGAGGTGAACTTGGGCCTCCTCGTTCGACGTTCCCTTCTACTTGTGCGCGTGACCTAAAGCATGGTCTTCCTTTAGTGCGTTCCCCCTTTTGGGTTCGATTCGAAAACTCTACGAGACTGAGCATGGGTATCCATCTGCTTTACATATCCTAGCCTTCTTAGACGACTGATGGCCAGTCAGTTTGACTAGATCGATGTCGCTATATAGCTCTTAGAGTTGAATCTTCTCCTTTAAACCAGAAGAACGAACATTTTACGAAAGATCTTCCCTCACCTTGTCTAAGTCTGTCTTTGACAGGAAAGGTCTCGGTGAGTTCGTTATCGATCTCGATGGAGCAATAAGCGTTGTCCGTCGTCATCTTGCGTAGGCGAACGAATTTGGCAGTTTCGATGTCAAGGCTAGACATGGCTCAGTAAAGCTCGTCTCTGTACTAGAAGCTACCGCCTTGAAATCGTAGAAAAGATGGTGGGTATCGACTCGAACTTCTTGGCTTTCTTTCAGGTTCTGTTAGAGTGTTTAAGATTTGATCGACTGAGGACTTTCCTGGCCTGCGTTTCTGGCGTGCACACGTATGCGATGATCAAGAGCCTAGTTCTCTGTGATTGGTGTAATGCATCTCCTTTTTTATGGAGACGATCCTAGTACCTCAAAAAGTTCTGAGCATATCCGAGGAGTACCATCTAAAATGAGAAACGTCTCCCCAACTCCTCATTCAAGTTGGGTTAGGATTCCCTTTGTTAAAGCCCACTATGAACTTCTATGTCAAGTCCTAGAACTTGAACCATTCGATGACATAGGGCATCGTAGTCTGAAGGAGAGAAGCCCCTCCAAAGGTTTCTACTTGAACGCACCTCCTACGGCACTTTTCAACTCCTCTGACTCAAATTTTCCTGTCATTCCATTACCTCTGTGTTAGGAGTCGACATACTTCGGCTAACAACTAAATTCGTCACCACTCAGTGCCCCGCCCCCGAACACGCAAAGTACTTCCGCCGACATTCATTAGGAGAATACCCATCCACAGTGCGCACTCTTCCACCTCCAGAGTCATGTAAATTTCCACCAAAACTACCCGACGAATCGCTCGTCATCACTCATCCAGACCACACCGTCGTCGCTGGTAACTTTATCGACTTCATTTGCTACCCGTTATATCCCATTGATTGCCCTCAAAAATTGCTGCAATCCGTTTTCTCGTCCTGAGTACATTTTCCACCCCTTTAACCGCAACCCCTAAGGAGCGAAATGCACTCCCAGTAAGACGGAGACTGCGAGAAACCGGCAAGGAAATGTAATACACACGTTTGAAACACGATCACGACCACGTTTGATGATTAAGGACGTGGTTATGCTTAGCTCTCTCTCTCTCCCTTCGTTTAGACGTCTGTATACAACACACAACCGCCACGCGAAGGATAAGTAATAGTTTCCGACTGACTCCTTACAGCGGCGACTACTCTTCGTCGCTAACTATGTGTCGTCGAAATCGGAAGGATATTGGATATTGGAACCCAATGGATGAATCTTTTTTCCCACAAAAAACCAAAAAACACCGAACTAGCACCATGGAGAGCGTCCATTTCATTTCCCGCGCGTTTGCGTTCCACTCGAGTGGTATCCTTTCGCATCAAAACCGAGAGCAAATTTTACAACTACGGGAAGTTAATCTCTACGGTGACAGATTCTGGGACTGAAAATGAAAAAAAAAAAAGTAAATCCCGCCGGTCCTTATGAAATAGGGTGCAGCACCCAGTAGTACCCAGTACCCAGCTGGATATCCGTTTTATTGCTTATTGCTTCTGAACCACAAGGATGAGAACGACGACAGCGACGACGACGACGACAATTCCTGCGGTTGGTTGGAATCCCATACAGCATTCAGCATTCAGCATCCAGCACCCTGAAATCGATGCACAAAGGCGAAAGACGCGCGGGTATCAACAGCGCACATGGAACCGCAACATAACCACACCAGGACCGTGACGCTGCCACCAGCGTGTTACCATACCGAATTCGAAGCGAGAAAATGTCTCCATTTCTTTGGTTTGCTATTATTCCTGTGGGTTTTGCGATGACAAATCACAATGGGTGGCAATTATTGTGCACGCGCAGGGACGGGATTGGGACGCCAAGGATTTATATGCGACACCTAGTGTCAGAAATCTAATTTTCTATCACATTCTTTTAAAAGTTAATACGTGTTGTTTTTTCATGTGGTTTACAGTTCCTGGTATAGGGATGGGTTGGGGTCGACCTATACACACATACAGGCTCCATTTTTGAAAGGACGAAAAAAAAGGTGTTGTCCTTTCGAGTCACGCACGGTCCGAATCCGAGCGAAAGGATTCCATTGTGCGGAACAGGATTTCTTTTCTGGAATCCAATTATTTTAAGGATATCTTATCGAAGGCTGAGAGTGTTTTTCAAAAAAAAAAACATGAGAAGCGAGTTCAATTAATTTGATTTGTCAACAGTTTTGTTGCGGACAGGAAGAGGATATTATATTATTTTTTTTTTTGTAATTTATGAATGGGATTAGATTGCGGTGGGGGATACACATATGTAGGTATTAGGGCGACAAGTGCTGGAGTGGGACTTGTCCTGTTCGACAAAGACGCACAAAGCATTTTAAGTGGAGTAACACTCTGGAAGGGGAAGACTCTCTTAGTATTTGAACGTCATCCCCTACAGAGCGCGGAGTAGAACTGAGAGCTAGTACTTGGCTGAAGAATCTTCGCACAATGTTTCAATATTTTCTCGAAATATGGCCTGAAAATCGTTCTTTGAACCCTTAAGTCAACAAATCGAAGAACATCTCTCGTAGATCCTTGGAAATGCCGAAGGTGACTTGTCAAACATTCGGAAGGTGGCTCACGGCTATCTACTTTCCTTTAGCAGGAACTTGGGTAAAGTTTGGGCAGAGTATTCACAGATTAACAGCCTTGCCACTATCTCTTCGAAAGACTGATCAGACACCCAGGAGCAGAATCACAGTCAGAAGCCAACACATATTACTTTCAAGGCATCCTCGATAGAAGTTGCCTTATTCACTCAAGATTCTACTATCGTCGACTGAACAGAATCCTTTGAAACGAAACTATTTTCCAATTTAACGCTCCAAATGGAAACCTTTGAAGCTTGTAAGCCAAGTCGCTAGAAGACAGAGGGTCTGAGTAGTTTTTGTTATCCGGCTTTTGCTGATAGTCCCTGCAGTATACCCATATCCATGGACAAGGAAACTTGATAGATGACAATCACTTTGGCAGCCCATTTGGAACTCATTGGGTTCATCGTCATTTACTGCTGTAAGCATCTTGAATATTATTTGTTCCGTTCTATCAAGCTTACAGGACTAATCAAGCTTTAGACTAAAGCTTCATTGCAGATTATGAAACTCAGGGGATTTTTCGATCTAAACTTGTAGTTCTGGTCGATCACCAAATGAGCCAGGAGTAGTATTCCTCCATTATGTCAGGCATGACCCCAGCACTTAACTCGAAAATATATATAAAACGAGGCAGCCAAGTCAAGATTTAACTTTCAAATCTATAATTTCAGTAATTTCCTCTCTATGGGAGCAGGGCTCTTGCCAGGGCACATTTAAAAGCATTTTTCCCTTTCCCAGAGGAAATAGGTAGCCAAAGCTCCAAGCAAATTCCAGTGAAGTGTAAGACTGCGAAAGTGGCATCCACCATCAGTAGATATTAGTTTCTCTATCAACTTTTTGAAAACAAACTCAAGAAATCATATTCTAACCCTCTGCTGCTGAATGACAACGCCTTTTAAGTAGAGAAGGTACTATCAGTCCGTCCCCACGTTCTGAATGTCAAGAGCTATGTATAAAGCCATCAAATCGTTCGTGAATTGTGACCATAATTGGGTATCCCTACTTCAAAACGTGTGGACGGACTCTACTCTACTTTATGGAAAAAAAAACTTTAGAAAATGTTGCTTCGCTTTAGCAGAGTTTAAAAAAAATGGAAAATATTGCAAATTTTTTGCAAAAAAATATTACGTATACGCCTCCAGCGTCCGTCGATTTTTTTCTAATCCTGCCATCTGTTGATGGAGTACAGCTCTGAGAAGGCAGATGCTAAGCAGCCCTCTACTTTGTGTACAGATACGGTTAGATCCTGGACCCTTATGGGCAGGAAAATGGAAAAAATTCTTCAAAAAAATATTACGTATAGGCCACCGATATAGCCTTATTTTTTTTCATAAAATCCGTGGAAAATCTTGATACAAGTGTAAAGTAGCCGGCTTAAGAGGCTTAAAGATGAGCTAAATGACCTCCAAGGAAAGGCAAGAGGATACATTGTACTTGATCCCATAAATTCTGGAAATAATCGCCCTTCCAAGAATGTATTGAATGTCAGAATGGCATTTGGCCACCACTGTACCTCGGAAATGTCATAATTTTACGATGAAACTCGTAAGCCAATGCACCGGGAAACCAATTTAGTTCCTTTGGAGTACACAGTACTCTATGTGACATGGGGTTCGGCCTACAGCCCTTCTCTCCTCGGAATACCAGAGCTGTTTTAAAGGCTTTATCTTCAATTTAAAAAGCCGACTTCATTCCTTTCTTAAAAAGTTTGAAGCTACGTTTCCTCGATGTTTCGTTGAGGACTTTTCATAAAAAATCAGACTTTGCCCTCTTCAGCGCCTAAACCTTTCATAATTTTCCCCAAGCGATAGCTTTTATTTAAATATCAAATCAAAGCTTGAAAAGTTTGCACAACAACACTGCTGAGCTTGCATCTGTCAAAGTGATCCCGCTCGCGAAGCTCAAAGCTCTCATACAGTTCCGTTAGTATGAGTTGTTTGCGCACAAAAATGTTTCGTGTGGAATATTCTCTGCGTGAAAAATTAAAATTTCTTAAAAAATATTAAGTCTTGCGTCGAGTTAATGGATTCATTTGGTGCGTTGAGAGTTCCTCTATCGAATTTCGGTAAAATATCTTGCAAAGCTCAAGGATTTAATTGTAAATTTGATGTTTATTCGTCGTGGTGAGGTTCCCTTTGAATTTCCCACGAGGTGTGCAGACAGCTATTTCTTTGCTGTTCCATGGAATCCGCTGGAGAATATTCCACTTCGAAATCATTGCGATTTGTGGGCATATTGGTGGAATATCGTGGTTCCATCGACGGGCTTTCGATAGCTGGCGTGTGTTCCTAGTAAAGGAAGTGAAATCCGAAACCTGCGTCGTTTCTTAAAGAAATCTTCGTCGTGGCGGTTCGAATGACCATCCTCAGTGCTGTGAAAAAGTGGTGATGTGTAAATCAGTGCGTTTTCTAGTGTTGTGAGTCTCTGTCCATGCCCCTGAGTGATCTGTTCTGCTATCTCTCCCTCAATCTGAAAAAAAGCCATTTGTTTGGCGAAAAATGTGTTAAAATGTCCCCTCCGTCTCTGAAAGTGTGATCAGTGGGATCCTGCTGTGTGTATCTAGTGTTGTGCGAAGTGTGATGCCCGTTCCAGCAATGAATATCAAGAATTCATCCATCCTTAACGCATAACTTCAAGAAAAAAAAGGTAAGTCTCTGCTTCTATTTGAAATGACAGTCTGTCCTTTGAAGGGCACTTTATCTGAGCCTGAGACTTCCATCTAATTCTATTCTTGACTTTAAATGCACATCGTTCCCTGTTACTTCGAGCTCCATTAGGTTACATTGTAGAGGAGATTGTGCAACCCTCCTTTATAGGGGCTTTCTCCATGATTACTCTTCATCTAGCCAATGTCTTACGATTCCCTATCTCCTTCAGCTCCCTTATGAGAGTCAAACCAAACACCAAAAGGAAGACACTCTTACTCTGATGTGAGTCTGCACCCCAACCAACAAACCCAGTCAGCCATTTGGCATGTTAGCTTCATTGAGGAGTCTGTCAGGGTACCTCTGGGTTCAGTTCAAGGATCTCGCCATCTGAAACACTTGCTCTACTCTTTCTAGCGAGTTCAGCATCCCTTTGATTTCCTATGATGTCTGGGCCCAAGCACAGGGATGAGTCCAGTACCAGTTAAAATGGTAAATCTAGTACACAAAGACCTTTACGCCGTTTTTCTTCTCCAAGCCTTTCGCGACAATTTCTCTATTTTGATTATCCCATTCAGACCGGACTGTCCAATGGCCCCCTTTGGAGATGACAATACACGTCCAGCTCTTAATGTTCGAACCACATCCTCTGGTCTTGCCAGTGTAGGTAGGCATCCTGCAGATCTCATCATCTTCAGAAAAGATTATAGAAGACTGACTTCATTCTTTGAGGTTTCCTCTTTTTGGTGAATGGCTTTAGCCCTCGTCTGTATTCGACATCTTCCATGTAGGCTTGACAGCTGGTACTCCTCAACCAAACTCGACCAACTCTTTTCTAAAGACACCTTCTATTGTGTTGGCCTTGAAAGTTCTTTGAAAAGGATGATGCTACTGTGCTATTGACTCGATTTCTATGCAAGACTCGTCCAATTATAAGAAAAGGGTATGCTGAGCTTTTTCTCCCATGAAGTTACTTTCATCAGCCTTCTGGCATGTCTTTGAAAAGAACGACGTTAGGCTGATTGTTCTGTAAGACTCTGTCAGACTACCTTGGGTTGCCCTGCCCTAAATTTGTTACTTTTACCGCTTGGCCTTTCTCCAAAAGTGATGGTGCAATGTATGTTCGGTGACTTTCTAAGCTGAAAAGAGCTTCAGAGTCATTCCATTCTACGCCAGAGTCTGTATATTCTCCTGCAGATGATTGGGAAGTCCTTCCTTTCAAGCCAGACTCTGACACAGAATGGAATGTCTCTAGACGTATCCCGCATTGCACCATAACTTTTGCTAAGAGGGCAAATCCCTCTGGCATTTTACTTCAAATTCAAAAGAAGAGGAGCTAAAACGTCACCTTGTGGTATGCCTTTCTACTGACGACTCTCGCGATGATTCTTTTCGTACAGAACTGTTACTGCATCATACAAGGCTCGACTCTATGGTTTGACATCAGCTTGGCATGAGTTAAGTTCCTTCTATATAGTGCCAGGCTTCTTGTACTCCTTACATCCAAGCATTGCCTGCAACGCAACAGTGATATTCTTCTCAGGGGTTTCACAGAGAATGTGCGTGTCTACCTATATGAAATCCCTCAGTGCTTTGGAAAGTCAAATTAGACTACGTAGGAGGCACCCAACCCTCGAAAACTCGTCTCTCCTTCTCGTGAAAAGGCCTCAAAGTCACCGTTTTGCATGGAATTCTTCCAAAGTTGCCCTCCATGGAATGTCCCTAAACATACCGCACACATTCGGCAAAGCAATTCCCCACGAAATGAAACAAATAGCGCAGCCCACGCCCAAATTACCCACTTTATTAAAATCCATAGTCCCCCCGACCACCACCAACAGCAGGAGCAGCGCCCGTCCCCCCCTCCAGCCAATTATACTCCGAACAAGGAATAGCAAACATTTTTTCCATTTTCCCTTCCATTCAACTCGTAAGTACCTGAATCATTTAACCGTCAAGTGGAACAACTTCTCTCGTCAGCCAAAAGTTATTTCAGTCATCACACAAAAATTTTTCCAAAAAAAAAAGGACCTGAATCCTTCCCCTTCAGGTGATACGGATACACGTTAATAAAATTACAAAAATGCAGAAAAAATTAACAAAAAAAACGTCTCCGCCGCCGTCGACATCATTAAAAAGTTTCAAGTGCTGTTGCAGGCAAACTTACTCTCTCTCTCTCTCTCTCTCTCTGTGTCCCGTCTGGGGCGCGTGTAGTCCTGGCAAACAGAACATACCGCACCGATGAAGCGTAACTGCAAGCAAGAGCGAGCAGGACCACCAATTTGTGGAATACATCTCTTTATCGTCCTTTTATAGATACTCGTGCCATTACAGCTGGTGCGTTGCGTGTACTCGTATCCTCGTAATGCCTCGGATATCATCCTTAAAATTAAACCTAATAACGCCACCCACCCAGCACCGAGAGTCCTGAGAATTGTTGTTTATTAAGTCGTATAACACCGGCGTTAGGAGTATAAAAATGCTATCCGAGAAATTAATTCCGAATTGTGAATAAGTTGCGAGTCCAGCAGCGCGACGACGCTCTCGTCGGTGGCCTGGGGATGACTTTCGAAGGTAATCCTGGGGTTTTGGCCAGTTTTTTTTTTTTTTTTGTTGTTTTCTTCGTGTTGGCTCGATTCATTGCCGGTGAAGGAGCGGAGCCGTTGGCTGGCTACGCTCTTTTGTTTATTGGTCGAGGAATTATACAGTTAATTAATTTTTATCAGTCTAATATTCTTCTCATATCGCAAGGACGATTGGGGCCGCTGGATTATAAGGATGACTGCGCGGAGGTGGTTGGAAAACTTTTCGCAAAGTTCGCGGATGTTTTTCGGTTTTTTTTTTTTTTTGCGAGAAGGTGTGTGGCGGCGCGCGTAATATTTTCATGCGAAACGATAGAGAGTGTAGTATCCTTGCAGGAATTAAGGACATAATGAAATTTTATGAAGCACGCGAAAGTTATTTTTTTTTGTTTGTTTTCTGTGCAAGCGACCACTGAAGTGTTGCAGCGCCCTCCGAAACCGAATAAAGGTCAATTGCCTGAAAGTAGGTAGAGTCCTGGGGGGGTGTAGTAGGCCCCTACCTACTCCAATGAAAGGAAGAAGAAGAAGCAGCGGCAGTGGCGTCCCAGCACCACAGCAAGAAGCCATTCGAGGGCGAATGCATAAATCAGTATTATTGGCGCATATATCAGAAGCCGTATCTGAGAATGTAGTTCGTCCTTGCTGCAGTGTACATACCTACAGTTCCTTCTTTTTTTTTTTGGTTCACTTGAATGTCCTGTAACATAGTGTTTTCGTGTTAAAGTTTGGTTGGAATAACCCAAAAAAAAAACAAACCGAAGAGGATGCTCATAAAAGCATGCAACATCAGTCGTGAATCCTCGTTGGTTTGTTGTTTTTATCCTTTTTAATGTTTCAGTTTGTTTTTGGGTCTTTCTTTTTGTTGCCGACGCAAAACGGGATGCAATCTGTTTTCGTTATAGGAAAATTGCAATAATATCCTTCGTTGGATCCTCTCTAGTCTACTGTATCCTGGAAAGCACACAGAAAAACAGAAAAAATCCGAGAGGATGGCAAAAATGCTTTTCCACTCAGCTGTAACGTTTTGTGTTTTTTTTTTTTTTTTTTAATTCTTTCGACATACAATGTGGAAATTTACATAAAAGGATATTTAGGTTGGCTGGGGGTGTACAACAAACAAAAAAAAAGGGGGACACCCTCTCACTACTTTTAGTGGACTTTTAGTCCTGTTAGAGGAATTTCGCAACACCTCGCGCAACATATCGGAGAGGGAGAGTGTTGAATTTAATTTGAACCGTACACATGCCCACACATTCGGGGACATCGGCTTATCCTTGGTAATTTTTATATTTTATCGCGACACACAAAACGAGGGGAAAAACGAAGAAGGAACAGCGATGCTTTATTATTTTTATTTCCCCCGGGGGCTTACACATCCACGAACTGCATGTGGAGAGGTAGCTACCCACGTACTATCTGTTGTGTGTGTCGTCCTTTTTACTTATCAACGATGGTACTGAGGAGTTTTTTTTTTTGGAAATATTTTGAGTAAAATAATGTACTCGTGCCCGTGTGTGTGGGGGAGTCTTTGACTAGGTAAAGTAGGAGGTACTTATAGTTGGCGGAGGAAAAGGATATGTGAGGACATTTTTCAATTACCAAACTGAGACTGTTGGGGACAGTCGTAAGATTTTTATCAAAAGGGGCTCTGGAGGGATTTAGTTCCCACTGCGGGCCACTCCACTACCTTACCTTCTTGAGGGAGGAGAGATTTTGGGGAGCAGCTTATGGCTTTTGAAGGACATCTTAGTATTGTAATGTATTTCTATCTTGGAGCTCGTATTTTTAGTCTAAATTGTAAGGTTACTATAAAACACCGTCTTTTAAAAACCTTTGATAGGAAAGTTAAGGATATTAAGGTAAAACCTCTGACCTACTCGACAGGTGCTAAGCAGCCCTCTGTTTAGGGTACAGATACGGTTAGATCCTGCACCCTTATATGCAGGAAAATGGAAAATATTGAAAATTCTTTGCACAAATATTACGCATACGCCACCGAGAAACGTCGATTTCTTTCTAATTCTGCCTTCTCCTGAGGGGATACAGCTCTGAAAGACAGATCCTAAACAGCCCTCTACTTTGGGTACAGATACGGTTAGATCCTGCACCCTTGTGTGCTGAAAAATCGAAAATATTGAAAATTCTTTGCGAAAATATTACGTATACGCCACCGAGCCAAGTCGATTTCTTTCTAATTCTGCCTTCTCCTGAGGGGATACAGCTCTGACAGACAGGTCCTTAGCAGCCCTCTGCTTAGGGTACAGATACGGTTAGATCCTGCACCCTTATATGCAGAAGAACGGAAAATATTGAAAATTCTTTGCGAAAATATTACGTATACGCCACCGAGCCAAGTCGATTTCTTTCTAATTCTGACCTCTACCGAGGAGTTTTAGCTCCAAGAAGACAGGTGCTAAGCAGCCCTCTGCTTAGGGTACAGATGCTGTTAGATCATGCACCCTTGTGTGCAGAAAGATGGCAAATATTGCAAATTCTTTGCAAAAATATCACGTATACGCCACCGAGCTTCGTCGATTTTCATCTAATTCTGCCTTCCGCTGGGCAATAACGCTTGAGTAGTTGCAATTCTGTATAAGAAATGTTCACGGAGAATGCCCACTGGTACCGGTTTCCATTTTCTGAAGAATAATCCTTCAAATCCTTTACTTTTTGTTAAAACTGCTCGAATGAACTGACCCAGGACACATAACTTTTAAGCCATTGCATACCGAAGGCCCTACATACTAGACTATGGACAGTACCATGCGCATAGTTCTGTACACACCCCTCCGCCTCTCTGTTGATCAGAAATCATTTCGCCCAACTTTAATCAACCTGGATCCACATCTCCCCTGAGAAATCATCTCCCCGTCGCCTAGCAATCCTCCTTTAAGTTTAAATTAAACCTCGAGCGCTCCGCGTCAACACTCTTAGCCATCCAAAACCAAATAAACACCCTAAGAGGCCTGAAATTAAATCGATTACTCGTCTGTTTACACGTACCGGCTTACACGACACCCAACATACAGCACACACCGAGTGAAAGTCCTTCACGGGCTACAGCAGGCGCACGAACATCAGCCATCAGCCGCCATAGCCACCGCAGAATCATCGAGTGCGAGAGAGCCTTTTGTTTCCGCACACTGGGACGCTTGATGTACATATACAATTCAATGCCAAATCCTCCAGCCCCCACCCTACACGGGCTGAAGCGGGCGCCATTAATTCAATTACATTCATTTCAAAAATTAAACAATTTTCATTTAATTTACTCAAGTGCCTATTTCGGTGGGTTATCCCATGTTACAAATTGTATCTGTTTGCGGCAAGCGGCATCGGCGGCAGGAGGTCTTCTCTAGATTATAGGTACGTTGAACTCATACCAATGGAATGAAGTCTCACTGATGCGCTGGAGTGACGGCGCGGCGCGGCGGCAAGCAAATTTCATTTCGATGAACAATAGGTTCCACACCAAAGCCGACACAAAAAAAAAAAACAGGAAATTAAATTAAATACATCTACTCGGCGGCAGGGGAGGGCGGACGTGGCCAGGATACTACTAAATGTGTGTATGTGTGTGGTGGACTTTAATGTGGGCAAAGCCCGACCAACGCTTAGCAAACTGAGGGTAGCCTGCGCTTTCTATTTTGTTGGTGAAAAATGTGTGAAGATTATCCACAGAGGTTTTTTCCACTCTGAAAGGCGATTCACACGAAAAATTGGTTTAAATTCTGTGGAAGGCTTTAAATGAGTGGCTAGTGTGGTCTGGAATTCCTGGGGAAGCATTTAAAAGGAACTCGGTGTCGATGGAGTGTGTGGCTCAGTCGACTCTATGACCGAACTCGAAGGTTAATCGTCTAGGTGAAGTGGGTTTGCAAGCCCCACAGGTTTCCTGAGGGTCTAACTCGAGGTGGAGCAGTTGGAGGAGGTTGATGCACAAATTTCGTGATTTTTGGCTCAAATGTCCTGTGAGCTTGTTTCGCTTAGTGGAGGACTAACAAACATGTTCCACTCTTAGAGATTTAAACTGCTAAGGCGCTGCACTCATGATGGCTAGTAGACTAGCAACGAAATACTTGATCGATATTTTTGCAATCACCCCCCAAGCCTACCTTGAGCCTTTCTCTACAATCTCTTGGCAGAGAAAGGCTCAGTTAGTATGTAAACCTGTGTATAAGCATTTTATCCTGTTTTTGTATGAAATACTAATAATATCCTTTTTTTTATCTTTCCAGGTACGTGGCTTAACATTTTTGGTAAGACTTATATTTTTACTAGGTAGGTGTTAACTGCTCTAAGCTTGTGGCCCCTAAACCCCTGTATAGTTTTTTTAAGTATCTTGTGCCTATAGGAAGTAGTATTAAACCTTTATAGATACCCTGTAAGCCGATCTGCCAATCATGTCTGACTCCATGCCATAGTCACGTTCTAGTTTCGATGCGTTGTTTTTCCTACTTTGTCAATCGAAGAGCTATAATTTTCTTTCTGGTTACTTCGTTTGTTCCGCGTCTTGTTGCTTTTCAATGCAACCGCAACTTCTAAGATTTCCTTCGTCTTGCCTTCCTTTAGACTTTGATACCAACGATACCTCACCATTGCACCTCTTCTGTGAAAGGCCAAGCAAATGCCATATGGATTCTCTTGTTTCCCCAAGCCATCCTCTCACAAGTTCAGAAGATTGGCGCCCTAACTCATTACTTGATACGGCGTGTAGTTTTAGCTGCTTAATATTGCTGTAAACTGTCCTGCCTATCCTAAAGTTATCTCTACTGCTTTAGCCGATGTAAGTCAAGCTTTGATTGTAATAAACTGATTGATTCTATCAGTTGGAATAGTTATCAAAAATTCTGTTGAAGTATTCATCCATTATCCAAAGCTGAGAAACTTCTAAGCCAGGATTAGAAATTTGTCGCTCGTCTCAAGCCTTCGGAACGAATTTGCACCTGAAATGCTTTCAAGAAAACAAGGTCATACCCTACATTTTCTCACTAAAATAACAAAAGCCTTAAGTAGGGCTCAAACCAAGAACTCACTTACAAAGGCGTAGTTTTTGAGTTTTCCAATCAAAACTTGCTGTAACTGCTTCTTGAATCTCTAGGTAGGGTTACTAAATTTTTTCTCAACGAAATTTCACTTAAACGAAACGCTTTGGCTTAACGATGGCTTACCATCTAGTCCCGGGTTAGGAATCAACATTTCATTTAAAGCTACTCTTACAGAGCATGTTAAATATTTTAACCCATCCTTCCTTATGCTTAAGTCCTCGCTAAAATATGCAGATTTTCTAAGAATGGCTTGACAAAGTTCTCATAGAATCGTAGTTCAGAAATTTCTCAATCAGAACTTGTTCCAGTTCTCAGTACTTCTTGATTCTCTAGGAAAGTTTGTAAATTTTCACAGAAAGTGTAAAGTTTTCTCTTAGAGACTTCTTGCTTTCTAAGCCAGGTTTGGAGCCCAACTTTTGTACATAACCCAACCTAGTACATAATTGGTGAGCTTACCTTCTTGCTAGGCTGTCATAGCCGTCATGTCCAATCCCTCGTTTAAATATGCAAAGTTGCTAAGATTGGTTTACGTAAAATTCTCAGCTTAGGGCCGCAGTTTTGTAGATTTTCAAACAGGACTTGCTCTAGTTCTTAACCCTCAATAAAGTTTTGGAAAATGTCTTCTCATGTTCTACTAAGACGGAATGCTTTTTCTACGACACGGCCTGCCTTCTAAGCCAGGATTTGTTTTCAAACTTTTAAGTTCCACTGCCTATACAGCAATTTACACAAATCGTTTCTGAGTTCAACCTCTTACGATACTGTCGTAGGCGTCCTTCTCAAACCTCCACTTAAATCTGTCAACTCTTCAAGACTGGCTTAGACAAAGTTATCAGCTTCGAGCCATAGTATCCTAAACGGAAGCTGCTGTAGTGTTTGAGAACATTACCTAGCTTTGTTCCTATATTCAATGCCATGCCAGGCTTGAACGTCTGCCTTTCAAACTAAGTGCTTACTCCGAAACATCAAAGATAACTTCAACCTTCCGTGACCCTGTAGCATACATAAATATGGAAACTCCTTAAGAACTCCACTCGAACTCCAGTCCTACTTAAAAAAAAAAAACAGCCTTCCCACTCCAGCACACTCATTAATTACCCAAAAACAAACCGATTGCATCTCATCCGCCCTCAGAGCAAATGAAGTGGCAAAAGGATCCATTTCACAACGCAGGAAAAAAAAACACAGAAAATAAAAAAGGACGAGAGGGAGGAGAAGCACAAAAGGAAGAAAAAAAATTCCAAAGAAAGTAAATTAATTCCGATATAATCCCTGACACTCAAATTATAACCTCATTAAATGAAAAAGTCCTCGGAAAGATTAAAAGGATTTTTATCTCATGTCCCGTTTTATTTGGCTCGTTTCTCGTCTTTTTTTTTTATATACTTGTACAGCACTCAAAAATTCCCTTTTGTCCGGTTGGGAGAGCTGATGTCGATCCTGCGCTACTGCAGGAGCAGGACAACGACGACGACGACGACAAATGATTCGCCGAGATGAAGCGAAGGACCAACACAAGAAAGAAATCAGTTGACCCGCATAAAATTAATGAGCTTTATTGTTTAATAATTTATGTCCTCAGGAGAGTGTCGCAGTAGCGGCAACATCTGTTCTCCGTTTCAAGAAATATCCTTCATTTGTAGATTAACGATTAAAAGCAACAAAAGCGCGCGAGGGGTCCGGTCCGCAAGCTTTTGTATTTTTTATGCGATCATTGGTTTTGCATTTTCTCCTGCTCGTGTATCCTGGAATTAATAAGAAATTGATGACGACGTGAGCCTTAAAAGCAAATTAATATTTCACCCCTGTACGGCAGGCAGGATGGGGTCAGCGATGGTGGTGACCCTTGCACTCCGGTGTGCAAGTGCACGTTCCCATTCGAAAAATATCCTTAATGCACCTTTCAGAATTTATCCTGCGGACTTACATTGCTCGACATCGAACGAGGAGCAGAACACAAAAAATTTATTTATGGTAAAACAAAACCCTGTCAATGGTTGGAGGGTTCGAAAGGACAGGGCCTGCGATTCGTGAATTAAATGAAATTTTGTGGGTGGCGATGTTTGCACTCGTTGCCCCTGATGGCTGCTCGTTAAAGGGAGGTGCTCGTAGTCCTTTTTTGCATTTTGCATCACACCAGAGTGTGGCTGTGTGGAAACAGCTGTTGGAGGCTGGTTTTTCCTGTAACCTACACGTGTCCAGGGGGTGTACATGGCCGCCGATATAATGGGAAAGTGACATGTGACTTTTATCTCATTGCCTGCATATTTTATTGTCACCGTCGAAGGAATAAAAACGCCACTAAGTGTCAGCCTTTTGAAAGCGACTGTCAGGGGAATTTAAGATTCTATCAGGGCGGCTGGCTTTTACAACGAAAACCCATGAAAATATTTATTGCAGGCTGATTCGAATTAAGTAAACAGAACGAGAATGCCAAGTCGATGCGAGAGAGTGATTTTATCAAGCCTGACACAGTGCAGTCCTTAAATCTTGTCGAGCTCAAAACTATAGAAGTTCCATTCAACTTTGTTTCTGTTCAAGTCTCAAACTTTAATTGAAAGTCCTTGGAGTAGAATCGAGAGGATTATCTCTCCGAAGAATCGTAGTGCCAATTTCTGGTGGTCCTTCAGGCTTCTCTACGAAGTCTAGCTTGGAATAACTCGTTTGTAGTGTTTGGATCCGCGACTAGACTAGACTCCAACAATCTCCTCCTCCTCCTCCACTCCTGACAATCTTCTAAGCTTCCCACTTCATGTGGCAGCTCATAATATTGTCGAAATCTTCTACTTTTAGGTCCACTTACCTCGTACAAATTATAGGCTACCAGTAATGCCTTCGTACCATTGAGCCCAAGTGTCTACGAAGCCACTTCACTTCTCCGAACGTAGTGAGTTTAATCTTCACCAAATCTTGGTACTTTCTTCGCCATGTAGTGACTCCAATAGGGTATAGGCTAGTATCTCATGTGCTCAGCCTTCCAGACGCTACCCAATAACACTCATTTGCTTTAACTACAAGACCATGTCTCAGCCTCTTTGTAGCTTAGTCAGCAGCTTAGGTGCAGCTTAGGGTCACATTCTGAATAACTAGCTGGGATATTTCTTCTAGATATGCATTCTAGAGCTTAACTTTGGAAAGACTGTGCTTCTCAGTGCTCTAAGAAACAATTACCTACTCTTTAGGTGAACAATGTCATCGGAATAATGGGTTATAGGCAACAGAGTAGAATTTAGTCAATCAACTCGAATATCCCAGAAATGTTTCCTACTTTTGCTTGTCATCCTTGTCATCCTTAAGTGATAGTTTACCCTTAAGCCCTCTTTAAGACATCCTGTGAAGTACAGATAGAATTCAGTACCCAACTCTATTTCACTCTCCGATTACGATCCACAAACATTCAAAACCAACGTGCCTCGATAACTCGTGTTTTCTATCCAAAATGTCCCTACTGTTCGCTCTGTATCATGACTTAATACATACGAATCCTTTAAGTGGATTTTCCTCTTGAAAAAGTAGGTCAGTACCCCGGGTTTTTCAGTCTGCTTACGGAGCAATAGTTCCACAGATAGATTCATGATAGCTGGTAGAGCTAAAGCTCTGTACGAGTTCAGTATCAGCTAAATGTAGAATGCTACAAAAATTATCTTTAAATCCAGTCGGATCCAGCTAACTTTAGACCTCTTTTTCCCAGTTAGTGGGCCCTTTCGTTCCGTAGCATCTGCGTACAGGTACTCAGCATAAACTGGCAGAGTTCCGCGTACATTATGTCATGAGTTGATGTTGGATTCTAGCTGTTGGAATCTAGATAGCGATTCCCTTACATTGTTCCGACCTCTAGTGATTTCGCCGCTTTGAGTACTACTAGAACCTCTGCTTATAATACACTGCAAGTGCCAGGGAGTATCCGGCTTTCAGATCAAGAGAGCATCATAAACCTTGTAGACTCTTCCTCTATGTTAAGCTTCCAATCTAGGGTCTTATCTAGTACAATGCCAGGATACTTTGCGTAATCCGAAAGTCATCCAGTTTTCGTATTTTCAAGTGTTTTACCTCGAATTTTCTACTGAAGAGTACCATATCGCTTCGGTTTGGGCTGACGTGAAGTCCACAGTCTCTCTTACCCATTTCACAGTTCGGTCCAGGGCTGCATACTCAGTGACGCTGACTCATATATTACTTAGTCCCTTCAGTACGTCATCAATGACTTGAAACCCAGAGTTCAACCTAGATGTACCTAAAGTGGATCCAAAATGTGTCTACCTTAGAAGTTGGCAAACGTATTTCCGAACTGCATTAGGGCATCACTTACAGGGAGATTCTGCCTGCAAACGGTTGAGCAAATTCGCTTGTAGAACTGTCATGCTCTACCGGCTTGCTTTTGGGGCTTTTTGGACCGCAAATAGTGCTCCTTGACTAAAGGAGAACAGAAGTCTTGTTGCCACAAAATAATCAGTCTTGCCCTACTTTTTTGATTAACCAATCTCCAACCAATGTCTTCTGAAACTATTTGAGTTAGTTTTTCTTGAACAAAAAAAAACCATAAATACCGTATGATCCCCGTGACAATACGCCAATCTTGTTAGATTTCACATCCAATGCTATCACCGGTTATCCACAAAAGCCTTCTGTAAACACAAAACCCATTCTTTTCGTTTCAACAATGCATTCATTCATTCATTCGTTCCCTCTGTGCAACATTTATCCTCGCATATATCCCACCACGAAACAATATCCTTCTCATCGGAAGCGAAAATCCTTTCGATCTCCTTGTCATCGTCTCCTCGGTGCTGGTGCTGGTGGTGGTGATGCTGGCACTGGTGTGGAGAAAATAATCAAATGACATCCGATTCGTCTTCGGTTTTCAAATCATCAACTAACAGCCGGAGAATGGAATATCTTCATCTTGAACATACTCTCTGCCCCATCCACAATCTATTATTCCATGACAATGCAACAAGGCGGCACAGAGGGCATACAAGCCAGAAGCCAAAAGGCATACAATGCCGCCGTTCTTGTCTTCCGACCAATCCATCTCTTGATCTCATCAATTTTTCTAGACTCTAATGCGAGCCAAGCAGCTCCTCCATGTGGGGAATGAAATCAATAAGGACGAACGCGCGAGAATGAAAACATACACACACACACAAGATGAGTTGGGTTCAATGTTGATTTATTGAAAACACAACCTCCTCCCGCCCCTCTCGGATGTAAAGAAACATCTTGCCATCGAGTAGAATGAAAAAAAAAAAAAGGAAATTGCAAGTGCGATAAGTTCCACCAGTCAAGTCAAGACACACTCGCTCCCACCCACCCCCAAAGGACATAAAAATGAATCTATATCTGTATCTGTCTGTTCTGCAATTCAATGGGAAGATAAATAATTGACAAGGGTGGGCATAAGTCGAACTACCACCGAACTTTCCGAACGATTGCAACTGTAGCAGTTCGGGTTTCTTACATTTTTTGTTTTTTTTTTCACCCAAAACACCCTCCACCCAATATTGGGCCGTCTTGTAGAACATGCCCTCCATATTCCGGTTAGATAATAAAAATAGAAGAGGCATCAAGAAATCGCCTCCCCACCCCGCCAATGGCCACACTAAACAGAAATAAGTAATAGGATATGTCAAGATCTCACCCTTGGTCAGCTTTTGACGAGAGGACGAGGTGGGGGCGCATCCTTATCTGGCGGGTTCCGAGCAGGAAGACCAACCCCAAGTCATAAACGCCCTTCCAGCCGATTGGAATCTTTATGGACTTGGCCAAACTCATTTGTGGAAGCTAATTTAAAATGCTGCACTCGTTAGATATTGGTGTGGCCAGCAACGCCGCCATGTCCATCTTACAATGGTGTGGGTCCTGTTGCTGTTGTTGCTTTTGCTCGTATCTCTGCAATTATGAAAGGACGGCCGGGCGGGCGGTGGGGGAGATGAAAATGACGCAAGTTCGGAAAATTGAATCACAGTTTTCGGAGGAAATAAATTTGTTCCTCCCTTGCAGCAACCCAACTCCAGGGAGTCGAATCTCTGGCATCTCGAGGTTGAATCGGCAATTAGAAAACGAAGAAGCAAGCATTCTCGGGGAAAAACTATATAATTCCCACTGGACGGGCAGGCGCGGTGTGTAATTAAAGTTCGCATTCAAGGATGCGTGCCTTGGAAATGCTACTCCTTTGCTGTCCTTTGCTCATCCTTGTGAAGGTGCACAAATGTCGTCGCAAGAAGGGAACTTGTGTTGCACAATCGTGATTATCTCATTCTCGATCACATTTTGTTGCACGTAGTAGTTAGTAGGCGGCGGGCGGTGGGCGTTGCACGAAAGTTTCGCTCCAGGATTATGCATTAAGTTGAAGGTGGCGGTGGCTGGTGGATGGCATTTAGAGAATGCCATCGTACAATTATGGGTTAATTGTTACGTCGTTGCTCTGGGTTACAGGTGACACAGTTCGCTGTGATTTTATAACTCTGTTGTGGATTTCAGTTGGATTTTTTTAGCGGAAAGGATTCGTGGGTTGTGGGCTTCTCATTAGGGTGTCTCGTTGGGCTAATTGGGTTTTGTAGAGATTTTCCTTCAGTCTGAATAGAGAGTGATTATTTGTGAGCTGTCCTGCTAGTCGTTGAAACTTTTTTTTATAAATAGAGTCATTCCTTCAACTTTGTGGATCGTATTTTGCAAAAAAAAGGTTTGTGACCTGTTTATGTGGTTTCAAGGATTTGATTTTAATGGGAATATGTTCTCTCCTTTGCGTAGTCTCCTTTTTCGAATGAACTTCGAAAGGAAACAACAGCTGCCTTCCTTCAACTTTGTGGATCGTAGCCACTGGAGAGGGTTTTGCTCATGTTTATGTGGTTTAAAGTATCTTTTTTTGTGAGAGTATGTTCTATTTCTTAGGAAAGGCTTCTAAAGGTATTCCCGAGTCCTTTACCGAAGGAATACTCTCGAAATATGACAAACATTGATCAAACTTCCCACATCTCGCGACAGGGCAAACAAAACTATAAATATTTCTATTACCAAAGCACACATGTGTGTTGAACAAAGCTAGGAAGTCTCAAAAACAAACTAACTACTTAGGTCGTTGCAAAACTTATCCCAAGTCTATTGGCTCCACTCACACACTTCGCAATCAGGACTTCTTCCTTTGCGAAACTCTCCAACAACATTCCGAGAACAGATATAAATTCCATTTAACATCCGGCAAACATAAGTGTGTATATACACCAACAGATGGCGTCATACTTCAGAAACAGTAAAACACATTTAACCAACAAAATAGTAGAAATAAACAGACAAAAACACTACTCAGGATATACAAATCATCCCAAACGAATGATTGCCTCCTTCTACTCGTGTGCACACACTTGTGTGTATGGAATGAAATACCGCAAAACGAACCCCCTAGCCTAGGAGAAGTAGTAGTCCGTAGCAGCAGCAGCAGCAGCTGAACAGTGGCACTGGGGTATCGACACACTGTAAACATGGTTCCTCTTTTCCGGAAATTATGCCACACTCTCTCTCTGCCGTATGTGTGTGCCTCCCAGTGGCAGTGCAGGCAAATCATACACAGGACGACGACGGAAAGTGTGAGGGAAAGAGAGAGATGGAAGACAATTGGAAATTCTCCCGAGGATGAGGGGCCAATTCGTTGGAAAAACTTTATCCTTATATAGGTTCGGGAGCATTGAGCGCCTTCCTTGCACCACATGCGGCACTATGCATTTTCTTTTTTTTTTGCGAAATGTTTTTTTTATTCTCTCGCTTTCGTATCCTTTTTGTGTGTACCCGCAACAAGAATCCCTGCGCTCGCTATGAACTATTCATATGCAACGCGAGCGAACGTATGCGGCTGCACTGGGGCACTGGGGAGGCTTCCTCCACATACTATACATACATCGACCGTTAAAGGCATATTAAACCTACTACCCGGCTCGAAGGACCATTGCTGCACCACGAATTGGTGGGTAATAAAAACTTTTGCCTTAGCTTTGATTCACTGCTTTCTTCCTTACGTGTGTGTGTGAGTGTCAGTGTAGGGAGGAGGGTGCACCTCCCAGACTCACTGTATTGTTATTAGTGGTGGCACCCTATCACCGCCATTTGTCTTCGTGCTCGAGTATGAAGTTGGGTACCGTTAAATGAGTTTTTCCACGGAAGTCATTAATAGTTAACGAACTTTAAATTGACGAAACGACTGCGACTACGACGACGTCGACTACGATAGCTGTGGCGATGGCAACATAGAAGACGCCAACTGAGCTTTTTGCGGGTTAGTGAGGTCGGTCTTCCTTTTTTTTTGTTTGTTTGTAGCCCGATGCTCTCTCACAGAGAAGGAGATTATCCTATTTACCGTTAGCGAGCATTGTCCTACTTTCCATTTAATATTTCTTTTTTTTTTTTTTGGTTTCTGTTCGTTCACAGGAAATGCCAGATTGTTTGGTTTATTGGCAGTTAAGGGAGCAAAATTTATGCAAATTGCGTCAATAAAAATGTTTTTTTTTCTTTGCTATTTCCTCTTTTTGTTCGCTGTGTCTCGCTCACTCGGGGAGTTATCGTTTGTTGTTGCTGCTATTGTCCTGTCGTATGTAGGTGAGTAGGTATCTGCACGGAACAGAGGACTGTGTGTGTTTGTGAAAATTTCGACACAGAGGCCAGGCAATGAATGAATTTCCCTTGGAGCTTTGCAAATAAACCGTTTAGGCATTCAAATGGGTGATGGGTTACTTGATTTTCTCTCGTTTTGCTGCTGGGTTGTTGTCGGTTTTTCCTGGGTGGAGGTGGATGACGTTGCCAGTACTGGGCTTGATGGATTGAAAAATCAACTGCAATTGATTTTGTGTGAATTTTATTTTTTCACTTTTGGTGGCCATTTTGCTTTTCCCAGCACTTCTATCGAAACGATTTGTACACTCTTCGAATCCTTGAGATATTTTGCCCTCGATACAACTTTGAATTTTCAAATTCCCCCCACCGGTCTCTATGTTAAGCCCTGTGGAACCTATGTGGATCGTAAGAGATATTTTTGCGATTTTTCACCGAAAACCTGGCAACATTGAACCACATTCATCTGCACCATATTCAAATCAACTTGCAGGACTTATAGGGTGAAGAAATGGCCTACCCCGCATCCATGCAGACGCCATAAAAATAAATTATTTTGCGGCTTTAGGTGCCAATGAATTTCAAGGGCCATGCTGATGTTAGCTTCAGCATAAGTAAAAGTGTTCAAGTCATAAAGGAAAATAAAATACTCTCCAAGTATAGTCGGTGTCGGCTCTATGGTCCATGGATGCAATGTTCGCCTTGGTTCGGTTCGGACACGGCCATAGAGTCGATGATAATAATGATAATGAAGATAAAGAGCTGGAGATGGAGAGGTACCCATGAAATAGCGAAACATTCCTCCTGGCTTTCTGCTTTGCTTCCCCAAAAAAGGCACACAAAACCAAAACAGAAGAAAAAAAAAGGAAAAACGATAAAGGCTCCACTCCGCTCAAATGGAAGGAGAGAAGCCAAATGCGAAAATAAGTGAATAGCACGAAGATGATGGTGGATGGTTGGTTGGTTCGTTGGTGTTCGAAACAGATTTATGTTATAGCGTCGTATGTATCGGAATGGGGCGGCGGGCGATGGCAGCGCGGCGGTGGTGCTTGTATTTTGGTGGGTATTGTTTATTGCTTAACGAAGCGAAAATCTATTGACTCTGCTAATGATGTAATTAAGCAAAGTTTCCAATTACAGCACGGCTCACATGAGAGCGCGCAACTCACAGTATGTTGTAGTAGTACACACCAGCAGCAGTTGTTTGTAGTAGCATCTGTCAGTGCAGACACACAGTCGAATTGGGATGGTGAAAGTAGTGAAAAGGGATTGCGTGGCTAAGTGCAATGAAATTACTGCAATTAATACACGAAAATGTGTACGTTACGTGGTGCGGTTGGCTGGAAGATTTTTCACTTTTCCAATTGCAGATACAATGAGTGTATTGATAGATGCTGTGCAATGGGAATTGGTCAAGTGGAGAGAGTTTTCTGCCAGAAGTGAAGAGGTTCTGTTTCGGATTTCTCAATGATCGCGTGGAAGTTGAAAGAAAAATCCATTTGCTGTTCAATTTGGGACGGTTTGAGTGTGTTTCTGTTGTTTTGTGGAAGGAATTAGGGAGTTAGTGTCGGTACCTAAGTAAGTGGAACGTAAACTATGAACGGAAGCACTTACTGCAAATTATAAGTCATAGTGCAGCAGAGAGGGACATTGGGTCCTTAAGCCAGTTAGACAGCAATGGTTGAAAGAGATTCAGAGAGTATTGTACGAAGATCTTCTTGGAACCATGGACACATATTCAAAATATTGTGTTAGCCACGGCAACTGTAAGAGTTTTATTCGAGACATCTGCTTCTTGCTGATACCCTCTATAGCTGGACACCAAGACCTCGAATATAATTCCAAAACTTCCTTGCTTCAGTTCCATGATCGATAGTAGGGTCTTACCTTTGCTTCCTCCCTTTACTTTTAAATTGTTCAGGACGAGGCCCATAGTTCATGGAAACCATTCATAGAATTTCCAAAAATGATGATCCACACATTCCATCAAAGCTTGCCCCTCCATACACAAGCCACTTTCATGAATATCTTCTCCTGCTGGTCATTGACTCAAGTTGCCATCTTGCCCATCCAAGATATGCAACAGTTTATATCTAAAACTTAGCAAATACAAGAACCAAAATGAAAGGGTTTGGAATTGGAATTATAAGCCATGAATAGAACCATGTGACCGGAAAAATGCTCCATCAAGTCATAAGATAGATCCTTTACCACGTTTTTTAGAGCATCTTGCTTGATTTACGATAGCGCTACAGCGAGCAATGGGCGTTTGAGGGTATACTCAGCCTCCTGTATAGCTCCAGCGTATTGCCCTTGACAGCACCATGCACTATGATCAGAATGTGTAGCTGCATCCAGTTGAAATAAGGAAGAGGCTGGTGTTGATTTCAAGGGGTTGATTGTATATCACCTCCCTCCATGGGGACGATGTGATGGCATTCCAGGTCTCGTTCATGGACTGGGTGTACCCCATATAGTCACACCAAGTGACTCCGAACTCATTAAACGCAGCAATATTCATACAAAGTGCACATCGGAACCTTCCTTACTTCCTTACTATCCAGCCGGTAGCTCTTAAGTCGTAAAAACTCTCTTCCTTATCCCAGGGCCGCACGTGAAACAAATGATTAATGCTTATGGTAACCACTGAACCCTGCTGAACTTTTTTAATTAAGCTCCGACTTGGGCGCCATTAAAACCTCATCCTCGTCCCGTCGGATACAAAATAACAACAACAACAGCGCCAACTGCACTCGAAATAAACATTGTTGTGTAACACTCAGTGAAAAATATTGCAAGCAACGGCAGAATATTGCAACAAATAAATTGCAATCATAATGCTGCTGCAGTTTGCTGCAACCAGCAACTAGGAACCAGCAAGCAGCAGTAGTACTATTCTTCTCCTTTGGCAAGGACATATGGGCCTCCATTACCATTACCATTCCAGAAATGGACATGGCATAGCATGAATTCATTTCCATGTGCATGCGGTTGCATCACTATCATCGCCTAAAAATGACTCCAGAACCAGAGAATTGTGTTCCAGACCCATGTAGAGGGTAGATGCCAAATAATCATTATGGCATATGGTGAAGTGAAGTGGAGTCCTTTTTACAGTTCTCATTGCTGTTGTATCTTCTACGCGCTATTGCCCCTTGCCGCCGCCGTCGCCGTCGCCGCCTTGTGTTATCATCATCATCATTTAGAACCAAAAATTATTGGTACTCCTGCCAGCGTCAGAGTTTAAGTATTTCCAAAAGGACGAAGGGTGTCGGCAAAAAAGGATATGGCGAAGGGCAAGAGACTTAATGAAAATTTTCAATTGTGAGCATAAATTTTTGAGTTGGGTTTGTGTTGTAGTTGTATCTGTCTGTCTGTCTGTGCGAGAAACACACAGAAACAGGCCCTGGGGAGACTGAGACTGCTGTTGCAGTTGTGTGGAACCCGGAAAATATTTCAAGGCAAAGCATAAAATCTATGATAGAATGCAATCGCCTAAGGACTCTGAATTGGAATTCAAGAGTTTTCTTCTTGTTTCTCCGACGACCGAGGAGTGCTACAGCTCCCCGGTTGCATTTTGCTGGTGAGTTATGGAGTGAGAGTGCACAGTGTCTGGAGAGACTGCTGCACTCGCTGGCAAAAGTGTAATTGAAGTCGCATAAATTTTTGTTTCATATTGTCAATGTGGTGTCCTTGCATGCGGCTGGGTGTTGAGAAATGAATATTTGGGGTATGTTGGGCTAAGGCTGGGACCATTAAGATTCTTTATGCGTTTTTTTCTTGTGACTTCTTCTACAGATGTTTCATTCGAAATGGGTCTGGCTGGTTGTAGAACAAGACGACCTCTGGATGGATGGGTACATGACCATGATTGGTTTTTTCATTCAATGGCAGTGGTGCCTGCAAATATTCCTTTAAATGATTGTCCTGGCTGGAAACTGTTATTCCTGTTCACTGCTACTTCGAAATGTTATTTGCTTCAGGGGTTCTCTTCATGAGAAGTACATAGTTTGCCGCATGATTGTGAAGAAGCTATGTCAATTCGACAGCTGATGTCTCCACAGATTTTAAGACAAAACCCCCTCAAAAAGTAGGCGTGGCCCTATACAATGTTCAAATGATTTATAGAGAATTTATTTGTCTACAAATTTGGTGTTAATATTTTTTTTCGATTTCTAATCAAAATATTGAAATATTTGCAAAAATTGATGCAGCACCCGGCTCGAAGGACCAATATCTGAGGCATCATAGAAGCACTTAGTTCGTTGTTTCGGGCTCAAGCTAAACATTGCTCCTTTGGCATTAATTGAGAAGGTTTTCATTGCCCTTCCTGTGAAACCATGAGGACTTGATCATGGCTTATTTTTGCCGTAGATATAGTAGGGTCTGAACTCTGCTCTACTCGCCTAAATAGTGGGCTTTTGCAGAGGCAAGATCTTGGCAATCGATTTTTCAAGTATTCGTTGAACCTATATATTTCACTTCTCTGGACAAGTCAATGGAGGTTTTTCATCAACATCTATCTGAGGTTATACATCCTCTTTCTGAAAGGTTGCAACGGCTTATAGTCGAAGCTAGATTAGAAACATATTGCAGCATCTGTGTAATCTTTTACTCTGTAACCAGGAGTAGATGCTTTAGGAGTTCGTCTATGACCAAGGGATAGACCAGGATGGAAAAAATGGAGAACTCAGTCAAATAGGAGCGATATGATCGAGGGGATTTCACCATTTGATAGCTACGGTATGGAAATCTCAATTGATATGCAGTCTAGCTTGGAATCAGAGATCCGAATGAAAGGAGAAAGGAAGGACGTCATACGTTCCTAGTGATTGGAACATGAAGGAGGATAGAAACAACTCAGCCAGATAGTATGTCATGGGTCCGAGTGGAAGGAATTCGAATGGAAGGATTCAACAGTATAGGAGATACAGCCTGGGAAATAGGTGGTGAGAAATCCTTGGCAAGTTTCCTTAAGGCTGCTGGTGAATTCGAAAAGATGTCGATCGTTTTTTTTTTTTCCGAATCCTTTAGATCTTTGACTTTCGCATTTTGTCATTGATGTTCGTTCTTCTCGGTATTGAGCTAAGCTACTCGAAACATGGCTTCCATATCGTGTCCTCAACTGGGCATCACTGCTCTTAAGGATTACGAAGGTGTTCTGTCCCATTTATCGAATAGTTTTTATGCGGTGAACGAAGCTACTAAGATCTGGCTCGAGGCGGTATGATATGGTCCATGATTTGTGCTCCTAAAGCTCAGATTGTTTCTCAGAGATGCCAGTATCTAGTGATTCTCTGGATAAAGGGACTGGCCTAGTCTAGTACTGGACCTGGATTTTCAAAGTCGGGCTGTAGGAGTGGTTCCTCCGGAAGCAAACTATCACACTAAGCTCGAATCTACTTTCCATATTCGTAGCAAGTCTTTCCAAATTCGGAATGCAAAAGGCCTGTGGACAATGTATACGCACAGAGCCTTTGACCAACTCGTGCTGTACATTCCTCGACATTATCTTAAAATCATTCATCCCTTAGGGTTGTCTAAAGGGAAAACCCAACTCAACTAATTAGCTGCAAACTCAACCACCAGTTGGTTTCCAGCGAGCGGTTTCTGGCTAATTTAAGTATATTTCTCGAACTTTGATAAGAATGCAAATCATTTCATCTCCCCGGCCAAGTCCAAGCACAAACAACAAAAACTTAAGTTCTTCCCAAATAATTATCTCAAAATCTCAAAACCACATAATCTGCAAGTTTTTCAAATTACCATGGACTGCGCGCTGCAGCTCTATTAAAATATTTATCGAGATTCCTTAACATTTGGAAAAAACAGTCCGCAAAACCCCAAAGAAAACCTCAAGGAAGACTCGAACAAAAGTCGAACAAAACTCGGACGCAGAACTCAACTTCGATATCTTGCTCTCAATTTACTCTCCACAAAGTAATTTGCATGAAAAATAACCCAAAAGAGTTTACTAAACTCCCAAAGGAATTTCTTTCCTCTACTTCCACTTCCTTTCAAAAAAAAAAGACAACAGCAACAACAACAATAACAACAACAACAAGAAGAGCAATAATTCTCCATCTTAAAATTAACTGCAGTTGGTCCATTGTAACGCATATCCCGCTGTCTTTCCCTGCTTCTGTGAGCGTGTGTCTGTGATAAGATCATGAAGTGTAGGACTCTAGCCTCCATTTTGGAAAGACTGCATCAGTCAATTCGTCCTGTAGAGTTCCACTCCCACGGTGCAGCAGCGTCTTTAGCAAACAATAACCCCAGCGGGATGGGGTGAGCGCGAAACTTACCGCCGCTAGTGGGTAGTTGGTATCTGTTTATAAATTCAAACAAAAACTTTTCAATGTTTTTAACAATTTTCCCAACCCCCAGCAGCAGTACCACAAGGAGATAAGGACTTCCCTTCGTAGCCCGTACATCGCGAAGAATGTGGTCCCTGCTTCTGCACAAGGAGAGCGGTGCCGCAAACTTTTTAGCAAAACATTGCAAATTTCCAATGTAAACTTATTGTGCGAAGGATTCGCTCAGCCACCACCACAGGTTCTGTTGAAAATCAAATTGAGATGAAAAACCCTAAACTACCGTTAAGTCTACAACTACCTCTCATCAAGTTGCCATTAATCAAAACAGCCTTCTGTGCCGGTTGGCTGGTTAGCTGTTGTGGTTGGTCCTTGTCGATCGGCCGCCGCCGCTGCCATAAATCGTCAAATCGAAGGACGAGAGACCGCGCGCTGTAATTCACTCCTTCTCCACACCAACCCCCTGCCCCCCACAACCCGCGAAACGATGAAAACAAAAACTTTAATGAGTGCACTCTTGCGAGAGTGTGTACGTATATGTAATGGGTATGTGTAAGTGTGTGCGGTTAGAAGTCCGCGAGTTACAAAATGAGCGATAACGAAACTTTTGCTATTGTTAAAGTTAGTCCGTGCGGTTGCGGAGTTGCCTGCCAGGATGGTGGTGCCGTTTCTAGTCCTTTCTTTGTTTCAAAGATCGATTTGTTTAATGTTCCTGAGACTTTCACAAAAAGACGTTCAAAAACGAGGGAAAAAAACAACAAAACTTTATCTAATTTCGAGGCAAATACTTGGAGTTGGAGGGGTTAGCCTTTTGGGTTAACACAAGGAAGGCAGGTCTAAGCCAAGGATTACTTTTGACTAAGTGCATGTTAGGACGGGTGATTGAGAAGCTAGTGAAGGGGAAACTTGATAAATTGTTATTTTCTTCAAGTCTGGGTCAGGATGGTATACACAGAGGGCATGTGCAAGGTCACAGGATGCCTATGGCGGCATCCAGACGGAGATAAAGAGGGCTCCTACGAGGGCAACGATATTGATAATGGGTTCCTCCAAGGGCAATGTTTTCGACTGTAATGAAGGTTGCATACTTTTATATTGAAGGCTTGTGTGGATCCTAGGTCAGGTTAGCTAAATGGGGCTTACTGAGACCAACTTACAGTCCAACTAACCACCTAGATGTGCCTTAATATTTCCTAGATCATCCAATTCAGTATAAGAAAGGAGGCTCCTCTGTCGTTCTGGGGTAAACCTAGCCGTTCTGCATGAGTGTCTGCCACTTATGCCTGCGACTAGGTTTCATGAGATCCGCAGATCTCTTCATACCATAGACTGACCCTAACGAGCTGATTGTAGCACATGTCTATAGGAGATACCATCGTCTCTTAGCCTCCTCGTTGGATTCGATGTCTGTTTCGCTCTTCAGAGTGCCAAGCTGTGTAACGAAGAACAACAGATAGTCCTTGAAGCCATGGATTACGTAGAATTGTAACCATAAGTCGGTGGATTGTGTCTTATAGAATGTTTGGTGCTTAAGAGCAGCATAGAGTGACTTTTTTTGTAGACTTCATGTACTGAATCTGACTTTCCTCATCAGCTGTGTCATCTGTCCAAATGCCGAGGAAATTTAGGGCGAGATTTCAAGCTGATGCTACGTGGAACATATAACACAGTGTTCGCCTGTTTTATAACCCAAATAGGGTAACACAAGCAGGTGCTGCATCCACAGATGATTCCCTCAACCTTCATGTCCAAAACGTTCCCAAATCTCATCGTCAAGTCACAGTGGAAGTGCAGCGCAATAGTGTCTCTACTTCCTCAGAAAATGCCCTAAAGCACCATCCAACCGCTTTAACATCTTGAAGTGTTAAAGAGCCCCATTGACGACTTAAAGCTCTCAATGCCAAGCAACCGCACTTTATGTCTTCCGTCTCAAGTGTTGAATCGTGCATTAACTGCTTCGGTTCGCTACGACTCGAAGATTCCTGTGGCAGAACTATGCCAGGAATCTTAATCATCCCAACCCCACCCCCACGCCCCCATGGTTAGTTACATTCATACACAGCCTGTAATTATGAAAGTCAATTCATCTGTCTGTTCCTGTGTCTCTGGTCATTATCATTATCTCTTAAGTTGTCTGCAGTTCCAGCAGCTAGCTATCCACCATCCATGTCATTAGGCCCTCTATCTGCCCGCAAAGAATCCATCATTCACAACCGAATGTCACACGTTTGACGAATGCCAGAAGGAACGGGAAGAAAAATCACTTAAGACAGTCGTCCACCTCCCCCCAGTGCGAGCCCCACCATCACCACCAACAGTGCTTACAGTACCGCCTGACAGTCATACTTAATCACTGGTTCGGAACGAAACGAATACACAACTACGAGCAGCGTCACATGATCCCCTACCATTCGAATGTTTCTCCAAATGGTGTGTAATTACCGCTCGAAGGACGACAAATGATGCCACAACCAAGGATAGGAGAATAGCAGCACCACAGCTCTCGGGATATGCAGTTCCGGCAGTGACGATGATAACAGTGGAGCCGGGCTGGCCTGCTCTGCATATCCTGCGTCACGTTGCCAATGGTTGCACCCTTTGCTTACGGAATGTGTAGGGAATTTCTCAAAAACATTTTGGAAAATGAAATTTTCGAATTGGATTGCAATCGAATGGGAGTTGGGCGCTGGTCGTTGGGAGTCGGTTGTTTTACGGTTTTTCCACCTCCTGGCCCTGTATGTGGAATGTGAGTGGTTAAGCCCCACTGTGTTAGGGGTTTGTCTCCACAGTTCCAGTGCGCCCTCCAGACAATCATACAATCATATAGGGCTGCAGTTTCTCTCCCTGGGAGACAATCTATAAATTTTAACTGCTTCAGGGGTTGGGTTTGGTCCCTTCCTTGAGCCTACTGCTCGTACATACATGTGCCTTGAAATTTATGTCCCTTTGTATGGTAGATGTGTCATTCTAATGGGGTTCGGGGAGGAGCACAAAGCCTGGAATATACTGTAAAATTGTGTTTTATGACCAAAGATAATGGCACACTGTGTAGCACAGTCGAAATGTTTTGTTCTCCATTTCGAATGGACACACTACTCGTAGGACTAGATAAAGGACCGATAGAAGGCGATACT
The DNA here is from genome assembly GCA_963583995.1 of Xylota segnis. Taxonomy (NCBI): domain Eukaryota; kingdom Metazoa; phylum Arthropoda; class Insecta; order Diptera; family Syrphidae; genus Xylota; species Xylota segnis. Next base: position 3,428,886 of record OY757238.1, read on the forward strand.
GTGTAGCTGTGTGCTGCAAGATGACGATGAAGGAGGGCTATATGGGGCTCGACTGGAACTTCTGGTCATTAAGGTGCAGCAAAGTGAAACGAAGAGACACAGTAGTACATAAATACTTTGGCATGTCGAGATAGAAAAAAAAATATTTGAACGAAATGAACTTTGAGAAAGGATATCTCGGGCTATAAGGACGATACTTTGCTGTTATGTTGCAGTACTGTCAAAGTCAAGTGGAGGGAAGTTTTATTTCTTTTTTTTTCGAGAAGTGCTTCACTAGACACTGTTAGGGGTAATGATGCAAAATTCTTCTGTTTGACTGGAGGTCCTTGAAATATAGGTTGAGGCAATGCCTTTTCCTTTAATGGGTGACTTATACAGCGTATACCAGGCTGTTTGTCTTTGTCGTGTAACAGCATTGCAATTAGTTGAAGCTGAAAATATATTGCCACCTGAGACCAGAGATCGCACTGTCTAAACGTAGTTGAATACGTTCCACAGGCCTGTTCATCAAATATCCTTGGAATTTGCTGCAAACAAAAATGTTCCCATTCATGTACTAAGTCCAGTAACAAGCTTAAGCAAGGTCCTATCCGCCCTTCAACTTGAAATAAAATATGTTGCAGCAGAACAAACCACATAACCGTTGACTTGATTGAAAATATTTGGTGACTCCGCTTCTTGCCCTCGTAGTGTAGCCCGGCCTCCATCGTATTTCTAATTCTTTCAACAGATCCTTGCTCTTGGTTGACTAATAGATGCATCGAACTATAGAAAGCGACTATCTTCAGAAAGAAGGACTATATGTAGAGGAAGAAAACACTGTCCAAGTTTCCTAAGAATCATTTGGTTTGTGTCCTTTCTAAGTCAGCGTAAAACGAATTGCATTTGGCTTTACAAAGTACTTACTGGTTCCATATAACCCTGGGATCCTTGCTGATTATATTTCGACTCAAATTGCTTGCTCCTTTGCGTTGCTCAATCAAAAGATACTCGAAACCCACCTACAGATACAAAGTATCACATGTTTGCTGAGACAAAAAAGTGTCCCATATCTCAGTTTACTTCATGTTCAAGCAATAAATGCTGCAAAAAAAGACTCGGATAAGCCCCCACAATCACGTCCCACCAATTCACGAAATGCACTGTATAATGCTGGCACCTCTGCTTGAAAATTGCACGGCGCATAAAAGTGACATTGTCACACGCCAGAGTCCTGTATGCATGCATGGCAGTTCCCCAAAAGTGAATTCAAATCCACTTTCTTACCCAAAGGACATTTATTTTCATCTCTGTTCTCTATGGGCTATACCCACTCGTTTCAGCCATCTCGTATGGAGAACTTGTTCACGAACCAATTCGCTCGCTCACAGACTCTTATTTTATGAGCTTCGTCCTCGTCGTCCTTTGTTCATACTTTTGTAACCATTTTCTTCTTCCTTCCCAGAGTACTCACATTGAGTGGGTGTACTGTGTACACCAACCGTGTGCTCGCTGAAGCCTGTAACAAGACCACGAAAAAGAATTAAGCGAAATTGAACCCAATGGAGGTCCTTTTTCTGTTTTTCTTTTTTTTTTTTGTAGTTCACCCCTCCACAGCGAGACGCAGAAAACCTTTGTAGAAAAGAAAGAGGAAAGGAAAGTTTTCCTCCTGCCTGCAATCGAAGGAAGCACACGTATCGCCAATAAAATCGGGCGGCCAAACGAACCAACGAACTAAATCCAAAGCCCACCTGTGCAATGTATACGAGAGTACGAGGAGGTACATTGGAGGAGCTTACTTCAGCGAAATTCAACTCAATGCAAAAGGATACGCTTGTAATTCAAAATTGACTTTTTCAAGATGTTAGAAAAAGCGAAAGAAATTGTAGTAGTCGTACCAACCAACGATGAAAGGATCTCCTTCCCACCACCATATATGTATGTATGGGTTGTGCTGCGCCATTTAAAGGACATCGGAGAGGAAATTGCCTTGTGACTTTATTACATCAGATTACATTTGAAGCAGTGCTGGTGCTTCGTACACTTTGCTGCTGTCTTATTCTTAGTTTTATGTGATTTTTGGGTGAGTGAAGATCCTTGAAGGACTATTACTACGCCCCTCCCTGTCCCTTGCTATGGGTTTTTGTAAATCAAAGTTAATGGCTGAGATGTTGACTATCTTGTTACCGTTTATTACCCCGTTTTCTGTTGACGTTTTCGTCCTTTTAAGTGTCTGTCTTCCCTGACTCCCCAGTCTTACACAGAAAACATACATACCAACGTCGTTTCACTTATCCTTGATGAAGCGACAGAGGGGGGAGACCTCCAACAATAAGGAAAAAAAAAAACAAACTTTGTTAAGCAATTGGCTTACAACTTGTCAAATTGTTTGACAATTATTGCCACACACTGCAAAAGGATATGCTGCTATCGACGGGGTACGAGGGCGGCTTATATCCTTTTTTACTTTTTCGTCATCTTATCTGCTTTTGTCGTGGCGCTCGCGATGTTCTTTGGTGGAAGCAGAGGATCTCGAACAACTTAACAACAAAACACTCGAGTGGTTGATTTGATCCTTTCTCTTGGTTTTGACAGTTTATACGTGTGTGTGTGTGTGTGTGTGTGCTCGTAGTATGTTCCAAGCGATAAGAAGTCTAGTTAATCCGGTGTACTACTCACCCTTGGGAGTATAAATTTGAATCCGAATTGATGTCCTTTTTAAGCAGCTGTACTACACTCCCTGCTACTGCGTCTTTGTTTGTTGTCTTCTCGCATCCAAAGGACAAAGTGTTTGGGGGCAATTAATGTCGCTTTAATTGCTGCAGCAAGGACATTAAAAGTGTTGATGGTAGTGTGGCTCCCGCGGAAGGGTTCCTTGTTGGTTTTTTTTTTCTGTGATTTTGGGAGTAGCCACATTGATTTATCTGAGATTAGGGCGTGTGGCGGGAGGATAATGGATGGAAGATTAACTTGTTTCCTTCCGTTCTACGAAATTACCATGTTGAAGTTGTTAAAAGGACTAGGACATCAGACCACTTGCAAGGACCGAGAGAGAGAGAGAGAGAGGGAAACCCTTTGGATTGATTCTAGCGGTTGCAATTGTTCTTTGAGGCAATTTGCTGATAATTTGATGGAAGGTTGCCGCTGCCGGAAAAGGATTTAAAGGTTGCCACTTAACGCCGTTTTATGATTGTGTTCCTTCACTCTTTCTCTCTCTCTCTCTCTGGGGATATGCAAAAGGGATACTTAATTAATAGCTATGGACAGGAAAGTAATGAATGAGGCTTAATTACGTATTCGGAGTTTTGTTTTTTTTTTTTGTCGTCCTTTGGCATCCGGTGGGCCATGGCTCTAAACATTTTATGTGCAATTAAGGATACTGGGTAAATTTATGGTTATTCGTTTTTTGGTGGTAGGGCGGAGTCCTTTTTTGGAGAGAATTTATCAAGATGGAGCCAATTATTGTAATTAACGCCAAGGAAGTATGATGAATTGTCCTTAAGTGTGGAATAATTGTGCGAAAGGATGCCCCAAATTGTGACAGTCGATGATGGAGGTCTAATTATGCAGGCTGAAGTTGGCTAATGAGCGGAAAAACTGCACAAATGATTATTAGATATTGTTCAACTCGCGGGCGTGTCCTGGCATTCTGATGTGATGAGAGGGACTCATTGAAGGAAGAGGAACGCTTCAAAGGAAATCACTTTCAATGGCGCTCGTTAGGTTTTCATTTTTCAATTAATGTCTGCTTGATGTAGTACGAGGATGAGTTCGCTTCGAAGAAAGGAAGGTTGCCTTGCTTAAGAGGAAACCAATTGATTAGAACGTCTCCAAGTACTGGGAGCTGGAAGCCATAAACCTTCCATAAACTGCCATTGAATACACTTCTCTGTCTTAGAGGTGGTGGAGATCTACATCTCTACGTAGACAACATCGGAAATACACAATCCAACCAGCCATGAAGGTATCACCGACCCGCCTTTTGAATACTCAAGAGCCCAATAGATGTCACGAAAAAGACTCCTGATTGGTAGACTTCTAACGACATCTACTCGCATTTCGGGCGGTTTAAAGGTTTGTGTCCCTGATCGAAAGATGTTTGTGACTAAAACACTAAAGATGGCGATAGGAGGATGTGTTTCTTCAACCGATACTGGGCTGGATCCTAAGCTCTTCACTTAGACCTGCAAAACAGCTTCTTAAAAGTGACTTCCAGAAGAGCTTATTGCCTACCGTTTTCCCTATATATTGTTCAAGTTCAGTTCCTTCTTTAGTATTGCCTGTCTACTAGTTTAGTCTAACTCTGAGTCCTAAATTTGAAATAAGTTTGCACAGTTTTCTCGTCAGTTTTCCTCAAGCAACAACTTTATCCGGATATCCTCGACAGTACCTCCTAAAGACTATCCACTGCTAACCTTCTAATGGACAGCCTTCAATGATGGCTTCCTATAAGCATTCTGTCTCTGCAGTTTAAGCTCTCAGCGTCGTGTACTCCTTATAGCCTTGTAGAACCCAATCCACCTCGTAGCTTCAGTGATGGAGTTAAGGATTTTAATGAATATTAAGTAGCCTGTCTCAATTTCCCTAACGACGCTCTGATCCAAAATGCACTCCCCTGATTTAACGGCCAATTTGTGTACATTCATTACACCTATTGGCTATAAAGAGAAGCCATATACTCCAACCTGCATCGCAGTGAAAGATTAAATGTCCTCAGTTTTATGCCTGTCTCCTCCAACGAAGCTCAATCACAGCAACTGACACCAGTACCGCAGACGTTCTCATAAACTTCCTCAACTGTCATCTGATATCGTTTACAAATTTCCATAAACAACAACAAAAAAATAAAATCACAATTTCGCCCTAAAAATGTCACCCAACACACCGCAGCAGTGGCCGTACCAGCAGCAGGATCAGCAGCACACCAAAGTATGCAACAAAATTATTATCACCGCCATCATCATCGTCGTCGTCGTCGTCGTCGTCGTCACAACACGCTCGAAATATAAAAAATATTTATTATTATTCCAGTAACCCAAATAACCTATCAGCCGCCACCGAACACCGACATTAATCAAAACGTCAGGCCTGCTGCAGTCAGGACAGGATACAGGGACTCCTCCACCCCACCCACCCCAGCCGCTCTCGAAATAACAACCGAATAAAAATTTGTTTCGAATTTTTATTTCTTTTTCCCTGTTCGGGAGCACACATGTGAAATCGGTGTATGAATAGCGGTATGATAAACCACCACACCATCTATCAAAACAAGGAAAAGGAAAACAAAAAAAAAATCAACAAGGATATCCTCTCCCTAACATCGAACAGCAGCATATGAAAAGGAAGTTGCAAACTATTCCACGTCGAATGTTTTTCGCTGTGATTTGGACAAACGGGAGAATACTCTGAACAAACACGAGGATCCCGAAGGATTTATGGCTAAAAAATTCACCACACCCCACCCCCTCGCACATGTGTGTACGAGTATGTGTATGAAAAATTCAAAAACTTAATCAAAAAATTATTGGTAAGGGCATTCATCATTCGAATCTCTGCTTGTAAACACTCTTTTGTATCCTTTTTCCAATCTTGAGTGGAAGGAAAACAGGAAAACAGAAATGGCGCCCAACGCAGGGACACCGACTGGCTACCGTAATAATGCTCTTGTAACCACTCTCTGGACCGAAATCTCATGAATATCAAATCAGATAAAAAATATCCTTCTCTCCTTAGAAAAACCTCTTCACACCCTATCAAGGATCGACCCTTGTACAGCAGGACACACCGCCAGAAACTAAGGCAAAACAAACCGCAATGGAATTGAAATCTATTTGCATTGCCACGCATACACACCGAAAAAAAAAAATTAAAAGCAAAAAAAAAAAAGGATATAATAAAAGGACGAACAAATTTACACTCGACAAGGAAAAGAAATCTCAAATGCGGTTGAAGGAAATGCTAACAAATGACAGACGATTTCTTTGCGCAATCTTCCAGTCGTATTCTGTTCGGGTGTTTTTTTTTTTAAGGACGAATCCTTAACTGTAGGGGTGGATGGACTGGATGAATGAAACTAATATGCGACTGGCAAATTTTCACACTACACCCCACTTACTGAGTGTGTGCGGCATCTAACGCCCTTCTGTGCTACTTTGTTTGGGCCAAGATTGAAAGGTCCTGTCATTTAAATATATATCCTTCATTTCCCTGATTTGAAAGAGATCTTTCTTTGCGTACACCCATCCACCCTTGAAATGGGGTGGATGAAAAGGATATATTATATCCGAAAGATTGTTTATCACTACCTACTGCCGTTTGGTTGGGGTTACAAATTAGCTGCTACAGGATATGCTTACAAGCGACGAGGACAATGTGGATTTGATTTTTACATCAGACTGGTCTTGTGTGTGTGTGCTTGGGTGCTTGGGTGCTGAAAAGTGTGTAAGTGCGTATCTGTCGTAGTTTGTGGTGAGATTTATGGCTTTGTCTGGTGATATCATTTTTTTTTCCAAAGTATCCTGTCTGAAGGAGTGACTGAAGACTGATTACCGTACTCTTAGACGAATGAAAACACTTCGATTGACTTGCAGCCAATTTTGGTTGCATCTCATCCTGGCACGAGTCACACTGGTAGTTTGCACAGTCCTGTGCCAGCCAGTCCTTGGACTTATCATGGTTTCTGTGTCGTGCTTATCTTGACATCAGTGACCCGAAACAATTCCATCTCCGTATCTCATAACCCTAATCGATGTGTTGTGTGCTTCTTGGCTGAGAAATGTATCCCTTCTTCCCAACTGAACCGTTGCCAATTTCCATGTTCCTGTCATGCCACACCATGTATACCATAATAACCTCAATTCCTGCCCCTTTTGCACTGCATCCGCCGCCGTCCAACTGAGCGGAACAGGTACAAGGAGTCGAAACAAAACCAAATCATTGGCTGTCGGTGACAGGTCCTTTCTCAATATGCAAACTCGAAAATATTATCTTTCCATTACGCTAGTTAGGAAGGTGGCCTCGTCCAACACCCGGAAATATGGAAACCATAAAAAAAAACCCCAAAAAAAAGGAGAGCGCAGGACACAGACCAACATTTTTTAATGGAAAACTACGAAAAGGAACAAAAAAAAAAACGAATCCTGTCACATGGAATAGAAACAACAGCCATTACTTTAATTAAACAACTCGAGGGGTTGAAGGAACTACCAACCAGCGGCAGTGGTGCCGGCGCTAGGTGAGAGAGAGATTGGGATACCCCGTGGAGACGGAGAAGGAAATGGAATCAGGTTGGAGTGGAAAAGTGGGGGAAAAAAAAAAACCCATACAAATGGTGGGACGGTAACTGTATGTATGTGGGATGACATTACGACATCGTTTCACCCAAAAACAAAAAAAAAATTCTATGTTTGTGTGTGTGTAGCGTAGAAGAACATCATCACCAGGACACTGTCATCATCATCGTCACCATTTCGCTATTATTATCGCCATTGTCGTCGTTGTCGTTGTCGTTGTCGTAACATCAAACCTAGGCAACATCGCACAATAAACAAGAGGAACAGCACCTCATTCCCTGGCGCTGGCGAATGGGGTACTACTACCGGTTGTTGGATGGATGGCTTACTGGAGAGGAATTTTCCAATTTACTTGTGCATCCTTGCGAAAAGATCGGGTTTCCCTTCAACGCATTTGAGTTTTAGTTTGTCTTTCTTTTTTTTTTCAAAAAAAAAAAAAAAAACCGAGGAATGAAACAAGTAAACTGGTAGAGGTTTGTCTTTGATTCCTCTGCTCTCGAGGAGAGTGGACAATGTGATCAGGTATTTGATGGCGAGTGGTCGGAGTAAACTCTTGCCCTACGGGAGATCTTAGATTTCAAGCACAAATGGCAGTTGCACTCTGGATTGATGGAGATGGTGTGGTGGCGTAGGTGTCAAGCACGGTTGATTACGTCTGATATCGAATAGGGTACTGTGCAGAGCCCAGGGCATAACGAGACTCAAATCCTTGAACAAAAAATGATTCTTTCTGAACAAATGATGATTCTGTGTAGATACGGATGGATATTGCTTCTTAACCCAAGGACGTCCGTCTTCTCTCTAGAGGAAAATAGAAAGTCCTGCAATGTCCTGTCATTACTAAGGTACACTTAGAAACACACCTTTTCAAGCTATCTGCGACATGAAAGGCTGTTAGTCGACATGGAATTCTTTAGGAATCCAATGAATATCAATGGATATCTCCTGACTCGAGGAGGAGGCTACTAAATGTAAGCTCAAGCCCTCCCCAAAGCTGCCCTGCTATGTTCAGTTTTGCCTAAGTGAGTTGTGCGGTCTACAAGTCTTGAATGGCTCATAAGATCAGTTCACAGCATGTTTGGCTTACGAGATGACATTTGGAGTCATAGATACAGTAGACTCCACAGGAGTCCTTTTTTCTCTTATTTTGTACAAGCTGCAGAGGTTTGTAAAACCCTTGGAGCATTAGGAAACAGCTCAAGCAGTTTATGTTGACTTGCACCTAAGAGTATACCCTTTTTTGGGATGGAAGTTGTATAGATTTTATGGTATTCCTAGTCCTGTGAGCCTTCTCCTTCGAAGGTTACTGGTTTCTCGAGTCACTATTATAAAAAAAACTTTCTGGCCACGTTTGGGTAGTCCTCCTTTCTTGGCCAACAGTACTTTCTTTTGGTTGTAGGTGATGCATGCATAGGTTCCACTTTGACATGGGGCTGGTTGTGGAATTTCCGCCCTTTGACCATGGGGCACGGTAGTAACCTATCGGGATCTTGCAATCAATTGGTCCGCGTTGCATGACCGAATGAGTTTGCCAGGATCCACAATCCAGTCATGACTTTCTAGAGCTACGAGCGTTGAATTCTGTCAAACCTAGCTTGGAAGTTGATGCAATTCCTTGGTTTTTTGAAGTTTGGAAGCTTTGGTCGAGTTTTCAGGCTTCACGTCACATTGACAGGTATGTCCCGAAGAGTGTTATGAAAATCAGTTTAAAATATTGACCTGAGCCAGGAGAAGCCATATATAATGTAATGGCGGAGACTGGGTATGCCCCTTGTCACACGCGATCTCTTGCTAAAACTGGTTCCTGCATCGCAAAGGACCTTTATTAGTCTAAGTGCCCTCTAACCACAGTCACTCTAACTTAAAGCTAAATCTAAACGACAATCCTTGATTAAGTCTTAACAGGTAAACAGGAATGCTTTTACATTATATGAAGATCAAGACTCGGTTGATGGAGTAAGAGTTCTGATGGCACTCGCAGAAGGTCAAGAGGACCCTCATCGATTGGGTTTGGTCATAGTTCTTTCATCTCTGGTCTCTCATGTGGTGCATGTGGATTCAGAAGACCCCCTGGCAGTGTTCCCCTCAGGAACTAGACTCCTCTCGCTGCATCTAAGAGCCTTCGTTTAGAGCTCATTTCTTTACTTTCTTGGTACCTCTTTCTGTTCTTTTGTGACGAAACTTTGTGGAATCCTTAAGCGGGAAATCACGTTGAATCCTTCTTTTCTAAGCAGGGTTTCATCTTCCTTTCAGCTTTTAGTCCGACACTCACATTCCTGATGTATTTGAGAAATCCTATTCATCATGACACTCCCTAGGACTTCCTTGGCATGTTCTCTATGACATGACTGTGTGACACTGATTCCTCTGGGATTATGGCATGATGGACAGTCTATCGCATAGTCCTTCTCCGAGGGCTCTTAGCCCCTTAAAGCTTGAGTCATTTATGTTAAATGTTATGTCCTTCCTTCTCCTGGGCTTCGACCAATTTATGTAGAAGGTAGCTGACCTACAACACTTCGACAATGGTGCGATGCTAAGGATGTGCTCTGCTCTACTATTCATTAGTTTGGGAAAAATCTAGCACACAGAATCGTCTATTCTCAAACAGTTTCTAGAATCGGATTCATCCCTAATCTTCTTATAATCCTGTGGTGCCTTCAACAAGCTCGTGCTAGCAATAGACGTAGAAGGACAGCTTTGTGGAGGACAGACACTAGTCTCTGGATAGAATTTTCAAAGGCTTTCACTATGAGTACCAAAGTGGGAGAAAATCTACGCCCTAATCCATCTTCCACGTTCGGGACAAATATCTCCCATAAACCATCCATACGATGGCCAACAAAAATTCACTCTTGTCCCGAAATGCATGTGGAGAACTCCTTTTTTTCCACCCGCTGCAGCTGACTATTGGGACAAAAAAAATGACTTTTCTAATTAATTTCAAAACTCTACTCCTTTTCCAAAAAAAAACGCACTTGAAAATACGAGTTGAAATGAATAAGGATACAAAAAAAAACCGCTGCACTGGCGATCCCTCAGGCTGCTGTGTGTACTTTCCAAAACTCGAATTACATACACAATTCATAGGCCCAGCAGGTCCCCGTGCACCCCCACCGGCAAGCGAGTCCTGTGCTCAACTGGTACACACGCTGCACAAGGTATTCGACGCGAAAAGGTGGCTTTTTTGAATTATAAATGCGTTCAACTAATTGCATCCGCCACCTTTGGGAATACTAGGAATTCCTCTGTCTGAACACCATCCACACCCGAACCCTTGGGCACTCTAACTCGACTACAAATAGCTAGCTATCCATCCTGTTCCTTCTCTCTCCGCGTGTGTGTGTGTGTAAGTGTGCATTTGCATGGGTAATTTGAATATTAATAACTCGACAATTAATCGTGACGTGTTGTTCTGCAGTAGCGCTAGAGATGGAAACACAGACCCACTCGTCCTCAGGGTCAGATGATGGAGGCAGACAAGAGAAAGTGGCAACACCTGTATGCCGTCTAGAGCGCGCTGCCATGCCGGATGGCAAATTTGTACACAAAGTCATCAAGGTTAGGGTCGCATCCCACAGTTCCGATTTGAATATCCTGCGAAAATGCCTTTGGAATCCTTTGATCTCAACTACAAGCGTAGACTACGACGACGACGACGACGACAGTGGCACCGCACCGCCTACGAACTAGATAACGACTTTGCAAAAGAATTAGAATGCAAATTATTTCGGTGTGTATCTATGGGTTCGGCGCAAGAATCCTGGCAGGAGTTTCGTCGTTCCGATTACCTAATGTTGTACCGACCCACCTCGCGTCCTTATAATTACATCTACACACATACACTCAGGCTGTGGCATGAAGTTTTTCCACTTTGTTGCCTGTCGGTTGAATAACCTAAGGGGTGGATCAGGATAGGGAGTTTTTTCTGTTCTTTATCCTGCCACTCCGTGTGTGTAGAGTCGAGTAGAGTAGAGAGACAAAGTGGCATCTACATGCAGAGAAATATAATTATTCGAAATGATGATGATGTTGATGATGGACTGACTGACTGTGTGGATGATATCCTTTGGGAATCGCAAGTCCCAGCGGTGGAACATGCCTAAAATTGACTCGCTGCGCTGTAGTTAACAATCCGGTTACCGGTTCGATGAGTGAGGGTGTGCAAGAGCTGTTTAAACAGATTAAATCCTGCAGACACACACTGTCGGGACGTAGATATGTTTGTAGTCGTTGGTTTTTTTTTTTTTTCGGTTTGTTCCAATGGTGGACGCATATTCGTCATGAGTCTGTCTTTCTGTCTGTCCATTGAAGGATTGGACGTTGTTTGAATACTTAATCAAATTTGGATGCGTAACGCTTGGGTGACAGCGGCGGCGGCGGCGGCTGCGACGGCGGGAGAGGTGGTGGTTTTGTTATGCAAAAGGGAATCTTTTCCCTGTTGTTTCTGTGAATTTGACAATCTGTCCAAATAAATGGAATTCCTGGCACTTTGCAGGGAAATTCCTTCTTTTTTTTTGTTTCGTTGGCCATGCTTTGTGTCCTTTATTGGCCTAACTAGCTGCAGGGGTGAATTTTGATTCATTTTAAGGCTGATGGCGTGTTGCATTTAATTGGGAGCTCAATTATTTACAAACTTATGATTATCCTGTCATATGTATGTATGTATGTGTGTAAGAGGGTGTGGATCATTTATTATGGAGTCATTAGGGGTCTTTTGTATTTGACGATCCGTAATGGAACTGTTTCAACACCTTAATTGGATCCAAATGTCAGGTCTGGTAGTTTAGGGCGGCGGCAGCAGGCTTACTCGTGTGCGTATGAGATATGAAGTGCAATTAGTGCGTTTCAACATGTAATTTGCGTTGGGCGCCAATTTTTTTTCTCTCTCCTCTTGGAATTGTATCAAAAGGGATATATGTAGGTGTGTCTGGAGTTTATTTTTTTGAATTCTAGGGAGTGTACTGTAGTGCATCGTTTGACGGTTCGCTTGCCGGAAAAGGATGAAAGGAAAAAGGACAATCTGATAGTGGAAAGGTGTCTCTAGCATGCAACTAACTTGTCGTCGAAAACAGACAGAGAAGTAGGTAGACGGAATGCAAATTGTGAAAGAACTCATTTTGCTTAAGTAGATACGCAATGCATTGTAGTCAAAGCAACTGTTTATATGCATGGCCCACTCCTTGCAGGTCCTTCGAGCTGCAAAACAGTAACAGATACATACTTTCTTTTCTTTATATTCAAGGTCTTTAGATGCGCCCTATACCAATCATGGGCTACTAGCAGCTGGATTATCCGAAGGTTCACAATGCCACCACAAGTTTCCATGTTCATTTATCTAGAACAGCCTTGGAAACTATAGAGCCATCCTTGAGATGAACCTTGGTGGTACGGCATTAGACGTTCCCTTCATTGGATTCCTTCACTGTTTACAGAGAAATAAGTTTTGCCTCTGCAATGATGCCAAGGACACTGTTAATGCTATGATTGTGATCCTCTTACTATAGTACCACTGAACTGCCATAAAGCCTTTGATCAAGCCCCCATAATGTAAACATTTTGGTCCTACTTCCCTCAAGGATAAGCCTGTTACTTACTTACCTAGGTTGCACTACAGTTTGTGGTGAACTTGTGCCTCTCCTTACAAGCTTCTCCAATTAGCACAACTAAATGCTTTCATTTGTGGACTCCAAGTCGATTGATGTCCCCTTTTTCTTGTACGCACCACCGAAGGCAAGTTCCATCGCGCTTGGGCAAGGTAATGATCCAAGTCGATGTTGCCTGCTTGACGTCGCTTGAAATATGGTCATTTTGGTTGACAGTTTGATGATCAGGAAATCGCCATCATTTCGTGTGAGTATTGAGATAAGGAAACCATGTATCGCTCCTGGCGAAGTTAGTAAGCCTAAGGCTAAGGCTCTAGTTTGGCTTTATTGAAAGTATTTGTCTAACGTGCTGCAATTAAGACTTTCCCCGTGTTCCTTCAACAGCTTTATCTATCTTTTTTGAGAACCATTTGCATCTCTCGACCAATTTCGCAAAATTCTATAGAATTGTGTTCTGTAGGCCAAACAGTAAGTATTCAAGGAAAAAACCTCAATTTCCACATACATTCCTCACATCTGCTGCTAAGCCCACCCATTACATTCAAAACAGTTTAAAGCGTCTCCTCCATTTGCGGCCTACATTCCCTACAGCCCTCCAAATTATATGAATCATTTCCGGTTCAATCAAATTCAATTTCAGCGTTAAACTAGAAACTGCCGTTTACCATTTACTGCTTCCCTATCCCAGTCGTTCGGCAAGGATTACCATTTCCCACAGGGCCCCGTTGAAAACTCCCTAAAACTTTTTTAAGACCGTTTTAGTGTAAATAAATAGCCACCCCCTGAGCCACCGATTTCTATTTCAATCAGACTCCCAACACTCCCACCGCGCGCCATCATAGATTCGAAAATAAATCGCATTCACGTTTACGATAAAAACCTTCAAAATTTCGCCCTAAAACATTTACGGTCTCATATAATGCCGCTCGCGCCCTGTACACGATAAATCTACCAGCAAAACGGTAAACAGGGCCTCCAAAGGTCCTAATAAACCATCAAAACATCAACGCTAACCACTATTCAACTTAAACTACCCAACCGACCAACCGACCTTTCGAACCCAAAGTACGAGTACAGTGTAATGGTGGGGGGGCAGACATTCGAAACAGATGCAACATTTTACAATTTCCCTGTGCTTCCGTTTAAGACCGGCCCCGGCAGGACCATAAAACTCGAATGAAAGAAAGAAAGCGAAATAAAAGTGAGGAGAAGTTTCTTTTCTTTTTCTCCTTCCTTTTGCCATCTTCCACGGGACATAAATCAACAGATGGATTCATAATTAAATGTGATTAGGCACATTCGCGATTCCACTCTCTCTCTCTCTCTCTCTCTGTCTCCCTGTCTCTCGAAACAAAAGGACACTCGACACAGAAAACACACAAAAAAAGGACACAAAGACAGCGAATTCTCATCCACACTCTAGGAATAATAATAAAATATGCGCGCCAATTGCCACTTAACATTCTCTCTCTCTCTCTCTCTGCCAGTCCTCTGTCGTCCTTTCTGCTGCATTGTGTCCTCGTTCACGTGTTTCCTTTATTTTTTTCTTTTATAGCCCTTCCTTTGTTTTACAATCAGTCGTTATGGCATCTCTGCGCCCTCTGTGCGAGTCTTTTAAAAATTCATTGAACGTGGTAATTTTTCAAAATCCAATTTTACATGGCACACGGTTCGATTCTCAAGACTTTTCCTACCCCTACCCCCTCACCAGTTGGTTGTTTTTTAAGGATGGCTAATAAAATAAAAAAAAAGGACGAAGGAATGCATACTTCGCCCTCTTACTTTGTGTAACGCCGCATAAAGCTGTTTTCAATTCAGTGTCAAAATCATTTGTTCCTTTTGCCAGTTAAGACGGATGAGGACCGAGGACTCGACTCGAGGGGTCTGCCTCCGCTGCTGATACCCGGGGTAGTTAAGGTGCTTATCTCGAAGCTTTGCATAAAAAGAAAATGAAAACGAACGAGAACGAGAACGAGAACGAGAATGGGAACAAGAACGTAAGTCAATACCCCAGGATGTTTGGCATACTTGAGCGTGAGAAGGACTTTTCCTCTCTTCTTGGCTCCTTTCCTGCGGTACACCTGAGTAGAAAAGCTGAGAAGGGCAAGTCCTTTTTTTTTTCTTCTTGCTGTTCTCCTTCCTTCCTTCCTTCCTTCCTTGGGTACTGAAGTCGTCTTCTTAATTTATCTTAACGTGTAAACGATGATGATGAGGGTGGATTGAAAATATATACAAAAAAAGGAAAAATATGAGAGAAAATAGTGTGCGTGTGGGGTTTATTATCCTGTGTATGGATATTGACAGGAGTGTAACAAATCCTCAGGGTTCGGGAATGTCCTCGTGCTGATTTCGCATAAGTTGCGACTGGGGGTTGCTTTGTGCGGTTGGATTTGAAGAGGATGCCATCACCATCATCATCATCATCGTCCTCATCATCGTTTGGCATTGCTTTGGGATGTTTCAACGCTAAATTGTTATCGAACGTGAGAATTTCGATAGCTTGGTTGTTTAAAAAAAAAAAAAAACAATTTTATTGTCATCGAGAAGTTATTTGTTTGATTTGATTGACAAAGGCAGGCGAAGGAATGTATCCAGGGGGGGTTATGTGGGACACATTTCTAGACGATTGACAGACTAGTGGGTACGAAAGGGATCCTTGGGGGATTTGAGCAGCAAAGGCATGTGTAGCTCTGATGTTTCTTGTCAAATCTAACGAGTTAGGAGCAGCTAGGCATGTACTATGAAGGGTTTTTCAATAAGGACATAACAATTTCGTACGTAAGTGAAACACAGAATGAATGAGATATCGGGCTGAAATTTATTACAAGTGTAGCACACATATTAGATTTAAGTATAAACCTCGACTTAATTCATAATGATTACCGCAAGCAGGTTTGCAGCGATCCATTCCTTGGAGTCAATTTTGCACCACTCTTCCACACATATCGCCTGCAACTTTGGCGATTTCGCATTCGATATTGTGACTGAGCTTCTCTAACCTTGTTAACTTGTTGCCCAATAAGCCAACGACCCCAGAACAAGAAATCCAACGGCGCTAAACCGAACCATTTCTTGAGATCACACGATTACCGAAACACCCCTCCAATCGATCAATTGTTCGACCAGCTGTGTGGCATGTGGAACCGTCTTGTTCGAACCACATATCACTAATGTCAAGTTCATCCACTTTTGGCCAAAAATGTTCTTCCAGTATGGCACGATAGGGAACTCTATTGACCGTAACATGGTGATCCTTTTCATCGAAGGAAAAATACGGTCCAACACGATCACTATTTCTGGACGAAATGGAGTCTCTTGGAACCTTAAACCAAAAATGAGCTTCTTCATCGCTGAAGAGGGTTTTTCGATAAAATTTAGGATCCAAATCCAAAGTTAGTAACAAACTGTTCAGACCCTTCGAACCCTTTTGCCTCCAAGCTGGCTATCCTTCCCATAGTCAAAATACACTTAGATCAGGAGAATGTCCATTGCGATGCCATATATTTGGTAAGCCGGATGAATCATCGGGTTTCTGGGAAACCTATACCTATCTCAAGTGGGTCGTGAGATTTGTTGTGCCTGGGGTGGCTAAGTAGGGGACCGGGAAGGTAAAGAGTGAAAACAAGTAATAGATGTGACTGATCCAATCCCACCACTCCCACTGTTATGCAGTTGAAGCCTTGGTTCTTTCAATTTATTGAGGTTCTAGCCTAACTTTGTCCAGAACTCACACTGGATCAGAATCTTAAAGCGGTTTAAATCCTTCTACCCGATTCCAAGTCTCTACTGAACTCTACTACGATCTTATGCCAGACATTTTGCTCAAAGAAGGAGTTGTGACTGGACTGGGCCAACGTGCAGACCTTGTAGATTCTGTGAAGCACCATCGTCATCTAGCCACGGGAGCCACGGACTATCAATGTTGACACAACATCGACATGAGTTCACAAGAAAGATGTTCAAATGGGTCTTGTAGGAATAAAACCCATTCCTCTTTCTTTTTACCACTAAGTAGCTTAACTAGTGGAAAACCCATCAAGACGTCCTTCAGTCAGACTTCTCTAAATCAGTGCATTTCCTAGGACTCCACTATACTCCAGACCCACCACGGCAAAGCACATGAACTAAGTCATTCCTTGGCATTCACTTCCCAACAATCAAGACTGAATTTCAGTACCAGCCCTCAGGGCCTTTCCTATAACTTTCGTTGGGACTTTCACTTTCAGTTAGTTTCAGTCGAAACCCTCAAGGAGTCTGAGGTACTTATGACAACTTTCGTATACTTAAAGCAGTCACACTCCTGCTCCTGGTTCAGACATCCAAAGCGAAGCAGACAGACGTCGTTTTAGCTTCATTACTCGTAAAGTCAACTATCCATCAACAACGATACACCGCTTCCCGACTTGCCTGCCTCCAACTGCGATTAGATTTACCGTGTGATCCTTCGCAGAGTGAAACTTTTCCCAAAACTTTTCTCCCAAAAGTAATGAAACTAAACTCTGCCCCCTCCCCAGCTCGTGCAAAACTGCAAATTGGCTACAAAATCATTCTCGCACACAGCTCGGCTCGGCTCAGCTCCTGTCACTTTTTACTCGATTTGACACATTGATTGATCCGCATCCTTATACGTACATATGCAATCTGTTATTTATTTTTCTTTCGAATTTTGTGTCCTCCTTGCACTGCTGCTGATAGTGCCACAACCAAATCGTGTGGAAGTAATCGAAGATTTTCCTTTCACGACCAAGGACACACAGACACACCGACATGAAAAGGAAGAAAACCCGTGGAAAGGATTTTTCACGAAAACGAAAAGGAAAATTTTAAACGAAGTATTGTGTACGCTGTCAAATTAACTGTGAAAAATATTTAGACAGACGGATTAGTCCTTTCCCCCGGTGGCGCGCGGGCCAACGCGTCACTTTTAAAGCTATAAACACAGTGTACACCGAGACCGAGGACCTTCTATATCCACCCTCCGATTAAAGTAAGACGAAGATCGAAGAGGTTGTATTTAGCGAGGGACAGAAGCAACAAGGAGTCACCGGATTAAGTGGGAAATGCAAGTGCATGCGAAAATAAATTAATCGAAGAGGGAGCAGCAGCAAGGACTTGCTTTTTTTTCAATTTTGTTGCTCCTTCTGCTGCTGTTGCTGCTGCTGTTGCGGGTTTTTTGGCAAGGAGCGTTCGCAGAGGATAATTCCCAGGAGATAATGGAGCGCGATTCATCATTCTTGGTGGATTTTGGAATTTAATTTGTCATGGTTTTGAAAAACGGATGCTGCTGGCGGGTGGCGGACTGACTAACGAAGGTGATGAAGGGCGCATAAGTTCATTAGACCAGAGTCTGGAGGATGCTGAAAGAAATGAAGTGAATTTCCCGGATGAGTTGCTGCGCTAAATGGGTGGATGGGTCGATGGAGGAAATCGCTGACGATCAAGTACCTTTTATTCCCAAACAGCAAAGTCCTTGAGACAGCATGAGGCTAACACACAAATGGCCAAAAGCACCACACCTCTTAAAGTCCCATTAATTGATCCTCCAACCAACGCTTTCAGTCAAAACAACTGAGGGGCCGGTGGGGGAGGAAAAAAATCGAAAGCAAAAAGGTATCCTTAACCTTTCCTAATTAAAAACCATTCTCATCCACTCAGTAATCGCCGCACTTACCACCTGTGATGCTGCTGCTACTTCCGCCGTCACCGTTGCCCACTTCATTCTGATCCAGCGCTTCATTTAACGACGACCATGGTGAGCGGGCATCAAGGATCGTCGGAGGACCCGCAGTTAGCATTTTTCCGTTCCAGTTTTTTCCTCCTTTTTTTCCCTTCGTGATCCAATCATCAATTAGCAGGATTAAAAGGCATTTATGGTATACCTTGTGTGAGTTAAAGGATATTTTTTGCCTTTTTTTTTGTTTTGTTTTTTCTCTCTCTCGTTTGCCACCCACTCTCCCTGAATGGAATGGAAATTCATATGCAGGATGAAGGTACATCCTTCAATTGCACTCGAAAGTACCTCGTACTCGTATGCAATGCGACTCATTCGTACTTGTGTTCGTATAAATATTTCCAGCACTTGAACACAAGTAAACCTCACATGTGAACAGCGGCAATACGAATGAGCGAACACGTGGCATTGTGTGTGTGTGTGTGTGTCTGTGTCGTACGTGAGAAAGTGTATTTCGTTTCGTATCTGCAAGGATTCTTCTGCAAAGTTTTAATTAACTTGATTTTCTTTCTTTTTTTTGAGTTTTTTTTGAGTTTTTTTGCGCCAAAGGACTATTCAGCTGTGAATTTGATTTGGTTTTGAACATGTGAGTGCGCGGATGTAATAAAAAGGATACTCGCTCGGCGGATGGCACACACGCTGACACAGTAACTTTTTGGTGTAATCATGCGTACGGCCAAAAGGATTATAGTGCGGAAAGTTCAGTGGATCGGTGAACTGAATTGAGGTCAGAATTACGTTCCACATTTCGACGGATGGGTGGGTGTGTGAGTGCTGCAAAAAAAGGATACATAATTGGAATGCAAAGATTCTGAGTGAAATTATTTATGAAATTGGTTTTCTTTTGCTCTGCGACGCGCTGTGTGTGTGTGGTTGGTTAACCAATTTGCCTGCAGAGACTCAGACTTCAGATCGATGAAGGGACGTAAACGAGTTCCAACACCATCCAATGATCGAGAACACTGGCAGATCATCGCCTTTGCCTTTAAATTCTATCGAGATCGATCTTTATGGTCGAAAATCCTTCCCATCCTGACTGCAAGTCTATCACCCTATCTGTCTGTCTGCATGACTTAGGGCCTATTGACCGGTCTGCGAGCAGGATTTTCGTTATTAATACTTGGCGCCTCGAGCTGCGTTTACTTTAAGGATTAAAGTCAACTTCATGGACTACCTCCAACGACATTGTGACGAAGGAAGGAGAAGAAAACAAAAAAACAGCAAAAAAAAATAATAATAACACAAAAACCGGAAAGAAAAACAGGAAGAACTTTATTTTTTCTTATTTACTGCTGACTGCTGCTCGCTTGTTTACGTCGCTTTGTGTTAACGAAAATTAATTTGAAGTTAAAAAAACACAAAAAAAACGAAAATTCTTTTCCAACTGACCATTTTCGAGAGGTGGATACTTCCTGCTGTTATTTTGTACTCCGGACAGAGTCCTACCGCCTCCTGCGCCACGTCATGGCCACCCATTATCAGCCACAGAGAGGGAGAGAGAGTGAGATTTGTTTCTCGCTCTTAGCTTCCCGTCTGTCTTGGGCTCTTCCGGTTGTTTGTTCGAATACGGAAAATTAATTCTATCATCAGTTATCTACGTTTTTTGTTGTTTATGCTTCGGAACTTCTTTTTTTGTTGTTTTGTGTGGCAGTTTTGTTTTTTTTTTTTTTGGGTCCGCTAGGGTGCCGCCCACCATACTTCATTAATTTGACAATAATCCGTCATCGCGCTGTCATACATATTTGACAGCCGAAATTAGATTAAAGCAATTAAAGTCAGAAGTGGTTGGTCTCTCGGCGCGAGAGGAAGACAAAGAAAGAGGAGCAGAGATGGAGAGATGTCTGTAAGTGACTTGGAAGTAATTATTTCATTTTTTGTTTCGAAGCCAGAACTACAGTGTGATTTGAACTGGAGTTTGACAGATGACGTTTAGTTACGCGGGAGCACCATGACAGTTGTTCCCAAACACTAGTGCTTGTAGGCGATGCACGTTATATTCCTGACAAGCTCTTCTGTACAATGGCCGAGTGACATCTCTGTGAGTCTCCCTGCTTAGTACTTTGCTCTTGTGTCATTGTTCATGACGTGCCATTAGGCATGCATGTGACTGTGCCGCGGTTCTTAAGGCGAATCTCCTGCTTGTTGTACTTCGACTGAACTTTCTACAGCACATCGGTCTATAGTTGGCTCCTTTCTTAGTCTGGCAGTAGAGGACCAGCTTCTTGATCCGAGATTCGACACTACGCGCTCCTTTCACTGGACATGCTGAGCTGGTGCATGATGACTGAGTAATAGGCAAAGAGACAGCTGCTAATAGTTTTAAAAGGTTGATCGGATGAAAAATTACTGAATCCAAACTGAACCGAATGTCCTTTGCTCGTCGAAGGTGTAGATTTAATGACTGCTGAGAGACCACACATTACTTTGATGGAACTTCATAAGGGTGAGGACAGCAGAGTGTCACTTTTAGAATCAAAAGTACTTATATGTCCTGGATTCTGTCATACAACCTCCGCCTAATCTATGAAACCACTCCAACTAGCTGGGTCTTAGTAAACGTCCTTCAGCTGTTGCTTGGTATATTTTCCGTGTCACCTTGGAAGACTCACTCAACAGCTTTACCCCTCTGGGTTATGTTTTTAGAGTCTTCGGCTTGGAACGTTAATATTTGTTAAAGCAAGTATCTATCACTAAATATTTTACGACACTTTTCGTCTGGTGACGCTGAACTAGTTCACACTTCAGCTGCTTAGAGTCTTACAGCTTAACTTGACCTCCTCGATATACATATGTACCTCGTCCATTACTATTCATTTGCGTTCTGAGCCCAAAGAAACAACGATTGTCAAGAGCTATTCGTTTGAATCCTGTCACGGTAGACAAAGTTCCTCATCTACTTAAACTCTGTCTGTCTTTCTGTCCCTCTACAAGGTACTACACTCATTCGCAGCTGAGGCTGGACGCGAACACACTCTTGACACTTCAGAAGCGAACATGCTTAGCAGGGATGTCATAGAGGCATGGCTTTTAAGCATTGGCAACCTTAGAACTCCATAGCCCGGTTTCCATTCTCGTGGATCGAGATTCCATTCACCAGCTGATCATACGTTTGGACAGATGCCACAGTTGACTTCGCACTGCTCCCTGTTAGGTTTGCCAGTTCCCAGGTAGCTGGCAGTTTTCTCCATCATATTCTAGGTTTCACTCCATCGTACAACATTATGTCAAATCCAACATCTTCTGTCAAAGTGACAGCTGACTTAAAAAAAAATGTCTCATCTGTCAAACGACTGCATGTAGTTCTACCTAACCTACCTCACTAAGCTTTACTTAACGCCAAATCTGCACTATCGAATCTGACAGACAAAACAAAAACAAATTACATAAATTAGTTATATACCGTTATCTAATCTTCGAACAACCAGTTTGGTTTAGTGTAAGTAATTAATTCCGCTAACAAAGTTTTCCCATCGTCTAATCACATTTTCGTCTCTTTTCACCGAACAAATTAAAAGAAGACAGACACCGAACACAGGGATGTACATAGTACGAGGAGGGACACAGCGCCGTGTGTTGTAACCCAAGGAGGGGGGCGTGTCCGTTAGGTAGGTGAATACTTTCTTTGGTTTCTTGTTCCAAAAAATAAAAGATTTTCCAAAGATTTTTCCTATCTATTTCCACTTTTTTTTCGATTCCTTCTCTGTTGTTTTTGTTGTTGCTGTTGTTGTTGCTTACGAATGGCGGGGGAAAAAAAGCAATTACCACCTTTGGACAAATAAGCTTGCTTACGGTGGTCATACACACGAGTAAACGCGTGTGTGTGTGTGTGTGTAGACGGGTGGTATGGGAAGATGAAAGGATTTTGGGGGTAAAATCACGAAAACTCTATCGGGCACGTTACGGTTTGTTTTCCTTATTAACTTTTCCTTCGTGCGGATAGTTTTTTTCTTTTGGTTTTGCTTCGTTTTTGTCTGCATTTTGTTTATTTATTTCTTGTTGCTTATTTAATTCGATTGGTTGGGAGCTGTCGTGTCCTGTGTGTCCTGTGTGCCTGTGTGTGGATACACACACGTGGTAATCTCTGTTGAGGAGATGGTTTTGGCACAAATGGTTGGTTAGATCGGACATAGTACGTATTCTGGGGCGGCAGGAGGGACTCCACCGCTGCTGGTGGATGAGTAACGAGGATTTGTTTCTATGAAGTGATTGTGGAGGTGCTGGATTGAGATGGCGATTACAGGCGAACTAACAAAAATATGTTTTCGGTTAGTCGAAAAATGAGTATAATTGCGGAGAGAGGAGTACAGGTGTGGGTTTGGTATGTGCCTCTGGGTACATGTGTCTTTATTTTTGTTGGATGATTAATGGGAGAGGACGGAGTGGATTCTGTCATAAATGAGGAAAGGCGATTAAGGAGTTGGTTTAAGCGGATGGGTTTGGTTAATTAAATGCCCGAAGGTGGACGTGCAATGACAGTCTTGTGAGCGTAGAGTGACGGCAGTTATGGAAAGTGTGACAGAGATTGGAGGATTGGAGTTGTAACAGACATGGGATTGCTATTTGATCCAGTTTGCTTAGTCAGAGAGGTTTTTTTTGCTCGTACTAGGGGGCTCTGGTGATGAATTGAATCACAACAAGTTAAGAAGTTTTGACTCGTGAGCATTCCCTACATTTTGATGCCCAGATCGAGGAGATCCATCAGAGACTTTTTTTCGTACGAAGGTTTCAAATGACTCCCGAATGCGTTACATCCATTTGACCTGCACACGCCCTCTAACGGTAGATCAAATCATAACAAGCAATGAGGTCAAACTGCAGTCATGGATATTCTCCACATTTTGATACCTTGATGAGCCAAATCCATTGGTCACTTCCTGTCGTACGAAGGACACAAGTGACTACCTCATTTCGTTACAAAAACATTTTTACGTTACAAGGCCCATAACGCGTATTATCCTTCTGCATTTGACTTCCTCTAAGAGTAGGAATATTGCTACTCTCTACGATATCTGCTTCTGGATTGTAAGCAGTAGCACCTCGTTATACTTGGGTGCGTTCAGTCATATTCAAATCGCCATTCTTTGTCAGTTTTCGAGTGGAGAAGCCCTTGTTCAACCGAATCTCTACTGAAGCCATTCCCACTCACCACCTGGACATAGTCTGCAAAAAAAAAAGCAAAATGCATTCCTCTAACCATAGCCAATGCCGTGTGTACAATATTTCGCATTCTCCAGGTCACTGGCTGGCGAGGTGATTTCCGGAATGGCAGGAGGCAGCCGGATAATTTTTCCCAAAAAGCGACTCGCGGACCTACACACCCCATCAACACCAAATCAATTGAATTCCTCTATGCCGGCTATGCAGGTCCTCCCAGTGTTTTATTTGGAAAATTTATTTGCGAAATTTTCAGGATTATGTCCAAATACCACAGCACATGCCGACAATGATGCAGAAAATTCAAATGCGGCTCACAGATACATTTATGTGTATTTTTCTATCACTTTCGTGGAAAAGCGGTCTCCACCGTACCACCGATGTTGATGGCGATGGCAACCCCTTAACTGATGGAATTTGAAATTAATTACAAAACGCCCTACCGCATTTGATAGGGTCGAACGCACGAGCGTTAACCGCACGCACTTGACCAATTAGTAGAGAGCGGGGCCAGCGCCAGCACCAGCGCCGAAAGGCACGAATCCAGAAATAAAAATCCTTGCGGCCGAACAACGGCCATGGTCTGCATCATTTTGTTCAATTACCGCAAAGTAGCAATGCTCCCCTAATTGGCGAAAAGTGGTACCAGCCAGGAAGCGGGGGGGGGGGGGGGGGGGGGGGGGGCGAATTTTATTGTGGTGGCCCATCATTGGAGCCAAATTGAATTTGAAGCTGGCAATCCACCGGCAAGTGGACGCATTTTTGCGCGCGCATTTGATGAGTGCGTGATGATTGTTCTAAATTACTGCTGCAGAATTTTGATTCAATTTCGATTTGGTTGGTACGGCTTCGTGCTTCGTCAATTGGCTGTCATTACCGCAACACAAA
Source organism: Xylota segnis (assembly GCA_963583995.1). Taxonomy (NCBI): domain Eukaryota; kingdom Metazoa; phylum Arthropoda; class Insecta; order Diptera; family Syrphidae; genus Xylota; species Xylota segnis. The sequence goes on from OY757238.1 coordinate 3,453,536, forward strand.
ATGTTGGCACCACAATTGTCGAGCGCGGCTAATTGGATGCGCGCATCCAATGATGATGTCAGGCGAAGGCAATGTGGTTTCGTTTCAATCCGCGCTCAACGGAGCAAAGCCAAATGAGTTCTCACAAAAGCCCTAAACTGGCAGTAGGTCCTAAATAGCGACTAACCTTTTCATCTCACTGTGCAGACTCACTGTCCACGAAAATACATTCAAACCCCTAGGCCGGTGGAAAAGTGAATATCTTCATCAAGAGACAGAGAACAGAGGTCCACCCTCGAAATGAGCCTACGGGGATGTCCAACAACAGTCTACCTAGCAAAACTGATCCTAATGAGCCCTCCGAGTCGAATAAACCCTCGCCTTCGGGTGCTGGAAACTGCTGTCCCCCTCTCGGTTCGAAAACCACCATCAGACTGAAGAAAATCCCTCGCCCTACTCGTTGCATCCACGGCGGGGTGGTTGGAGCCCCATAAACCATTTTCCAAGGATCATAAACGCAAAGATGTACGAACTGCAAAATAGTCCACATTCGTCCATTAATTACCCCCACTTTTATGATACCCTCAACTCCGAAGGATCCATTCTTCACGCCACCGGCTAATGTTCCTACATGCCATTGTCGTCACCGCTCCCGGTTCCCAAGGGGCCAAGTCATGTATTCATATCTATCCCACTAATGGTATCCCTATCCCCTCGGCCATAAACAGGAAAATTCAATTAAACCAGAACTCAAAGCCATTTTGTTCGTCTGTTTGCGTACCATGCATGTATCTACCTTCAAATAAAAAACAAAAAAGGAAGTAAAATTCGAAAACTCCAGCTCCGTGCGGAACCACAAATGTCTTAGGGAGACGAAGCCTTAGCCGCCCGAAACACCCATCCAGAGGCAGAGATCCGAGAAGCTGCTGAAGCAGTGCAAGGGTTTTAGAGGTCTCAAGGCTGTGTGGCTACCATTAATGTTTACCACGAAACTAAAACGGTATAAAATATTAATATGGGTTAATGAGTAGGACCGAGGGGGGTAGGGGGACGACAAATGGCAGATATATGGATGCGAATTCGCCTTTTAATAGGAGAAGGGGGACACTCGCTAGAGTGTGGTGCTCGGCGAAATGTATTCAGCAAACTGGAAATGCATTCGAAGTGGTTTTGTGCGGTTTCCCCCCGCGCGCCGGAGTGGTGGAGAGATGAGGAATTCAAATGAAGGAGCCGAAATGGCTTCGTGTGGCACTTAACTCAAGAAGATTTCAAAGTAATGCGGCCTACTTAGGACGGATGGTGGTGGAGTGAAATTAATTTCGATGGAATTTTGTCGCATTGCCGGCAAATGCAGGTGTGAGGTGGATTTTGACAGTTTGCACCGCAGTTACGGTGGGGATGGTCTGCAGAGAGACACTATATGGTGGTGCAGTGCGTTATAAATCTTTGCATGACTTCTGTGGGGAGATGAGCGCTTTCCATCGAAGGTAGTTTCCCTAAACAACTTGCATAACACTTTCGCTGACAATGTTGCCAAACGATATCCTTTTGATGCAGAAACGACAAAGAAGCTGAGGAGGAGTACTCCTTCTCTAATACCGAATCCTTGGCGATGATACTCCTCTGTGCCGTCGAACAATTGTATTGACTCTCATGGTGATTGATCCCAACTTCATGATCAGGGCTTTTGCAAAAGATCAGTAACTCAGGACAGTGATCTTCAGAAGGATCAGTACCTTAAGTGGGGATCTGCACTAGAGGTGCCAGTAGTATCCTCATTCTATGATCACACATTTCGAAACGATCAGTAACTCAAATGTAGCTTCCCATGATGATCAGCAAAGTGGTGATCGTTAGTGTTCAGTGGTAGTGGAAATCACTTAAACTGATCAAACCGTGTACCGTGGCTCTTTATGTCGCTTTTGTCCTGAGAAAAGATCAGTAACTCAGACCAATTCCTCTTGTACTCATTGGCGATCACTGATCTGTACTTGTACCATGGTACCTAGAGTAGAATCCTCTAAGGTGGTAGTTGATAGTCAGACTTTCCATGGTCAAACTTGATGATTACACTTGTTTAGCTCTCCGTAAAGTGTTCGCACAGTCAAACGGAAACAATGATCACACAGAAGGTAACCTTGGAGAGAGCAAAAACGATCATCATTGTGATTGTCAACAATCCACTTTCATCTTAGAGGATTCCACTCCTGTGCCATGGTCGTACTGCCTTTCATAGTCAATAGGGTGCACGATAACCGGTCTTCATGGCCAGTAGATCATATTTTGTAAAAGATCAGTAGCTTAGACCAATTCTTTGATCTTTCAGTTAAACCTGTCTTTGTCGACAGATCGATCAAGGTCCCCAATCATGGGTCTCTAATCGACCCCACACTAGCACCTTACATCAAATCTTCCAAATATTAGTTTTTATAGTGCTGGGCATTGGTGATCATCGATCTATACCTGCCCTTGTGGTTTCTCTCTAAGGTTTCAATGTCATTTCATGATCAGCGCTTTGAAATGATCAGTTCTGATACTCAATCCGTATAATGGTGATCGCTATTGTAAGTGGTGATCATTACCGATCAACCATGACAGTACATGATCAGTTCCTCGATCACCAATGCCGTTGACATCGATCACTACTTTTGGCAATGAATATTTTTTGAAGCGACCTGTCCCTCTAGACTTGTAATCAGTAGACTAGTGTTTCGTTCCATATTCCAATATTTTATGATCGTAAACCGATCATGGTTTTAAAGTATCTATTTCTGAATTTGATGCTCTACTACTCCATTGAACTATAGCTCAGCATCTAGGGTGATTATATCCTCATCTGGTGATCATTCCGTTTTCTAGTGATCAGTATTTTTAAATGTCGATCTCCCTAGCTATCATCACAATCAATCGTAACACAATGACCACATCATCTGCTCAGCGATATCGCTCTAGGAGCGATCGAGGATTGCTTTACTTGTACACCTTCCTTGTGGATCTTATTTATTTTGATTCTCAGGACCTCTGACAAGGACCAGGGCATACTTCTACTTGGAGTGAATAGATTTGTGAACATCTAGTACCTCTGATCGCAGTCATTATCATGATCAGTGCTAGGGGTCGATCTACCAGCGTCAATATTTCGAAAAAGTGTCAAAACTACTCTCGATCTCTTACATCCCTCACCATGATCAGGATTTAGCTACGATAATTGGCAAAGTTCTGTTAGCGGCTACTCCAACGATCAGTGATCTTCTCACCCTTCTTGCACAGAAGAATTCCACAGAATTTCTCCAGTTAATAGACCCGGATGTCTGAGAATAATATTCCTTGATTGCCATAATCACCAAGAGTCCTTAAATTGAACTACAAAACCATTAATAACAAACAACCCCCTCTCCAAGCTGTCCAACTCCCTAATTCATATGTCGATGTTGTTAGAAGAAATCTTACAAAACTCCTTGCAAAGTTGTTTAATTTTTTCCCCCTGCCAATGTGCGCCCATAATCCCTAACTTGTAAACAATATCCCAGGAGATGACAAATTCCCAGCCAACCCCACTCCCGACCACAACTTTTCCTTCCTGTTACTTACTCATGTACGAATTATCTGACTTTTATCCGCAAGTTTAAGTTCCTTAAGGGCTTGTCGCACCCTTACCGATTCCTTTGTTGTCCATCTTTCAAGAAAAAGGATAAGACCCTTGCATGATGTTATTCTCCCTCCGCAGCATCAACATCAGGACGACTACACAACTCATAAAAGGAGCACAAAATGTGCTGAGTAATTACCCAACCGTGTGTACAAGTGGATATCATCGGATGTACTATACGAGTACACACAGAGAGAGAGAGAAGCCTTCGCCAGGATACAACACACACATCCACACACGTACTCGTACTAAGTTGTAAACAAAAGTTTTTATTTTCCTGCTCCTGTGCTGTTTCTGCTACGATAGTGCGGCATTAAGTTCATTACATCCTTTTTGTAGTTTTAATTCCACACAGCACTGTCGGCGTCGGGCTGCTCGGATAATATAGATGACTTCTTCGGGTGGCATCCTGGCATTGTCATGTGAGTTGCTTGGTGGTAGTACGTGGAATCCATTATCCTCTATTATTGGGTTTATACACTCTATTTTCTATCTCTCGGTGCGTTTCTCTGTGGTTTGCGTTTGTCCGGAAAATATAAATTTAATAACCTTTCAGGATTGCTCCTGGCGACGACCGTCGCAGAGGAGCTCCTTTTCAACTTCTTCTGCTACTTTGCTGGCAGACACAATGGCACGAGTAGTTTCGAACAGACCAAGCAGGATCTACATACACATTTGTTTTGTTTATGCCTGACTAATTAATATTCAGCCATATTGAAGTGAGGTCCTTTCTGTTGGCTCCTCCACTTGCAACCGACGCACGGTGGCGTGGGTAGAATAATAAATGAAAAATTATGGATTAGTTATTGTTTGTGTTTGGCGATGGCAAACAAATGCATACACACGCTGCTAGTAAGGATATTTGTAACAATTATATCCCTCGACTCCTCGAAGCCTATGCAAAGTAGTAGTAGTGGCACGGAACTGGGTTCTTGCAATCAAGGCGGGGACGACTAGGACGACGAATGTAGTGGAAATCGAAGGCGGCGAAGTAGCTAATGAATTTACAATTGCTATTGTGCTACGCTTGTGGTCTCTGGGAGGGGAGGCGGAGGGCAAGGTGTGCGAAGGTCCTTTCTGAATGGAGTATAAATTATTTTAGTTTTAATTAATCTCAGCGAAAGATGGTGTTGATTTGCTATAAGGATACGAGGTACATTCGCATGTACGCGAGAGTGGTGTTTGGCTTTCGAATAAATTCATTAGGGCCCGCTGTTGCGGATGGGCTGGTGGAAAGGGCTGATAATTGGAGGGTTATCCCTCCATTGTTCAGGGAGAGGCCTTGTGTTGGGAGGGTCCTTTGAATTAATGGATACAAGGAGTCGTTTATAATAATTTTCATGGCAACGCACAACTTCTCATTTGGCGGCTACTCTCATAGTGGTTTGGAAGTTTCTTACAAGTAGATGTAGGGGCGGGGGGTCCTTGTGTAGAGGATTTTTCGGGCATCTTTATGAGGGGATAAGCCAGCTTTATGGAAGCAGAGCTGCGGATGGGAAATTGAACTTTATACTGAGGATGATTGGTGGGCACTTCTGTGGCTCCTACACTCGATTGTCGGTATTCGATTTGTCCTTAAGATTCTGTAGTAGGTTTTCTATTACAGGTAGCTTGCTCTAAGGCTCCATATGATTGGAACCCTTTTTCTATAGATACGTTCCACTACAGTAGGCACAGTCTTTATGGGCAGGAAAGTCGTAGATCAAGTCATATTTTTGAGTACCCTGCAGTATGGCAACTCGCCGATGCCTTAGTCTAGTCGTCTAGATCGAGAATTCTATGTTAGAAAGAGGTTCACAGAAAGAACTTCAAGAAAAAGGCTCCCTAAACTGACAATATGGGTAAAATTGGCGTGGGATGGTGCATACTCGGGCGTATACGTAACATTTTGGAAAAAAACCAAAAATATTTTACTGATTTCCCTTTATTGCCACAAGAATGTACAAAAACTTCTTAGACTCGGATGGAATAACACACAGAAACATGTGTAATCTAGGCTGCTACCTCACTGTCCTCCTACAAGTCATTAGTACCCAAAGGAAGCCTAGGTTTCTTGCATGCATATGCCCTTCCATTCTGTTTTGTTGGAAGGATAGTAGTACTTCGATGCTCTCACCACATCCTTCTACTCCTTCGATTCAGGGCACGCTGCTTCCAGTTGTGCAGACCAAGCGCTCTGGCATCTGCAATAGCTTGACCTTTAAAATGGAGGTTCGACCTTTCTTGTCGTTCCGAACCTGAGGATTATAATTTGCTCTCTTCTACCTCTCACCTAGTTTTACCTGAAAGACTTTGTTAGTCTCTGCTGGGATCCAGGACTATTCAGCCAAACCTTGGTAAACAAAGTCTATGCACAGTGGAATACCACGAGGCGGTGTAGAACTGAATCAAGTATGTTCCCACAACAACCGGGCCAAAATAAAGAAACTACAGATCAATACTTAGACGGACACTGCAAGGTAGGCAGTTCGAAGAACTTGCAGAACTCGTTCGTTCTTTTAGTTCATTTAGTTCAGATTAGTTCCGTGCTCACGAAACTTGGTCTTTTACTGAAATACATGTTGAGCTACTGAACTAAATGAACTAAAAGAAACTGACATTGAGAATTAGTTCACTTTTTAGAACTCTTTCTGTGAACTAGTTCTTTCGCGAACTATACAAGCCTATCGCAAGGTGACTGACCTTGTTTTTCCCCAATTTGTTTGCATGGTGGATACAGTTGAAGTGCTGGGCAAAATTGGTGTAACAACCCTTCTAACTGCCATGTAACCAAGAACCTATTTAGAGTCTTTGGCTGGAGAAATACTTTGAATTATATTGTCTACAACTTATCCTGTTTTTATTTGAAAAAATGATTAATATCCTTTTTTTCTCTCTTTTCAGGTTAGTGACTCCAATTTATTGGTAAGAAAACTATTTGTTGTGTAAGTTTTAAGCCGTAGGTAGGCTACAATTCTCTTCTTTTGAATTCTGAAGTTCCAACACTAACTGCTAGTTATTTGAACACGTTTCGCTAGGCAGTATCCTTTGAGTTTTATTCCTTTCTCAACCTGAGCGACCAGTCAGTGAATAGTTGTATCCTAGCGTTCCATTCTACCCATTACTTTGCTTAAGTCTAGTCGGGCTAGATCGTTAAGATCTGTACAGAATCACTCGTCTTCTCAGAACCCATGGGGCACAGAAGATGTGTCATGGTTTCTTCCTGTTCCTCATCTCTACAGCTTCTATAGAAATCAGTTGAAGGGAGGACCAAGCCTTCTGGTATATCGGCCTACCATACAGTGCCCGGTGAGAAATAAGTCTTCTAGTTTTTCTAGAATCCAGCTCTGGCCAGATTTGTTTGATGGAGAGACATGTATTGACATTGTTCCTCCTAATGTTTGCCATTAATGTCTTAGATCAGTGGTTTTAGAACTCAGTCGCGGATTCGTTTAAGACTTCACCTGACTCTGATTGACTTTTAAGGCCAGATAAGGGACAATATAGTCCGAATTACTAGGAATAGTGTTATGGCTGTGTGGGATGCCTGCTTGGCCCATATTTCCACAAGCCAGCTGCAAGGATTCCCTAAGTCGTAGTGCTGCTTTAGCTTCCATTAGCCTCCCAAAGATATCAACGGGAAGGAGATAGAGCATAGGTTCTAGAGCAGCTATATGTGTGAACCACACTAGTTACACACACTCAGGGTTGCCTTTGAACCTTCTTGAGTATTGCAACTTTGTCCAGTGTCTAGGCTGGGCTGGGTGTCTTCGGCTAGGGCCGAAAGTTACACTAGTACAAGCAGGTTAGAGTCTTGCAAAAAGGATTCAGATGTTCCCACAGTTGGATTGGATAGAATCTTAGCAGTTCGTACAGGAAGCAGGATCGCCTTTCACATAGAGCTGGTAGTCCAGTCATCGGTCATGGCTTCATTCACCCATAGTTAGTTGGTTGATTTAGATCGACCCTTGGTGAGGATGCACGGTCCATCGTACTTCTGATGTTTTCGGTGGGTGGATCACCCTCTTACTCGGGAAACCATCTGTGCCTGCGATGCTGAGATCGTAGAGATTATTAAATAGGTATTCACCTATTGAAGCCTTCCTGATGTTGGCGAGTATGTTCCTCTTCCTCTTCGCTCATACAGCTTCTGCAGAAGTCTTCCTATGTCTTCCTGTAATACAGTGACTGGGTGTTAACTACCTTGAAGAGGATTCCTCTTTTCTGTTTTAGGAATACAATGGATCCGGTTTCGTTTAGGGTCGGCCAGAGCAGCCTAGCTGTGTTGCATTGGTCCAGACATTCACTTCATCCACCGGTAGGCCATCAGAGCCGGCGGCTTTAGTGCTCTTCACCGTTCTGATGACCAAGTCAATCTCTTCAAACCTGGGAGGAGAAATGCCTTCTTCATTGACTGGATGGTTGTTCTCTTCTTGCCCTGTCACCCTCTCTATCCGACGTAGCTCCTGGAAATACTCCGTAAATACATCAGTGACAGAGTCTCCATTCCGGGCTTAACGCCAGCTGCGTATCTCTTTCAAGTTCCTCTGGAAGTAGGTTCCTGTTTCGATACTCAATGACACACTCCACCACCCATCATCACTCCCTACGCCCACACAGGATACATCACATTGTATCCAAACTCCCCTCCATGCGTCGCGTGTCCTTCTTAACGGATGAACCCATTATTTAGTCCAATTAATTTCCATAGACACTAATTCACTTCACCAATCTGCACACGACACCACAACAAAACACAACGCCTCTGCAGAGCGGGGCGCCCGCGCCACCAAGCACATCTGCTCGAAATCAAATCCAATTCCCATCTGTCACAATAATTGTCTGCAAATGGAAATCCTAACAATACCCACCCATCAGGAGGAGCATCATCCAGTGGCCCGCTTTTGCTTGGTTCCCACATGTTCTAGGGCTTCCGCATCTGCTGCTGCTGCTCCTCTTCCGTCGCATCGGCACACCAACCGCCGCCACCGCTGACAACATATATGAAGCGTGTACGGCTGTCTAACAGCAACAGCAACAGCAACAAGGATACGACTTGGTCTCATTCAGAAGTTAGAACCTATTAAAATTTTCTAACGATACCGAATCAACTTTGTTCCAATTTAAGATGCAGATTATATCCCTTCATGTCCTTGTCCTTGCGGCTGTGATTGTGCTCCCTCTCCTTCGGATTACACACTCTCAGAGTCACACACAACGAAGAAGGAAACAAAAGCCAAGGCTTCCAAGGCTCCATCTGCAATATACTCGCAGTATATCCTGCCGAATATCCTTTCCATCTTTTTTTTGTTCCTGTTTTTGCGCGCGCTTTGTTCTCCCTCGGTTGTGTCGTATATTTTCCTGGAATAATGCCTAACTGGTTGCCATTAATTTTGGGAGAGCGCAACACTGTTTCCTATCACATCTAGTTAACTGGGACATACATTTCGTCGTCCTGGATCCTCGGCGCTCCCCAGTGCCCTAGTCTGGGTGTATGATTCCCGTCTGTGGCGCGCGTAATTCCTTATATGTGCGGCATCTTGATTCAATGAGAGAGGAAGACGACGAAGTCATCGGGCGTAAGGAAGCCAAGCGAAGATTCGGCACGACAGCAAGGATATTTCTTTCTTTCTTTGTGCCTTTCTTTCTTTCGGTTTTCCGGGTGAATGTCGTCCTTGTGCAGTTCCTTTGTTGCACATCGGGGGTGGCGGCGGCGAGATAATTATTTTTGTTTTCTTTTCTGTAAAATTGGTTTTTCTCTCCCTCGTCCTGAAGTTGGTGGGTCCTTGCTGTTGGAGGAGTTTAATCTGTTTTATTGGCATAAAATTACTTTCTGGTTAATAACGGTGGGCGCGGCTGGGGGTTTGGAAATTTTCAGTCCGAAAGATAACTTTTGTTGCAGGTGTCCTGGATTCGTACGTAACCCTCGCTGGGGTCTTGTCTTTGGGGAGTTCCACAACCGGAAATCAAATGTAACGCAGACACAGATAGGAGGAATGTTTCTTCCTTTTTTTTTGCGCTTTAGTCGTTCCACGTCAGTGAATCGTCATGGAATCGGTTGTGGCACACAATTTGGCAAGTGTGGCGGCATCGTCAGACAGTTGGAGGGTGATTTGCTGCTTTTCGTTTGGCTTTTGGGTCCGAAAAGGTGGATAGGATTTGGAGTCGTCGCCGGGTAATAAGCAATCTGCTTGGGTGGGTTGTGCGTGGGGGAGAAAAAAATGTTCCTTGAGACACAGTTGCAAGGGAGGGTGATTGAGTTATGGCGTTAATGTCAAGGCGGTGGGTGGAGAGGATTAATTTGTGAGACTGTGTCATATGGACACGCGGGGGAGACTGCCTGACTTGTGTGTAAGACTGACGGAAGATTTATAGATTTGGAGGACAATTAAGGGGGTTTTTGTATTTTTTTCTTGTTATTTTTGTGCTCAGGCGGTTGTGTTTTGCGGTCGGAAGGGTGGGTTGAGGAATTACATTAGTTCGACTGGAACTACAGAGGGGTGATGGGGGCTTTAAAGGTTTCCGTGGAACAAGATTAAATTCAAGGAATTTTAAAGGTAGCAGCCCTACAGAGTGAGGTGTGGTTTCTTATTTCGTCTGCTCAGTCAAGCCATGGTGTCACTATGTGTGTATGGCAGTTCATGAGACGCTGTTTCTCTTCGATGTGACCCCTTGGCTTAGCCGTACCTATATATAAACTTAAAACCATGAAGGCTACAGGGTCGCTAATAGACCACCGACTCCCATATCAAATCATCGATGCTTTCTTCTTAAACTTTTTCTAAAGCCTGTCCGGTGTTTATGCAGCCTTCCAGCTTTAGATTTAGAGCATCTGCGAATCCTTAATCTCAATTCTTTTCTTGTGAGTACATCACCAAGGTTTAGAAGTCACAAAGTTGACAGTGCTGCACGCCAGACTGAACCTCTGCAGCTTCTTGAGAAAGAATTACTACCAAGGACTGAGTTTCTAATAAAAGCTTGTGCATTAGCATGCTGGACAGCCATACAGTAGACGGGGAATAGAGTCTATTACTACTTCGTCCCTGCAGTTTCTTCAGTTCCCATTGTTCGAGAGTACTTCTCTGTGAGTTATACCAATCTATGATCGCTTTAATTGATGTTGGCTCCTTCTAGGACTCTTTCTCTATACAGAGAACTAAATAGCATCACGCACCAGGCCAGGATGTGCAGACGCACCACTTTTTTACGATTTAGTTAGCTGGTTCGGTGGCGTATACGTAACATTTTTTTGAGAAATTTTCTGTGTCCAATGCCCACACCCAGATGTCAGCCGAGCTTGTTGGAGATGTAACAACGATCTCCTTTTATAAATCACTGCAACCAACCATCACTTGGGATGCCAACACCCGTCACCATAGATAGTCGCCCTTTCTTTGGTAGAGGATCTGCCTTCACTCCCATTTTGTTGTTAAGAGGTGTTCAGAGTTGGACGTTCATTTACGAACTGAGTTGTGTCTTCCTCTACCTCTCTGTCGCCACAGCCTCTACATAGGTCTAAGCTGCTGATTCCCATTCTTCTAAGAGGGGCCACCAAAAAACTGTGACCTTTTAAGTGAGACGAGTTCTCTAGTCCTTTTTTTGTTGTATTGGGCCGAAAGTAATGTCGAAACGTAGCATGCAGAGAGTGGATTCCACCTTGCGTTGCCCATGTTGAGGAGGACGTGAGGAGATTGATGGGCCTTAGGACTGAGTCATCTGTTTGTAAGTGACTTAGTTCCGAGCTTATTCCCTTGGAATCCCATGTGTACCGAAATCCAGCAGAGCGTAATACTGTACCTTAGACCGCGGGATTTGACCTCCTCTTTACACCTCCTGACCAATTTTGATTTGGTTACGATGGAAGTGTAGATATCTGTATGATTGTTGCTGTTGAGAGTGGATTAGTCCCTGCAGGCTGCGGTGATATCATATATTTCCACTTGGAACACACTTGGAACACTGCGGACTCCTCTGAAAATGTTCCTTGATCCGTTTCGATCCGTCTGCACAGTCTAGCGACTCTTCAATTCGAAGGATATCAGCCAACAGTTGGTCGCAATTGGCAGTCGAAGAGTGCCATAATCCCTTTCATTGCTCACCATTCTCACTCCCAGAGCTACTGGGAAATGCGTCTTAATAAAGAGAAGGCAACAGAGTTCTTCTTCACTGGCTTTAGAGTAACATCAATTCTTGGAATGAATTCAAGAAAGTCTTGGACTCTAGAGGCCTGCGTCTAAGTCCAAGATATTCTTCTTCCGGGCTATTTCCCTTGATTCCACTCCATGGGCTTAGTCCTTCCCGATTCCAATCCTACAATCTCGACATGAAGAACATGCTTTCCCATGCGTTTCGAGTCGTATCCGAGTCGTAAATCTCCACATCTGCATCCGAAGATTATACAGCTTCACCACGGCCGTATGGTCCACGTCAATAATTAACTTTACACACATACTACGGCATAAATAATTTTTGCAGCCTTCCACCCCATCCATGGGCACCTGCCAACCACGGAGAAGACCACAGCAAGCCTCCTCTCGGCCGACCACTAGATTCCAAGTCATTTGATCTCCATATCCACATGTTTGACATGCCAACTTAATCCAGCCTGTCAACGGAGTTACTGTCGGAATTAACGTTCATTTCATCCTCTCACCTCTAAGCCTCACACCGTTCTCCGCCCTTAATCTGCTTTAAAGCGGCCATGTCCTCCAATTATAGTCGTCATTAATATTGGTGAAGATTGTGGGCGGGTGTGGGCGGTTCCGGTGGACAGACTGGAAGGTCGCCCCCCTACCAGTGTGTGGTCAGTACGTCAATGAAAATTTATGCCCGAAAGATGAAAGCATTCGGCACTTACGAGCAGACTGGGCCTCCGATGACACATTGGAATGCATTTGTTGCAATAATAAATGGTTAACCATTAAGTTGCAATTAAATGGCTCACATCCGGTTGCCTTGCAATCGCATATTTTACAACTAATTGGGAATGCATTACACACACACACAGCCGCACAAAGCCATCCTGTATGCGTCCTGATAAACAAATTATTTTGCCAACTAAAAGCTTTTGGTAATTAACATTTCCCCAGGATTGCATTGCATATCGGCTCCTGAGAGAGGGAGAAATGAGGATAATTTAGAGGTGGGCGGGGCGCCGCCCTACTCGTAGGCCTCCAAGAATGAGGAGTCAAATTATGTAATTACACTGTGTCCGGCCGGCCATACTCCTTGCAGGACTTCATGGTAACACAAATTTATTTTAATTAAACCCTCATTGCAACAGACCCCTCCGTGTGTACGAGGGACGAGGCAATAAAAAGTGCGCATTAGGCCATAAATCCTTTCACCTACTAGGTATGGCCACCGCCGAGGAGAGCGGCAGTGTCGGTGTCGGTGTCCCAGAGGCCCGATATATCATCAGATTCCAATTAACAAATATCTAACAAATATTCCCCCATTAATGTCAGGAATAAAATGATGGAGTGCGTAGGGTTTGTGTGTGTCTCGGGGAGTTTATTGGATTGGTGTAGGCCGAGAGAGGAGGGGAAATTTATGTTGCAAGTTGTCTCCCAGGGTGCTGGTGCTGATGCTGATGCTGATGCTGGCCGGGCTACAGGTAGAGAGTGTGTTAGGCAAACACTCTCCGAAGGATTTGGTGAAACAACTTTTCGTAGCAAGTTCATTAAGCGAAGGAGTCTCTTCTTTTGGTCACATAACTGGCCAGGACCAGGTGGTGGGCGAGAAAGTTTTACACAAATGGGAGAGGTGGCTCGTTCATGACAGCCAGGACGACAGCTTGTAATGCAGAGATTTAGTCCAGATACATACCCCGGGTTGTGGGGTAAATTATGTATTTATTGGAGCGTGTAGCTAAGAAAAAAGTTGGAACTTGTAATTGCCTCTGGGGGGAACACAGCTCTGGGTAATGACGGTCTTACAACTGGCTTTGACTCATGCTGTTTGCAAGCTTCCTGTTAAATTCTTAAATGAAATGGGTGGTAGGACGGAGTGAAACCATGGTGAAGGGACAGTGATGGTACTGGGGTCTTACAAGTCTGGTAAAGGGATGAAGACTGGACTACGTAGAGTCGATGATCCTTGTTGTATTGAACTCGCTTTCTAAGATCAAAGGATAAAATGAGCCTACAGTCACAGAAATTAAGAGGTGACACTATACTACACAAATTTTGTATCCTTAAGGGGGTTTCAATGTTTGTAGAGCTTCTTGTCTTCAATTTCTATCGATCTTGGCCAGTGTCTCTAGTTTTGGCCCTAAGGCTCACGCTCCATTTAGAAAAATCAGGGGCTTTTGAAGCCTCTTTCGAGGCAAGTCAAGGAGAGTCTTATAGCCAAAGATTGTCAAAAAAAATATTAAGTCCCAGTCGCAGGCACAAGGACCTTACCTTTCCCTGATGGAATGATGGAGAGATGGAATATTCTTCGGTTTTCTCGTTATTTAGCGAACCGACCTCAACCTCTGTAAGGTATTTGTGTGCCCCTTGCGATGGACACACAGCAAGCATCTCCGGATCGCTAATGATTCTAATGGCTACAGGATGGTTAATTGTGCTTTTCCTGATAGGTCACCCGGGCCTTCGGACTGGCATTCGCATAGACTGCATCCGTGTCGCCACAGTGTCGACACAGGTTTTGTACTTCTTCCATGGGCCACCAGGAGTTTCAGGCAGGAAATAATCTGGAGATACGACAAGATGAGAACGCGCTCCATCTCTAACTAGGTAGTCTTGCGAAAGCTTGGTCTATATTGAATTTAACAAGAGCTAGGGGTTGTAGAATAGAGAAACGAACAAAAAAACAGGCCTGAGCGGACCCTTTTCAAGATAGTACCTTCCGAGGTTCTCCAATCAAATGACCAAAGATTTAAGAAGCCACATCAGGTTTACAGAATTTCTGAAAGCCTTACGCTCTACAGATCTCGGAGTGAGAGAGACTGTCATATTCGGCTCTAAGGTCGATCAAATGTGGATGGTCTTCCCTACAATTTGTTGCCTACTTTTGCCTTAATGTGAGAAGACTTAAGCCAACCACACTTGTATTAGACGATCAGCATGTCCGTTCAGCTTGAAAGGACAGTAGCTCTCAGTACCTTGCTAAGGGCATAATAAGTGAGAATCAGCGGAGATATGTAAGACTGATTCTTACAGCAAACTTCTGCTGGCCAGTAGCCACTAGAATAAGTCAGTTCCTTGTGAGTAAGTGACATGGTTCCCTCTTTCACAGCGCCTGGCACTCGGCCTTTAATCTACCTTCTCCTAAGAGAGGGATAGGTTACTTCAGAAAAACCTACACCGTCACACCGATCTTTCGTACCACAGGACTGTTGATACAACTCTACCACCAAACCTATCAATCGAAATCCAAGCCCAGCTAGGTCTTTTGACTACATTCAGCTATCCTCTGTGATCCTGGACTGAAAACAGGCCTTCACTATCCGTTTCTCCTTCGTGGTATAAAAATTCCCTTCAAGTCAATGAACCCTCATCACTTTTCGTGGCCGGGGCCTCGACCAACGATGATGATGAGGCGACTGCCGCAGTCTGTTTCGTAAAATGTCAATCAAAATCATTCCATTTGTCCTTTTTCCACAACAAAAAAACAACAAAATGACCTCCGAAACAATAAGAAACGCAGGCTTAACAGAAAAATAACAAAAAATTCATTTAAATCTCACAATAGCAACCCTTCTCACTTAATTACGTCCCCCCTCGCCCCCTGTTCTTTTTGTCATCTTTGTCATCAGTTATTCCGTTGCAAATTTTCCATTTTACCTCATTTCCCTTGGAACGGCTTCAATTCAGAAAGTAATTTTCTCTGGCCATCTGTGTGCACATCCTGCGACCCATACCCCCAGCCGGCGAGTATGCAACGTTTTACGCAATCAAAATCCTGTTTCTCTACTGAAAATCACTTTATTGGACAATACGCTTCGCAAATAGAAGGATGATGCCTTTACACTGAGCATTGGGCCTCGTCCTACCGTCGATTGAAAATATCGATTTAGTGGCAGCACTGGTTTTCTCAAAATGATCTCTCGGACAAATTAATTGCATATTTGATGGCGCATATGTGCATGACGCGTCACGAATGTATGAATGAGTTGTGGATGCGCGCAGTTTTCGAACAATAAAACGCTTCCAATTCCCCATTCTCCCTTAAAAAGCCAGCCTGTGTGCACCCATTGATAGAGGACACATGAGTCCATTAATTGACTTTGGGTTGGACACTACACACACACACACACACAGGGATGTAACGCACATCCAGGAAAGGACGAACAAAGACCGCTTTGAAAGTAATTTATGGAAACGCTATGCGGTTCCACATTCGCCATTCTATGACTGACTTCATCATCATTATCAGAAACAGGGAATTAATCATTTTTCATTTAGGACCAGGCGCAATCCCCCCCTCCCCCTTTCCGTTTCGCAGGATTTGCATAGAATTTTGATTTAACAACAATGTGTCCTGCTGCTGCCCTCTGTGTGTGTTGTGTGTGGTGTGTGTGTGGCGAGTGTCCCAAATATTCACCTGGACGTAAAGTTATCATCCAGGATTCCCAGGTATAGCTTCTTCCGGGGAACGATAGTTGCGCTGGTGTCCTGAATTTACAAAACTTTACATAAACGTTGGAGCTACACACACGTGTGGCTGTGTACACTGTGTGTGGTTCCAGGACTTCCGCGCGAGGACATCAAGGGGGGTGGTTTCAACCCTCTCAATTCTGGAAATTGTTTGCATATGTAATTCAATTACGTGCCTTAAGCAGGGCAGGGGAATTACGTGGTCGCATTTCTGGTGAACCTCTCACAAGGAAGGCGATTCGCAGGAAAACAAAAAATGAAACGAAAACGTCCTTGTTATTTGCCATCATACAGCCTTCCTGTTTGAGTAAGGAAGAAGGAAATGCAGGAGCATATGTGCCGCATGCACAGACGGTGCATGGACGGTTTTTTTTTTCTTTGTTTTTTTGCTAAAAATCCTTTCTTCTGCGAGGAAGTGCCCCCGGGGCCATGTGAAGTGGTTCAATTTTTAAGTCGCATTGCAGAGAACATGGAGGGTTCATGATGAATATGTGCATGATAAGCGAAGAAGGAGTTTAATTTCCATACAAAAGATGATATCCTTAGGCAGACAATGAATAAATGTATGAGTGGGGGGTCTCGTACACAAACTGTACTACATCTACATAGATAAATAAAATTAAGGAATTGCGGTCGATGTAGGCTGTTGGCTTCCTCCTTTGGGGGGGTCATTCCGGTTGACAGGTCGACAGCGCGTTGACGAATTAATTTTGGGCGTTGCTGGGTGAAGAGCCTGTTGCTAGGGATGCTACAGTTCCACTCCAGTGCACTCCAGCATGGCAAGCACTATCTTAAAACTGTAAAGAAGGTCCTCGCTCGTTGGTTGACAAATTTGCTCTACAAACTACTGGCGAAGCACTTCCTTGTTCCTTTGGATCCACAACTCTCAGATTCCATGTCCTTTCCCTATCACTTTGAATAGAAAAAAACTGAAGAAAAAAACTCCCTATAAGGACTATTTATACAGCACAGGACACCCCCGCCTACGAACAGAATGAAAGACTTCTCCAAGTGCATAAGGTTAATTGCTTCTCCCCAAACCACTGCCACTGCCACTGTGCCACCGACCCAACGTATTCTTTACTTTCGAAATTAACAGACATTGAACGTATCCTTCCTCCTGCATACATATTCCATTCTCGTTATCCTAGTTTGCTTATCAAATTCTTACTTAAACTGCTTCTCTTCGTTTTCCTTTCTCTCTCTCTCTCTCCCTCTGTGTGTGTGTTCGCTGTTATAACTGGACTGGTTATGCTAAATAGCCGCAGGATATGCTGATAAGTTCAGGAGACTTAACCTTAAATGAACCCCAATGCCTTAACCAAGTTTACAGTGAAAGAAAAGAAAATCCCAGAGTACCGGGTAAGAAACTACATCTTCCGATACAAAAGGCTAAAGGAAAGAGCAAAAAATAAAGAAAAATAAAAAAAGGACTCCTTTTCTCTGGTATCGCCATGTCTCTCTCTCTCCTTTGGTTTGGTTTTCTTTTGGCATTTTTATGTAAATTAAGCTCATGACTTCGACAAACACATGCCTCCTTCAAGCGTCTCGTCACAAGGACGAGCAGGAGGGGGTCTTTCTTTATACGAGTATATGTTTTTTTTTTTGCCATCCTTGCTGATATCCTTCTTATAATTCATAGTTGGAGGAGAGGCATAGCAGCAGCCACATCGTCTAGATCGGGAAAGGAAAGGAAAGGAAAGAAAGGAAGCAGAATGAGTACCATAACGAATGGGGGACATGCATACGGTTAAGTGTTTTGCAGGCTCGCCCCCCCCCCCTTCGCTCCATGCCTGGTTGGTTGGTTCATTTTTTCAATTTCATACCATCATCGACGAGTCATTGTGGGCGCGGTGGCATGGTCTTAGCCTTTTTGCCATATCAAACGTACCTACCTATACAATGTAGCCTCTTAGCGTTCATATCATAAACCAATTTCCTTTGGGAGCGCACAACATGAGGAGCGATGTGTGTTTGTTTGTCGGCTGGCTGTCGCTACCGCGCTCCGTTGCAGGACGACTTTTTAAGGCAAATTGAAATTATCCCCCTTTTTGAACGTGTTTCGCTGCTGGAAATAACAACGACTAGGAGGACGATGACGACGACGACGACGGTGGCGATATTTTTGTGATGTTGGCGAAAGCCATTCCATCAAATCATCTAGTGCGCCGCCGAACCGCTGTAAAATTTATTTTTTTTTTTTTATTCCATCAACGTATACGACGAACCTTGTGCTCAGGGACGAAGGATGAGATGGGGATAAGCAGCAGTTAGCGGATAACCCGAGTAGCAAATGAGTTTCAATTTTCTATGAAGTCAAAGGCGAGGCGAGTACTCAGGTTGGTTTAAGAAGATTGCGGTGCACCCTATGAGGAGAGGTGTTTTTACAGGATCAGAGGGTCCTTACAAACCACTGGTGACTTAGTTTGTCCGGCAGGTCCTATTTCATAGCTCCTCTGTAGCCCGGTTGTCTAGGTCCTATTGTTATCGCTCCATCTTTTTCCAGGCTTGACATTTTTTTGTGGAACCTATTCAGCCCTGCGTTTTGGTTGAAGCCTACTAGTGCAGCCCGGGATACCAAAGTACCAAAGTAGATTAGGAACTACCTTAAATCCACATATGAATGGTCTAGTCATAGTCATGCAGGTGCAAGGACCATTTTCTGTGGTAAGTTCCATGCCTTCCTCAAACCTAGTAGAAGAGTGGAAGCGCCTTGAATGGCTGTGCCTTGACTGGCTTTGATTAGAGTAGTTTTCTCTACAGAACTAGTCCACTGACTGAGACTCACCAATGACAGTTCTACTTCTCGTAAAGAGAACAGTGTCCTAACTCTTTCCTAAAGCTCGAGAGAAGATACTTAATCGTAGTCGACATGTGATTAAGCATGGATTTCAGAATATGTTCTACACATTATGGCACTGGAAACAGAACGCCACCTTGTGGCCCGCCACTGTCATCCGGTCCATAACATATCTGAAACAGTCTGACAGAGTCTTTCATGGGAAGGACAGATTCATAGATCTGAAACTCTTGTCAAGACCTATGTATGTCTTCGGTATGATAGTCACTCTAACGTCTGGTCGGAATGTAGGATATGGTTGCACCAAAACTGGGTATACTCCATTGGTAACAAGCAATTTGAAACTATCGAATGGTGCCACAGCATCTGTCTACGAAAGAGTAGCATATGTGAGCGGCTCAAGCATTGGCTCTATCCATCTGGTTATGTGATTACCAGGAGGAATTTTCAGCTGGTGCCATCGGATTTTTTTGATTGACGCTAGTTTTGGTAGTTTGAACTCTCCTCTTGACAGTAACTCTCCTCTTGGTTTGAACTCTCCTTTGATTGGTTCCTTGTTGTACTTTGAATGTTCAATCTGTTCGGTACAGGGCCACTTGAAGATCCCAGGTAATGGAAAAGCGATTGAATTGCCAAGTACAGGGTCACATCTACGCTTCTTGCAGGCCCTTCCTGAGGCCTATACACTTCTTAGCTCTTTGGAGCGGGAAATAGACGTTGCTTCCAGCGAGGAGGCTAACAGGCAATGGTATCTACTTCTCAGTCTAAGATCAAAAGACATCTGCAAATCGCATGAAACTTAGTCGCAGGGATATCCGAACAAATGTTGGGGTTTGATAGGCAACCATACAGCACGGCTGGGACTACCCCTCAACGAGTTCTCTAGAACCTGCATCCACGAAACTAGTTGTCCAACATAAGGTACTTCAAGGGAAGACGATGTAGGGAGCTTTGTCTTTGTGGAACTGAACTCAATAACTCCTAGACTAATACTGGGTAGCTTAGTTCCACCCATCGGAGTCTGAAATCAGGTTCTCAGGGCACTCTTAGTTGGTCTACGTGACCCGTTGACAATCTCCGTCAACCAGAGTACCCATTTCGCCAACCTAACCATACGTGGAACTCATGTACGCCCTTCCACCATCTGAACAATAGTTTAAGCCGTCATGTGACCACCGAATTGAAGCTCCTTAAGCATGTAGGGTCCTCTACTATATGAGTGAGCTTGCAGCTGAGGGCGTTGGAAGTATAATTTCTGCAACTAGCCATCAGCTCAAGCTGTATTGTTTCGATTCTATGAATTTCAAAGGCTCAGGAACTGTCCTACACTAAGCTCGGATTTTCTAAAAAAAAAAATAGGAGACTAGAGTCGGCGCTCAATCTCTCGAAAGTCCTCGATTTATTCGAGGTATTCCTTCCTATTTAGTCCTGGAACTCTAGCAATTCTTTTCGGTTTTCAAATCAAACTGTTGGGCTTCCTAAGTCCAACGAAGCCCCAATAAGGGCCCCTTTTCCTTCCTCTGTAGTAAACTCTAAAGTCCATCGTCAAGGTCCTTTTAACCGTCCAACGAAACACGCTCTACCCTACAATCGCAAATTGGCAAACAAAGAACTAACAACACAAAAGCCGGAGGAGACCTCCACCGGGTTATACATGAGAATATCCTTAATACGATTCTCATACATCAAAATATATTGTGTGTAAGAAACATAATAATCTTTCAGTATGCGAGCATCCTCCTAAAGCACACACCCCACTCCTCCACACACCATACACCACACACTCTCGTATCTCCTTCGACTTTTGAAAAACTCTTTCAGGATCATCAACAACAACGACGACGATGATGTTACCGACACAAAGAAAAACGAAAAACGAAACCCCCCCCCCTCCACTCGCAAGAAGATGCACGAACCTAGATACCGCAAAACTCATTTAAAAGGTTCCTTTTGCCAAGGATGACAGGATATGCGCGAAGCATGAGAGCTAAAGTGGAGCAATTTCATACTGCCGTAGACGTAGACGTAGACGTAGCCGCCCAGCTCCAAAGACGAACCGAACCAACACTGGAACACATTAACTTTTAAGAAGTGTTTATAGTCATTAAAATTTATCCTTGCAACTACACAGTTGACTTTCGGTTGACTAACTGCCCATGAGGGAGCTGGCTTCGGTTCAGCCAAAGGATTTTGCTGCTCCTCGCAAAGTCATAAAGGAACGAATTCTACTTTTCTGCATATTATCCTTTTTATTGCTCCAAAGCTGCCATCGGCTCATGGATGAACTTTAACCCATTAAACAGAAAAAAAAAAAAACTTTTGGCGCTAGAAAGTTCAACACAGGTACACGATGTCCTTCCGCCTCCCGTCTATAGGAACGAACGAGAGCTAGTAGGAGATGTTGCTACGCGATTTCAGCGGGAAAGTGTAATCTCTGGCCGAACAAGAAGCTGCGGAGTCCAGAAGGTCCTTGTTGCATCTGCTCTGCTGTTTGTGTGTACTTAAACAGTATTCATTGTTGCACCCAACAGCAGCAGGAAGAGGAGCGAAACTTTTATAATTTAGTTGCGGACAACGATGGCGAACGGACGACGGAGGAAGGAAAAACTTTCTTTTTTTTTTTTTATCATCTCCACGGTTGTACACGGACAACAGAGTCACGCATAATGTAATAACCACTAAGCAGGCCTCTTTGTTAGCTGTCGCAGGGACAACAACCAGACAACCCAGTCCAGTCCACCTGACTTTTATTAATTAACACGGATTAAGCACTTTTAGGTGGACGATCCTTTTAGTATCCGATCCGGGAACAAGGATTACGCAATTACTCGAAACTTTAATTACGTTCTTTTCAATTTGCAAATTACACTCGCCCTCCTCCTCCTGTTTCTTTGGTTTAAGTCCTTTCGATTCTCGTTACAAAGCAAACCGGGCGGTGGTGTTCTGTGAACTGAATCCTTGCACAACAAGGGGCATAATCGATTACAATCGATTCTCACAATTGGTGCCTACTTACATATGTATGGACATATGTATACCAAAGGACGAACGCAAAGAATTAAGTAACTCCAGCATCGGATGCAAGGACTTACTAGTGTCTACGGTATACAGTTTCTCCATCGAAAAGGACTCTTACACACACAGCAGTGCGGGGGAAACTGCTATAAGACCCGATTAGGGCAATTCACTTTGAATGTTAGATACGATTGTACAATCCAAACGGAAGGATGGTTAGTGATACACAATTGCTGGGCTGATGGAGCCTAAAATGTTGGAAAATATGTTCCATACTCGTTCGGTTGTAACTGCTAAGTGCATAACGATTACAATTTGGTAAGACGACCGACCGACGTCTCGTTGTTACATTTCAAATATAACAGTAGGAAAAGTATTACCCACACAATCACACACAGAGAGAGAAAGAGAGAAAAAGGAAGGAAGTCCTTCAAATGGTAGATGGGAAGATGGAAATGTGATTCCTTGTGATGGAGCACAGTCAGGAAGTTGTGTAGTGAACAGTGGAATAAATTGAGATAGTTCATTAAATAGGCAAAGGATTAATGAAACGATAGATTGTGTCCTTAGTTATTAATCTTAAATGGTCTTAAATGACTTGGGACTCAGTCATGGTATGTAGTGAGTCAAATCAAGAGATAATTGCATTAACATTGCCACAGGACATGCAGGAGTTTTGATGAGTTAGAAAATCTTAACAAAACTGGAGACTGATACTTGCAATAAAAGGTGAACGACATGGGTATGAGTTCTTGAAAGTCTTCTAGTGACAGCCATTCCCACAAGTACCTCCTTCTTCTTGACTTGGTGTGCCAAGCTCAACCTCCTTTCTGTTGTCCTTAAACGAAGCTTTATTCCAAATTGGAGATTTCTTCCTCTTTTCATTACAACATCTGCTTGCTCGACTGAGATGTCCTGTTCGAGGCTCAGTTTCATAGAGCTAAGGGAGAACTTCTTAGCAGCTCCACGGTGAAGTTAAGAAGCCCTTAGCTAGCATCATCACATATATGACTAGCATTCCCTTGGCAAAAGGATCTAAGGAGATCAGTTAAGGACTGCAAGATCCCTTCAGGTGTAAAAAAAGAGCAAATAGTCAACAGGAGTGAGGATGACTTTTTCTACATGAGATGTCTAGAATTGGCTCATAGTTCTTGGTTTAGGGGAAGGCAGCTCTAAGAAGAAACAGCATTGGTTTCGGTCTCTTTACTGAACAAACTAAGACTTTTACAAAAGTCTTAGCAAGGACTTGTGTCGACGAAAATTCTTGTCTGATAGTGACCCGGGAATACTCTGTCAATGGTAGTCAATGGTCACCTCGAACCTAAATGAGAACAGCGAGAGAATAGCTGAAAAAAGATGAGCTAGGCAGGATACACAGGTTGCCATTCGTTGGTCTCTCCAGGCTGGAGGATTTTAAAAGTACAGTATAGGTGCTCCTTTGGACTATCATCCCGCTCATTGAGGATGAAATATAAGCGAGTAGAGAGTAGCTTAAGGTCTGGAATTGAGTCTATCTACCAAGACAAGTCTTAGAAATACACCCAACGCAGGGTACAAGTGCCTCAATGAACTAGTCAGCATCAGTATTGTCACCCTACACTTAGATCCTGGGACTGATTCAAAAAGATGAGACTGATTGACACACGGGAGACCGAGGTGCACATTATCCAAGAAAAGCTGTGACAGACCAATCACTTTAGGGAACCTAAAATCTAAGGAAAGCTAAAAACACTTGTCAGGAACGAAGAGTTTTCATTATGTCCTGTATCCCTTAAGGCCTCGACAATGCCTACCTTACCTTAGTTCTCCCCAACTTTTTCCCAATTGCCGTGCTTCCTTCTGAACTGTTCTGCGCCACGTACTCCTAGGACCGCCGCGTATCCTGCCATCCTGAGTAAGCGGGTTTCCTTTCGGAGAATATTGCCACTTTTGTCGTCGTATTGTTGTGCCTATAGGTTCATGGCCCGTTCTCTGATAAAGTTGTTCGTCAGGAACTAAGCGTAATCTATTTTGTTCTGTGAGCTCAGAAAGGTAGGGATGGCTGGGTATCTTTAATAAGACTTCTGAAACGAAGGATGTTCACCACGGAGAAACAAATCCCTTGCTTGAGCAGGCTTTCTTAAGACAGATTCCAGCATTCTTCTCTTCATTCCTGGAATTCATTAAAAAGTCATAAGAAAAGTACCCTCACCTTTTAGAGTCTTAACCTGTGAGACAGTGCCCAGTATGACCAACTAGTCTATATCTGTGTTCACTTTAACTTAACTTAGCCATGTCTGTCTCAGTACATTGTACGTCGAGACATTTTTCCATCGATTCTGTCCGTAGCTTGGCATACTCACCACTTGGACGGAATCCAAAGAGCTGTAGCCTTCCTCGTGAGTTCACTAGCGACATAGCTTTTTGAAATACAATCTCTGGAATGTCTGGTCTGAGATCTAGCATAATGCTGAACTGCTTTGTCTTCTCCATGTCTGTGCAAATTCTGATATTCCTGATTTGCTTGGCCTAAACATCGCCTAAAAACCACCTAAGGGCTTTATTCATTCAAGTCTAGGAAGAACTAAGGTCGATCGGCATATGAGAGTCAACTGAATGATGAGTTGTCATAGGTAGGATGGCAAGGAAATAGGTAGGTAGGATGGCAAGGAAATAAAGCAACTGGCGAACTTGCTCAGAAGTTACAAGCCAAGCCCCTAAAAATTAGGTTTCTTCTGGCGGAATAGCGTATTCTAAGTTCCTTAGTAGAGGGCTGACTGGAAGCCCACTAGAAAGACGGTTCTTTATTCTTGTTTCCAAGGGCAATGGAGCAGATTGAGAGACGTGCAATGACATCGTCAGACACAAGCATGACTAAGGATGGCTAAGCTAGTCGCCAGTCGAAATATTGTTTTTAGGACCGACTATCTGGCATTGACTATACATGTTAACTTCAGCTCCCCTGGCCGTAATGATCTGTCCTTTCTGTGTAAAAAATTGTCCATATCCAAACTGCTAGTTTCTCCCACAAGGATTTCCACCAGACCTCTTTCAATGGACTGTGAGTTCATAGAAAGTTATGATTGTGCTGGCTATGATAGCACCATACCTTCAGAGCTATGCTCTTCTTCGAATTTCCGCAGCCATAGTTGATTCCGAAGGCTTCTGATTAAGACGGTCGCTTTGACAATATAGACTCAACAATCCGAAGATTGTCAACTATCCTCCAACACACATTTCATCATCCACCCGCCGAATCGGACTCTATCAGTTCCTGGAATTTGAAAAGTCCTCAGTTACATCCCTAACAACTGCTGCGGGGCTACGAAACCTCCAATCACGCATAGATGATCCATATCCTTGGAACAAAAAGCCTTCCACACAATTCCTCGAAAAATTCATAGGCCCATCCACCGAAAGTCATCGAGAACCCCACCATCCAGCCAGTTACTCTCCGACACAGCAACTCCCAGCAACTCATGGGTAATCTTCTTTTCTCGATCTCTACTGTAAACCAGCTACACGCACCCAAATCCTTGATGCACCAACAGAAACCATCCCAAACCCCATGCACACACAGTTCACCATATCGATATTGCAATCCATATCGGATGCAAATCGGATTACATCATCATCATCAGCATCATCATCGTTGGAAACGCTTCATAGAAGCACCATCCAACCAGCCACTAGGATGTACATTTATTTATTCCTTTCTACAACAACAACAAATCATACAAAGCAAATCTCTCTAATAACCGATCACGTGGTGTATCACTACCTAAGCCCAGTTGTAGCCCTCCTTTGAAGCGAACCGACTACGCATTCAAGCATCACTTGGCTTAGCAACAACAAGGAAAGGATGAAGCAAGTACTTCTCAAGAAGGATACCCTCCTGCCACTACGTGCAATCTGAAGAACTATTATGGCAGTAAATTTTCTGTTGTAAGTAATTTTCTCGATGAATTCATTTCCACATTTATGAACTCATCCTGACCGCCTGCCCGGGTGCATCCTTGTGCTGCACTGAGTGGGGAGAAACTTTTCTAAAACTCACTCACTACTACCACTGCGAGGGAGGAGTACTTTTGTGAATCGAATTCAAATTCGAAAATGCATGTCCGTGTGTGGGGAATAAGTTTAGTTTGAAGCGCAGCAAGGATTAGGAACAATCCACTGTCGTCTGACCCCTCTTCACTCACCACATGGAGGTTCTGCTCATTGAAATCTGATAGGATGGGTCCCGACGAACCAGGACCTCGGTTGGCAAAATTAGATTTCTGTAATTAATTGCATCCTTTTGATGTTTTTGGTAATTACTTTCGGAGGAACTTTTAATGTGATTCCTTGTTTGGTTATTGTGAATGGGAAACGGAAATCAAACAAAAAAAAAAAAAACCAAGCGAAATCCTGTGGAGGAGAATACCCTCCTCTTTGATATGGGAAAGACATTGAGTGACACGTGTGAGTAAACACTAGGGTTTAGGTGGCTGCTCTTCAGTGCTCTACTTCAGTTTATGGGGAAACTTGTGCTGGCTTTTCTTATTTACTTGGCTCTTCGGGTATTTCAAGTCCTTGAAGAGGTTCGGTACTCAACTTGACACAATATACCAACATCCGAAATAAGGAAGGTGCACGCGGGGGATGGAGAGGAAGACTTTAAATAGTCCTTAATCTGTGGGTGGATGCGGTTTTTTGTCTCAAACAGTTTTGGTGAAAGTTTAAGAAGAAAAGTTGGATCCAGCTGTCGAATGTCGAAGGTAAAGTTGCCACTACTTTCCTCAGAGGGTACCTACGATCCTGCTTGTTTCAATTGGGTGGGGGATTCTTCAGTATACTTGGCCTGGTCATCGTCAAGAACTTGGATCATCACTCCGTTTGTTAGGAGATACGCTTTATATTACTGGGCCTCCTGGATGGCGGAATGTGTTACGAATGCGACTTGCACTGTGTTAAACTAGGCAACGTGGATAGAGTAGGCCTAAAGGTTTTCCCCTCAGAGACTTGTTGGTAACTTAAAACCTTCACTGATAGCCAACCATGTCCCATCTGGCGTTATCCACCCTTTTGTGGAGAAAAATGGAAAAAATTGGAAATTTCTTGCAAAAAAATTACGTATACGCCACCGGTTTACATCCATTTTTTCGAATTCTACCCTCATCTGAGGACATAGAGCTCTAAGAAGACAGGTCCCAAGCAGCCCTCGACTTTGCGTACAGATACGGTTAGATCCTGCACCTCTGTGTGCAGAAAAATGAAAAAAACTGGAAATTCCTTGCAAAAATATTGCGTATACGCCACCGAGTTCCGTCGATTTTTTTTCGAATTCTGGTCTCTGCTGAGGAGATACAGCTCTTAGAAGGCAGGATGCGCTACATTGTCAAACTAAATCTTGTTTGTGTAATGGCTATTCGTTCTTCTATCCTCAAAGGAGTAACACTCGTCCTGTGAGGCTCTTGTTTACAATTTAGCTCGCGTTCTTCACCAAAGGAATGGACAGCCTCTCCCTTTCTTGGCGATGGCTTAAGGTACGTGGTGTTTCCAATTAGGAAGAGTCTCAGTGTCCGAATTCATTCTGATTCACATAGTCTCAGTTACCAGTGCTTTAACCATCCCTGACATCATTAGTTGTCTTTCCAAAGCCAGCAGCCCTAATCACTGAACTTACATAGCTGCCACAAAGTCAAGCCAAATTTTTCCTTAAAAAAAACTATTTCCCAGACAAGGTTAGACGACCATAGTCTGGCCGAAAGAATAAGTTAAAACCTCCTCCTTCTGTGCCATATATGTCCAGACGCTGCTCGTTATCTGCGACTCAATGTTAGTTATCCCTTCAATCACCTATCACTGAATCCACCACCACCGCCACTGGCCGCCATCGTTAGCATGGGCCTCTTTCATATCGCACATCCTGACAACTGGGAGAACATTGAACAACCATCAATGGAGCCGAAGCCCATGCCCAAGCCGAAGCCAAACAAACATCACACAGATCAAAATTTTGTGCTTCCTTTCACCCCCTTCCCACCTACATATGCACATACTTTTTTCCTGACCAACACACAAAAAAGGAAAACGATAAAATCCGCATCTGAAATTCAATTGGATTTCGTTGCCTTTTCAAATCCACACAATCGTCCGCACACAGGACTCTGGAGAGATGAAAGTATTTTCGGTTTCCAACCCCAAACAGATGGAAAAGTTCGAATCCACCATTGATGACCAGCCAGTCTCAGTCTCTGTGTTTTCAGTGTGTGTTCAGCAAAAAAACAACCAAAAACCGAAGGGAAATTCTTCCTTCCTTCGTTATCCTTTCGTTTTTTTTTTTTTTGTTTTTTCTGTGTGCGCTCGCTCCTTTTGTAAATCCAATCGCAATGGCAATGGCAATCGCATATTTCTGCTAACGATTCAAAGTCGAACTCTTTTTTGAACTCCTTGCACCAACATTTTTCCAAATTGTTAGCACAGTTGTCGGGAACTATACCCCTTTGTGGGCGGCGGTGGTGGTGGCCCGGGTTGGGCTGCAATCCATCTGACCCAATTTAGGAGGGCAAAAAAGCCAGTCACCCATCTCGCATGCCATATCGATTTAATTACTAATTTACCAATTTGCAGGAGCACACTGAGCCATTGATTTTCCCGTCTGCTGCACTTCAAACAAAACGCACAAAGTGTCCTGTCCTGCGCCCGCTCTCTCTCTCTGCGTCTTCGTCTGTGTGATACGTTCAAAGCCAGCAGTTTAGCCTTCAATCATTCATTTATGAAATTTAATTTAATTATGTGTATGGCTGTGTTACCAAATGTGGAAAATCCGCCAGAACATCGAAATTGCCAGACGCATACACACACGTCGCCAGCCGCCAAAGGACTTGGGAACACAGTCAACCGGAGCATTACAACGCGGCTGGTGTGTGATGCCGGTGGTTTGGTGGCGCGATCCGGGCCATTCATTCTAATTTCAATAATCCTTATCACACGGGACCCCGCGTCCGTCCCCCATTGGTAACGGATTGTGGGTTCAAATTGAAAACTCGTCAAAAACCTCGGTTACATCAGCCGGAAAATCCAATCCTGCGAAACTATCACCTCTAACAATTGACCAACAAAAAGCCAGCTCCCCCAGCCCTCCCCCAGCCCTCCGAATGGGTGGTGGCCACAGGAGCGTTGTACTTTCGTACAAAGCGTATCCAGGTGCTGCTGCTGTTGTGGCGACATCACTCATGGCATGAACGCAATTGAATTGCAAAACTTTGTAAATCAATTGACCAGTTTAAAAACTCGTAACTTGTGCGG
Source organism: Xylota segnis (assembly GCA_963583995.1). Lineage (NCBI taxonomy): Eukaryota > Metazoa > Arthropoda > Insecta > Diptera > Syrphidae > Xylota > Xylota segnis. The sequence continues at coordinate 3,482,832 of OY757238.1, forward strand.
TGTGGTCGGGTCGGAACGGGTCGGAACGGGACGGGAGTGACTTCTGTGTTCACTTAATCGTGGTGGGCGGCGGGTGGTAGTACACTTTCAACCTTTTGACAGGACATGACTTTGTTAAGCTCTGCTTGAATTTCCAAGAACTTTTCGAGTCTATAGGCGGGTCTTGTGCCTTGGAAGGGTCTCCACACTGAATGTAGGTCGGTTGAAGTCAATGAACTTCGAAAGGACACGGTTTTCTCTCAATGAAAGTGCAAAATGGAGTTGTGGTTGAAGGGTGTCATTCCATATCCTTGGCTGAAAGATAAGGAAGATAGTATCAGGGATTCTATTGGGTTTGCAAAGCGAGAGTGAAAGCTTGGCAACCACCAGTATTAGCTATGGTTTCCGACACATGTTAGAGCAGTAAAGTCATCAGACGAAGATGTACTTTTGTCGAAATTTACTGTTTTGGTGAGTGAAATTGAAGGTCAACTTCCTCAATACCACAGATTTTAGCCACATAGAGCTCTTGCCTTAAACACCGCTGGTTCAGTCTTTCACTTCATGTGGCTATGTGGTTCAAGACTATATTCACATCCTTATCCGACTTCTTTACAAACTGAGTCCAAAAACCGTATTTCTCTTCCCAAAGCGCACAGCATTTGTCCTTGAGTAGCACGGGTTGCATAGGATTGGTGGTCACTTCAGTATCTTACTTGCTTTAAGTGGCATAAGAGACCTGGGACTCGACCAACAAGCATTCCGAGTCACCTGCCTCCAGTTTGGCACACCTTAGGCGTCCCTCCGAGGCAGATTTGAAAACTTTCTGGACCAGAGGATTGTTGTCCATCCACTCTACATAGCCCAGCCATCTTAGTTGTTAAATTAGAACTTCCCTGACTAGGTCGATGTCACTACACAGTTCGTACATTGCATTCGGGCGCAGAAATCCTGAAGTATTTCCCTCTCATAAGCCTCGAAACTGACCTCATCCATTCATGCCTTTGGGCCGTAAAGCATGACTAGCTTAAAGAAAAATTAACGCTTTTAAGGGATACCTACTTACCATCCACTTCCGATCGAACTCAGCTCCTGTGAACTCCAAGAGCATTCGCTTCAAAGCAGATGTCCACAGATGGGTCCACACTATACCGACTCTGTTTCGAAGAACAAGGTCATAAAAGTGTTGTTGCAGGCTAAAACTTTCTTCAGATGGCTGTCAGATCTACAAATGAGTTGACAATTGCTTCAAATAGGCTGACATTGAAAAATTAGCTTGCAACGTCAAGTTGTCACTTCAGATTGTCTGTCAGATCGCTGATATGCCAAATATCTGACAGATCTTTATTTGTCAGATCAAAAACTGACATTTCACCCGATTGTCAGATATCTGGGAAAATGTTTTTATCTGTAGACCTGGCATTATTTGCAGATTTGACATTCGACTGAAGATAGTTTAAAATATTTTCAAAAATTCATCGCAATGCCTGGACAATGGCAAAGATTTCTGCCTTAAGTTCTCAACTTGAGCTCTATATTTGGACGATGCTTGGTCCGCACTGTTCTGACAGACTTCTCTATTGTTGGTAAGATGAAGATACTCAAGAAATACTTATTCTGCCTTTTCCAGGACTCTTTTACAAGTCGAACAGTGGGTGTATCTTGACGTTTAAAACAAAGTAGGTATTATAAAGTTCCATGTTCGGTTAAAACTTGGTTTAGATAGAAAGTTACTGCTGAACCAGGTATCTACCTAGAGTGAGCCATCTTAACTCACTCTCTGCTTATTAGTGGTAGAACTGTGACACGACCTCTTTACCAATATCTTCGAATACCTTCATATAGCCCCGACAGACCTTCTCTAAATTGTAAACTCTTCTTCCAAGGACCTAAATGAGGTCTTAGAAAAAAGTCATGAAGAAATGGTTAATGTTCGCAATTCCTTGGCATCAAGCCGATGATTCTTGTTTTTTTTTGGCTTTAAAGGCCAGAGAGAAAGGCCCATAGGTCCAAAGTCGTTTTGTGAAGGTTGTGGTTCAAAGGACAAGCTATGAATCAAGCTCCCTTGACTTGGATGGTCTTAACTAAACTCCTACCATTTTCAGCTAAAATTTAGTTCCCAAGCCCTTGACTTCATGTCCTTTTTTGTTTTCAAATCTTCCAGGCTTTCCTGAACTCTCTAGGGCTGCTATTTAAGACTCCACTTCTTGAAGCAAAGACAGTGATGATTGCATCAGTTGTGAAAAATCTTTTACTTGCGCGATTTTTCAACCTCTGACCCTCTGAGGGAAGACCTACCCTTCGAGTACCTGAAACATCTCCAAGAATATCCCAAGAGTGGTGGAATGTTAGGTTCTGTTCCAGACCCATACACGTTCCATCCGGCCTACCACAACGTAGAGGAATGCGGAATCCATTTACCTCCTCCATTTGGCTCAAATTTTTTAACCCAAACATACCCGCACCCGCACACAGCTGAGCCGTGAACTTATCCTTTTTGTTTTTGGAAAAAAACTTTTATTTTTTAACTTGGACAGCATTTTTATTTATTGTGACGGCATGTGTACAGTTATTTTGTATAATGGCGTTCGGAATCATTCCCAAGAGATTGGAATATATTTTTTCATTCCATCCACAAGGGCAGCGGGAATAAGGGCTGATTGGTCAGCAACACTGTCGCAGTATCACGCTCCGAATGTTATCAAAGAACCCACCGAAGGGGTACGAGTATAGTAAAGTTTTTTATTTTCGTATTTTTTGTTGTTTTGTGTTTCAATTTCCCAGATTGGATCGAAATTGTTGTGCGACTGTTTTGTGTATACTATGTCCTGTTTTTCCACATTTATTCCGTAACTGGATTTATTTTTTTATAATGCGAATGAATATGAAATATAAACAAAAAAAAAGGATATTTGTATCTCATCTGACTGAAAGTCGAAGTTTTTTCCTCATTTATATGGAAAAATCGAGAAAAATTGACAAAAATTCATTCAACCACGATACGCGATATAATTGTATCCAATGAAACGGAGAAAGAATGGGAACAGTATGTCTGGCAAGGATCTAATTCTCAAAGATGGATGGATGTTTGACAGCTTCTCCTGACCTTGAAGTGTAAAAAACTGCCTCACTAAGCCAATGTTCGACTTAGAAGAGAGTTTGCGAGATGAAGCGAATCTTAGCCTCGAAGTTTAGACTTTGTCTTGAACTTCATGTATCTGTATGTCACGCTTCTGTTTAAAAATGACTTTAATGACATTTATGCTCATAAGTATCTGTCAAAGCAAACACTTTTGAACCGAATGTCAGTTTACTGTCAGATCAAGTGTCACCATGGCAATATATACAGTGAACTGTCAACAGGCACAATCCAAGGTCCTGTTCACACAGAATTGAAGAACTGGATACAGGCTTGATGACATCCAATCTAGACTTTCTGAAATTTTTTGAATTTTTTTGAAGTTTGAGAATGTCAATCGCTCTCACTCGTTAAAATGGTAAAAGCATGAATCAAAGCCTGAGAAATTCATGAAGTAAACAACAGAAATATGACAGTAAACCTATTTTATTGCTGTAAAAAGCATTAACTTTCTTGACAAAATAATTTGCTGATCAAATTCATTTGACGCCAACCAAAGCACGTCAAAATAATCCGCGGAAGTGTTCAGATAGGACTAACTATCTGCACTCACTGGTGTCTAATTTAACTCAGTTCGTCAATTCAGTGTGAAGAGGGTCAAAGAGGCTATAGAACTGACGGACTGTTTTTTGACATTTATGTGTTTAGAATGTTAGTCCCGTCTGAACGCTTTCCCAGCTTTTTTTGACGTATGCTGTTGGCTCCAAGGAAAGTTGGCTCCAAATGAACTACTTTTCACAACTATTTCGCATTTCTATTGTTTACTTCGAGAATATCGCAGTTTTTTGTCGAGCGACAGCGATTGACATTTCCAAACGTAAAGCAAAGCTACAGGAAATTCCAGATTGCCATTCTCTCACCGCTTCCCAGTAAACGTCAAAAAATTCAGTGCTGTTCTGTCAAAATCAAACCAGCTGTCACTATGACAGGTATTCACTATATGGACATCCTTTTCCACCCCACTGTCCATTCATAACTTTTCCATTTCGATTTCAGTGGACTCGCAGTTTCTATGCCCACGAAAGGCCACACACACCCACATCCACACAAAAAGGATACTCCGCGCCAATTCCATTTGGTTTTGCTGTTCTCCTCTTCATTTTTCTTTTTTGGAAAATAGCGAGTATCGCGCTGATAAATGCAAATTCTTTGCCATAATATTATGTTATTATTTGTTGCTGCTATTCTGTCCTGTGTGTCGTCCTGTCCCGCCAGTCTGTCTGTTTGTTTGCCATTTTATGCATGGCCAGGCAAAACAAAATAAAACTCTTCCACTGTCCATCGGTACACTCTGATCGAAGGCTTACCGCCACCGCCGCCACCGCCGAAGCAAGGACTAATATTGGCCTCAAAAATTTCGATTTCGATTTCGATTTCGTCCGTGTGTCCTTTTGTTTTGTCATCTTTTTTTTTCTTTTCGTTGAATATTTTTACAGTTTTCTCTCGTCCTTGTGCCAGCGATGGCCATAACGGATTTTGTACACATTTACTTGTGGGTGGGCAGTTGACTCCTAGTTAAATTTTTATAAAAAAAAAAAAATTCAAATAAAATGAAATCAAAACAAAACGAAGGAGGAAAGCAGAGCACAAAAAAAAATGAAAAATATTTTGATTGAGTTAAACGCGCGCGTCGATGTCCTTTTATTTGTGCTGGGGCATCCTGTACGGCTTGGTTTTTTTGTTTTTTTTTTTTTGATGGCTTTTTGATAGGAATCAGGAGTAATGGCTGTCAATATTTTATTGTTCCCACTGAGTTTATTCTGATGGCTCTGATGGAGAGGAGAGGCATTCGAAATTTTTCGGCACTCAACTCAAAATTTATATTTTAACTTCTGTCAATCAGTCAGGAGGACGAATGTACTTTTTTTTTGCTGTTTTTGTTTGTTTGTTAGATGGGGATTGAGTGATGTCATATTGCGGAATACAATGCGGATGAACGTTATTGGTATTGATTTGATGGGATCTGGCTGTGTGGAGATAGAGGAATTTGTATTTCGACATGGTCCTCGGGCAGGACGGAGCTTCTATTTTTGGTCTGATTAATGTGTGGTAAATGGTATTTGAATATCGCCTCGTTTTTGGCTTGAAAGGACTTAGGAGGCGGGTTTGTTATACCTTGTCGGGGATCATATCTGCATGGCGTGGAAGTGGCTTACGTATAAGCCCCGGCGGCATGTTTAATTTGGTGTCATTGCCTCTGGAGGTACACGTGTTTGGACAGTACTGTCCTGATTTAAATGGGGCTACGCACTCACTAAACTTGTACGATGCCATGAATTCTTACTTCAAATCCATTCATCGTCATGACATCTTCTAACAAAACAAGACCCGACGCTAGAAGGAGCAACAGAGCAATCTGACGGTAATAGTGCAAGAATCTAGAAAGATCGGACTAAGGAAACGACTGCCACGTTTGAAGCCCACTTATGACACCCAGTTGAGGTCGAATTTCTTGTTGATTTAGGTATCAAAGTGTGGATTACATCCTCGACAGAGGCGAGAATTGACAAATCGAGCTTATGAGCTTCAGTAGGGCATACGAATGTCTAGACGAGGACACAGTGGTAGCTTAGGCTAGATTAATAGGTGCCCTGCGACTAGGGAAGGTCACTGCTAATTTAGACCAACAGAATTGTGTTCATTGTTTCCCATTTCTTATCCCTTGAAACACTGCAAAGCAAGGCCTCTGTGATATGAATCGCTGGAGGTCCTTCAGCTTAATATTAGCTACGTTCTCCAAATCAATGAAGAAGTAAAAGTCATTCTTTTGGTAAATAAGGTATGACAGTCTTCCTCGCACAATACTCTGACGATTAAACTTCACCAGGGAAACAGATCGCTTCTTGTTTAGGATCAGCCTCAGCACCCTATTACTCCAATGACTTCATCCTATAATTTCTTTCTTTAAGGGTCATACTGCGTCCCTCTTTTTGCGGATTTATCAGCTCTTTAGTTTTTTACTATATCTAGATACCTTGGTATCCAACAAGGGTCACCTTATTACCTCTTGTTACACAAGTGTCTATCTGTCCTGGCTGTCTATATAGGCACTTGTCGTTTCGCCAACGATACTGCTCTGACGTATAATTTCAACAGCCTGAGTAAGGGTCATGATTTTGGCTTACAATCCTCATTTATTGTAAAGGATCGCCATGCCCTATACCAGTGTCCATCTTAGAACCATGTCAGTGTAGATGGCCAGTTCATTTTCATGGGATCTGTCCGGACCTCCTATGGCAAATTTCCTCATGTGACGAGTTAAGGCCAATCTGTAGGTGGACTCCCATCGATAGAGTACCAATGCATGACCACAGGGGTCCGATGACCATTATCATACTGCCCTCGGTCTTATAGCAGATCTCCCATAATGCCGGACAAGCCTCTCTCTCTACAGTTTTGAAGGGTTAGAAAGCTGGTATAGCTCATTGTAGGGCGATTCATCACAGCACAGGTCTTAAGGTCAGAAACCCAGAACCCTGGTAGGACGTCATGAAGTGACATATATGAATCTATCCCTACAGTCAGCGACATGCATTAAGAAGTCACTCTGGTTGGTTAGTGGGTTGAATTGGTTGACAGCATAGAACACCAGCATACTTGGACTAGTTGGTACCAGTGGTACCAACATGGATCACAGGTAAAAGTTTTTCTCATGAAGCCTAAGAGACTGTCAATATCAGATCACTCAACTCTCACTGAGTGATAGAACTGGACAAATATCCACGCAGCTTTTGCTCAAATTAAGGCAGTGTCCCATGATGACACTCATGGTAATGACTATGTATAGTTTGTCGAGATAGATCCAATCCTCAGACCGTTTTAAGCCCAGCTTAGCCCAAAGGTTGGTCCACTTGTCTACCTAAGATTTCTGCTCTCGATAACATCTCGATTGGTATCCCTAAGTCCAATCCTTATCTGACGAAAATGGGAAGAATTGTTCCTATTCTGGGGAATTCATTCCCTCGAACATCACTACATCCCGGCACCCAACAAAGGTGAATGTTTCCAAATATTTCCATGAGAGACGATCAGGAGCTTAGAGGTACTGCAAGTCGATTCGAAGAAAGGACCGTCTTTTCCATTCTTCAACATCTTCCAATAGTCAAGGAAGTTCAGCACTGACAGTGATTTTAGAAAATCTTCGGTTCTCAGGCTGTTTGAAGTTGTAGATCGAGCTTATACTTTCAGGTTTCCAGGAAAACTCAACCATAGACCCCTCAGTTACATTTCTTCCTATTTTTCTTGGACTGACTATCGCCTCAGCTTAGGTTGGGTTGATGGGTGCTCTTGTTGACATTAGGCAGTAAACTAGTATACTCTTGACAACCCAATTTCAGATGTCCATGATTCTCAGGACCTCGTTCAGCTGCATCCACCACCATTCCATTCAACAGCCTCCACAACAATGTTTACCCCCGATGATGAGTCGAACTTACACAGTCAATTTAGCACCAGCGGAGCCCTAAGCCCCTACTTCCGACATTCCAAGCCATCACCCAAATAAATCAAACCAAGTAATCCCATCCGAAATGCCGTCAGGTTCCGCCCTTGGGCCAGCAATCTTTTAACAATTTGCCAAACCCAAATACGTCCCGCACCAACAAAACAAAAAAACCCCAACAACTTCTTCTCTAATTTCCATTTCCGAGACTTCATTCAACTAATTCAAAATTAACAAGTTCCCACCCGAAGCCGGCAGACAAAGAGAAGACCAAAAAAACGAATCCTTACCGCGTGAATTTGTCAAACATCCTGTCAAAAATTCAATTCCCTTAGCGAATTGCCTCTCTCTCTCTCGACGCGTTGTCCGTCCCTTTCAACGCCCCGAGGCGTCAAGGAAAAGTCACAGAAAAAGCGAAGAAGAAAAAACGCAACTTTTCCTAATTTTCCTTAAGCGAAACTTTTCGCACAGCTCGCACAAAGAGGAGCAAAATTAAATGTTAATGCTTAGAACGGCTATATGTGCGATTGGTTGGTGCTACTAAGCACACTCTCCCAAGGACATATTCGGCACACAAAAACGGACTCCCGAGTCGGTATGTACACAGTACCACTGACTTTGTAATATCTTCAAGGATGGCTTGGACGACTTCGTGCACACCGCTCCGAGCAGTAGTGAGAGCATCATTTACGGCTCACGGATGAATTTATTTGTCGAAATTTTAATTAAATCCACCGTTTTTATTGCGAAACTTTGTCGTGTCGTTTGGACTGTGGGCCCGGCCCACAGGAGTAGAGTGGGTTCGTGCCATCGCCCATCTAATGGCACAAGGACAATCCAACAACAGAGAGAGGAAGAGGCACAGAGGATATAAAGAAATTTCACGAAAATAAAAGACCAAGTTTTGTAGAACAATGTTACAATTGTTATTATCCTGTGGAGGCTGTTGACGTCATAAGTTTCGTCGCGCCTCCCTTGCCGTCGTGCCGCGTGTCTGCATATGATATGAGGACTTCGCTACATATGAAGGGAACACAAACAAGGGGTGAACACACAGTGAGTCCCAGAGAGAGAGAGGAGAGAGGAGAGAGAAAAAAAGACTTTTCTAATTGTACAAAAGCAACGGGTGGCGTGCTGAGACGGTAAGTGGCAGCGGCAGTGGCCTAGGCAGTGGCGTTAGGCCGAAGCTATGCCACTACTGCGGTTGTGGCGAAGAAAGTTTTTGGTATTAAAAAAAAAAACAAAACAGGGACTCACTCTCTCCTTTAGAGTGTCCTTCTGTCGGCGCGGCGCGCTGTGAAAAGTTGTAATTTGTTCGGATTTCCACAGGCGCCGGCGTTTTGTCGCCGCCACCGTCATGATGATGATGATGACTTTTCGTTTTGTGTGCTGTTGTTGTTGTGTCTTGGTCGTTGCCTACTCAGCGCTGCATGTGGTCCTTGCTGGCAGAAAAGATTCAGGATCTCGTTCTAAATCGGACGCAAGGTCAATGTTTCTGACACACAGACGCATGCTGAGAGATGCAAAATAGTTTTTCTCGGATATGGGATGCGTCAGGACCTTTTAGTCGTTTGGAGTTGGTTGGCAGCTGAAAGTTTTGGTGGTTGGAGAGGGCGGGCGAGTCTTGGTGGTTAAAGATGTCTACGCAAAGTGTGTTGGTTTTAGAAACTTTTCAAAAGGGATTGCTATTCCTTTTTTTTTTGTCTTGTTGGGCATCACTGGAGCACTCACACAGAATTGGTCCATTGTGCAGCCAGTATTAGCCATTTTACTGGAATTTCTTCGAATTTCAGAGAAAACAGAGAACGCCCTTCGGCGATGAGGAGCTTACAGTCTTATTCGAACAAAAGCCGGACAATATCAATGGACATGATTCCGATTACCCACCTTCTCCACAAGTGTCACAGACAGAAGTGTCTCTCAAGTCTAGCACACTAAGATGCATAACATCTTTTCTGCTGAAAGACAGCAAGAATGCAGAATCTGCCTGCAATTCGTAAGAGACTCAATGGTCAGTAGAGGCCCTGATCGAAGACCAAGTTCAGAAGATTTCATTTCCCACAATCCCAGTGTGATCTGGATCCTGGCAAGAGTCAAAAAGTTCAGCCCTACGACCAAATTCAAGAAGTCGTAGGATTTTCGAACTATTTTGAGAAGGATTGCAGGCTCTAACAAGGGCTTACACGCAGCCTGACTGATCTAGTGTTGCCGGTTTCCAAGAAGGCAGTAATTTTGAAGCCATCTATAAAAAATCGATAACAGCTCAATCCAGGCTCAGAGTCTGGCTGAAACAAGTCCTAAACGCAAAGAAAGTCGACTCTAAAGGTTTTTCCAAAGGATAGAAAACTGGGAGTGCCCTGAACTGCTTTGACTTGGCATGCTTTGCCAGCATCGCCCTCAGGTATTTCGCTTCACTGGAGATATGGATAGTGATGCCCTTAGCACTGCCTGAGTCAGACTGGTCCCAATCCTCCATCTCGTAGAGTTTTCATAGGATTGACCAGAAACCTATTCATAGTCCGCCATTCATCGACCATGTCTAACCCTATCTCCGCGTTAGTATAGACAGTCTGTAGGCATGACCCGACCGTGTGAATGGCAACATCATTGGCGTGTGCCTGTGGCCACATTCCGCATCTGCAACAAGAGTTCTATTCATTAGCATTGCCTCGATCCACAACACCAATGTACATGTTGTCTAGCAGAGTCACACATGCAGTCAAAGTCGCATTGTCTAAGGGTCTGGTGATGCCCCAAGATGAGAAGATCCACTGGTACGAGTCTACTAGGGTTTTTCTGAAATAGTTTTTTTGAATAGAATCTAACGCGCTGACCCGCTTCTCCTAAGTGCAATGGGAATGGTTCTCTCCATCCACTACGTTCAAGGCAACTCCACAAAGAACATCCAAATCATTGAGTTGTTCCTTGCGCTTCGTCATCAAGATCTAGAAACAGTTTGGTGTTTATCACGACCACTCTGTACAGATGTCACGCACAGCATATCCTTAAAATGTAGACCATGGCACGAACAGTTGAATTTGACATAAGCCTTAGAGTATGCACTTTTTTGTGTCACCTAAACTATGGTTTGAAACTTAGGTGGACTGTATGGGATAGTGTCTGAAGTATTTATGGACATTTTGTAGTGAATTTGGGGATTCGGCTGGAGTTCTAGTATCTCCTACGCGAATGGAGATGGGGTTATTCAATTTAATAGTAAATTGAGTGTCACTTGAGCCAGCAACTCAACATCTAGTTTGTCAGCAACTAAGGACTGTTTGTAAGAGAGAATATGCTTCCTGTTGCGCCAACTCGTTCTCCCCAGGAGCTGCAAAACAAGGACCCGCAACACACTTCTGTTTGCAATTCATCCATTCATTAGAAAATACAAAAAAATAAAAAGCCCACCATTCGTTCCATAAATATCCCAAGGCAGGGACACAAGTCATTTCCTTGACATCTCGACAGTTCCTTATGCCACTTTGCAACATTTAACATTTAAACTTCCTCTCCGAGCAGCGAATCGCCCATATCGCTTTCATTCCATTAACTGTTCCGGTCATTTAATTAAAACGTCTCAAGAATATGAACTCCACCTTCGTTCAGCGCCAGCCCAGTCATTTCCTGTCTCAACAGTCCACTTCCCGTTCGCCTTGCACAACAACCAACACACAAAGCACAGAGCAAAACAGAGCACAAAACGAAAAAGAGAAACACACACCAAAACGCCACTTAAAATTAATTCCTTGACATCCTGTGTGCAGGAGCCCCACTGAAAATGATCACAATCACAGGAGGCTGCTGCTAAATTAAGTACTTCGGGGCACACATACATATAATATGTATTGTCTGTCCGTTCAAAGGGCCAACCAAACGAACAAAAAAATACAAAAAAGGACTGCGGTGCCGTTCTGGAGAACATATTTCCTTCTCACGAGCACCTCAGAGTATGCTTCAATTAAATTAAACACTTAAAATTCCTCATTTACACGCATCCTCAAACCGAGAGCGAGCGACAGACACTCCGATGCCTCGAATGGAATAGAATCGTCATCATCATCATCATCGTCATCGTCGTCGTTTCCCACCACGTAGTCCTGGTGGTCTCCTTCGCACGATGACAATAAAACACCCGAGGGGACATCCCGGTGGAGTTTTATATCCTGTCCGCAGTCTCTGCAGTCAGCACATTATAATTTCCTGAAATAAATTAGCAATGCGAATGGAAATAGAAAGGAAACGGGAGCAACACGGATATACTCTGTATACTGTGTATAGAAAGAGAGACGGAATGTCCTGCGGGCCACGACATTTCTTTTGTTTGCCAAAGAGTCCTGTGTGCACTTCTTTTCGGAGTTCTTTAATTCTCCTCTCTTTTTTTTTTGTTCTCGATTCCGTCCGCAGTCATTTGCAGTACTTTTTTGCGTTCGTCCTTCTTATGATAATTTTGTTTCGCAGGACCCTTATCTTGATGTGTCACCATTAATAAAACGCGCGCAACAGTGGTGCAACACAGTGGACAACACGATGCGGGTGCTGACTGGACAAATGAATGTGTTCAGCGGCAACTGAAGTCGGTGAATACATTCATCTCGATGCACGACGGCAGCGGTAAGTGGGTGTGAATTAGAAGCAACCCTTCGCTCAGAGGTGAGAAGCGATACAAATTATGCTGAGAAGAAGAAGGATCCCAGCGCCAAGGACGACGACATGGTACGTTTGCGCTCATTAATCTTCCTCCAGCGCGTGGAGCACTGAAGTGTGGAGTGCATTTAGCGAGACCCTTTGTAGGCGTGTATGCGTGGTGGCCTACGGTATAACTATTCGCTTTCCACTTGAGTGTATCTATTTTTTGTTCCTATCTGTCTGCGGAGTCCTTGCGCTCCTGCTTATCTGTTGGAAGATATTTCTCATCGTTGTCGTCGTCGTCGTCGTCGTCATCCTGTGTTTCTAGTTATATCCAAAGAGTTCATAGTCCTGGAGTGCTTAGTGGTATTCGCTGTACAAGTATGGTGGGCATGAGGTTGAGGTGTCTGGTTGCGTTTTTGAAAATTGCCAGACACTCTGGCAGACATCAAGGCCAAAGGAATGCCGGTTCTAACACAGAAATGCATGCAGCAGGAGGGCAGATGGTGGCACTGGTTCTAGTAGTGGTAGACACTGGAACATGAGCTGCTACATGACTGCTGACTGTTTGATCATATGGCGTGTGGTACGTTGTTATTTTTTTTTTTTTTGTTTTTTTGTGTTTTGCTAGGAATTGGAGCTAGAAAAGGCGAGGGCTTTGAACGTAATTTGGACAGTGGCGGCGCGCCAGGAGTACGTGATGTGAATTTTCATTATTTGAAAAATGGAAAAGTGACTTTTGATTATGAATAATGGTCGACAAGTGGGTGGTCTTAGCGGGTCTTTTGTTTTCTATTTTACCCTCTTTACACACAGAGCTCTTAAAGGTCTGGGGGTTGCCTTTGTCTCTATTAAATCCTTTGGGACATCGAAAGAAAAGTGAGAATTCCTTACATACTTTTTGTATACATGGAGTCATAGAGCCAATGCGAAAATTTTCTACACAACTCATCAAGAAATCGTGGGTATTCAAGCAACCAATCCTAATCGGAGTGTAATTGTCAAAAGTCTTCATACAACAAGAGGCCTTGCAGTCACTGGTGGCTTGCAGGCAAGACTTTAAGACTTGAATTTCGTTTGAATCCTCAAAGGATACTTATGTATGTTCAAAACAACTCTCCATAGTCATCTTGCTCCAGTATAGTCCCCAGAAAGTCGAGGACTTTAATTTGAATTCTTTATACAGGCTTTGGAATCAGTACATTCTATTGAATGGCTTTCGAAACACAGTGTCCTTACGAATCAGTTGGGCTTGACGGCATAACATTTAGTTGTTGTCTGAAGAAAATGTCCTCTAAGAAGTCGTGGAAACGATTGGAGGGACTATGTCACTGCAACCTTGTTGGATGTTAAGGAACCTCTCACGTACTTGGGCTTAAAAGACTGTATTAGTCTCTGCTGGGAACCAGTTCAGTCAAATTTTGATTAACCAAGTCTGTCTATAGTGAAATACCAGAAGGTGCAGCTTTAGGGCCTTTTTTGTCCCAGAAGTGGTGATCTTAATCTACTGGCCTCAGCAGACACTGTGCAATACTGTATTCAATGCCTCCACTAGGAACGATTCTGGCCGAATACATCATATTCAGCTAAAATTTGAAGAAGTTCACTAAGAATTCATGTCTCGAGAAGACTTGAGTATCAAACTCGCTCTACCTCCCCAATGCATTAAATTTTTTTGGACCAGGAGTTCTTGCATTAAGTGAGGCATACCAGACATCGAGGAGCAACTTAACAAAATATCAGTCAGCTTGACGTCAAGGCTTTAGCCTCAGTTACATCGTCCTTAAAACTAATGGGACTCCGTAACGAAGAGCGTTTCAGTCTTCCCTGTATGTCAAGTCCCAGCAGGGTCCAGAAATGTGTCAGAAATGATAGCACCAAGCCAACACATAGGAACTGTAGATCACGACCTAGGCAGACACTGCAAGAGTTATGCAGAGCAGCCTTAGGTACTAACTCTTAATTTTTGTCAATCTAATGCTGTCCAAAACTAAGGCAACAAGCCTTCCTCTCTTACTCTATTACTCTAAATCTTTCTGTCAAGTAGCCAAAAACCTATTCAGAGTCTTTGGCTGGAAAAAAGGCCAAATCTGTCCTTTGTCCAGAGCTATTACATTTTCTATAACTTTTCTTATCCTGTTTTTTATGAAACAATACTAACTTCGTATTTTTTCTCTTTTCAGGTTAGTGACTCAAAATTATTGGTAAGAATTATATTTATGATTCGAATTTTCAACAGCAGGTATGTAGGTATTGACGGTCTGTTACGGTCTTGTTATTCTCTAGACTAGATTCTTCTGGTTCTCCCCCAGTGGTATATGTCATGATTGTCATTTTTTGTTGATACCCGACGTTGTATGCGCTTCCTCCCAAGGCTTTTTCCACAACAAGATTTTATTAGATCTGTCGAACTTTGAAACTCCGCAGTCCCAACGCCAAAAGCTGGTTTCCTACTTCTTGAAGTCTTCACATTTCATTCCTTAACTTCTTTACCTCTAGTCACCCAGTTAATCCGCTTTTTGCTTTGAGTGTTGACACAATGGCAGTGCTTTACCGAAAAATCAGTTCTATTCTACTCAATTCCCTCACGATTTCTAAAACAATTTTGTCTACTTGGCTGAAACGGATCAAATTCAAATGAAAAGATGACACATACCAGAATGCTCGTCTATTTTATAATCCTGAAATCATGCCTTATAAATGCGTGACACGCCCACAAAAGTACAAAATTACTTTTAAGATTAAACTCTGTTTGCTGCCTATTACAACAAAATAAGCGACTTTTCTTGATCTAACAAACCTCTGAACAATTTCGAGCCATTACTGTGAGGACTCCTACTCGTAAGCTTAAAATTTTCTTTATCTTCCTAAATTAAGTTTATTTTCCTCAACAAAACTCTAAATACAGAAACAGATCTTTTTAAGCCACCGATCATTATGTTACATATTTAATTTTACTCCAAAATTCCTCCTTTGAATCAAAAAAATTAAAGCAAATCCCTGCCCTCGTCTTCATTTTATTAAAAACCACACTGCACCTGCGCCATCGACTAGAGACAAACAAAAATCGCATGCATGGCAATACTCCTCCGCCGAGAGCTGTCACAACGAGACTCGCTCAGCTTTCACAAAAGTTCCGTTAAAACAGTTCGTTCGTGCAGTCGAGTTCAAAGTGGAATGTTCGCTCAGTGAAAAAGTTAAATTGTCGCCAAAATATCAATTCTTTCGGCAAATAAATGAATTTGAGTTGTTCCTCCAGTGTTTCTGCACTCAATTTCGGTGAAAACGGCATTCGAGAGGCTAATGGTTCGTCCGTGTCGCGTGGTGAGTTTCGGCTTGAATTCCACTCAAAGTTTGGCAGGCGATCTCTTTGAAACTTTGAGGAGCTCGCGTGAGGAAATATTCCACTTGGCGGGCGCTGCGGTTTGTCGGGAGTTTTACCGGGTTTTGTCGGGCGAATCGGTATGAATTTTGTTGTGGAACGTTGTTCCAAAGGATTATTGTCGACTCACGCAATTTTGGCTTGAATTTCGTGCGGAAAGTATGCCTTTTGAGTGTGTTGTGCTCTCCTTGAATGGGTTTTCATTAGGAAAAGCGGTCTCCATCCCGTGAATTGTGGTGAATATCTGCCCCTGTCTCAAAAGAGAGAAAAAAAAAATGCCCATACCACCCCAGCGCAGCCTTGCCATCTCTCTGTTGTGGAAAATGAAAATTCATTCTGTGATCGTCATTCGGTAAAATGAATGCAGTTTCGCCCCTTTTTTAAAAAAAAGTGTAATTTGCAGTCCCTCCCTCGCGTTTTCTTGAAAAAAAAAAACATGGAAATGCGTGCCAAGTGTCTTGCAATATAGCACAGCCCTTCTCCCATCTGTCTAACTCTGCATATTCCCATCAGTGAAAGTGTTTCTGAATCCCCTTGTGTCCCCAGTTAGTGTTGTGATTATAACCAGAATTCAGTGCAGCATCAAGCAGGAAGAATAACTTCTCAAGAAATTGGAGCAAACAGCTTGAAAAAAGCTAAGGTAAGAGGCATGCCTACCTATCATACATCTTTCAAATGTTTAATGTATCCTCCCTCACTCAGTCTACCAATTCACACAAGTCTTTGGGTCTAGAAATATCATCTGGTTAGGCCTCCTGGTTGTCCTCTTTATTCGTGATTCCTCTTCATCTGTCCACTTGAAGGTATTTAGTAGACGCCACCGCCAGCTATGCAGAAATTTGAGTACTGCCAACAGAAAGGCACCAACTTTGCTGTGTCAGACTGTCAGATCGTCTTTACCGCCTTTATGGGGGATCCTAACTCCCCAATAGGCAGAGTTAGTCAAGTTGAAAGTATTTTGTTGTTTGGCTTTGTTTTCATGGATGGAATCGCGAAAACTCTAGGGACTAGTCCGAGGCGACTCCTATTGCAGCGCTAAGCAACAGCCCTGAGCCTTGCATAAGATTCCACCAAGCAGTCTAACTTCTTTCTTTTGATAGCAAAATAAACTCTGCCGGTGGATAGAAGGCATTCTCCAGGAAATATTAAAAAATATTAAAAGTTTTTCACCACATTTCCTATTTATTGATGGCGTACCTCAGGGTTCTATTCTTTTGCCAACTTTATTTGGTTTATCCAACGTCCAGAGTATCGAATGGTGGAGAGCGAACTTAGTGCCAAGAAAACACAGTTTATAACATTCTCTGCAGCTTCTATAGAAATCGTAGAGCCTTAGGGACTATTAGTGGAAATTCGTCTTTTTGATTTCTTCAAATCCAGGTTTGGCCGCACCAGCTTTTCAAACCAGAAACTCGAGGTATAAAGACTACTCTGACTTGGGAAGGTAGCCAAAGTTTAAAATAGTGTTGGGCGTGAGTCTAGGCTAGGTTTCATCATCGAGACCATGCGTCACTACCAATTGGACTTCTATAAGGTTATCTGTTTTAGCCCTGCCTTGCTACCAAAAAAGTTGGAAGTCCATTTGGATGTCCAAAGTTTGCTAAGTAGTTTGTAGGTCGGCTATCCAACTCGTTGTGTTCCCTTCTAGAGAAGCGAGGAAGTTAAGGATAGTTCGGTTTGGACATACAAAGTTCGATAGGGTTCATTACTCCGCGAAACAACTCAGCCCGGGGAAGATTTGTCTTCTCAGATATTTGCATTTTAGCGCTCCTAACGCGGGGCAATAGTCGGTGAAGTCATCGGAGCTTCACGGAGGGTTACTTCAGTTCATGGGCCTGCTTATTGTAAGCTCTTTTCATAAACGCAGGCTAGACGATAGAACACATCCAGAAGACCCAGTTTTAGGCAGTCTTTAACCTCGTCTTTCAGAATCTTGACTGAGAATGAAGAAAAACTTGCACCTTGGTTGCTTAATGTTCTCTCTGCAAGCCTGCTTGGAAGTCTTATTGTAAGACTTCGTTAGGGCAGTTTCCAGACAATTGTTTGGCTCACATTTGCTGCAACAGAATGTGTCTTTCCGTAGGTGAAAGTACACCTCAAGGCCAGCGATTCCTAAAAGTATTTCCCCGTAATCCTTATCCATAGTCAGTTGTATCCCAGGTGGACATTCAGTTTTTCACTGATTTGATAGTTAGGGCACTACCCTGGTGTTTCGAAACCGCATCAGTCTCGTGCCTCCGTTTACGACTCTTCTTTGCGGCCACTTTGCATTAAAAGATGAATCACTGATGGCCCTTGTGTGACTTGGAACCACTACGCCACTGGACTAGTAGTAGCAAATTGGATTCTCCTCTACCCACTCGCACCCCGTCCCTATTCACACATTTTTGCGACTTTTGTCTGCCATGTGCCTTGTCCGTGTCCCTTATCGCTTGTGCTTCGTCCTGTCTAGTTCCATTAAGAATTCCTTCTTCGTATTTTTTAATTTTGTTTACCAAGGTGGCTGTTCGGAATGTTTACTCAAACAGAATGTACATCTCTTCGTTGCCAGCCCCCGCCCCCGATGTGTGTGCATCTTCAACCATTTACGGTCGCTCCCTTCCGATGTTCTCTCCTCCCAGTTTGGGTGTTTTCTTCTCCTCTTTTTTCCAGATCCCATTCAAAGGATGAATTTATGGATGCATTAATATAAATAGGCACAGAGATTTCATTATCCTTGCCGTATGCAAACACATGCACCGGCTTTAGGGGGGAGTGGAGGCTTGTGGGTAGAATAAACAACATTTTGTGATGTTCTTGATGTTGTTGCACGGCACATCTGTCAGATGGCCACATCTATGATGTTTCCAATGGGCGGGAGCTGGGAGGTTTATGAGTGGTTTGGCTCCCATGAGGTAAAAGCTTTATTTGATTATTCTAATCTCAGTGTGCTGATGCTCAGACTACTGCTACTGCTACTGCTACTGCTGCTGGTTTGGAACGCATTTTGTGTGCAGAGTTTGTTTAAGGCGAGGGGGCTGCACATTGAATTGAATATTTAATGGGCGTTCATTGCCGTTTTCAAGTGATATAATGAGACAAAATTAAGATGAATTACCTATGTGTAGTCAAACACTCATAATATGGGCGGATGATGGTATTTGCTTAGTCAGGACCGAGTCTCTTCTCTTCCGACGAACAGCGACATCGTTAGATGACATGGGCTAAGGGTTTATGTACTTTGAAATGTTCCAATTTGTGGGCATTCAGTGGGTGGGGTGTGTGGAACGTAAGTTAGAAACATCTCCACGTGACAGTGGGGCTTGAACACGGTCTTGAATGGGAGCCTAAAGTTTGGCTCATGTTCCTAACTCGAACAACGATAGAACGACTTCTCGGGTACGCTTCAGTTTTTGTCGTTAAAGCCGGTAGCTTAGTCTTTCTTAGAAAGGCAGGGACACCCTTCAACGGTGAGGATATAAGGAGAAAAGGCCTTCTTATGTGAACAAAGGCTGTTTCATGTTCCAGGCTGTAGATCCTTAACATATTTATTTTTGTATGAGCACAAGGATTAAGCCTAAAAGCTCATCCTCCGAACTGTGTTTAGCAATTTTTTCAACGCCTTCAAGGCTCTATTTGTAAATTTTAAAAGGATTGAGCAAGGCTTTAGGTGTGGACTAGCAGTCAGTACTGCCTCAGGCATTCTGACCATTTGACCTTTGGTTTTTCTAAAATAGATGCCCTCTTCCATGAAGACACCAACATTAGTCCTGCGAGACTGGAGTCATTAGATAACTTCAGTACAAACTGCACCCTAGGTCACATCTTCTGAGCACAAGGTATGCTCTTGCATTTTCAGAACCGTATTTGTCAGTTTCGGAAGTCAACGGAGGGCTTCAGTAGACCAGGGACTTTTTCAGGATCAGGTACTTTACTCTCCTACTCTTGTTCCTCGCGGCACTGCTGTCAAACATCCCATCGCGAGGTTGAACATCAGCTGTAAGTATTCGACTTATTCGTGCTGGCAGCCTCCTAAGCTGCGTTTCTTTGTCACTCCTACCTTCGCTACTCTTTCATAATGTTCGTCGTACAGTGTCCCTAACTGCCTGCTCATATGGTGTTATTCTCACCCAGCTTACTCACTACCAGGTGACGTTGTTCATGGTATTGTGATGTGTTCCGCATCTTTCACTGCTTCATCGCTGTTGTCATCGTGTCTAAACCTATTAAGGTAGGCTCTGGAGCATTCTCGATCAGTAAGCATCTGTGTGAAGTAGAAATTCAGCTCCCAGGGGGCTACTATGCGTCCATTTGCCTCTTAAAATGATATCAGAAGGTAGATTCAGGATGTCAGCATATGACTCGGTGGCGTATACGTAACCTTTTTTTCATACATTTTTTGGTTAAAAAATTTTCAATTTTTTTGACTTGTAACGAGCCACCAGCTAAGCTCGTTTGTGCCTGGATGCACAGCAACAGATTATCTCGCTTGAATTGTGCCACGAGATGATGGAATCAGGATGTGAGTATCTGGCTTGGTGGCGTATGCGCAACCTTATTTTTCATGCATTTTTCGGTTCGTTGGTGGTATCACAGTAATGCTTCGACTATTGGTACCATCCCACCCACTATACCTGTCCTACTTCTTCAGTCTTCAGCCCCTATTTGGGAGCCGTAGAGCATTATCGATACCGCAAATCTTCCTATATGGTTCTATATTTGACATTATCCTTGCTATGGCAGCCGTTCCTAGGCACCCTGTTCAGCTGTATACTCCACGTGTTGTGAAGCCATACATACTAGCCAGTCGTAGAGCCTCCATAGCTTCATTGGAATCATTCGGAATTCCTTGACTGAGAACGTTATCGTACATTAGAATCCACAGTACTGGACTTAATACGGAGCCTTGTGGGATGCCTCCTGCGAAGTTATACTGCCTCGGCCTCGACCTCTGATACTTTGGTACTCTCTTGGCGGTAAGAGCGCACAGGATGCTTCTCGATTTTGTCGAACTCTACGCACATATTGAAGCAATATAGACTCTAGGCCTTCTGTAGGGTGTCATAGGCTATGCCTTTCGTTTTGCAGGGTATTCTTACTTGCACTCACCAAAGAACCATCACGTTGTCTTCCTTTTTGCTGTAGCACTTGGCGGGTGTTTGAAAATTCAGTCAGTTTTCAAGGTTAACACTCAGCGCCTCTTAGACTTGATTAGGTCCCAACCCGGAAATGTCCGTACTCCACAGTCCTTTGGACTGCTTCAGTCATATGGTCTTTGTTGATTCTTGCGATCGCTTCCTCTGTCAAGTGAGGCATGAAGTTCCACAGAACAGGTCCAAGGAAAGAGCCCTCCGGAACTCCATGCTTCTTATAGGTATTCTGACCGGATTGTAGCCTCTTTTCTTCCGCATGCTCGTCAAGGAAGTTCATTTGAATCCCTTGATTCCTGCAAAAAATCGATTTCCCCAGTATTCCTGTCACCTAAGCCTTGTTGGAGAATTAATTTCAATTTCCAATCAGCCATAACCTGAAGGCCAGAAGCACAGGCACTTCATCAATTCTTAAAAGGTAACCTTCCACTCCTCGACACGAGGACGAAGGCCTTTCCCAATAACTTTCGATTTCCCATGTCCATGTGACAATACCAGTCATACTCGGACGTACACACAAAACCGACGAAGGAATATGGAAAAGAAAAAAACCAAGAAGGACCTTCCAACATCAACATCAATACCCCATCGTAATCAAATGAATGAATGTCATACATCCACTTACTGAGTTCATCCTATTTACCAAACGAATTTGCTTTTACCGTTTGATGTCCTTGCTCGCCACACACTCTACATATGTACATATGCATGGTACACATACAACAAACACATACTTAATGAAATATTCAAATGGACACGAGTAATGGCATCACTTGTTCACGAGGAGCGCCAGGTCCTACAAAAAGAAGAAGCCAAATGCGCAGGCTATAGGCCAAACCGACGACTGTTACGGTCGTTACGGTGGCGTATACGTAATCTCTGCAAATTTGATTCAATGAAAAATAAATAAAGGTAACGGTGAAGGTTTGTTAGTGGTGTATTATAGTGTTTGTGTCTGCATGTGTGTGGCGTTGTTGTGTAAATGATGACCGGGACGACGGGAGTGGCAGCGTGTGTGGCACACAAAACTGTTCGCTCTGCGAGTTTTGACCTTTTTTTGCGGACATTCGTGGACACTCGTGATGCCAAATGGGCTCTGTCATGTAAATCTTATTCCTGAAGTATTGAAATAGTTTTGGGTTAGGGAATGTAAATATTGGTGAGGTCGTGGATGGGCTGGTGGCCATGGAAGGAGCTCCTATTGACAGAATGCTAAACACGTGGGAATGCCTGTGGCATAGGATGCTGAGAGTTTCAGCATGGAAATAGGAAACTCTATTCATATCTACCCTTTTGGCCAAGAAGTAGGAAGCTGCACAGAGTCTGTAGGATCGATCTACAAAGGTTCTCGCCTGAAAGGCTCATCAAGGTCAGTGTAGAAGCCTCTGCTCAGCTACACAGTACTGAAAATGGTCTAATTTGTGACCACGATACGAAGAATTCCACTGAAGTCGTCCACGGCTAGGCTAGAGCAACCTCAACATTGAACATCTTGCTTCTGATCCGCCTTACCCGACTGAGTAGTCCTCACGCTTTTGACTAGTTCTCGTTCTCTGGACTTTCTGGCAGCTTGGAATGCCATATGTGCTATCCCTGGTGTACTAGGGCCGCTGGTCTGAGCGAGCTCCCCACCAAATAGAGTAATCATTTCTTTCGGCGCCTGAACATAGGCAACGAATATGTTCCATGGTCTCTTTTTGGTCTCCACAAAGGAAGGATCTCTCAGCCTTTGATGCTTTTATTTCGTCCGACAATGTTACCTTAGGTAGGCCAAGTAAGAATTCGTTGCCTTGTCTCCGACTTTGAAGAAACCTTGTCTACGACTCTGAAGAAACCTTGTCTCCGACTTCAAAGAAACCAACATGCACGAGTCGTAAACCGAATTTCTCGACATCGGGAGTAAGCCTCCTACACTTCTACCACTATTTCCCCGAGACTTACTTCATGGCGCTGGCTTGCAACTAATGCTATGTCTGCCGTTTCAAGCGTTCTTTGTCTTTTCAAGCAGATCCCCAACCAGTCATCTCCTAAACTTGTCATATAGGTCAGTAGAAGCTCTGGGATTGGTAAGTCCATTACCCTATGAAGCATCTGATCAGCTTCAGTGTTCATCTCCCTTTTGTCGTGTCCTGCTATCTGCCTTGCGTACAGAAGTTGCTTTTACTCTCCTGATAGAGCTTCATCACGATGGTATTCCAGCCTTCCTGGTACGAGGATGAAGTCAGGAGGCCATCCATATTCAAAAGAACATTGTTTAGACTATCATTCCTGTCCATGCCTAACCTAGAGTCCTCAGCGACTTGAGATGGTTTACCAGGCGACGGTTGAGCGTTATTAGGTGATGCATCAGTGTCTGCATTGCCCAATCAAGGCTAAAAGGAGGGAGAAGTTTCCCTGAGTCTGTCTCATCCCCTTTGCAGACCTTTAGAGTAGTAGAGTCGAACCCATATCTCACGAAAGTTTCCGCCAAAGGAGCAGGAGAATGCTACCTAAGTCCTTCAGAACACAGCTTCCTATTCGACGGTCTTTACAAGCCTGTTTGGAAGAAACTAGATGTCTGGAACTTACACTGAAAGATGTGTCAGTTGCTGGACCATGTATGTCCACAGTCCTGCCAGTAAACAGCTTCAAGGCCGTACTACCACCTGATTGGGTTTTCAAAGTACAATTTGAGTGCAAATACCATACGTTCGTCAACAAGGCTCTTATCTATACTACCCCCTGTATCCTCCAGCCAAAGCAATCCCCCTTCAGACATTGAATAAATGTCTTAATACTCGAATTTCCCCGCCAACCATCTCGGACATGGCCAACAGCGAGCAGCGAGCAGCACTAAGCCCCTCAGCACTCGGTCTCAACATCTTAATTCGCTTGGCTGCACTTTTCAGCATAAACATTCCGCGTCTACCTTACAAATTACAATCCACTCCTCCCCCACCAGCAGAGAGCACAGAGTGCGCGCAATAAATATCTTTCAGTCCGTCAACACATAATTAAACTTTAATTAAAAGTACGTTTTCTGTTCCATTCCGTGTATACACGAACGGCAACAGCAGCAGGAGCAGCAGCATCGTGTACCTCCATTGAGTGCTCAAGTAGTTAACTTAAAATTCACCTTTTAAGCTGAACTTCTCACACCGCTCCAGCCAGCGTGTACTTGTACCGCGAAAACGTAAACACAACCAAAGGATAAGAGATCCTTCAACAAACAACATTTAAACTTCAACTCCTTATCTGCATCTGACTCCTGTACTCTCTCTCTCTCTCTCTCTCTCTCTGGATGTCGGGTGAAAGAACACACCCCTGCGTGGCTCCAGAAAGTTGATATTTTCATCCAGTCTCCGTGGCTAGGGGAGGGGCTGGGGGAGACCAAAACAACAAAATATTTATCCGCAACATTAATTGATTGATTCCCTGCGAGTCGTCCTGTGACTTTCGGGTCCTGAAAGTGCGCTCACACTCCATCCGTTTTTCCCTTCGATTTCACTTCAGATGGCGCTGTCTACAGACAGTCTATACAGCGTATATGTACGTGTAACCATTCTGCGGCACCACGCAGACAAATAAAGATCCCCCAACGCAGCGGCAACATAATTAGATAGATGTCAAGTTGATAGCATTTAATTAATGTAATTAATGATAGAGAAAGTAACGAGTCATTAGTTTCACCTCTCGGTAGCTCATCTTCTCTGCGACGTCTGGGCCGGGCCGGGCCGGGCCGTCTTTACCTCTTTCTTGCATGTGCCGTGCCGTGCCGTGCCGTGCCGCATACTAAGTGTGTTCGTAGTAAATATGAAAATTATCGTTTTCCATTCCATCTTTGTTCTGCTCATTCCGAGCTGAAAATCTGACGAGTAACCCGGAGGAGAGCAAAAAAGGACGAAAACTTTTCCCGCTGATGTGTGTAAACATCAGTTTTTCTTTCTGCTCTCCTGGCCCTGTGTGTGTGTTGGGGTGAGTGCGAGATTAATTAGCAAATAGTCAGTCAGCAGTTGGTTCGTATGGTGAAAGTTCGATGATGATTAGGAGCGGGGTGTAGCGGGGTGAAGCGGAGCGGAACGGAGCGAAGGATAAAGAGGAAACCATCCTTCTGCCGGTCTAGATTAAATATGAATTAACAAACACACACGTGTGCTTGTGATTTGAGTAAATAGGGCGCTGAATTGCTAATCAATTGTGTCTACACATGTGTGTGTGTGGGTGTGTTGGTGTATCGAAAGTTTTAAAGTAAATCCAGGGTTGTGATGAATTTTCATATCTTTCGGTTTTGGGAAAGTCCCGCTTCTGCTGCGGAACAATGATGTTTGCATTCAATTAGGTTGTAGTTTTGACAGTTGAATAGACATGACGTTTGGAGGGCGTTTGTGTGTTCATTACACGCAATCATCGTCAAATTTGTGTCATTTCAATGCGTTTTCCGGGATATCTGCGGTTGCGATTAAACGGGTTGTGTTAATTGGTTTCTCTTTATGCTTAGTCATGTAGTGGATGATGTGCCCTACACGTTGATACCTTAATGAGGGAAATCCGTTGGTGATAGCCTGTTTTATGAGGGATTGAAACGACTACCGAATTTCGTTACAGTCTGCTTACTCACTGATAGATTGAGTTGTAAGGCGGAGTTCTTACTGAATTATGGTGAAAGTTTTTCGTCTTAGAAAGCTGACTTAGCTTCGTCTTTCGTAAGAGGTCCGTACGGGATCGAGGGTCTGTCTTCTTACAACCAATGCTGTGAGGAGAGTTGATGTAACGAAATTTGGGAGGCTTTTGAAGGCCTCGTACGGTAGAAAGTTGCTGATGGATTTTCTTCATTTAGGTATCAACGTGTAGGGCTTGTTTTTCTCTATGCGACTAGGCATGGCAAGTGGCAAGAATATTGGACATTGGGTGGTGACTAAGAGTGTCTTGTTATGGCTTATCTTAGTCGGATCTCAAGCTATTTTGAAAGAAGTTTCTAGGGTCTAGTGGAGAATTAAGAGTCTTACGGCGATGATGACCAGTTACAACATTGCGACTGAAGGATTTTTTACTATAAATTCCTGGTGCTTGTTACGATCCAGTTGAGCACGTGATCATAGGTTGAAGCAGGTTGCATAGGCTTGATTGTTTCGAACTTTCTCCGATGTCCCCAACACGTCCAATTATACCTTTGTGTTGCGTTGCTCTGCGAGAGCCCCGAGATATTTATTTTTAATTTGAAAGTCGTTAGGGTTGTTTCCAGTTGAAGCAGTGATAGAGTGAGTCTAGATCCTTGAAAGAATGTCTTAATGTCAGGTGAAGATGTAGAAAAAGCCATGATGCTTGCTTCGACAAGTTTCAGAATCTCAAATTCTTTTCAAAAGTGTACTTAGAAGGTTTGCCCAAAATCTCCACTCTCACTACAGTCCGGATTGGACCTAAGCCTCATCCAACAAGACAATCTAATTGGTGCAGTCTTTGGTTAACTGCCTCCCAGTTCTGCACTTGAAGTTGGTTGAGGAGGTCCACTTTCACTTGTTTCTTTTCCGTTGTTCCTTCCGATTGGAATCAATGACTCTGTTAATTTCCATCCGCTTCTCTATATATCCTAGCCATCTTGGACGACTGATACCTAATTTTCTGACAATGTCCCTGTACATACAGCTCGTAGAATTCGCTGTTAAAGCAAGGATATCTTCATCCGTCTTCGTTAACGTCCATGCTTCTTCGCCATTGAGCAGGACTGAGACAATCTTGACAAGACCTTGCCACTCAATTGACTTTTAAGGCCAAAGAAACAGCGATTGGCAAGAGTAAGTCTTCGTTTGATCTCTGTTTTGTCAAAGTCTACAGCGGCACCGAGGTTGATGCTACCTTCGTCGATTGTATGTGTCCCTTCTTGTTGACAGGATATACTTAGTTTAGCCCTCATTCACAGCGAAACCCTTCCTAGCTGCTTCTGTTCCAATATTTTCAAATGCACCAGTGACACCTGCATGATCCATGACCATGATGTCAATGTCATCAGCATATGCAAGGATCACTACAAACTTTTGGAAAATTGTACCTCTGGTACCTTGTCTGAGCCCTTTTTTTTCACCAAAGGTCTCGTTAAGAGTGCTTCCGTCCGACCTTTATGGATCAGCTAGCGTTTTCCATAGTCATTCTGCGCTGTTTGACGGGTTTGCCAGGGATGTCAAAACTAGACATGGCTCTGTATAGTTCGTCGCTAGAAAGGCTGTCATACTTACTAACTTATCGAGCTCCCCGGATCCCGGAGATACATACTGCTTCCAGTTGTCTAGACTAGGCCCTCTGGCATAGCTTGGTCCTTTAAACAGAGGTTTGATCTTCCTTGTCGTATCGAACCTGGGGCCTAGGAGCTGTACCGTCATATGCGCCCTTAAAATTTATGCAAAATGATCGACATGGGCTTCCGGAGTTATTACAAGGATCTGCGTTGTGTGGGTTTACCCTATCTAAAGCCAGACTTATGGTGGCCCATAGGCTCGGCTTCATCAGGCATTCACACAATACGACTGACAGGATCTTGTATTCAATGTCTGTAGTATAGCTCTGGCAGTTTAGAGGGTTTCCCTTCTTGTGGATCGTATTTGCTTAGCATGGGCTATCCTCGTCTTAAGTTGGGGAAACGTTTCTAAGTGAATCTCCACGTGGACTTACTTAAGTCTGGCTGATCCCACTGTGTCTCTTCAGTCGGCGTGTTCAAATAGTTTCTGTTGAGAGCTTTCAAGCCTGGATTAAAGCTTAAATGCATCCCGACACCTCGAGGCAATGTTTCGTTCCACAATCGCCGTTGCTGATCTCTATTCAATAGCTTCATACCTAGGACTCATGAACACACCGGAAATAAGTCCTGAATCGGGATTTTCTGTCAAATTTTCGACTTTAAAGTCGAAGCGAAACTTTTCCAAGGAGGTCCCCCCGGCCACCACTTTCACTGAAACCAGCACACACACCGCAATCGACTGCTGAAACTACACACAAGCCACTAACGCTTCACAAATATTATTTTCCCCTTCATGGTTCGGCAACAAAAAGTTTCGAATTTTAAGGCCTTTTTGACTAGCTTCCCCGTCTCCCAGCAGACCCCGTCAAAAGCGAAGGACACCCAACAACAACGCCAACAAAAAAAAAATTAATTACATCACCGAGCGAGAGCAAAACTAATTTCAACTTTGTACACATTTTGCGCACAATATCCTCGGTTTGAGTTAAGTTTTACTGTTCGTAAAATTTTCCAGAAAACTATTGGTGACAGGAACAGCAGGAGACTACCCTGCGACTATGACGACAACGACGAAGGGCGGAGGCGCACATGGAACGAACAAAAAAACACGATGAACGACATAAACAGTAAACACCAGTTAAACGCCTGTTTATGAGAGAGTCTGGCAGTTTTAATTACGCCGAGAGACTTCTTCTTCTTCTTCTGCTCCTTCTTGGGGTCCTGCATACATCCTTGGTAGCTACTCCTGATTCCTTGCTGCTACCAGAGGCGGCGACAGCAGCGTATAGTGAATAAAGAAAGAAGTGGGATAACTTCAGGATATGTTATCCTTTCGCATGCGAGTGGGTGGTGCTACACACACAATGGATGCACTCCCCGTTCTGTTTCCCAATTTTCCTCGGTCTGGCTGCCCGCCCTACACGGGCAGGGAGTAATTTAATAGTTATTCATCAGGAAAGCTGCAATGCAGGCATAATGGGCCTCGGGAACTTGTATGCAGTGGCAGTAGCAGTGGAGCAATCTTTTTCTTCATCCCATTGCCGCCGCCCCACCCTCTGAGACGATGAATGGATGATATCCTGTAAACTGCTGTAAGTACGAATGGAATGAATGGAGAGTCAATGTTTAGACACATGGTTAGCTGTAGGAGGTATGGTTGGTCCCATATCGGAATGCGTAGTTCCTTGTTATGTAACGGAGAAAGAAAAGGAAGTCAGCCTTCCATGCATGTCCTAGATTTTCACTTAAGGACAATAGGCCTGTGAGACAGTTGAATTCAGTTCGGTATTCATAGACCTGGCTATTGACGCAACTTCCTCATGCGTATTGTAATGTTTGCACATGTGTATGGCACTGCAGCGAGTTTAATCAGGACTTGAGTGCATTTGCAAGCGCCTTGAAATCCGAGGACATAAATCATTTGTTTGCGTTACTTCCTTGACTGTGTGTTTTCGAAATGTTTTATATTTTCCAGAGCGCAATCTGTAGCGTCGTTGCGTCATTATGCATCCAATCGAGTTTGTTAACAAGGTCGGAGCTAAAGGACAAGAACCAATGTCAGTGTCAGGAAGTTTCTTAGCGACTCTTGCTCTATAGAAAGGTCTTAGCCTTCGAGAGCTACCCTTACCTGATCACGGTCTTGCTAATGATTTACTGAAACCCATCTGGCTTAAGCCGTATTTTAGTTTAAGAGTCGTACCACCTCCTTAAGGACGTCCTAAGCCGCAGATCATTTAATTTCTGCTAAGCAAGGAGCATGGAAAATGCGCCACCTGGCCATAGCTGGCCATCTTCAGAGCAGAACCTATGTACATTCCGTATCGGAGCTCATATTGAGCTCTTGTGTGAAACCTAAGCTCACCAGCTTTCCACTACTATCCTTCTCTGTGTTGAGGATTTTCTTGCAGGAATAAGCCTTGACTTCCCGTTTGGATTCTCTTAACCATGGGACAAGGGAAGGGTGTGTCAGTGCTGCGACGACAGTTGACACCATGGTAGGGATCAGGTCCTATGAATAAAAATTCTGAGCCAACCCTAGCTAGTTCATCTGCAGATTCGTTGCCTGCAATTCTTTGATGAACAGGGACCCCTCCGAGTATCTGTATCTAAGAAATGAATCCATATGCATCCAGACTTTGGTGTTGAATCCAAAAACACCAGCAACAAGCCACCCTCCTATAGTTTCTGCGTTAAGCCAGGCTTTGACCATAGCTTGGCTCTAATTCCTTATCGTGGTGGCTCTGGTGATGAGAACAGCTATGGTTTTCAGTTCAAAGAGAGCTTCATGTTTGACTGGCTTTGGAGCTATCCATAGATAGCTTCGACTATAAGCTTGGCTTAGCCCCTGTTCAGTCTTGAATGGAAGGCCATTGGAAGTTTCTGCGTGAAGACAACTGAGACACTGAGAGGGTTGATGTCGCTGACACAATAGGTATACATGAGTGTCAAGAGGAGCTAGATCCAGAAATATAACGAGAGCAAGTCCAGGCACATTTTGTTGAGCTCAGGTTACGTTTGTTCGAAAGGACCTTTAGCGTGAACAAGCCCTACTTGTTGCCAAAAGCTGCCTACGCCTTGTACCTGCAGCTACTTGGGACTAAGTCAACTATTAGTGAAATGCGAACATACCTTCGCTAAAGGATTCTCAGAAATTCCACCTTATGTCTGTCCCAGGCATCCTTTAAACGGCCTAAGTGGGAAAACAATTTCCTAACTGCCACCCTGCCCCGTCTGTCTCCCAGTCTGTGTTTCGTTCGGCATTCCTTGTTGGAAATTGCTTAATGTCGTTGACATCCTTTTGACAAATCATTAGAGCGTTAAGGATTTTTCCCTGCGCCCCGGCAAGATTGTGTCCTTAATTACCATTTTCCTTTCGCGCCCTTCCTTCTCTACTATTACCACTACTACTGTCGTTATCCTTTCTTTCTATATTTTCTGTGTGGACGGACGACGACGGCGGCGTGCTAATTGAAATTTTGTTGATACCGAGACGAGCGAGACGAGCGAGACGCGCGAGACGGGATGGCATATTCCCAAGGTAACGTCTGATGTCCTGTGTCCTGTGATGTCAAAGGAAACACAGACACCGACAGACATGAAATTTTGTCAGATTCCCGCTTTTGTCCTGATTATCGAGGTGGAATTTCCCGTCGTCATCATCCGCAGAGTGTACACAGTCGTCATTCTCGCGAGCGGCGAGAGTCGTCCTCTTTGTTTCGTGGTGTGTCTCCTCCTTTGAGCCGGCATTGAAGCGCCATTGATGCACACAACCACAACCGATATCCTTTTATTATTCATGTGTCGTTTGGCGAGGTCTCCTCTGATCCTTCAATGAAGTGGAACGCGCGAGACAAGTCAAATCCTTTGCAATTTATACCGACACTGTGGAGCTTTTGTGTTTTTTTTTTTTCAACAAAAAAATGTCGGATTGAGGTCAATTACCGTGTGAAGGGTTCCTGGTAAAACGGTTTCCCATCCTGGGTGATGATAATTCGAAATAACTGCCCCCCCAGATCCTGCCGATGGGAGTGTGTCAAACCTAACCCCTTCTGTGGAGGTAATTAAAATGCATGACTTAATAAGGACCAAGATATCTTCGAAGGACAACCGACGGTGGGGTGAGGAGAGAAGGAACACTGCTCGACTTCCTTAAGTTCAGCATCATGTTCACACCTAATGGACTCCAATTTGAGGGAATTAGTTGTTGCCAAAGGTGCCAGGAGTCCTGTCGACGATAACTGTTTTCCGCAGTAGCAACATCCACTGGCACAACACAAAGCGGGGGGTGTTCGGCAGGCGCAGGACATTGTTGAAAGCTAAATTCCAAATGGAAATACACTGTGCGCCTCATAAAAATGCTGATTTTATTTCCTTGTATTTATTAGGAACGGATGTTGTTGGTTGGCGCACACAGCGGGGGGAAGTAGGACATGGAAATTCCATTGGATTTGGATGGATATTTTGCGCAAGGATATCAGGATGAGTCGTCCTCGTCTTCGTAGTCATCCTCCTCATGGTTGTGTCTACGTTGGCAGGAAATTTTTAATGGCTATTTCGTGATCTTATTCTTAAGGTGGGCTCACCGATAGGTGATAGCGGGCGGTGTAAGGGGGGGGGGGCTGCGAGGATATGTGCATGTTGAGCGTATTTGGAGAAAGGCAGTAAAATATACGAAAACACGGTTGTCCTCTTAGGGTTAAGTCCTTGGAATTGGCCATTAAAACGGTTTGCTGGGTTGGGTAAGACATAATTATTTGTGAGTGACGCAAGAAGTTTCTTGTTATCCGTGAGCGAGAGAGACAGAGATGATGGGGCAGGCTTTAGAAGCTTACATCCAAGGATTAGGGGAGTTTTGCGTGAGGTCAGACGTGTGCCTTTGGATTAAGTTTTAGTGGGTTATGGGTTCGGTTTTTCAATGAACACGGTACCTTGAGCTTGTGTGTACTCAGAGTACAAGATGACACCTTTTCAGGACATCAAGGACCAAGATATGAACAAATCAACGAATGGGATGAGATTCAGGTCTGGCAAGCCAGCTGTCAGCAGACTTCTGAGTCCCGGTCATCGGCGAAATGCAGCAGTTTCGTACCTGAATTCAAAGATATGTGGGCGTGGCCTGGCGAAAATCTATGCTTGAATACGCCTATGTTTTCGATATGTGACTCAAAACGACAAATTGTGGGCGTGGCAAGCCAATTCATACGTGATTTGGATCCTATTTTCTTGTTAGCGTCGACTTAGACTAGACTCCGTGCTGGCCTGCTTGCGTCCGCTTGTGCTCGTCAGTACATCGTGATCTTGGCCCTGGGTTTGTACTTTCAGGAAAAATCATTTCTGACATCATTCTAAGCCACATTTTGGCTTGACCAGTAAATAAGAAACTACTTTCCTTTATTTGGCGAAATTATGATCAGAAACCTCGGTTACGATGGCTCCCTTGTCAACAAAGAATAACTGACGCACTTTTCCTACAAGCAGATGCTGTAATACTACAATAAATAGCAAAGGACCTAGCACGCTGCCCTGGGGCACACCGTCTTTGATTCGAAACTCTTCAGCGACTCCAGAGGGGCATCTTGTCTTTGCTCAGGTTGTCTATCGGCCACCTGCAGCAGATCTCCTCTTGGTTGTCTATGGAACGCTGTTGCAAAGATGAACTAAGAGCGCCCAAGGCAAGCCTGAAGAGACTAAAAATTCTGCATACCAACGAAGGCGGCGATAGGCAAGGTTGTACACTGTTTTCTTGTGATTATCACTGGTATTCTTCCCAAAGCTTACGATAGATTCTTAGTCTAAGTGGCCCGTCCACATTGTACGAATCCCAAGTCTAAATTTCAGTAGAACGCCTCTGGAATATGGAATCGTTAGGTCTCCTCCATCGCTGCTTCCACTAGAATGGTTCGAAGGAATTCTATATTTCTATCTGTCAGTTCCATCGTCTTACACGGGATCCCTCACCCACTCGCCCTAATAGTTCCCTCCGGACTTGCATAACTCTATCTATGTGGTATGACCTGCCTTCTATAACCTTTCCGTTCGTTCTACCCCGAGGACTTAGCCCTAAACGATGTAGGACTTCTAAAAACTCATCTGAATCTCCACAGAATGGATAAGTAGTCACAACACAAATGCCAATCAGGCACGATTACTTCATAATGACACCAGCAAGTCCTCGCACCACATGGACACCCTATAAGCCCCCACAGGCGCGGCACAGGCAGGCAATAAAATCAATAATGCAATGAATCTCCTGAATCCTGACCATTCCCGGTAGAAATCTTTAGAAAAGTTAACTCGAATGCCTGACACTTTGCAGCACTCTGCATAAATTACTGTTTCAACCACAAAATGACTTCCAGGACATTCTCTCCTTCTTCGCTCCTTCGCTCCTTGGCTCGTTCTCCCGCATTTAATTCATTTAACAGAAACGAAATTAAAAACTTCTCCCCAAAAAGATCCTTCGTAATGAGAACATTATTCCAAGTTCCTCCTCTTCATCCACTTCCTGACAAAGTGCATTATTTGCATCTAACCCGACAGCCCATTCCTCTCCAGAGAGCGCGCCATCCTTGCCGTCCTGTTGACACTTTAATTCAGCAAAAGAAAAACTATTGTCGTTATGTCATTAGTTACAATTTCTTTTCTCTAATTCAATTGTCGCAGGAAACTTCCGCCGCCACACCATCTGGTGCATTCTGCAACATGCTCTCTCTCTCCGTTCGCCACCTGAGGCTGGAACAGGTGGTATGGCGGCAAGGACCACAAAAGTTGAGGACAATATGCGCTCCTTCTTGAATTATTATTAGATATTCGTCTCTTTCTCCGGCGGAAACTCGATAAAGTTTTATTAGTTTCGATCTACTCCTTGTCTCTCTGCTCATCAGCAAGTTATCCTTAAAAAAAAAAAAAAAACTTTAAACAACCAAAGGAAGGATGCCCGCCTTCCACCTCCTCCTCCTCCAAGTTATGCATAATTGAACTCGATTACGTTAAGCTTAAGCTAGGTAGCTCGTCCTCACATCGAAAGGAGAGACGACAAACAGAAAAAGCGGGCGTCTTTAGCTACTCGCGTATATCCTTTCATCCTTTGAAGAGTTTTTGTGTCCCCATACACACACACACACACATACACAGAGAGAACTCCTCATTATCCCCATCATCATCATCGTCATCCACAAAATTCCTTTGATAATCAGTTTAGAGAGAGACAGAGAGCAAGGAAAAACTTTTTGATAGAATAATTATCGCCAGGCATAGAGGAGCGAAAGCGGCAGATACACGCGCCTACTATCCCCGAGCCTATGCCACAGCATAGGTACAAGGATTAAACCTCTCTGCGTATAAAAGAAACCAAATTCACAGAACCAGATAAGGATATGCACGACCGAGAGATGAGGAAACTTATCTCTGATTCAAAAGAGTATCGGGGGAAGGACCAACTTTCACTATGAATCGCAAAAGAAAGCGAGCGCTGGCAGGGGAAAAAGTTTTCCGCCTCCCCCCCTACCCAAGGATCAAAGGAATCGCGTTGCCATTGACGACTGCTTTACCTTCTTCTGCTTCTTCGTCTTCGCTTACTTACATCTTCTTATCGAATCTTAAGTCTTGAAGAGATGGTGGCCCGGCGGTACATCCGCGGAGGAAGTGTTTTTTGGGGGAAAAATCTCAGCGAAAAATTAACGAAGCAATTGACACTGGAATAATCCTGTACTCGTTCGTATCAGTGTGCGGTGCGCGATGGGTATCCTTGAAAATTAGCATTGTACTTCAATTTGGCAGAGACTTTCGAAGTCTCTGGAATTTCCCTACTACTACTACTACTACTACTGGTGGTGGTGGTGGTGGTGGTAGCCGAGTGGAGTTAGAAGTTTCGAGGCATTTTATTATTTCGACGTGCGGCATGTGATAAAGTTACACCGCAGGATACTTAAGGTTGTCGTCTGGAGGTTTTCTCTTCTATTTTGTTTTTTTTTTAGTTCTGCCGGTAGCAGCGGCGGCGGCGGCGGAAGGATGATATGCACTATTTGCCGCAGCATGACTTTAGTTGACTGTCAATGTGTCTGCGGGGAATTTTCATGGGAGAAAGTTCTATCCTCGCACACACACACGCGAGAGTTAATTATTGAGCAGGATAAGTGGGGAAAGGTAAAAGTTTTAAATTTGAACTCAGAAAAGTCGTGGAAATCCTTGAGCATTTATAATTGGAAGAGTTTAGTTCCGTGTGGAAGGTATTGCTGTATGAAGTAGCCTGCACGTGGTCCACCTTTGACCTTTCAAGTGTCGGTCCTTGTACGATCTCTAAAGTGAGAGACAGGAAAGGCTTACTGGTCTACAGGGCATTTGAAGGAACTTGAAAGCCCAGTGAAGGGCTATAGTGCAGAGGAAATACGTTCCACAAAGTGGGTGTTCTTCAAAAACTTGATTAGGGCAGGAGAGTTCCTCCCATTTCAGGTCCTACGTCACAGGGGGCAAATTTTGTTGCCCAATCACCCGATTATGGTGGACTTTTTTGGTAATTAGGGCGTTTTTCACACCAAAATCTCTTGTAAATCATCCCTTCTTTGAACAGAGAACACTCTTGGTGGCCTATCTTGCAATTATGGCGAGTTTCCAATAGGAGCGCCGTTCAAAAACTTAGACTTTGATCATTAGGGCGAAGGATTTCTGCCCAATTCACAAAAAAATCTCTATAAATGGTCCTCACCTTGAGTAGGGAATGTTTTTGTTAACCTTTTCCAACTTTTGCCCTAAGTATGGTAGACTTTCGGATATGGTTGCTCGAAAAACTTAGATTTTGGTCATTAGGGCAAACGATTTATGTCCTTTCCACGTCTGAATTCATGCTTCCCTACAAAATTGATTGCCCTTTCACCACTGTTGCCCTAATTATGGTGCGAAACTTGGCTTTTGGTCATTAGGGCAAAAAGTTTGCGGCTTTTCCAAGTCAACATTTCGTTGAATGAACCTTCCCTTGAATGGAGCACCCATTTGGTAACCCATTCTAACCACGTTGCCCTAAATATAGAGGGTTTAGCCTATAAAGACTTGAATCTTGGCAATTAGGGCAAAAGATTTTCGGCCATTTCACATCAAAATCTGTTGGAATTTATCTTTCCCTTGAATAGGGAACGCTTTTGTTGACCTACCAGCCAATTATGACGGTCTTTCAACCTGATCGTCGCTCGAAAACTTGAAGCTTGGCAGTTAGGGCAAAAGATTTTCTTCGAAATCTCTTTGAATGAGAGACAGTGAGCACATAGTTTGCCCTAATACCCAGTTATGGCGACTTTTCCATCAGAACGTCGTTCAAAAACTAAGCAAGTAGGGGAAACGGCTCCGGCTTTTCTCGCAGAATTCATCACAACCATCGCCCTAATTACTCGTTCAAGGACCTTTGAATGAAACTACATTTGCTTATTACTTATTCGTCCTTCAAAAGCAATCCATTTTCTCCGTGTACACTACTTTTCAATGCTCTAATGAATAACTGTAAATTTCGTCTAAAGACTTCCTTCTCCTTCTCATCATAATTCGATTCATTCATTATGCACTGCGTTGCATATCCAAGGGCCTCCTTCATCTTGAGAATCTTCAGAGAGAAGAATGCCATAAATTAGCCTAAAACCGCAGGACACTCTGCTACCGTAACGTACCTCTCGATTTTTATTCGCATGAAGCCGCAAGTACTTGCAGCACAGCTGCTCGACACGTTTCTGTGAGCCCTTGTATTCATCAAGTAAACTGTCGTACTTGGCTCTGAGCATCTCCAGTTCGCATTGCGTGTCCCTTAGTTTGGTATCCTTTTTCGCCAGTTGCCTACGGCACTGTTGATATGACGTGGTTAGCTCGTGATACCTATAGTTCGAGGGAGGAAGTGTCACACCACAGAACAAGGATATGCGATGAATGGGGGAATAAAAACGAACCTGTGTTGCATCAAAAGCGGACTAATTGACTCGAACGCATCAATGGAGGTCCTTGAGTGACGCCCATGGGACTGTTCCATAGAATTAGATGACTCTGACCCAGATGAAGATGTTGACGAGTCAACACGACGAATTAACTTGGCCAGGCGTTGATTGCGATTACGTTCCACGTCCAGTGATGTCCTTAAGTCGTTTAGTTGTTCGCTCTGAACCTGCAGTGTTGACCGGAGATCCAGCTCATTGCGATGCTGTTCCATGATATTCAGTTCTAGTTCGGCTATGGTCGAGAAAATGTCTTCGAGGACGTCGTGTTGCGATATTGCTGATGCGTATGATTGTGTGGACGGAGTTGACGGTCTTGATGCGGTGTTTCGATGGACTTTTCCGCTCGATGACATTCTTTAGTTTCTCATTCGGCTGAGAGATGAAATGTGGTGTGAGGCTATGGGTTTTAAATGACAGATGGGTTGGTAAAAACGCGACAAAGAATAGGCTGAATTATTCCGACAACGAACAATAAAAAAATTCAAAAAAAAAGTGACATCTGAGATGAGGTGTCAGGTTGGGGTGCTGTTTTCTTCAACTGGGGCAGGTTGTCTCGATTGTTTGGATGAAGACGTTGCAGTTATGCAACTGGCTTTCGATGGTGGCTTCCACTTCTAACACTTTCTGTCAAAATGTATGCTAAGCGTGATCCCCGGCAAAGCAAGATATGATTCAGGGGAATTTCCAGTTCCTACTTAGTTTCCAACTGTCTCACATCTGACTAGTGGTGGCGGTGATCTAAGCTTGCACTTCGTACACCCACTGTCAGAAATTTTGTTAAACTGTCCTACAGAGCAAGATAGGAGGAAAGGTGTTCAAATCTTTCTGGAAAAATGGTCATCGACCGGCTTTGAGAAATTCAGTTGACTATACTTACCTCTGATACCTACATACCTGACAGCTTTGACAGCTAGATTGACTTATAGAAGATGTCCCGATCTCATTGAATTTTCTAAGTATTTACGAAATGGATTTGAACCAATCAAAGGGAGTGAGTGAGTCTCAAGAAAATAACTCCTTTCGGTTGCAAAACCTTTCTGTTTCCGCGATGTTGCTTACACAACTGACGTAGGCTTACACTTCGTACGCGTAACTGTCAAAAGCGATGACAATCTGAGACAGAACGTGAAACTTTTAGCCGACATGAAAATTTATTAAGAGAAGTGGACTTGACGAGGTCTCAGTGGCTACCAATGGAGTTTAAACTTCTTACACCTCCCTGTTGTCTAATGATGAACCCGCACTTCTTACACTTACGTCCATGAAACGCTCAGTCAGCACAGGATTGGGTAAAGAAACGTTAAAACGTAAAAAAAAAGTACTCCTCAGTGACTTTACTTCCACTTCTTACACCAGCAGTCGATAGTTATGACAATCTTGCGCAAGGACAAGAAACTATAAGAAAAATGGACCTAACGCCCTCTCAGTTGTCACCAATGGTGGCAAGGATACTTTGGGTGTAAA
The DNA here is from genome assembly GCA_963583995.1 of Xylota segnis. Lineage (NCBI taxonomy): Eukaryota > Metazoa > Arthropoda > Insecta > Diptera > Syrphidae > Xylota > Xylota segnis. Next base: position 3,521,171 of record OY757238.1, read on the forward strand.
TTTCTAACACCTACCGCTCTATGGGCTCACACTTCTTACACCAACTGTCACGAACTATCTTCAGGCCTTCGGTGGAACGAGATAGGATTGGGCGTGAAAATATGCGAACAGAAGTGGACTGGAAGCACTTTCTATTGTTGCCAATATCGGGAGAGTCTTGGACTTCCACTTCTTACACCAACTGTCCAAAATTACTTCAGCGCTTCGAGGGGACGGAATAGGATGGGAAGGGAAACGATGTCACTTTTGACGTGTGGCGATGGCGGCGTGAACCTACACTACCGACACTTTTTGTAGAAAATCTTCTGATATTCGTTTGTGGGTGGATTGAATGTGAAAATGGCATTACACTTCTAACACCAACTGTCGAATACCGTCTGAAATCCCCTTGCAGGTGTGGAATGTATTAAGTCCTCAGCCCACATGTCAGCATTGACCTTCTCGTGTGTCGTTTCGATTTGGTTAGAGTGCCACTCTTTCCACTCCTACTCGACTGCAAAACAATCCACTTAAAGTGAATCTCAGTTTCCCATCACGCCCTTGAGTATCCAGCTCGAAGGTAAAATGCCATAATCAACCACCGGCATCATCATCATCGTTATGGCAACCTTGTCCTGCCTTTTTGCCGCCCATGCAACCAATCCAATCAAAGACGGAGCACTCTCTCATCATCATCGTAATTAATATTTCTCCATTTGCGGTCAGCGTCGTTCCCATTCTCCCATTCATTCTCTAATGTCAATTCAAGGCAACCCTCACTCCATTGCATTTCCAATGCATTTCTTAGAAATTCTTTCTCGATGCCTGTCGGTCAATGTTGGCCACAGCCAACATCGGTCCCATTGCAATCAGACCATCATGGCCCTAACATCCGTCCACACAGTCTCGCACAAAAGAAATCGACCTTCCCACCCAGCAACGGCTCTCTATTCATAACTCGGCCAAACATCGAATTACCATTTAGAATAATTGCCATATTTAGCATTCATCTTGCCGGAGAGAGTCAAGGCTGCTTCTCCATCTTCGTACCCTTAACTGGGCTCCGCACCGTCGAAAGTCATGCGGGAGCACTGTGTGTACTGTGTGTACTGTGTGCAACAAAATGTATATAAGATTTAGAAACTCGTGATGCATAAAGAATTCAACGGCATCTTGGCCTGGTTTTGTGCTTATGCCTCTTGCCTTGGCGATGAGGAACTCCCATAATAGTTGTGTGGTGCTGTTGTGCGGTTCTCAAGTATGGCACTGTACAGCCCCAGCCCCCAAGCCATTGCTGGTTTGGTTATCTTCTCCTATAGATAGATGTGTGTTCTGGTGAGGAGCTTCTTGCTTTAAATGGGAGAAGCAGTTTTCTTTCAAGTTCACTTCATGTGGAAGATTGTTCCAAATTGAAAATCTCTATGCATACGTTCTGCGTTGAACTGGGATGTTATTGCGTTGGCAACCGGGGCGGAGGCCCTACCACCCACCCATCCACCTACCTACGGGTGGGCAGCAATTATTATTGTACAAAACTCCTTACCCGTCTATGAAGGGTATGAAGAGCGTAAAACTTAATTTAACACAAACGCTTTTGTTGAAAGTTGAGTTCAGTTCAGAGAAGTGGATACGGGGGCCGCTTTAAACCAGAAATAAGGGGTCAAGCATGGAGGGCTCTATTGGATTAAATGAAAAAACAAAAAAGGGTTCTCAGTGTGTCGGCTTTTGTAATTAAATTCTGCTTAAGTATCTGAGCTATTCACACGTTTCAAGGACGGATTGGAGAGTCTCAAGTACAGGGACTTACCTTTGTGTTGCATAGGGGTGCACGGGGGAAGGGGGAGCTTAGTAAAGGTGCGTAAATGAGTGGGAATTAACTTTGCGGTTAGGTGAACCGAAAGAAATGACATAACGGAACGTCAAAAGGAACAAAGAAATGGAACAGTGTCAAGTGTCTGACGTTTACGTATAATTTGCGCTCTGGAGTGGGCTTCCGCAAGGCTGGATAATGTAAGTCTATGCTAATTGAGGTGCCAATTAGTAATGGAAATACCAGGTCACTTTGAAAGGGGGTCCATCCTAAGTCGAATTTAGGGCGAAATAGAAGTTTGGAAAGAGATTCGGGAAGAAGGCTGCATAAGACAGCCGAACATCCCAAAAAATTTCCAAAAATTCAACTTTTTCAATGTTCCACGTCATGAAAACGCCTGACAAACAGTTGAGAGTATAATTGTCAATATTTGGAGGAAAGTTGTTGAAACCTTTCTGAAAGGATGGCTATTGCCTCGCTTTGAGAAAGTCAATTGGCTATACTTACCTCTGATACCTACCTGCTGAGTTGTTGAAAGTTTTGACAGATAGATTGACTCATTTATATTTTCTACGAAAAGGGTTTGAGCGAATCAAAGGGAATGAGTGAGTCTGAAGAAAAGAACTAATTTTTGTTACAAAACGTTTGCGTTTGCCGATTAAAGTGGGCCTCCACAAGGCTGTACAATGCCAATTAGTTATGGAAACTTCTGGTCGCTTTAAAACTCGCTATTCGTCGTGGGATGGTTAGAAGGCTAATTCAAAAGTTTGGAAAGAAATTCTAAGAGAGCCACCGTGGCACAGTCGAAAGTCCCAGAAAAAAACCAAAAAAAAACATCTTTTCACGGTTTTACCGCATAGTAACGTATAACAAACAGTCGAGAGTATATTCGTCAATAGTTGGAGGAAAGATGTTAAATTTTTTCTTAATATATTGTATTCGCTTCACTTTGAGAAAGTCAGTAGACGATGCTTACTATCTCACAGTATCTGCTGGTTGTACGTGTCCATTACCAGGCCTATACTACTGTACGTCGTGATCGTCGGGTTACAGCTTCTAAATAGGGCTACACACCTCAATCTTTTTTCTAAGGTGCATCATATGCTCTCCTTAGACAGTCTTGGCAAGCGATTGGCTACTTATAAGACAGTCCGACCGACGGTTAAAGCCTCCCTACAGTGCTCTACGATCGATCTTCTCGATTTGGTCCTAGAAGACACCGACTGTATCCCGCCGACGACACTCTTATTTGACCAAGGCTTCCGCACAAGCATCCCTGGCCGTTGTGAATGGGTCACTGGCCGCTTTCGTGAGGACAGTTCAGTCCACTTCTACACGCACGGTTCCAAGATTGATGAAGTAGTGGTTTGGGGCATTTTATCCGACAGCTCAATCGGAGCATCTCCCTCAGTTCTTCTGAAGTATTGTTGCGTGTTTCAGGCTTAAATCTTGGCGATCAAGGAAGCCTTGTGCTGGCTGCAATGTCTAATATCTGTCATCCCACAGAGATATTGGGGAAAGTGCAAGACTGACGAGCTTGTCAAACTGGGTAGGACCTACAGGATACTCGGTTTGCCCCTTGCTACATGTAAACTCTTGCAATGGCTTGACTATGTTAGTAGTACCCACTGTGGCTGGAAAAATCTCCCTACTTGCAACACTTCAAGCCTAGTCTTGAGTTGGGAGTTGGTTCTATTGGTGCTTAGCCAAGTTATTGGTGTTTCTTTGAGCTAAGAACTCACAGAAATTAAAATCTGGATTGATTCTAGGTAGGACTTCGAAGTGCGAATCTGGTTCGGTGGCGTATACGCAACATTTTTTTTCATACATTTTTTGCTTAAAACATTTTCTGTCTCCATTGTACTACGTTATTGGTGTTTCAACTAACAAGCCATAGGTTTGGGCTAAGGAGAAGAAAGAGGGGCTTAGGACCTCCTTTCTATGACAACCATACTTACCATAGATACACAGATAAAGCATTGGCAGTGTCCCGTCATATTCCCACGGAGTGAGTGGGCTCCCTGAAACCCCCTCAAATCACGACCAAGAAACGACCTCATTTCTGATATCCTTCAGACCAAATCTCCTCGCAAAACCACATCCAATCGAAACCCAATTCAATCCATCATCGTTTAAATTCTTGAATATATTTCCGATATAGTCCTCTTGAATGCGCCTAACCTACGGGGAAGGCCACAGCCATTGGCCCTACATTACCACTGAAACAGATTACATACAATAAAACGGAATGTCCTTGCAAAATAAGGAACTTGTATAACAATTTTTCACAACAAAAAAAGTACTTAAATAGAAAAAGTATAAAAATAGCATTTAGCCTCTATCCAAGCGAGCCGTTTGCAAAGCCAAATCCTTCGTCCATTGTTCAATGGGCCATCAACATCGATTTATCTTGGCCAAACACATACAAACACACACACGCACACATAGTTATATCGCAAGGAAGGCAGGCAGGCAGCAGCATCTGTAACATGGCAATTTATTCAGCATTGTCGTCCACCGTCGTTGCTGTTGGTGCTCCTGCTGCTGGTGGTGGTGGTGCTGCTGCTGCCAACACCGTCACTTGTTGTCGCTTAATCCAGCAAAGGATATTGACCCACAGGAACCCACAGACTCCCATGTAGATTACCCGAAACCTTGGCGGTATTATGGCGAAGTTCAACGTCTGTACTGGTAGCCAGAAAAAGCACGAGCGCACAAATGTTGGCATGAATTTCTCTCGCAATTCCAACAACGGGTCATCTGCATTCTCCATTAAGGACATTCCTAGCAAATAAAAAGAGGCACACAGATTAAAAATTCGAAACGGGAAGGATAACAACGAAACTAATATCAAACTGCCACCCACAGCCAGCACTGTGGTGCACAGTCATCGATTTCGTTGCCAGATTGTTAGCCTTTTGTTGTAAAGGATTGTAAAGAAGGACAGATAAGTGACTTCTGCTGCCATCGACTTACCTGTATAGAAAACTGTCAAAAGGAAGGGCGTCAGGACGAATTGATCGATAAGCAATTTCTTGAAAATGATCGGCTTTGTTGTGCCCGGGAATGTACGGTCTAGCCACTTGTACCTACCGAGAGGGAGAGGGGAGATATATATTAATAGGAGGGAGTTGTGTGTAGTCCTTGAAAGAAATCTTAACCATTCCTTGCGGCTTGCATTTGCTGTTCGTGTTTATCTGTGTGCTAATTGTGCAAAGGAAAATACAGAAAATTATATCAAAAAAGTTACAAAAGTGCCAAAAATAATTGAGTTTGAGGCGAATTGAGAGTGATGTGTCCTTTCAGTCAGTTAATGGAACTAAATAGTCTGGAGTCATGATTGAGTCCTATACTTTCAAACAATCCAGTCTGTGCATTGACTTCTTCGTGAGAGGTATCATGAAAGACCGGGGAATGGGACTTTTCTTTAGTCAAACCTCCTAAACAAAATCCACAAAATCTCTTGAAGAAAGCCAAACTCTTACTTATCCTCCGAATCACAGGAATATTTAAGAAAAAAACTCTCTAAATGAGGACAGAGTTGCAGGCTGAACATGTAGACCTCGCAAAACCCTAACCTTCTTCTCATCCAGGAGTCCTAATAGAGTGCTGCTTCTATCGGGCACTATGGTACGACAGCTTTCAACTCTGATTTTTTACCCAAACGAACCTTAGGGTCTATAGATTGTGTCTTTGAAAATTTTTGTCGATTTTTAAGGAAAATACTGAGAGAGATTCATTTTTAAAAAGATGCGTCGGTATACCAATAGATGGGGTTAGTTGAAACCAGGCATTCTGCAACCTTCCTGGCTTCGCTGGTGCTTTGAAAGAGCTTGAGTAGTGCGAATAAGTGCTCGTCAAACATAGCAAAAACTCAAGTTCTTCACAAAAAATTGTTGAAATCAGAATTTAAAGAAAAACGCCCCACAAAGTAGGCGTGGCTGTGCATATTGTGTGGACGATTTGTATGCAACGTGAATGGGTATATATTTGTCGAAGTTCTTTGCTGAAATTTTATTGAATTTCTTTGAAAATTCTAAAAAAATGGGCGACTCAGAGGGCGTGTCAGTATCAGATAAGTGGTTCAAAAGTTTGCTCCGAAAATGACGAACATGTGGTAGGAATATGAACTCTGTAGTCTAAGTGTTTCAAGAGTGACATTCGATAAATTTTTATATATCAATCTCAGGTTGGAAGGGAAAACAAATCTTGAGCTCAAGGCCTAGGTTTGGAAAGTCTAAGCCAATAGCATTCAGTCATTTGGGCTCAGTCAAGAGTACATGCAGACAGTACTGACGGGGACTTGTGTTCAATTCTTGTAGACACAAATCTAAAACTCGAATTTTTTAACCAGAATCTTCGGGTACTCGTAAGGACTACGAGGCGAAGAGTTCCAGGTTCAATACCTAGACAACACCTAAATGTTTTTTCACGATGCCACGTCTGACAAACATCCGAGAGTACAACTGTCATGAAAAGTCTTCTCAAAGAACAAATTGCCCTTTGGAAACAGTAGACCCCTTCCATTCGGATAAAGAATAAAGCAAGCTAGATAGAAGCTAGTCCTTAGGTTCATAGATCTCTTGGATTTTTTTTTTAAAACTAGCAAAGGAGTCCCTAAACAGGGAATGCGAAAACCAACTCCTAAGGTTTTTTAGTCATGGCTTAGATTTTTAAAATACGATTTCTTTTCGGTACGTCTTCCTGTATATATAGCCTCAAGTTCTCATTCAAATGACACTATCGAACTCTATTAAGTCCTAAGAGACATTTGGGATCAAAAACTAGGAGGGGAAACATTTAGGTTCTTACAAGTGATAGGTTCTTAGGCAATAATTTCCTGCGTAACCAAGGAATTTTTGATTTAGCAGGAGGTAGCACTCTGCCTGTCAGCTGATAGGCGTCTTTCTAACCTTTCTTAACGAATGCCGCAGGGATGCTATATTATTAAGTAATGCAGTATTCCTCGTCTAGTTGAAGTTGAAACTTTTTACCCTTTGGTTACTTTTTGAACGATTTTGGCTACTTTGACTCTCTGGTCAACTCTGGTACTTAAATCAGAGTGGTGCTGGCGCTCACTTTTCTTATGAAGAGACCTGGGAACGCCATATTTCAGTCCCTTGAAATTTAAGTCCTTCTACCTCATAAAAATGAACTTTTTCGTATGAAAATATTAGTCGATATCACGAGGGCCGGTGTATCATCATTGAAAATATCACTCCACTGTTGAAAACAATATTTTTTAAGACTAAAGCTTAAGCTTTCTTACTTCAAAAACGCCCCCAAAAAGTGGGCGTAGCCACATACAGTGCATGGGCGAATTATAGGCAATATAAGGAGCTAGATATTCAGTCCGATTTAATGTAAAATAGTGAAGAAGTAGGCGTGGCAGTGGATGAATCTCAGAAATATTTACACTTATACTGGAATTTCATCCTCCAAACTCAAGAATTGGGGTCCAAATAGTGGTGGCAATCGGACAGATGGACGGATGGAGATGCCTCAACTGTCTTTGGTATTCACACTGATGATGAATGTGTGTTTTTTAGGGTATTTCTCAAGCTATGTCTCAAGCTTAGGCCCGAAGCTATTCGTCTACCATCTGTAGTCTGTCCCCAGCCTCGTACATGAACTGGGCCACTTCTGGGACAAAGTGGGCATTGATCACGTTGTTTCTAATTATTCGAAGCCCACATTGCTTGTGACTACTACTTTTAGATACTAGTCTGCGAACGAGCTATCTTCTACGGCAAAATAAATGTGCTGTACGGCTACTTCTACCCCTTAGTCCGCACTCTACCGCTGGAGGTCTCAGTTTATGAACTGCTAGAGCTTTTTATTAAAGACTTCCGCATTACTACCAGAACTACTATCAACCACCTGACTAAGTGCAAAGCTTTTCACTCTCTCTATCTCTCTCTCGCCATGCGTGCTAAATAACGTGTCAAAATCCAGTGCACACTCATCAAACAACAACAAAAAAACGAGAAAAAAAACATAAACAAACTCCCACTCCGACTCACTGAAAGCCAAACTCACCAGTGCATCTGTCAAAATGACTTAATCCAGCGATTTAATGGTGCAATGGTGCACTAAGTAGGGTGCGTCACGCGATATAGGTACAAAACAACGAAAAACCAAACTTAAAGCTTTTTTTTTCTTTTTTGTTTAACAAACTAAAGTAGGAAAGAAGGAAAAAAAAGAAAGAAAAACAAAAAAAAACAAACCATGTGTACAGTGTCGGTGAATACACAAATGTCCCCATCACAGCATACCGACCTATTGTTGGATAATCGATATCCTTCCGCTGGTCCTTCTCCTGCAAAAGGATACACAACAGAACGGTTTGTCATCACATTATGCAATGCATCTCAACTAGATTTACCACCAGAACCCGTTTGGTTAGCAATTGTTGCGAGAACTCTGCGCCCACGTACAGGCCGCCATAGACGAGGCTGTTGGTGACAAAGGGATGCTTCTTGAAAGCCAGTCTGGCAGCGGACACTAATTTCGACATATCTGACCCGAAATACGAGGAACCACGACGCGAGACTATGGCACACACGCTATAAACTTTTCAATACCACGGTGGATACCACACTGACGTTTGTGGAGAAAGCGTGCCCAGTTGGAGGGGCTTTTCTCCGTTGTAAGGCAGGGCTGGCTCCCCCGTCTCGGTCCCAATTGAATGATTAATTTATGTGAGCCTCGTGGTTGACACTTTGGATGTAATATCTTGTTGATGGTCGTCATCTGAGTTTCATTGAACTTGAAGTGACTTCTAATCGGTAGGTCGGTAGGGATTGTAAATAAATAAATTGTCCGTAGGGGAGCTTTCAATTTGTAAAGCTTTCCGGAGGCCAGAAGTGGTGGAGCAATAGTTTTGCTAGATTTCGAAATATCTACTCGCTGTAGTGTGCTTTTATGTTCGCAGAGATACGAGTAAGCATAGAGTGTGTGACACTCATTCAGTCGGTGCCGCCTGCCGGGCGGTTGGCGTTGGATTTTCTTGGAAAACTGTTGCAATTGACGGCTTTTCCAGAAACTCATGCCATACGATATAATTAGAAACGATAAAGTTGCACTCGGTGCGGGTCTGGGCAGTGAATTGCTTTCATTGTTTCAAACTGATTGCACTTTAGCCCATCGACAAACAACATTGCCTTCAGGACTTACCTGTTTTCAGGCAAATATGTTCGATCTTTCTTCAACGTATTTAGGATACTGCTTGTTTTCCGGTCGACCAAAGCCCTAAATATTGATAGCAAGCCTCCTTGTTGACTTTTTCCCCAATAGAATGCTTAGATCTACGCAAGATACTTTGGACTCAATGACATGTCGGGTCTTTACCGATCAAAATTGCCTTGAAACACTCCTTAGAGTAATAGCTTCAACCATTCCATGATAAGGAGAGTTTCTTTGCTGTAGTTGAAGCTAGGTAGGTGATTGACAATTTATTGAGTTTTCCTCCTCAGTACGACAGTTTAAGTAAGAATTTTTGAGTTTACTATGAGGAGACATTTAGATCTTCATGACAACTGTCATGCTTTGTTTCAGACTTCAATTCCGACCAGAATTTGTATAGAAGACTTGGCTAGATACTTTCATAAGTATACATGTCAGAATGGTCTTCATTTGCCAAAGATCGTTACCTTTGTTTTCATTCGATATTCATCTGTAGCCAGTCCATCCCTAATGTGAAGTGTCTGCCGTCAGCTTTGAACCATATTCATTCTTGGAAAACCGTTCGTATAGCGTCCGATTTAAGTCAGTCCTCTCGGACCTTTTTGCAGTCACCTTCGGTGTCCCTCAAGGTAGCCATTTCGGTCCCCTTCTGCTCATTCTGGCTCTGAACGATCTTGATAGAGTCTCTAAACACTCTCACGTCTCTTTTTACGTTGATGCCACTAAATATTTCAAATCCATTTCTTCCTTCCAAGACTCTCTAGTCTTCTTCAACACGACACCGATAGTTTTTCGTGCGTTTTTGGGAAATCTACTACTTTTTCGCGGCACCCTTGGCATTTTGCACTGAAGCCGGGCTGAATCTCATTTACTAACAGACCTTAAGGATCGCAGAGACGTAGTTTCTCGACTGAACGTCCCTTTGCTACTCCATTTTCTACTACTCGTACACTAACCCACGTAATTTACGATGCCCTTGACTTTTCTATCCACTCGCCTCGATACTGCAAAGGCATTTGGCTTAGCCTGCCATATCAAAACCTTTTTAATGGACTAGAAGCTAGCTTTCAATAGATAGGTAGGTAGGTAGGTCAGTAGGTAAGTAGAATGAAGAGAGAATTCCCTCTTTATCGCACTCAGGTCCTACTAACTGGGTTTGGTATACAAACTGTCAACTGTTTGGACAATGCCACAAGAAGTGGTCAGTATCCTCTTGGACATCTCCATCACCGCCATGTACTCTGATGTAGTGTTGCATTCCTGACATACTCCTGAAGGGTCTTTGGGTGGCCCGATGTGATTTTGACTTCGCTATATAAACACTGGTGTGCCTCAAGGTTCCATTTCGACTGATACACTTTTTATTACTTTGTAAACGATTTCCCTGCTATTTGTAATCCAATCCAGTACTCTTAGCCTCAGTATTTTATTCCTAGGCCTACCTCTGCTGTTTGGCTATGAACAAGGAGCTACAGAGTATGTTAGGCTCCTTGAAATCTGATCTTGACAGCGCAGTCCAACTTAGTGATACACTAGAACACGCTTAAGACAACAACGCTCTCAGTTAACTTTGGCGAAATATTTACCTTACCAAGCGGTGTTACATATTAATTGCATCAAGGTTCAGTCAGGGTATGTTGGACAAGGCTTCCAACAGAAACTTAACGGAGCCTAAAGTCACCTTTCCTAGCAACCTAAGCGGAGCAGTCTCCGTCCCTTAGGGAATATTTGCAGACCTGAAACCTAGCTTAAAAGACTTCTATGAATCCATTACACATTTCAAAGACTCCCCAAGGCTATAGCCGAAAAAAATAGACCTTTGACATGTCCATGATGATACCTACCTGTAGAGTGTTACCTATTTCGTCTAGATTCCAGATTCCATTCATTTTAGAGAAACCTTTTCTTTTGTATGAACTTCTTAAGGCATTTCAGTTCCAGCTTTAGTCACTTGACACATCTGTCCGATTATTTGTTCTCGGAATGTCCAGTTCCCTCAGCAGGAGTGATTATTAAAATGATTCCAAGGACTTAATAGCTGCTTGTCAGTCCTCTGTGAGATTAATAGCTGCTCTAGCTTGCTAAAACTGTCAAAGGGTGCAAGATGAGCCCAAATGTTCAATGCTCCGCTGATTCGCTAATCAGGTTATTCACTGGGTTAGCTTCGGTACCCTATTCGGTATCAGCCTACTATCCTACTACTGATAGTGTTTTTGAAAGAGTTAAGTAGGTTCACGGCTACTGGGGGTTTCTTGACTCTGTCTTGAATGTTAGACTGGAAGTTAAGGTACTTTGCTTTAGGTGGTGGTACAGTCCGGGTGGACCTGAGCCTCAACTCCGGTCCTGTTTTGAAGAAACTTAACCGAGTCAAATCTCAGGTAGTCCTTGAATCTAGTACCTCTTAGCTTGGTTAGGAAGAATGAATACAAATGTGATGTACATTCCGAATGTGTGGAGCACCGACAAAACCAACGAATTCCCCTACAAGTTCCTGACCAAATTGCCTGCATTCCAGCCACCCAAACACAGAGCAGCATCCTCAAAAAAATAATAATAACATCTCCAGTCCCTGCTCGAACCCAATGAATTTCAAACAATCGACCAAAAGCGATAAGTAAATATCTTCAAAGAACTGCAGTCCCATCAGTAAATACCCCCGCCCTTCAATAACTCACTCATCAATAACACTTTATTTACAAGTATTCAATTTAATTTCAAACACAAATTGATTCCTATTCAAATATTCGAAAACATCCCAGTTCCTGGTCCTATTTGTTAGTTGTGCGGAGGGCAGCAGCATTTGACTACTCTGTGGAATTTCCAATGAAGTAAATTCCAGTTGGGCTTGTGTCTCTTTGTTAAAACTTAACTTCAAACAATTACGAAACAATTGTTTTGGGCAATTTATTTATCCATGACAGGGCACAAGGATGTAAGCAATATGCACTATGTGCTGTCCTGTGAACTGGAAATAGGGGTGTAGGTACTCGTATGACAACAAAAGAATATTGAATAATTGTTGTGCAAGGAGATACTGGCAACTCTTGTTGGATTGACTATTATTGATAGGAGATTTGTTTGGGGAGCAATTTAATTGACAGTTGCTTGTGGCGATCCCCCACATGTGTCAACAGTGGAGACATTCAATATTTTATTGTCTGAAACGCATAGCCCGTTGACATTGTTTCAAAAAACTCCTACGACTGTCCCAAACTTGACATCTTTGCAACAGAAAATTGGCTAAGCGCTGGCTGACACAGAAAAGATCGTCTTGAGTCTTTAACTCTAAACATCAAATTTGACATATCCTGTTGTGACAGTACTGACTATCTGACACCAACTATGACCTTCGTCTTCGGTCTCTGTTAGGACTGTTTTAGCCGAATCTAACTTTGGCATCCACCATTGGATACTTTCTTGACTGGAGCTGTCAAATTCACGATGAAATGAACTCGTTTGACAGTTCGTACACTTTGGACCTTCGGAAAGCAAATTTCCAGAGACCTTTAGGACGTCATTTCTTCTACAGATATCAACGATCCAGTTGACGTGTTTTACTCAATCATGAGTGATTGTCTGAGTAGATGGTGCAATCCTTTAAAACCTGCACTAGAAAGTGGACGCAGACTTGTCGAAGTCATTTCAACAACTTTCTCACAATATAGAACGGGTAACCTCTTACCTCCTTACCTCTGTATGAGATCAACCTCTTTCACAGTCCGTTCTGATGTTCCACAGGAAAGTCACTTAGGGCCTATTCTCCTTATACTTGCCATAATTGATGGCATATTAGGCCTAAAGATACATTGAGATTCAGAATGATCGGTATCTTCATCAATCCGACATCAACAACTTCACCACATAGTGTGTCAAGTGTCAACATGTGACATTCTCTAGAAGACGTGTGCCTATTGCGTTCAAATATTCACTATCTCAGCATACTCTCTTAGTTTCAAGGTCCTTAAGGTATTGACTTATTTTGACTTAAACATATCCATTCGTACGTTAAGTTTGTTAGTCCTCATGTCAGTCACGGCACCATCTGGAGTATGCTTCTCAGGTACAGTCTTCGTTTTACAAAATCCACACAAATCGAAACTAGGCACTAGAAGGGCTTCGGAAAGCTACAAACCAACTTTTGTCTTGGTTTTCAGCTTAAACCACGATGTGGGCTCTCAATGGATCCACTAGTGATTCAAGTGCTGGCTGCACATGCGTTCACCCCGTTCTATCAATAGGAAGATCCATTTAATCTTCCACCAAGCATACCTTCCGAAAAACTCCTTCAAATTCTATCACTCATCAGCTGCTATAAGGTCTATTCGATGCTCCTGATTTATTGTCCTTTATAGAACTTAACTTCGGTGGTGGTTCACACAGCTTTAGTAGTTTGGAGACTTTGGACATGTTACATCATAGAACACATTGTGGCATGCATTCGTTGATTAGCCATGTGTTCCCCAATTCAAAGAGGACCTCAATGACTCGCATGAATCAAAACGTCCGACAAATAGTAATGTCCTCTACCTCAAGAGAATCCTTCGATTTTTTTCTTTCCGAGCAACTGAACACAATTCTCTAGATTTATGGTTGAAATTTGAAGCAACACTCTGAAGGGCGAAAGTGCAAAGAAACTCCAAAATGCTGTTGAGAATCAAAAAGTAGGAAGTGCATCACTCTCCGGTTCTTGTCCTCGCTTTCCGAAAGCGTCCTCTACTAGCCAATCAGTTGCAATGCTTTTTTCTGATCGAACGCCACTATCCCCCTCTAGTGGTTCGATAAACAGTCCAACCAACTGACAGTGGCCCTAAAAAATGATATACCGCCTCATCTTTACGAACTAATTAAGTATCCTTATCGGCTATGGCTCCTTGTAAACAATCAATGTAAACATTTTAACGCTTACAAGACAAATCTCTCACAAAGACGTGTTTACATCCCGCCAGTTGCAAGGATTTTTTTATTTCTGTTTTATTGCCAAACGTACGAGCAGAACAAAAGAACAGCAACAATCTTTTGCTCTTTGCGAAACAACAACCAGAAACAGAAAACTTTTTAATCACTTTTCTTACAGGACAATTAAAAATTAACTGTTACACATCAAAGGATCATAAATTCTGTTCTTCTTCTTCGACAGGATACGTCGTCGTAGAGTGTAACACGTTTTTCATTTACACGAAATTGCAGCGTTCCCCGCTGAAACGTTGCCATTCATTCTTTTTTACAACTTCTCTCCTCGCGCGCGCAGTGAATAAACAGGATTTACGATCCCGTAACAGAGAGAGGAATCCTTGTAGTCCTTGTTGTGTCCATTGAAATGGGACAAATTGTAAATACTTCCCTGCAAGTCCTCCTCGAATGAAACAAGTTTTTTTATTTTTACCTTTATTTTGTTTTAATAATTCTTTTTTGTTTTTTTATTTCAGTACTAAAGCTTTGTTCGTTTTTGACGGTATGTATGTAACTGTTTTTATTTTTAAATTGTTGCTATAGAGAATTTTAAAATAACTTTATTTTGAAATTTGTTTTTTAAACCTTACTGTCAGTTGTAGGTGTGTGTGTGTGTGTGTGTTGGGGGAATACAGTGGGGAGGAGAAATTAGTTTAACTATTTGTAAATTGTTTAGCGGAAATCCTATCTAGATGAGCCTACTTAAAGAATGCGGACTTACTAGGAGGGTATAGTCCACTTAACCTAGAAAAAATTATTCAATTGGCATAGTTCTTACATTTTAAACTTAATTTTGATAAAAATTTTTAACTTTAACAGCGCGGTTAGGGGTAGTCTTATAAGGTCTTGGGGGGTACTTCTTTGTTTTTTAAATATTTGGGGGTTAGGTCGAAAAGATGGAGAGTTTTTGAATCGTATCGAATATTTGTGGATTGTAAGGCTAGTTGGGTGCTTAAGCGATGATGAATACTCTAAGGAGCTGTGTAGGTAAACAGAAGCATAGTGTGACATTGAGTTCTAAACGTTTGAGTGACAGTTTACTGCTCTCTTTTAAAAGGTAGGGTCTCATGCTTGACCATTCGAAATCTGGGCTTTAAAAAACTTAGCACTTCTTCCTTAAGTTAAGTTTTCTCTGACAAAACGAAGTTCATTATTATTATCTGAATCCACACTCAAAACCATTCGTAAGCCCCACTGACAGATGAACGTATGAAGCCTTTCATGGCTCAATCCAAAGTTTTTC
Source organism: Xylota segnis (assembly GCA_963583995.1). Classification (NCBI taxonomy): domain Eukaryota; kingdom Metazoa; phylum Arthropoda; class Insecta; order Diptera; family Syrphidae; genus Xylota; species Xylota segnis. Next base: position 3,536,338 of record OY757238.1, read on the forward strand.
TCAAGAAAAAAACATGCAAACTACGCTTGTAGTGATTTCTTGGGAAATCAAGAAGAAAACTTGGATTGAAGCCTCTCTTGAAACAAACATATGGACTCTGTATCCCTTGCTGGTTCTTGGGGTTTATTCTTCTGATCCTAACGTAGCTCTTGAAACCAAGTCGTAAGCCTCTCTTTTTTGATGAAAGAATCTCTTACTAGATCTGGGCTTTAAAAAAGTGAAGACTCTTTTTCTAAGTCAGAGGTCGGATGTAGCCAGCTTGTAATGAGGACCAGTAGTTCCTGAGCCAAGACGAGCATAGCTACCCCTCGTATCTAAAGTCACACTCAAGACTTTCGTAAACTCCTTTGATAGAGTTTTCCAGAACAAGCTCAATCCTTGATCTTTCACAAGAAAAAAACGTTTGAACTACACAAATCGTAGGAACCATACCAACTCCACTTTTGGACTTGTGGACTTTTTGTGATTTGTTTGAAATCTTATGACTGAATGGGGCGTTTCTGATTGCTGATACCAGAGAAGAGTGAAGGACCAACGAATGGGAAGGGAAGGCGAATACTAAACCTCGATTGTTTGTTTGTCTTGATGGCTTTAGATTCCAGGTTCTGACTTTCCCTTTCACTGATCGGGTTCCAAGAGGAATGATGTGTTGCATGTGGATCCAGGGCATCTACAAAGATTGAAGTTCGAAACCCTCGGTCTAACCACTTGAGCCATGGAATCCACAATGCGTTCTTAGGCATTACACGACCTTCAGAGAACTCAACATTAGGCTCCTATCGATATTGTTGTCACGAGTTCTCGGACAAAGTTCAAGTCCAAGTCTAGTCTACTTTCAGATAGCTACATGGAGCAGACAATTTTTTGAAGGCAAGGATTCATGTCTGTCTCTCAAGATCCCCACTTGATCTACAAGTCCTAAAGCAAGGCATCTTTTGGAATACCAATTTGGTTATCCATTGCCAAAACCAGGCTTGAAATCTTCGGTAAATCACTTCTCCAATATCCCTTAGATACCTGGGAAAGGTCTATTGAAACAAGGGTTCGTATTTCACTCTCACGATCCCTGCATGAACCTCTAGATGTATAGGTCTCAAGCCAAGGCATCATTTACTTGAAAAATTCTGGTCAAAAGTTTGGGACTGTCTTGCGAAAACCAAGTTAGAAGTCCTCGGAAGTTTGAACCTATTTCCCACAACTGGTCTCACAAAGGTCTGTTTCACTCTCAAGATTTCCGTCTCAACCTATGTTTCCACAAGTCTTACAGCAAAGCTTGAGACTCTTTATCGAAAACCAGGCTTAAAGTAGTTTGAACTTCTTTCCCACAACTCCAAGCTAGACTGAAGTCACTTCTCCAAGGTGCCCTAGATACCCAACGCCTATCGAGACAAGGGGTCCCACTTCCATCTGAATTTTGACAATTCTGCTTAAAGCTCTCCACCTTCCCGACCATTCCCCATGAAAAGGAAGTCCAAGACAAAAGTAGGTACCGTTCCTAATATAATAAATGGAAGAACTAGACTAGCACTTGATGACAAGCCTTCACATGACACATCCTTAAAGTATTTCACTTAAAAAAAAAATCCCTTTCCTAGGAGTAAACTTTGCATTCATTTCCCTTTTCACCTTAACCGAGCGATCTACATGTGATGTCCTTAGAAAAAATTGTCGCACAGGACTTGATATCGTTTTGAACTTTTAGCTTGCATCCGGTGATCTCTCTTTTTTTGTTTTGTTTTTCAAATTTATTGAATTATTGTTTTATACTTAAACACTAAGAACAGAATGTTGTTTCCTCTTCTTCGTCGTCCTCGTCGTCCTCTCCGTCGTCCTTTTTGCTTGTGTGTGTGATTATTTATTACTTGATGCTAACAATGAGATGCGGATGATGATATTGCGCTAATGACTATGTGATTAAATTTTATTTTTGTTTGTGGCTGCTTGGGGCCATTCACAGACTCTTGGTGATGTTCTGGAACAGGCGTCGGCCCCACCAGGACTCCAGGTCGAATGGCTTGAAGTCGCTCAACACTGGACTGGGTGGCTCGACGCAGTAGACTGGCGCAGGTGAGGACGGCGCTAGAGGTGATGTCGGCGATGACGATGCCACCGATGACGAAGCGGATGATGTAGCTGCAAAGAGGCAAAATATTTAGAGACACGTTCGCCGAGTAAAAACTCGCAAAAACTCACCAGAATTGTTGTTGGAATCCGCGGAACTTGTGTCGTATGGATTGTGCGCCACAATGATGTTGTTCCACGCTGCAAGAGACAGAGAGACAGAGAGAGAGAGATAAGAATTTATTTTTAATATTCTGTACGTACTTGACGGACACACCCCTTTGGAGGAGAGTGAAATCCTCTTATGGAGACTCTTTTATTTTTCTCCGGTTTTTGTCAAATGTGCTGTTTAAAAATTGAAAGGGTTTTTCATTTTCACATGTCGGGGGTTTTTCTGTTCGTTTTTTTCGTGTTTTTTCGGTCTGTAACCAGAGATTGGGAGAGATTTGCAGGGAATCCTCATTTAAGTGCTTTACACCACTCAAAGTGAAAGACAAGAAGGTGGAAAGGAAAAAGTAAATGAAATCCCAATGTGCAGCATAGGGAACCGGAACAGATGTGTGCGAAGTCGCACTTAACGGACACAGACCGATTGGCCCTTATCCTGTGGACGGTGGAAATTTGAAACATATGGAAGGAATCAAGTGGCAGTGTGGTACGGAAGGGAGGGAAAATTGAAAGGAGACAGCAAAGAATTTCGCAATCAAATAACAAACACTTTGTGAAGATCATGGACACCCGGTGGGGTTGGGTATTGGGTGACACAAAATGTGCATTGCAACGGGAGTGTTGGCGTGGTGCAGTTGCCCACAAAAAGTACCATTTTTACCAGAAACCAAGATGGAAGGTAAATTCCACCAAGTGATCCTCAAAAGTGATGTGTACTCTGTAGTTTAGGACAAATCTGTCAGTGTTGCGTTTGACACATCAGTGACTGTCAAAATTTGACAGATCCATCATGGGACACTGTCATCCTATAAATTTTCTTCCCATCGGGCATTTTAGTCCAAAACAACACGAATTTTCGACTGACACCCATTTCCCATGTCGAATTCAGGCTTTCGAAAGTTATTCTTCTGATCTTTGACAATACGAGGTTGAAGTTCAGGTTTGAAGTGGCTGTCAGCTTTCGCCAGCACACACCTCCTGGGTCATATAATCTTCCATATCTCTCTACGAGTGACGCTCATTCAAGAAGACAGAACTGTTCTTTTGTGTGAGAGTGTATCTCTGTAACTTCTGCACAAATCGTTTGAATGGACGAGCGTGTTTCTAGCTGATCTGCACTCTGCTAAGACAGAGATCAAAATCTTAGAGTGTTTCAGTCCCTGCTTAGACGAGAAAGATTTGTTGTCCAGAGAGCGTCCAGCTTAGTTTGCATGTAGGGCTTAGAATGCGTAAGGTCGCTTTACTTAGTAAGCTAGGTACAGTAGTTGCATGCCTGACGAGTTCATCGGCCCTACAATTCCCAGGAGTATTTCCATGTTCCGATAACCAAACTGCTCTTCCATCTCTAAGAGAGACAAAATCGCTGAATTCGGTCGCGAAACAGAACAGATTTAGAAGAGGTTTTTCTCAGGATCAGTACCTGCTCTCAGTGTCTGAAGGTCGAGGAGAGTAAGGGTTTACTGAAAGTGTTTCTAAAGAGATAGTCTGATTGGCTACTGTTGATTTCCTTGAGAAGATATGAACGCGTTTATATTCCAAATATCGGACAAACTCTGTCGCGTACACATATTTGAAGCTTAAAGCAATCAAAGTTGGTGTACCCCAAAGGAACACTCTTGGACCAATACTCTATCTGCTGAACACTCATGATATTGCGACAATCTCGGACATCAAGCAGTACAATCCGTTTGGATTCTATACTATTCTATTCTTCTTTGTTTGTAGAATTTCTACTAAAGTGGGCGTGGCCTACTGCATTTATTTATTGAATTGTAGACAATCTGAAGAGCTAAATACTTGGTCTTTGTAATTTTTTTCGATTTTAAGTAAAATAGTGAAGTTATGAACTGAAAGTGACCGTGGAAGGGGTTCTACTTTTCAAAAGCTGGCTTTCTTGTTCTATCTGTGATCTCTAAGGGTTTCTGCTGAACATACGATGTGTGTCATCCTTATTGTAAACATCATTCAAAAACCAACTCTATTCAGTCATTCTTAACGCGTGTCGGTGTACCATTTAGTTTGCGGTTCCCAATGATCCTTCATGATCTCAAACAGATGCGATTTGGTATGACAACTTTGAAGTAAGTTTCGATGAGATTTTTTCAAGAACATCATACTACATTAGTGGTGAGGCTATAGGTCGTAGAATGGAAGGTTTAGGAGGATAGTGCAGCAGTAGTTCAATGAACCTGTCTTGAACCCATCTGACGATCCCTCACTTCATGTCGACATGTTGTCTTTTAATAGAGACTTGCAGACATTCAAACCTTTACTTTGACTCGACCAAATGTTGGCCATATTTCGACACCACGCCTCAGTATTTAGTTCGTAGAAGTACTGAGCGTAAATTTAAGGTTGCATTGCCATCTATCATCTTTCATGAGGTTCTGCCCAACATTCAAGAGTACATACTGAAGCTATGGGCCTAGTCTAATGAGGCCTGCTTCAAATCTGTCATTTATCTTCGATTCCTTGACGCATTTACAAAGCACTTCAACGAACAGAAGACATTAACATTCAACCATAGCGTGGTCATGAACGTTACGATCTGGGATTACGACAAGGATTCGACTATTCGATCAAAACCAAGTGATCCTTGACTGAGCACTTAGCCTAGAAAAAACTCCCAAAAAGTACCACACAGGCAACACTTCCCTACCAACATCTGGTACTAAACCATTAAAACTAAATCACATCCCTAGCCTCGAGTTACAATCAAAATCAAATCCCCTCTCAAGGAAACAGGCAAATCCAGCAAAATCCAACTTGCAAGCGAATATGGTTTCTCGTTACCCAAGAGAAGGATAACATCAGGAGTGTAAAACGAAAAAAATCCTTCTTTTGTTTTTGTTAGAAGACACAGCGCGCTTATGAAAGCATTTTTTGGGAATTCCACCAGATGTTCACTAAAAGTACCCACACAGCTTGTAGCAACAGCAGCAAACATTAATGCTTTCCAACGTGCCCCACACAGTCACACATATCCTTGCCAACTCGTTGCCACTGTGTGTCAACTTTGCGCGAAGTGGTACAGAGAACCATCCCAACCGAGGCGGTAGGTAGGTAAGTTGATAATGGAAAAGTATTTAAAACTGCAATAAAAACACACACACATGCACAGGGACAGAGAGACACTCAGTCAATTATTAAAAAGTTCACACGAGTTGCCATTGCAGCAAAACATACGTTAATAAAGCTTAAAAACTTTACGAACACACTCCAAGCCCACCTTGCCATCCTGCCACCCTGCCACCCTGACAACGTCTAAAAGCGGATTAGTCCTCGTTTAGTGAATCTCTTCCGAGTGAACAAGTTTCAGTTTGTTTGTCATCCTTTTGCCTTTCCTTTCTCGTCTCGTCTCGTTGCCACTTCCCTTTTGACCACCGAATGGGTTAAGATTTTGTGAGATTTAATCTTTTTTTTTTCGTTTTTGCTACTCATCCTCATCGTCGTCCTTTTTCTCGCACAATCAAAGGTTACTAAGATTTGAATTCTTATTGAGAAATTAGTCTGCGCTCCTTTGGAAGGATATGAAATGAATCCTTCTAGCGGAAGAGCAGAGCAGAGAGAGAGAGAGAGGAGAGAGAGAAATATAATTACAATTTTAATAATTTTAATCTGGGTTTGTGCCCTCAAGACGGGTCCTTACTGCCTGCCTGCCTGGTTGCCTTCCTTGCTTCCTTTCTTCCTTTCACTTGGGAACGTGCATCGGGGTATAGGAAATATTTTTAATTTATTTGCTCAACGGTGCCGTATTGCTTTTTGGATTTTTTTGCGAACTGTTTTTAGTTTTATTTGGGAACAAAGAAGGAATTTTTATTACTACAGAACGCACAGTAAGGATATGTGAGCCGCCCTGGTTGCCATTTTGAAGCACTCACTTGGAAGTCCTTAATAAGAACAAAAGATGGCGAAAGTACATAGTTTTTCTTTTTTATTATAACTGGAAGCGGGATAGTGTATGGCAGGGTTTGGCTATTGTTTGGTCCATTCATGGTGTGGAACGTAGGGACTTTTACAGATTTCACAGAGCTGCACATACTCGTACGCATTAAGTTGAGTCTCTTTGGCTTTTACTTGTTTGTATTGTGCAAGCTTGGTCCTTTTGTCTTACTTCCTGATGCACATTTTGTGTCTGTCTGGGTCTGGGATGGTTGTTTGTTCAAGGACAAAGGATTATCGTGATGACGATGATGGGACAAGACATAGGGCAATCTGGAGGAAAGGAAATAATTTTAATTTTTTCTTCCTTCGTCCACATGATGTGAGTGGGGTCAGCAGTGGGGGAGTGATGGACGGCGGCGGCGGAGAATGTTTATGCAATTATCTTGGCCAGAGCATGGAATTCAGGATTTGTTAAAGGAAAGTAAATCGAAAAATAATGGAAATAGAAACAGGACCGGGGTCGTGGAATGTCAATGAGAATCTCTTGAGTCTACAAATCGCTGGGGGAAGATCCCAGAGTGTATCCTTGGGAATATGATAGTCTGAGGCTCTTAGTTGCTTCCAAGTTGGCGAGCAGGAATATAATGGTTTTTGTGATTTGTTCTGTATGAACAAGTTGACATTGTAAGCAGTTTGTTTTGAGTGTCTTCTCTCCTATGGAAGGCAATCCCTAGGCTTCCATAAGATGTGACCATTCTTAAGATCTAGTCCTTGAATAGTTGAGGATATAAAGTTCTGGTCACATCTATTGATGTCCAGCACATCATTTGCATTTCTGAATGTTGTCCATTTCATTCATTCCACCTGTCTGTCAGCTCTATACCTTGGTAAGACTAATCTGCTTACATCCCTCTTTGCTCAGCACACCGACTATTCTGTTTAACTAGAGACACTTCTCCTTCCAACTACCGACTTAATGTACTTACGTCTCTTCTGTCGTACAAACACTGATAAACTGCCTAGAATCACGAAAACTCCTGAACTGATTGATGACTGACAGTAAGGTTGTCGTAGCAAAACATTTACTGGTGATATCGCGGCACAGTTCGGGTCCCACAAGGCTCCGTTTTAGCTCAGATTCTCTTTCTTGTTTCTGTCTGCTACTTCCCAATACATTTCTACGCTGACGACAGTATTTTCAGCTTCTCATGCTCGATCCAAGACTGACATTGCTGTCCTTTGGCCTTAGCACTGGTATGCAAGAAATACTATACCTCCTCTGATTTGGCTGCAATATATGAGCCTTACTCGTACATCCGTCCCAAAGTCGGGTATATTCCTCACGTCAGGTCTGGTGCACCCTAAATATCTTTGCATAGGAGACAGTGAAAGATTTCCTGTCTTACCTTGTTTTATTGTTTTTTTTTTACAAACAGTTTGTCATTGTTCGAATGCGGACGTACCGCCACGTATAGGGACTCTTTCCTAAGCCGTACAACACGGATGTGGACTAGTCTTCCAAGCTCTCACACATTACACTCAACAAACATTTAAAACCAACGTACGCCTAAGAGTATGCAATTGCTCGTCAAAAGTATCGACAGAAGATAGCTACGGTTTGGACTTGAACCAACAGCCCACCACTCAATAAAGTAGGTCTAAACACAGGGCTCACATCTTAAGACAGTTGGGGTTCTTTCTCCGACGAGTATCTACACCAGCACTAATGGGTTAGCCTGTGATTCCGCAGGCGATATACTGGACTCGCATTTCTCTGAGAGTTGTTGTTTGCAATTCTTTTTTCTTGACCTATTCCTATGAGGTCATCAAAATTACTGGCTGCTTAACATTTTTCTCTTTAGAGCTTCATTCCATGAATATTCTGATCATTTGCACTCCGCCACCTTCGATTATATGTCTGATGATTGTAACAAAAAGCTCTCCTCATAGTGAAGACATTCTCATCCATATCATTCCAAAATAAGGATGGCAAGCGTATCCTATTCATCTTCGATTTGAGCCAATTATTCTTTTAAGGACATAGAGATTGAAAATCAGAAGATACAATAAAACCGTCAAGCTTCTATGACAGTGAGTGGATCTAAGTGTTCAAAGCGAACCTCTGTTTCATAAACTCAGAAGCTCTCATATGAACAACTGTTTGAACTTTCACTGTCCCGCATAGAAACGAATTGCACCACACCTCTGACGTATTGCCGAACACATTCCCCAGGCGAACAGTATTTATCCATTAATCGCAGAACCTGACTGATTAGCTCCAATTAGCGGATACAAATTTTATACAAAAAAAAAGAATAATTAACTCAGCGAAACTAATTAAATCCCACTAAAAATTCAATTAGTCCCAACTGGTATTTTCACACCTCTACCTCCACAAGTCGAAGTCTCCCGCCTCCCTCTATCTATTTATAGCCAGAAGCTTTCGTTTTCAACTGCAAAAAGCCGACTTGGCGAGTCTGCCTTATCTGCACAAATACCCGTATAGCCGGCAACCTGCCGCTCTAAGCATGCAATCAACCTAAAAGCCTCCAATAAATTTTTCCATTAGCAACAATCAAATTCATTCATTGAACACTCGCAGCTAATCTATCGCACTTATCACCGAAACCGACTGACCCCTCTGTTCCCAAGGCAGGGCCCCCCCAGAACCCTTGATCCCTCTAGCGTGCCACCACCGCGAAAGTGTGATAAAAACAAAATATTACATAAACAACTGCAGGAGAACTCAAGTTTTTTATCATCCGAATCCGAACGCAGATACTCTCACCTCTCGCCGAAGACGGACAAACAGCGCAAAACAAATAATCTTATAAAAGTTGATTTATCTTATCAGTCTGATTGCGTGTCCCCCCTAAAGTGCGGCCAGGGATCCACGGGCAGGGAAAAACAACAGAATAAACAAAATGTATTTTTAATCAAATAGAAATGAATAAAATAACAAAAACAAATACTTGACAAGGAATCGGACGGAGTGCGGAGGAGGAGCGGCACGGTTAGGACGGTGGCTAATCGTGGAAAACAAGAAAACACATTCATTATGTATGACTGAGCGAGGAAAAACAAAAATTCGGCTAATTTATGGGAGAATTTTACAAATCTGAGCTGTTAGACGTCACCGGGGGACCATTTGGCTCTGGGCAGTGTACGGACACGGCCTTGGGGCAGAAGACAAGCTCATATGACCGCAGCTTCCTGCTTTCACTAGCTGCGGGGATTTCTACTTCCAAGCTACTTATGTACTTCCAAGTCTACGATGAAAGAGAAAAGCTGTCTCTCTGTGAAACAAGAATGAAAAACGGGCTCAGGTGCATACTCTAGAGGCTTAGACTTGCAAGGAGGCTTGAGATTTCAATCAGGGATTCTAGCTCTGCTCAAAACTGCGGAATTACTAGAGGGATGGGATCAATATCTGAGAGGAAAATCAGGCTTTAGAATCCAACATCAACTTGGGACATTATGTACGCGGAGCAGTGCCAGATTATGCTGAATACTTAGACACTGCCATGTTGAGGAGAACGAAAGGACCGATGAACTGGCAAAAAGAGGATCAGATTTTCCACAGAGCAACACAGTGGTTATAGTGTAAAACCACCGATCTGTGTGGCCTATGGTCCGACTTAGGAGAGCATATGGTGGCTAGATTGGAGGAAATCTGACGAATTATAGTGATTTTCTCAGGCCATTCCCTTCTGAGGAGGCACGCCATGAGACTAGGATTATCGAATACGGATGGAAGGACATCAAATACACGGATCTCCCATGTGAATGGCAAGGCCTTAACTTCAACCTAGCAAAGTATTTCTTTGACAATTTAGAGGAAGTTGGGTGTGAGATGGGAAGAGATGGTTTGAGCTTAGGTTTGTCACCGTAATGGTTCTCTGGGGATCGCGATGGGCCCACTATCGGACCTAGTGTTTTATGATAAACTTGTAGCCCTATATACCTACCTATGTATATACTTACCATTTTTTTTGGTAGGAATAACAGAGACCTTTCGAGTACAGTCGGTTTTTTTCAAAGACATTTGACAGGGCGGGTCTATACGGAACCCAGAGCCTAGCTTTTTATCACTAATTATCGTGTTGTGAGTGTTTTATTCGTTACATGAACCGAAGTGGCCTACCTTAGGCTCTAGGGAATCGTTTTCATAACAATTGTGCTTTCGAATGTTTGTCAGACGTTCGCGAATGGGGAATCCGTGAAAAGACGGTATTGTCTGGAAAATACCCATCGAACCAAGGCCGCTATATGCTTCCAAGCTTAGAATGCGCCACGGATGCGAAGATACTGACTGTCGCTTGCGACGTTATATCTCCTCACAGCGACTCTTCTTGTATCGAGAAATCGATCGGAGTAGATAGTCGTGGATCGCAATATTATCTGTTGGACTGATCGTTTCATAAAGACGAGATGATTGGACCCCTTTGTGTATTTTCAGAGAAGGAAACCGTGTGCTATCTGCTAGTTGCTAGGCGTGGTCCTATGTAGGGTCTGATTACCAACTTAAGGTCTGATAGTCATTTCTCTTATTTCGTTTGGTAAGGTACAACAGGTTATTGGAGAGATGGTCTGATTAAACGATCTTCACGCTACACGGTTGTGTGAAGTCGTATACTTCTCATACTCTCCCTCCTTAAGTAAGGAGGAGTTGCGCACTTTCAGAAACCCAAAAGCTTGTATCTTAAATGTCCTGTTTTGACTTAGAGTCCTCGCGGGTCTCATTACTGGTTACAACCCCTTGCATGGTCATATCAAAGCAATTGGTGTGATAAGCTCGATTGAGTGGTTGCTTGACACGAATGAAAGCCTCAACATTTTATCTCCGAATGTCCATTCTTTGCCCCCATTTGGCTCACTACCTTAAGCAAACCCTTTGCCTCGGAAAACGAGCTGATTGAACTCAGTCTCGCCTCGTTTCGAAGACTACTGACGGACTTAGAGGGGTCTTCGGATGACCCCTTTGCAGAAAAAGAGGCTTCTTTATGAAACTGATACCCTCAGACGTTTGTCAAATGTTTAAAAGAAGTGGCACCAAACAAATGCAAAGAATTACGGCTGTGGTCCATTGCAAGCTCTCTAGAAATTATTCCTAAGAGTCCCAAAGCTTCCAGGCTTTAACAAGAAATAACCGTCGACTTACGAAACGCAGTTGTTAAACAGTAGATCGAGATATCCAATTCTATATAGCATACCCAATAGACGTTGACAGTGGACGTAAGGACTAGTATATCTGATGAGAGTACACTGAGTGTCTCATTGAAGTAAGACTCTCTTTAGACAGTAGCTTCAGCTTTAAGCTTCTCCTGAGTCTAGCGTGATTTTGAGGAACAAAGTCGATTGATAAGGATGACAAAACTAGACAACTGATCTGAAATGTTTAACAAGACTCACAGAAAAGTCTCGACCCTGATTCTTTATTTCCTTTGAATGTAGACACTTAGCAGTTCGCAAAATATTGCCCAACAAGGTGCTGCTTACAAAGAGACTAGTCAAGGCCTCCGCTTCGTTACGTCAAAGTGAGTTGTACCCCACCAAGGAATGTCTTTCAAATCCGGTTTCTATTTTTAGAATACTCATTGTCTAGCACTAGACAATGTACGAGTAGTTACCATACTGACAGATAATCGCTAGCTTGTTTACTTCAGAATTGGTAATTCCCGAATCCAATTACCATTCCTGGCTTCGTTTATTTTTCTAAGCATAATTGGCGAACCTGTTTGTTTTGACATTGTCGTGCCGTATTCGTTATGTCATCCGTACTCGTTGGTTATTATTATTATTGCACTTCACAAGTTGTTTTATCTTCCAATTGATTTACGAAAGCGCATATACAGCATTTCTGCAATAAAACAAGCCGCATGGTGGCTATAATAATTGCAGCTGCTCCAACTGAACCGATTCAAATCGATTTGCATTCATTAGAGACACTCAGCCAGACGAACGACAACGACGACAACGACGACGACGGAACTGCTTCTATTAATGAACACTAGTGGATTCTTAAATTCAATGTAGAACGAGGGAATCACTGCTCAATTAAAAAACAATCAAGCAAAAGCAAAAAAATGCGACAAGACGAGGTGACAAAAGTAGCAAAATAAAACGAAAGGGGCAGAGTGCTCTTGAAGTAAAATTATACAACTTCTGAGATTCGCATCTTTATCTTGTGCTTCTGCTATTTATTCATGGTTTCGCCGCCCCTCTTGTTCGCGCGTTAAATGGTTGAAAGCAGAATTCCATATCTCATAACAGAGAGTGAAAAGAGGTGAACTATGTAGTGTCATGGGGTGGCAATAGCCACCAGAATGACAGAAGCGAGGGGAGTGGTGGTGAGTATCTCGCAATCATGTGATCTGCTGGGGGCACGACGACGACATCAACTATACTACTACGAGTGCGACGACGAAACAACGTTGGAAACCAAAATTGATGGCCAAAACAATTATTTGCCGTACACTACAGCGAGCAGCAAGTGAGTCGCGAAAGCGAATTTCTTGAACGTCATTTTGATGTTCGTTTGTGTGATTTTTTTTTTTTCATTTCATTTATCGAATGACAGCGGGAAGAGAGGGGGGGAGGTTCTGAATTAAATTGAAAAGTATCTTAGCATCTGATCATTGCAGAGCATACGAGTACAGCACTGAAACAATTTATTTTAAGTTGAGATGCAGTTGCATGTGGCTCTGAGTGGAGGGGGTATGTCATTTCGTGATTTGACATTTGTTGTTGTTGGTACTGGTAGTGGCTTTCAAGTTAATTTAGTACATATGTACATGCTATGTATACTCACATTCATTTATGTATTTGATGATCTCTTCGTGTTGCGGGGTGAGAACTTCTTCTTCTGTTGGTTTGACGTTATGCAGGTTGGATTTCTTTGACGTTTGAAATACCGGCTTAGGCACGCTGTAAAGAAAAAAATGTCATACGTCTTTAGATTGATGATGGTAGTGGTTTGTTTTAAGAGTTTTGTACTGAAAAATGGACTTCTTGTGAAGGAATCCAGTCTTAAATGTCCCTAAAATGTTGTCAATGTTAGACCTGTCTGTTTGAACATAGAAAAGATTCGTACACAATGACTTCAATTGACACTAGCTGTCAACATGAAGAGTCGAAGCAAAGATACTTGTCAACACGATCATGAGCATAAGAAATGTGTCATTCAATGGCAGCACTCTTCTTGAAAGGGAAGGCGAGTCCTATTTGCTATGATAAGCAATATCTGGTTTCATAAGACTTGCTGTGAAGAACGTCACAGAGGTTTTCAGAAAATATTGCAAAGTTCCAAACTTCAAGGCTAACAGTTCTGGCCATTTTCGTAAGCCATGCTTTTACGAAGAACAAAAACACAAGAGTCGCTGAAAAGTAAGACCACTGTGTACTCTATTTTGAAGGGAAATCTGACTCTGAATCTCACAAGCCTGTCTTCAGAAAGAATTCATTTTTCATGACATTCAAAACCAATGTGCATCGCTATCTCCCTAATTTTCCTACTGCCATGTCCTAATACTTAAAGAGTAACCTAGATCTTCAATTTATTCTGGCAAAGTCATTGTCTTGACTACATTCAACTTTGCTTTTAGTGGATAATTCTGTGGCGTGTCCCTATCAAGAAGAGCTACCTTGTATTGTCGAGCTAGTTCTAAGGGAAATCTGCTCTACTCTTAATCCACAGCCTTCATCGATCTAGAAGTCGTCTCTAAATCTTGGCTCTTATATTACAGCATGTTCTCGTCTCCCTTGACACAATTACCCAAGTCATGTTGGTAGGTCATTGTTCTTTAAATCCAACGTTTATGATGCTGATCAACAACGACGCACCCACTGAAAGACTTAAGGCCCTTGACTCCGCTTTTAAAAACTATCGAATGGCCCTCATTACCGTTATCTGTACAATAATCTCATCTAAAGCCTATGAAGGGCCATATTCAACTGTGACTACCAACTGGGGTTAACAATTGACGTTACGTATAGGGAAGCAACTCACTAGGATTCAAGGTTCACCAGAACTCTGTGTATCGTCATCGATAAGGATGAGAACTATTTTTACTTCCATCGTCTTGGTCATACTACCCCCCGCTCGAATAGGTTATGAGGATGACCGTGGCATTGGTCCATCCACCCTGATCGTCGTCGTCGTTTTCGTCGAGTGACAAGTGGAATCCTATTTGCTTTACTTGACTCACAAGTGCAACAGATAAAGAGAGAAAGTCATGTAGTGGATCGTTGGAAAATCTTGTGAGAGTTATGCCATTAGTGAGGCTCAGAGGAGCAAATATTCTAGGATCTCTCAAGTCTTTGGAGAATCTGCAATCTGTTTAAGTCCGAAACATATTCTAAAATCACAAGAGGCACTAAAAACCCAAAGAATATTGCACAGACCGACCAAAAATCACTTCTCATTCTCTGACTTCTAACAACAGCTGATTGAAAGCTGGAAATTCTCTGACTAAGAGGTTGAGCACAGGTTTGAAATCAGTCTTCTACATATCCATGCTCAAACCAAAGACAAACTGGCAGGTACTGGTTACCACAAAATCATTAAAAAAATACTCTTTTTCGTGTATCGCCTCTGTTACGCCTCTGTATCCCATGCTCATCGGTCCTTTAAGGCAGATTTTCGTGAACCAAATCACCCAAAATTGTTTAAGTCACTTTGAGTTACACTGTCAGTTACAGCTGTCAAAGTACATATTGCTCCACATTTCATCCAGAGTGTGCATCCAAAGTGACAGTGAAAGGCAGTACAAGCAGTGATCCAAACACAACCAATTGCTATTTGTACTATAATTCGAGCATTCCCTGCTATCTGAGCCCTAACGACTTATAAATAAGTTGAACCTAGTACAAGGGGTCAATAGTTCCCCCCTTATCATCGTTCACTTTCACTGCGGGGATGATTCATCCAACAGTCCAGTGAAAGCAAAAATGCGGTTGCTTCTGACCAGATGCTTCCCTGTGGAATGGTTTATTATGTAATTCTCAGACCGCTATGACCTATTTACAACCACGCGTTTTTCAGTTCCATCATTCAGTCAGTCATCGCATCGATTCCAAACGTCATTGTTCCACATCGTGTCATTTGCTCCAATCTATGTGAAATTATCAATTTTTTTTTGTCGTTTAAAACCCAAACTTTTCCATCAATCATTCCACTTCTCATGCGTCACCGTCCACTGATAATCCACAGACTAGGCGAACACATTACACTCTCAACTCACAGATATTATGAGTGCCATGACCTGTCACCTCATGAGGCTGGGATTGTTTTTTTTTTCGCTTGTTCTGGGCTACACGTACATGTGGTATCTCCTCGCTCCCATGTGCTACTGTCGACGACGGAAGGTGTCAATAACTAAAGTGTTTTTCATCTTTTTTTCTACTTTTTCTACAGAAATTCTATTTTAAGCGACATTATGTGGATTTTTCGAAAAAAAAAAAAATGCAATTGTTATTGGAAAAAACACATGAAAATGACAAATCATTCGGAATTTTGACAGGCACCCCCTGGTCGAACACATGAATTTATTTTGGTTACCTACACGTCGGTGGGTAGCAACAATTTATTGTTTTTCTGGATTTCCTTGTTATTTTTGTTACAACGGATAGCTATGGGAGACAGAAGACCCTTAAGACCAAAGGACTTGTATTTTTAGAACCCTCTGTGGGCACATGTGGACAACTTATGCTGTCAAACAGCAGTCACTTACGAGAAACTAGTTTTCGCATCCTCAAACCCTTCGTAAAGCTTTCCCTTATCCTTCGTTTGAACCACAAAATATTCAAATCCTGGGACATTGGCAAAAGCTTTGCCACTTCGCATCCTTTGCAAAAGTCTCCACGGGTGGTTGGTGTACCTACTAACGTGATACTCTCATAACTGCCGTGGTGAATACGAGAGCTTAGTGCTGCCATACTCTCGTACTTTCTGATAAATCTTTACGTAAACGGATTGACGTCAGCGATTATGGAACAAAAATTGAATGAGCTCCAAATTATTTTTATGGCTTTTTTTGGCACCAACTGGGAGGTGTGTCGTAACAGATGTTAGATACAAAAAGTATTAAGTTTTGCTCTTGAGTGGAATTTTGAAGGAAAGGTGTTTTTTTTTTTGACGTAAAATGAGATCGTTTCCCTTTTGATGTTACAGAGGCAGTAGTATTTATTCGTATCTGTAGGCTGCTGTACAAATTACAGAGAGTATGGCAGAGGGCTTGTATTAGGACGATCTTTGATGGTAGACAAGAGGTACTGACAACCCACACTTCCTGCATCAAAGTCACAGTGTCACGAACGTTGTTTTCGTTTCTGTTGTTTTATTAACTAAGTACGTCAGTGTTACACCATAAACAGACACACAATCGCTATCAACATGTTGATTAGCCTTCACAGTCTCATCCCATCCCCCTTGACGTACATACTTTGCACTTTAATTGAGTTGTTTTGTTCCAAGGCATCTTGGCGTATCTATCTGACGCTCTATTCACGTTCTATTTGGGTCAATCTGTTTCTGTATGAGCTAAATTAACAGCACGATGAAGCGGTCGGGCCGGGCCCCTTAATTTGATAGAAAATATTCAACGAAATGCAAAACTGAGTCAGAAAAACTGTCTGCATTGACAGAAATAAATTATTTGCCCTTCAGCAGAAGATCCCCTAAAATGCATTTATTCATTCGCAAGGGAAACACCGAGGGTGAACTGAACAGAAATCGTATGCAAAGCGAAATCACTGAAAAGGCCAATGAAACGCGCAATAAGATCCAAATTTCAAAGTACGCAGTCTGGCGATCTGTTCGATCAATTGGGCGACTGCTCTGAGGTCTGTGGATCTGCGGTAATTGTATGCTGAATTTAGCGATATTTAATAAATATTTACAGTCGTGTCTGGGTGGCTAATGTTTCCACCGAAATCACAGTCAAATATTGGGGATGGACCCATTGTAGGTGACAAAGCGACTGCAAATATCGCACCTAAAACACCGATTTATTGGCGTGTTTCGACTCAAAGTTAAAGATATTCGCATGAGCATACATTGCGAGAAATAGTGTGCAAATAGGAGAGGTTTTGGTACACATTGGACTTAAACCACGTCTTATGCAAATGCCAATGGCAGCCATGGAGGGGGCTGACTACACTCTGGCGTTCCATAAATGTCAGAACTGCAAGACAATACCTTGAAAACAGTTTTGGTTATCATTGCTTCTATAAACTATCTGATTATCTTGAAAACTGAACCTATAACGACTTAGCTGACTAAGAGCTTCTTAGATAAGATAAGAGCCTCAGAGTTTCGCCCAACTTGAGAGCTGGTTAGATGTACTTATGCACCATTGATAGATCTATGAATCGGTAGGCGCTAGGATGTGTCTAGAGAGAGTGTTCTCCTTCTGTCATAGGACTGCAGAGTCTACTCTCTTATGGGCTTCCTGACATAGTATATACCCTCCGATAATATTGATTTGAAAGACTCGTTTTGCAGCTTGTAAGGTGGCTGTAATCTCGACTTGAAAGGCGTTGGAATCGGAATCGTTGAAAGCGTTGGCGATTCCTAGGCTTTTGTAGCAAGTCCTTGCACTTCTCCAATAGTTAGTCGTCAGTTCAATCAATGAAAAACCTCCTGATATACTTCAAAACACGGCTTGTATCATCAGTTCCAGTCTGCTTATTTGTAGCTTTCTAATGTGGTTTTGACCAGAATACTGATTCTTTCATCCTAACTACTATCAAGAGACTCTAGGCAAGACTTCTAAAATCGATCACAGGTCTTACCAGGGCAAGAAAGAATTCGTTTCTGTTTGTTTGGCAGCAATGGCTCGCGCAGACTAGTGGTCCTTCCCTTGAACTAGTTCGAACCATTCAAACTGGTCTAACAGTGTATTCTATGGGTCTGGTTCACGGACGGATCGAATATGGGATCTAGAGTTAGAAGTCTTGCATTTCAGGCTGAGCTTCATACCATTCAGACCTGCGCTAAGTTAAACCTTGATAAAGGTAGTAAGGGCGTTAGAATTCAATAGATTCTCAGTTAAATGCTGCTACAATGGTCTCTAAGCTTTTGCCAAACTGACAGGGTAACACTTGGTTGCGTTCCTGCTCATCAAGGAATTGCAGGCAACAAATCGACAAAGCTAGATCAGAATCTGCTTTCATCAGACCTGAACCTTACTGTGTTGTCAACTGGGCTGGCGCCACAGTTAAGGACAATAGACTAATCATGCCTTATTCCTTCAAAGAAACAAACTTTATGTCGATTCGTCTGCAGACCAACCTAATCCTAAACAGTCCCGAGTTATTCTATACACCACCGTCAGCAGATCATTCCATTCTGAGCCCTCATGCCCGTCTCTCTTTCATTTGTTTCCCCTCTATCGAGTCGTTTCCCCCTACAGAACAGCGGAGTCTTACCTCACACAATGCGAGGTACAATTTATGGATTTCCTCGTCTAAATTTAGCTCCAATTCACCACGAGGAAGCTCAGTGTCTTATCTAGCACCCCATGACTTGTGTGTTTTAAACAATTTTTTCTTATCAACCCATCCACACACAAGTGGTCTTAATTTCTAAAATAAGTTCTTTATTACAACAAAGCGCACTCAATGCCACAATTCTTATCACCAGTCCCCATCTCAAGAGTAATAAAAACGACGAAACAGGTTCGCGAATTACTTTGACCCACATGCGTTTCCTTGAAACAAAAACAACTTCCGCGTTCGAGGTGAAAGTCTTCGCTAAAAGGTCAGTTGACAGACACTGTGAATGGGTCAAGGTTCCTGCAAATCTTGACACATAAACTCAACTTCACCTCCGCAGATTTAAATACTGTGCCGTAATTCACCTCTCCTTACCACGGAACGGGAGAATAGTGTCAAGTGTGCATTTGGTATGTCCTGCAGCCCTGAACTCACCACATTTCACCTAAAAATCCGGCATAACAGGTGCAACTAGCTACGTAACAGCCACTCATGCTACACACCCATTTCTACTATAATTTTTTTTATTTTACCGGCATGCATGCATATATATGTGTGTAGGTAGGTAGGTAGCTCTTGTATTTACCCGTCATAAATACAATTCCACCGGTTTCTACGTGAGTAAACCTAAGCAAATGTTTGCTAACTCGACCTAACAACCAGTTGAACGAGTTCCATAGCGCCCCTCCGGTCTCCATGGTTCGCTTATCAATTAGCACCAATAAAACCATGTGTGCTGTGCATCCATCTTCCCGACAAAATTGGGACAAATCACGACGATACACAAGGGCCATACAAGTGCCGCCACATACAAGGAAGCCCTTCTCGTCGCCTCTTGTGATTAATCAATCGAATCGGGTCGGTCGAGCCGCTGCCATGCACCACCACCGTCCAATTAATATTCTTCTCCTCTCTTCAACGACCGATCCGATAGGAGAAAAGACAAAACCAAATCACGAGATACTCTTGGCATCGTTCACAGATCGAAAGAAGACACAAGATGCATTCCCCCCACACTACGCTCGTCGTGTATTACGAAATAACCCGCAGTCCTAACCTCAAAGTCGCAACAAAATAACAACCCCCTACCACAGCCGGAGACAAGAAGCAATAAATAGAAAAGAGAAAGACTTTCACACTTTCACAGGGGGGGCAGCCAGACTACGATAACTATTTACTTACTAGGCTTCCGGGCTCTGAAGATCCGACGTCTTCTTACCACTCTCCTTTATTGTCTCGAACTTTTCGTAGTTTTGCGCCAAACCTAGAAGCAAAGAACACAAATTGAATTAAAAAAAAACCCTCTCACTGCACTCAAGACATTTTGGCATTTTCCACTATGACATAACAGCATGGAACCCCACCACCCCCAACCCCATACAACACGCAGAGCCGAAAACCATTAACTCACCTCGTCGTGTTTTTGCAACAATTTTACTTGGCCCCTTCGAAACTGTATACATTTTATGTTCTCCGTGACAAAACTGCACTTAAATCCAACTAATTACGGGTCTAGTTCACCTGAAATGGTCGAACAACAATTCGAGTAACGAATCCTTTAATGTTTCTCTTGAATAACACCGACAAGTGCAACGATTTTTTCTAACACACACAGAACTATCCGTTGGAAAATTGGTGCAATGACATTTGATAAGAGAGAATTAAATGAGTTTTCTCGTGGAGAGTAGTACGACCGAGAGAGGCGAGTGACTGGCAAGTGGAAAACTTTGTTTTTTTTTTCTGTCTTTTTGTCAACACCAACCGAAACAAACTGAACGAACGATGGCGAACAGCGGTAGGCGAACGAATGAAAGATGAAGAATTTCATGGATTCGAGAATTATTTCGAATTGGTGTGTGGTAGAGTGTGGTGAGAAAGTCGATGGCGAGAGGTGAGACTGAGAGTTGATAAAAGCACGAGGTTGTTACATAGCTGCGAGTGACAGAGAGAGAGGGAGGGAGGGGGCGGAGAGAAAACAAAATGCGGAAAACATGAATGAATGGCGTTTTTCCGGCATCAGCTGTCTGTCAGATTTCGTAGCGCAGTTTTGCTTGATAAGGGTTGTAACGCTGGTGGGGGGTAAGTGATAACAAATTGCACTGAGCAACCGTGTGGTTTGTGTACATGGTGCGGGGTTTGTGCGATGGATAGTGGCATGTGTTGTGCGGATGTTACACTGGCGTGGTAAATGCGGAATATAAATCTTAAAACGAGTTGGAGTCTGCTTTTATAAAGCGAAACGAGACGTGGTGCTTGAAACCAACGTAAGTTTGCTGGATTTACACTTTAATCGTCAGCCGATCCTATTCTATGGAGTGTTTGTATGGTGGGCAATAGTAGATGTTGCGTCGTTACAGAAGCTTTTACTTTGAAGAACAGGCGAATCGAGTTGATCTTGAAGTTAAGGAGGACAGAACCAAGTACCTGTTGTCAAGAAACAAAGAAGCATCACTGCTGACAATGGTAACTTCGAAGTGGTTAAGGAGTTTAGCTACCTCGGAGTAGATATCAACTACACGAGTGGCACTTCAATGGAGATTCGGCGAAGATATACCCTAGCAAACCGTTGCTACTTCGAGATCAAGAAACAAATGGCTTCCAAACTTCTACCTCGGAAGACGAAATGCGTGCTCTACATAAGATTGATCGAGGGATGGACGATTAGCAGGAAAGTAGAGCAGATTTTGAGCAGTTTCGAGAGTAAAATTCCTCGTGTCCCATGTGTGATGAGGAGACTGAATAGAGAAGGACGTACAACTGTAAACTCTATGAGCTCAACCTAGATGTGGAAGTAGTCCGTACTATACTGGCTCTGCTACATCGAGCGAATGGACAATAATCCTTCAACAAAGAGAATCTTCGAATCACAGCCAACAGATTCGAGACGACAAGAAAGATCAAACTATCGCGGATGCTAGAGCTCTTGTTTTGGACAACTGGAAGCAACTTGATGGGATCAAAGGGAGTGGAAGGCAGAGAAATAAATAACAAAATTCAAATGGATAGTTGCCTCCACGTATTGTTTAGAAGCAGCTCCTTATTACTGTGTCCTGTTGCAAAGGTCTCAAGAGTCATTCAGAAACATGCGAACGAATCGCGACTTGAAGTCGTAAAAAAATCACTGGATGTCTAGAATAACAAAGATTTGGGGCAGCAGATCTATGGGATGCAGGGGCTGGCTTCTCTTGTAGTGTTATTTGCATGAGTGGATAGGAAATGGAAGGGTAATTTGTTATTTGAGAAGCTTTTGTCATGACTATTGGGCTCTCGGATGTTTGTCAGACGCTCACGATAGCCTGGAGCCGTGATAGAAATTTTAGGTGTTGTCTAGAGATGCCCATTGAAGGGCAATAGTAACTCAATGAGCCGCATTCTGTCAACAATTTGACTAAAACTAGCTCAAGCAATCCGATGTAAATGAGGTTGAAATCAACAGAACACTACCAGTGTCAGTTCTGCTGTATGGTGGCGAGCCCTGGAGAAGCAAAGGAGAAGTCAAGGAGATGTACAAAAATACCACAGTTCATGAGGAACAAATATATACACCTTCTCTGGTAAAACGTACTCAAAACAAAGTCAAATCATTTTTTTATATTTTTTATTTAATATTCTTTATTTATTTTTCATATTTCATATCCAATCACAATGTTGTTATTTTCAAAATCATTTTCATAACCTTGCTCCGCAAAATACTAAAAATTAAACTCCAAGCTTTTCTTTGCCTTCGCTGGGCCACTCGATGGATACGGTTCGGTCCTGTAACGTTTTCTTCTGGCCTTCATTTCAATAATATGCGATGGGTGTTCCGGGGTTGAACTTGCTTTCGGATTAAAGACTTTTTCAAACTCTTCTGGTTCCATAAGACACATTTTATCCAACGCTGATAACAATTCGCCCTTGGAAGAGTTAAAATTTACAATCACCTCTTCATATTCCATATCCGGTGGTGGCATCACTGCAGTAGTTTTAGGGAGATATTATAACGGTTGTAGACTTGTAAGAACTGTGCGGCTTGGCAGTTTACGGTTCAATTTATATCCTTTGTGACACCGTTGCAGGTAGCAAGCGGGAAAGTGTAATTAGTCGATTGAGCAGTTTCACATCATATCGGAAAGTTTGCACACATGTTTCATGCTAATTAGTTGATTCTGGGAATGTGTGGTGGAAAAAGGGCGTTTATGCCTTTCTTGAACTCTGGTATGCACCCGAGTTACTTTGGTGTAGCTACTAATTATAATTTCGGGAATTTATATACTTTCACGCCCAAGACAGTCAGTTTTCTGTTTATGGCCTAGGATTGGAAACTTGAAGTCATTAGGGAAATGTCCACTTGTCAGGAGTTTTATGGCTCTGACTGTGGAGCTAATTGTCCCCTTTTCGGTGAAGAGTTAATTGTTTTATTAAGTAATTCGGATTAAATTAATTTAGAGACACAAAAGGTGGATTTTATTGCTCCAACGATTGTTTGTAAGTCAAATGTTTCCTTGTTCTTTATTTTTATTAAAAGCAACTGCCTGTTGGCATAAAACAGCATAGATTCGTGTCTGTATCTCAGTCCACTTAAGACTGATAGTTCCTTTTTTATTGTTTTATGAGTATTTTACATAATTTGAGTCCGAGTGGCGTGAACACAACGTGCTGTGAATCAAAAAAAATAAGCGGAAATCGTATACACTTCCACCTTAAGCGTGTGCAACCACCTTGAAACTTGAAACGAAGTGTCAAACGCTAAATGCTGTTGAAATCAGTTGAACAGAATTGAATCATAAATTCCCTAAGAAAACATCAACAAAACATAATTCTCGCAAAGAATTTCATAAAATTATGGAAACGGACCTTCAATATGACGAAAACTCAGCTTCACAAGAACCTATTCAAGATAATTCACAACCTACGCCGGAATTCCTACAGCGGAAATTATACTTTCTCGTGGATCAGCTGAAACAAATGCATTCCTCCCTGCCAGAGTAGGTAGACCTCAAACTAAACTCATTTTTCTAATTATTCCTATTCTTGTAGACAATTCCAAATACGGATATCCTATGAGTTACTAACAGAACTGGCTAATTCCCTCCTAAACGATACTATATTCGAGATAGTCAAAGGCCTGATGGACATCCAGCATGTCACTGAGAAGCACTTGGAAAACCTTCGCAATCAAGTGGAAAACGAATATCAAATCGAAGTCCAGGAGTGGGCAGCTAAAATATCCGATCCCGAAGAGCTGGAACATATACTAGCTCTGATGAAAATAAAACACACAAAGAAATTGAGAGAAACAGACATGAAGTTGATAGCTCATCTGGATCAGAAGGTACATTGATGCTGTTTTGTTCTCTGGGTATTAAAGTGTTCCTTTTGTTTGCCAGGTGAAGGACCAACAATCAATTCTGGAACAAGCTGGCGTGGCTGGATTTTATGTAACTGAAAATCCCAGAGAAATTAAAATTCAAATGTTTCTCTTGGATTTCATCCTGAGACTGAGCCGGGTGAAGTTCGAGCCGAATAAATAACATTTACCCAATGATTTAGATCTAAGCTTTATCGATAATGGATAGTAGTTATTTTGTTGTCATATTTGTACCTACAAACCTACTGTTATTGTTAGAAATTTTGTAAAATAGGATTCGCTTACATACATCCACGTTGTCATATATCCAAAACATAGTTTCATTGTACATGTTTCGTATGATGGGGACGTACTGTGGGGCATGAATACTAAGCTATTGCTACTTCCATAACATTAGAAGCTAAGTAAGTTGACTCTTGTAAGGAACCTAACCAAGCCTCTTCCCTCTAAATGAAGGAAAGTAACGACAAGCGTTGGTTTTATCGGTTCCTC
The DNA here is from genome assembly GCA_963583995.1 of Xylota segnis. Classification (NCBI taxonomy): domain Eukaryota; kingdom Metazoa; phylum Arthropoda; class Insecta; order Diptera; family Syrphidae; genus Xylota; species Xylota segnis. The sequence continues at coordinate 3,560,789 of OY757238.1, forward strand.
CATCAGTTACACTGTTTACTAAAGTAGTGAAAGCATTTTCGTAACATTGTGTTTATGACTCGGCGATCGCTCGTTAGGGTGTGATCGGCTCATTTTGTGATGTTTAGAATTTCTCTTAAGATGACTCGAATCGATTCGATTGTGGATTTGTAATTTTCTTATACCCTGACCGTGATTTGCAATCAATTTGATAGAGAAGCCCTTGAATATTGTGCCTCGTGAACTAACACCTTCGAGTCAATTCAAGCTGGGGAAAAAAATTAAAGGATGCAAGAGAAAACTGGGAATACTAGCTACCCATTCTGTTCTCAATGAGATCGTTAGTTCTATCTCCTTGAGGTTCCAGTTCATAACATTTGAAAGAGGCTGGATACGCAATTTATTCTTTAAACACTCCTGATGGGATCTGCTTTTGTTGCCTGTCCTGCGCTCTGTTTAGGGGAGCTGACCGCAACAAGATTGCCCTGCAATGACTGATCGAAGCATATTTTACTTATCGTATCGGTCTCTCTATGATTCTAACTCTCACCCGTGCCGTGTTTACACGAAGCAAAATCATTAAAAGAAAGAACACCTTTCGAAATGCTTGCATTGTTTTCGTTTCACTGAGTGGAGTTCGCACTGGACAAACATTTTCAGCAAATTGACTTGAAAACCCTAAATTCGATGAGTGTGAACGCAAGAATCGATTTTTCCGCAATCTGCTTGATGGATTTTTAACTCGAAGGTCGGACGAAGTTCATGGCTCTAGTTTTTCAACCAAATTCACTTAATTTTTCTTCTAAAATTTGACTAACTCGGTGTAATACTGTCGGTCGACCAATTTCGATGAAAATTTTTATGATGTAAGATGGGTTAAAAAAAATGTGTGGCTGAATGGGTTTTATGGCAATTTTAAGACCCAAATGCGAATCCTTTTTTCTTGTATTTTAGTAACTGCAAGTGCGGGTATAGGATCACCTACGAGTATGTCCACCGCATTTGTATTTAAAACAAGCAACCGTTCATTGGGTGAAATGGAATTTCTCATGTTCTCATGTCCATCCTCAGAAAAACTTAGTTTTAATTCTGCTAGCAGAAAGAAAATGTGTATGCATTCAGTCTTTCGGCTCCAAATACAAATGTTTAGCGAGACAGACCCATGGAAGCAGGGCCTAGTTTAGTGCATCTTATATTCTTTACACAGAATTGGATAATTTTTACTTTATTTAAGAAGCTTCTGAATGATAGCTGTACTCTGAGATGTGAGATGATTGTCAGATACTCTCAAGAAGTGCTATTCCCTGAGAATTTAACGCTGAACCCTTCGCTTGGTAGTCCAACGAACTAACCGCTTGGGCCATAGTGCCAGTAGGTATACTATGTGTCTGTTGTATGTTCCCTGTTGATTGGACAAAATACATACTTACCACTTACTTACCTACTATGAGTGTTTTGAGTACAAGTAAGTTTACCAAATGGACTTGTACTTCTGGTTCAATGACCATTTTCAGAATGTGAAGGCAACTGACTTTGGTTTGATGGTTTTCTTCAAGCCCCGCCTCATGCGGATTTAATGAAACGAAGTACGAATCTTGCTATCAATGAACGCCAAGCCAGTTGGGTACTTCACAAACTCGCCAATTCATCGTGAAATAGTTACATTTTTCTGTGATAATGAATGATAATGATAACAAACCACAAAATGCCTTCATTACCTTTACAAGTACGTACACATTTTGTTTATCAACTTTTTAATCTTATCTTCCACGTCTGCCAGCAAATCATATATTCTAATCATTCGCGCATAATCCCATAAATTAAATTTAGCCGCTCAATGTCAAAGCCAAAACTTGTTGAACAAAAAAAAATAATAAAAATTCCGGCCAACGGCTGGGGCTTGTCGAAAACTACCCGTCGTATCTAACAGACGACCTTGAGTTCGTACGAATTCGGATGATGACTTGCGTTGGAAATAATTACAAAAATAAATTTTTAAAAAAGAAAAAGCATTTATTACTTGCAGTTCTGTTGGCATGCCATAGTGAAGGAAATGATTTTTGACATTCTAGACGGGTTGCAGGCATCTGTTAGGATTTTCGGTTTATTTATGAAAATTTTTTGATCGCGCAAGCTGCTGGCGAAAATAAAATATTGTCATGTCCTAAAAATATATCAATATTTGTGGATTATAGTATAAACATTAGTATTGTGCCATGTTTTCGTGTCAGAATACGTCAAAAGAATTTTAGACGGGCACAAGCTGCCACCCACGTTAGATGGTGTTACAGGGAAATGTTTGGAGGATAGGAATGGGATGTAGAGTTGAGCATGGCTGGAGATGATAGAGTTGCTACTGGATATGTCTAGATCTAGAATGCACTCTTGTCTCAGTTCTTGTCTTGCTGATGCCAGGACTCTGTTACCCTTGTTATAGCTCAAAGTATATCAAGTAAACCCATGCTACTGTTTCATAATTAACTATATTTTTCTATGTAAAAGCTTGACAAACTACAAAAATAGTGTTGACCACGTTTAGCCACTTGTAACATTCACTCCACACCAATTGTACAAATTTTCAGAAAACGTAAAAACAATTCCCCTTACCCTAGTCGCTTGTATATTTTTTAAATCTAACATTATCACACTTCGAACGGGCTGCGCCGCCGCGTCAACAATATAGACCCCGGCCCTGATTCTCCTCGACATAATGACGAACGTACTCCTTCTGCGAGGGTGTCAAGCCAAATTGTTCGGCCTCCTCAAGGAACTGCTTAACTCCGCCAACTCCAACTAGGTAGCCATTCAACTTGGTGCCCACAAACGAGGTTTGAAGGAGGCCAGTCGAATTGATGCCGAGCGATTGGCAAAGGTCCTTATGACCCTGAAGGCGGTACTTCTGATGATAGCTGAAAGGAAAATAAATTCAAATCCCATTCGAACTGGAAGGAGTAATTCCAACTTACTCTTCAGCTGGCCAAAATTCCTTAGCAGGGGAGATTTCTGTGTAAATCACCTCTGGAGCTCGTTTCTTTTGTTCGGAAATCTTCGACGCTTCAGCGATCTCCTTCTGTTCATCGTTGTGGTAGAGAATCAAGGACATGTACTGCCTCTTAATCGGTGTGCATAGGCCGTATTCATGGTTATTCCAGAAAATGTGCAAAAGCTCCTTGAAAGTAATGACCTTGGGGTCAAAGTCAATCTCCAACACCTCTGTGTGATCGCCTCTGGAAGAATGAAACAAAAGTAAAATATCACACATTGCCATATGCCTGACTCCACTTACAAGTCTCTGTACTTTGGAGCGTGTTTAGTTCCACCGGAATAGCCAACTGTTGTCCGGATGATACCCTTGGTGCCACCATACAGCGATTCGGCTCCCCAGAAGCAGCCCATGCCGAAGGTTGCCGTCTCGAAGGGTATGTTCAACTTGTGCACTGGGGCTATATTCAAGTCCTTTTGTTCATTCTTTATGATTGTCTGCAAACGGGATATGTAGATATCAAAATTATTGATTAAAAGAGTGTTAATTCAGTTTACGGGACAGTAGCACGTTTGAGTGGGATTAAAAATGGCGTTTATCTGGGAGACATTTGTGTTGCCTGTAAGGCATAGCGAGGACATGAAATTGCAAGCGATTAACGCTGCCACAGGCGCGATTGGCAACATTGCCACGTCGGGTTATAAATATATTCCCTGCACACTTGAATGGGAGAGGAAGTTGCTTCCTCTGGGAAACGTGTTTCACAACTAACTGATGTTCTTGAGAATCATCGACTCTGGTGTGGAATTCCCTTTTACCGGCAATGGACGTGCATTGCCACACATCAGAGGGCAAACAAAACAAAGCGAATCATCATCGCTGATGGAGTTTCGGTGTTTGCGGTGGTGGCCAAAGGGAAATCAAAGATATGTACACAAGTATGTATGTATGTACATGCGCGATGAGTATGTACTGCGAATGGGAAGCAAAAGGAGCAGACGATAAGAGTCGGTTTACACTTATCACTCAATCCACTCAGTGCAGCAATGACACAACTGTTATGGCGATGAAGCTGAACTCAGTTCCTCTTTGTGACTCAAGTCAAGTCAAGACACTTGTTTATACTATCAGCTTCCCATGAGTGACTTGAATGGGTTTGGATGTGAATGAGAGGAAAATCAGGAATATTCTGTCAACAAGAAGGGACACAGAACATCGACGAATCGGACAGAATGTCACAATGGAACGGCTCTGCTATAAACTTTGACAATAATATAACCTGAGAGATCAAGGGAAGAGTTCCTCTTGCCAATCGCTGTTGCTTTGGTCTAAGAAGGCTATTGAGACCAAGGAGACTCTATATAAGACCCTCATCATCCCAGTTCTGCTTTATGGTGCAAAAGAATGGAGACGTATGAATAACTCTACGAGTTGTACAGCGACCTCAACCTGGCATCAGTCGCCTACGATGGCTGAGACATGTAAAGCGAATGGACGCTAACGTTCCAGTCCGGAGAGTCTTCGATTCTAACCCGGAGGGCAAATCCTAGAGGAAGCCTCGCTCTAGGTAGCACAAGTGGAGTGCCCCACTTGGAGATTCAGTTAGTCAAAAACTGGGCAAACGAGAGCAGCTTGTTGGTTGTGGCCCAGGTCCACCCCGGACTGTAGCGCCACCTAACTAAGTAAGTGAAAGTTTCTATTGAGAGTAATACGACTATCGCGACATAGAATCCTATCATGATACAAAGTGAATTTGAATATTAAAACGTTTGTAAGGGACGCATCCCAGCCCCTAGAGTCCTCTGACACCTCGCCTGCATTTCTGGAGGCAATTACAACAAAAGGTTTCCCAGAACCTACATTGTAAGATGTGAGTCTCATGAGATTTCCCTTGCTATGCCTACGACAGGTGCTCGGGATGCCCAAAAACCACAATACGCCTCTGCCACTTAGACCGTCATTTTCACATAGAACTGCTGTTGGAAGGGACAAGAAAAAACGAGTAACACTCCGCTATACACTTCGTATACAAGATTACGAAACAAACCGCACCACAGCAACACTGCCCGTTGAATAATCAAGGTCAAGCACTCCACTGAGCACGAAAACAAAGAGTAATCCCCGCAGAGAGTAACTTATGACACAACTAGCTGAACCCATTCACGTTACGAAATATAAATCATTTCGCTTATCCTCTACTCATCATCTCCATCGCAACATATAGCATAACACAACGCTTACAGCATAGACCACATCGCTGGCGAATATGATTTTCTTTAGCAAAAATTGCGAATCCGTCCACATTTCTTACGCAAAAACACTTCAAACAACAGCAGCTGGGGGAAAACTAATAAACAATTGTGTTTACCTTAAAACTATTAAAGAAACGTTGAAATATTTTCGACATTCCGAACCTCACTGCGAACCAGATCCACACACAACAAATGCTAAACTAAAACTATGACTATGCACACGAGACAGAAATCGAAATGAGTAAAAGTTTTACTAAACAGCGAGGGGGGGAATCTAAAGCTCGATACGCTCTAGTGTCTTCACGTGGAGCTCAAGGTATTCGGATTCGGTACTTACTTTGTCCTTGAGGCTGGGATACGAAGCCGGTTGGCCTGATGGCAGGACTGCTATGATAGACATTTTTTTTTTACGCACAACTTATTTGAATAACACAACTTGGTAGGTGAGATCCACTTTGTGGTCAATTTGTCAGTTGAATTGCGAAACTAAACCGGCGGATTGTTGTGTCAGGCAATTTATACCAAACGGCGTTAATCAGTTTATCAATGCCCCCCACCCAGTCGAAGTAGGAAGAAAAACTAAGCATAAACCACCCTCTAAACACATGGAGCAGTGTGTGAAAGCTCCGCGTGACGTTACTCTCTCGAATGGGGGCATTAATTGTGTGTGATAGTGGGAGAGTCACTTCTCAGATGTTGTTGGGTAATGCAGAAGTCATTGTGTAGATTTCCTTTGGGGATTTGAGAAGGTTTCAATATTTGTGATAGGGGCACTACTAGGTTGGTCTTGAAACTTTGTCCTTTGAACATTTGGGGCAGATGTCATGATGTTCGCTCTCCAAAAACTTGAATTTTGTGCATCACTTGGAATGTGAAGCCAGGTTTTAACTCAGTACAGATGTTTCTCTTGAAATTGATGGCCCTGATGGCCTTCCATTCCCTTCGGACTTGGGCATGCTGCTTCCAGACCAAGCGCCGCGTTACATTGGTCCGGAGGTTCGGTCTTGGAATAGCATACTAGATACTGAGCGGAAGGTTAAGAACTTGCCCTAAATTGACATTTGTTCCCAGCTGTCAAATATTTGAATAAATTGATGAAGTTTCTGCCGAAATGTACTCTCAAGTCTCAAGCAGAGACTGTCGGCAGCCCGTATGCTATTCCATCCTACTTTCTACAAAAAGGACACCACTTTCAAGTACCTTAGGGAGATTTTGTGTTTCCACCCAAACTCATGAAACTGGCGCCCAACATGAAGCTGGTAATTGAAATATGAAGTCACAGCTCAGTTTTTCTGTGGCTAATACGGCGCACAGCAAGAAGGGTTGTCTCTCGTATATGTCGTCATGATCTGAACCGAAATCCTACCTGCAAGCATAGTCCCACAAAACAATGCAACTTGCACCGATTCTTAAAATAACCTTGACAGTCTGTGACGCAAAAAAAGCTGAATCTTGCGTGCCTTGTTCGCCCGACTACCTACGTTAAAAATAGCCTCCCGCCCACCTGTCTTACAAGCTGCGACTCTGACATGACACACGGCCCGTGTTTAGTTCCTGACTTAAGTTCATCCAATTACGTGTCCTAACATTGCGCGCGAAATACAATTATAAAACAAAAAAAATTGTAAGAATCAAAGTTTAATGACACTTATCTCGAATTATTTGTTCCTCCCTTTCGTCCGACGGATGTCGATGCAGCAGAAATCGATGTCACAGTCAATGCATTCTCTTCCATTCGTAAACTTGTTCGCACTCGTATGTGCTGACCGCCAATGAAGGAAAGCTGTATGCGCACTGCACGTGCTAATCGCCCACTTGTAGTGATTCCAACTGTGTCCGGCTGTTGGACGATTTAAAATGATTTTCAATAATTGATTTCGAGTCCTTGCAGTCCTCTGAATTGGCTGAGACTTGCTCCATTCAGTTGATAAAATTGAACAGAATCTGATTTTGAAAAGAAATCCAAAATTGGACTGGAAATAGGCTGACTGCGAAAATGTCCTTTTTGTCCAGCTCCTGGTAGGGATATTTGCCTTTTTCTGAAAGCATTTGGAAGGTCTTACTGTTTGCCATAGGGAAATTCTGGTCTCATTCAATTCTGACAAAGGGTCCGGGAGTTATGGGTTTTTGAAAATTTCAAGTTATTGCCGGCGGTTTCTACGTCATTATCGTTCAGCAAAATGTGTATAAAGGTCGCATGTGGCTGTCAGAGACGTAATACTGTGATACGAAGTAAATAGAGAGATGAATTAAGTCTCGATCTCGTTGTTGTAAAAGAGAAACGGGAAACGGCTTTCTTTTGCCTCCTTTGTGGGACGGCATCGGTGGATTCGGTCAAGATTTGTTTTTGACTTTGGGTGATGGATAGGTGTTCAGTTGTGGGATTTATTTTGATTCTCCTGTAACCTTTGTACCACTAGATGGCACTACATATGCAAATGGCGCAGAAGGAAAATTTCTCTCCATCTTTGAAATCGAAACGTCATTTGTCCGATTCTCAAGCGAGGTGGCTGTCAGGTGCGCTGACTATGGAAACGTCAGTCTGGACATGATATCCATATTTATTGTGGTTTGACAAACAGGAAACCTGCTATCCGTCATATTCCTGATAAAGGCCTTAGAGTTCTGTTGTACCATCATTGTATTGACTTCAGAACTGATGGTAGCCCGTATATAGAGACGAGCTATACCAACAAACTCGGTATCCTTACAGGATGGCAATGGAGAATGCTCGTATCTTCGTGAAGATTGAGGAAAGTAAATCCAAACCATACTGTCATTCTGAAGCCAGAGGGAGCTACCAAAGATCAAAATAGAAGGACTTTTCGCCATTAAAAGTGACACAAGTGTGGTCACTTCAATTCCATTTCACAGTCCAAATGTATTCCCAAAGGCGCAATCCCTCCAACACACGTACCCCCATGTCTAAGATACAAGTATCTACATAATTGTGTTCGCCGTCAAAGTAGAATTCAATTGACTTACTTTCCTTCACCCTCGCACCCCATCATTGCTAATCTGTAGCAGGTTCGTCTGTTGCTTGTGACGACGAATACCAAAGCGAAAAGCAAATCAAAAATAAACATGGCTCACGATCATGATCAAGTTGAATGAAATCGCTTTGCTGTGGAAGAACGCACATGTGATAGCGTCGTCGGTGGCGACGATTTAAAATGATTTTCAAAAATTCATTTGACCCACTAGATGGATCTCGAATGTGTTGGAACTCTGCAATTGGATGCAGTTTTGTATCAGCTATCTGATTCCTTGAGATTTTCGAAAATCGGATAAGAAATGTAGGAGCTACAGAAATATCCCTTTTCTAGGTGTCCTTGTAGGTACATTTAGTTGAAATTTTGACTGATCATGGGGACTCAAGTAAGCCATCAGTGCCTTAAGTTTCCTGCGAATCTGGCCAACTGGAAGGACGTTATGAATTATTTTCTTTCGAAAAGTTTTCACTTCGTTGCGCCGAGCGGCAAGGGGAGCTGAAGAGATAGATCTTTCTTTCAGGCGATCTGTTCGCAGCCATATGGATGGCGGATGGGATTACGTATGAATAGAATAGCCTTTGTTGTTAAACAGATTGTATTCTGTTTGAATAGGCACGTAGTGGTGTAGGGTCTTAGAAATGTGGGAATCGCGTTGGAGCTATTGTTGTTGAATGCGTCATCTGTGGGTAAATGAAGTTTAGGGGATCGCGATCGTTTGTTTTCTACAAAAAATAAATATTTTGAACGAGAAAAGGTTGACCACAAATGGATCTCAAGGTTAAAAGATTTCGAGTGTAGGGTTCATGACCTCAGCGATGGTGGCATTGGGTCTGATGAGATAGAGGACAAATGTCTTAGTTCTGTTTAAACATAGAAGGCCACGGTGAAGTCTATTCCGATTTCCATTCCTGGAAAATTAAGTTATCATTTCGTGAGACAATCTTGTTGAAATAGATTAAAAGGATCTCGTAACGATGGCCCTAATACTTTCCCTACGAAGTAGTTGATGGAAAAACCTCCCTACTTGCAACATTTCAAGGCAGATCTGGCCTAGGATTGATATGAAACGTAGTGCAGAGTTGGTTCTATTGAATCGATCACGGAGATCGACCACGTAATCGATGGTCCTACCAGACATTATCAGGCCAAAAGGCTGGACCCCTTTTCACATGATTTCTTCAGAAGTTGTAGGAATGAGGAGAAGGAAGAAATCGCTCTCCAGATTCCATATGTACTTGCCCAGCTTTGTCCCGTGACAGATTACTCCATCTAAGGGCTTCTTTCTTTGAGAATCTATGCGAACTTCTGTCACTAGGTGTCCACGATTGATTTATGTAATTAGTCTCCCACTAGACAAATAGTGCGAATCACTGCATCACAGTCTATCCCTTCCCTACTAATGGAAGATTCTTGAATGGCAGGTTTCGAATGCCTGAATTAAGAAGCTTCCTCATGCGGGTTCCACTCTTGACGGACCCAACTTTTGGTCATTTTTTGACAACGGCAAGTATTCTCTTGGAATCATAGTCAATTCTTACAAATTTGACTGCACTATGCTTACCACTGAGGCATTAGGTCCTGTAGGCAAGGAGAGCAAGTTCAGTAGAGTGTTCACTCTAAGTGCCACTTCGCATCAGATTGAACCTGCCACAAGCACTAAGATGTGTACCTGTTGCTGTTCTAGTTCCAGAACTACATGTTTAGCTAGTACGTACGTACTAGGTAGTCAACATCTGTCCATTAGTTCGGTTTGCGAAGAACCATTTAAATTCCAGAACGTATGTTCAATTAATTCTTCTAAACATGGTTTGGTGCAGAAACAAACTAAATCGTTTCACTTTCGAGTTTCGAAAAATATCAACATCCGTTCCGCTGTTTATTCCGTCTTTTTCCACTCTCTACCCATGGAACTCGCTAGCAATCTGCCACACGTACCACCAGTACCTTCCATCTATGTTTTGCGTGTCGTATTCTCGCATTTAATAAAAGCAAGTGCAAGGAGGATGGAATGGAGGTTTCTCTCTTCCACTCGTGCCCACAAAGTCTCAGTTTGACGTCACGAAATTGCTTGGCACAGCCAGTGCTTGGTGCCTATTCCGGTTCCAATTCAATAACATTCCAGCTGTGACGACGCCAGAAACAAGTTTCCCACATATTCGCGGCGGCTTCAGTTCGTTTGATTGTTTTGCTTTGTTCAGTTAACCAGTGATTTTCGTGGTAGTTTGGTCGGTTGTCAGCCTTACCAAAAACAAACGAATCCCAAGAATCTCACCCGATCAACCGAAGTACTAGTTGAAGCAGGAATATCCCCCAGAAACACCCGACCAAGATGTGCAAGTGTTTAAGCGAAAGTGTCGTCTGCTGGTAAGAAAATGAATTCTCGGTTTCTATATTATATTCTCCAACAAGATGGAAGCATCTTCCATTCATGTAAAACTGTTTATTTATATTCTAATTTGAGACTAAATTAGGATGTCCTTCGGCGGGTGCTGCCATTCGGGTGGTGGTAGGTACCTTGGTTACTATCGAGGAAAAAGGGTGTTTTTTTGTTGTTGTTGTCTGTGTTATTCATTCTGCTGGCTCCAGTATGTCGGTCTCCACAGATTATTAACCAACCCCCTGAAATCTCCATGGTAGCTACCGAATATATACATACAAACATATAGTAATAGTACGCGCCACCAGTCCCACCCACCCACTCTTCAACGTGGATATACTTCCTGTTGTCTGTAAGTAGATTCCATGGATTCCATGACATCATCAATGTTTACCATGAGATTAAGCCAAAAGCAGCAGAAGCTCGCTCTTTGCAATTTGTTTTTGGGTCAGAAGTGTGTACATATACAGAAATTATAGCTAAAACGGGAGCACGCCCTTATAGACATAATCCACACTGCTTGAGACTCCTCATTCATAGTACCCTTAGCACCCCGTTCCTTTGTTTTCTCTTTGACCATGGAATTTGGGAATTTTTTTAATTTTTGCGGGTGGAGTACCAGTGGAAATATGTGTATCTATGTCTAAATTCCCAGAAGTATGTCGTCTTCACCACCCATCCCGCCCTAAACTATGTGTATTATGAGATGGTGCAATGGCGCGCACCATACTAAGTGCCAGCGGGTGAGAGACAGAGATACTATCTGAATTGATAAAGTTCTCCACTTTTGTCGGCTGCGGTTGGTGGCTACTGCTTGTGTTTATTGTTGTTCTGGTCTGAGGAGGTATAATTTAATTCGAAGCTGACATGCTAATCCTATACGTGCCACTTGCACTTGAAGAGAACGGGAAGCGAATTCTTGTCAACTCGTGGCTGTTGACCTAGATGACAATATAATGGAGAACTTAAACCCTAACGATCTAGTTAATGCGCTGAAAAGTAGATTGGGTATTCAAAACAGTCTTGAGTGTGATTATGCAATACCCTGATGAGTCACTTCCGAGGATGCACCCTTAGAATTTGAATTTTATATCAACTTCACATTCAGTTGTATGTACCTACTTGCTTGCTCCACATCTGATGTCATTCTAAAGATGATATAGATTTGGAACAGAGTCGTGTACGTGCCTGAATTCAATGGAGTAGTCGTTGCTCGTTTTATTTATTAGAAATAGACAGCGCGGCAAGCATCGTTGAAGAGAAATCTATTTTACAGAGCGAAGCCAGCAATTAAGTGGTAACTAGACCGCTTTTGATGATGATATTGTACATTAGAGCATTGATGACAACACTTTGGGACTACTCATTTTCACTGCAAAAGTAGTCTCAATACAAACTGTTGCTTTGCCATTTAATTTGAAATCATAGGACTTCATCAAGTGGGAGTTTTCAGGTCCTTCCTGCTCTCGTATATCCCATCCTTATTTTGATTAACGATAGTCCAGCAGTTCATGTTACCCAGATTTTCATAGGAAATCCGAGCAGTAAAAGACCACAAGTTTCAGCTTAAATAAACAATGAAATCTGAAACGAGGCACTTTACCCTCCCTTGCTGCATTGTTCGTTGCTATTTAGAGAGAATACCGTCACAAAATTTTAACATTATAATCAAACTGTTGTCACCTCTGAACTAATTTTATCTCTTCTTTCACGCTAACGTCCGTAAATTTCACGCTTAGTTTTGTTTATTTGTCGCGCTGAGACGGGTACACACGCTAGGTTACTTAAAATGCTGAAGCAAGTGCAAATTGAGACGATAAATTGGCTTCCGTCCGCACTCCCGTGCTAATCATGTGTAAATATAAATCATCCCTACGACACCTGCCACCCCCAAAGCATGACTAGACAGGACAAATTTTTTGATCGTTTTTTAAGCCTTGAATAGCAGTCATTCGACATTTATTGTAACAACTTCCCTTTCTCCTTACAGCTGCTGCAAGTGTGCCCTCAGTGTGATTCTATCGCTGATATTCTCATCGCTGATAATCCTTATTATCGTCGGTGGCGCGGTTTACTACTTCTACTACTACGAGAAGGATGATGACCATGTCAGGCAGCTGGAGAAAGGCATCAACAATGCTGTCGACGACTTCAAGGATCTTGTCAAGGGAATCAAAGGATCATAAGTGCTCTACGAACTGGTGAGTACATTTGTTGTCCACCCACCAACATTCTTAAATAAAATTTTAATTTTTCTCATTGTTCTCAGCAGAAAGGCATTCTTCAAAGTCCCTTTGTGCATTCGTTTTCTCCAAGAATCTCCAACAAATTTTAATAATCTCCTAGAATAAGATGTACCATGGTATCTTCATTGTTTTTTTTCTTTTTTTTTATATAAACATTTCCACCATCCATACAAGGACGAACATATTTTCTACAGCTTTCACACCATTTGACAATAAAATATGTTTTTTTACTCCTTTTTATATTTTTCTAAGAGCACAGTAGAAGAGTTTATAGTTTATACAAATACGTACTGTTACCGTTGATGATTCCTAGATTTTTTACGAATTGTTAGAAACACTCATAACATCACCAAGACAAGACTAAACAACAAATGCTAACTACAACACTGCTAACTCATGTTTCTTATTTAACAAAAAACAAAACAAAACAGAAATCTAAAAGACTTAAGAAAAAAGTTGTGTGTAATTGGTGGAAATAACAACACATGTAGCCTTTGTTTGCGAATTATATACAAGGATTGATATTTTGTATGCTTTATCCTTGAAAAGGATCCTTTTTTTGTGTCTAAACATACCACAAATGTATTGAATATTTTGAATACAAGATTTTTTTAATGCTTTTTTTTATATTTCTATGTAATCTCGTAATTTATTGAAAAATGAGAATAAAAAATCTTGGTGTGAATCTCTAAGGAGTGGGGGATGTTATTTTCTTTAGGTTTTCTCCAACCTTTCGGGTGTGTTTAACCCAGAAACACATGTAAAGGTGTCATCGTGATTTGTTTATGCCTCATTGTTCCGCCACCCACTACTTGGGGGAAGTGGAGCAAACAAACTACATTTGCCTAAGTGAATCACTTCAATAAAAACGAAAATGTAGAACGCATTGCATATAGAACAGTGCTGTGCTGTGGTAAGTGGACAAGGTTAACTCAGTCTATTTCTGTTTGCAGCTGATGAAGAAATGCTTTGATCAGTGGAAGATGTTAATTGGAAAACACGCTCTTGTCGTGTAGTATATTCATTATTTCTTAGTTAGGTGTGGAATTCGATTGAGGGTGTTAATCAAAGTTCTGCGGTAAAAACATATTTTTTCTGCATGAATTGGGATTTATATCGCGAATTCTTTTTTGCCGAATCGAATCGGGTGCTGAAGGACAGGAAGTGTGATCGGCTCGTGTGGTTTGTGGGGAGAAAGTAGTAAAAGAAAGAATAAAATTGGCATTTTCTTGGTTTTGGCATTGCAATTCCTATCAATTTTTGTTAATTTTTAGCTTCTAATGACGATGGATGTACATACCTTCTAAGAAACATTCTTTGTTTCATCTATTTCAGTTCAGTAGTTTTGCTCTAGATGGAAGTACACACCTATGCCCTGAAGAAGCTTAAAAACTTCACTGGAAGTTTTCTTCACATCCATGTGTGACCTTACTACATGGATTCAGGAGTTGATAGTTGATGATCACACTTTATTAGCTCTCCTTAAAACGAACGTAAAGCAATAACGTTACCAAAATTTGTTTAAAAACTGAGGCAGTTGCATTCTGCCCCGTCAATACTTTTCTCGCAATACTCGTCGCTCTTCGAATCCTCATCAGTTTACCCATAAGCCTTTCTTCGCATGTCCATCGGTATCTCTTCCTGATTTCCCCAACGCCTGCGCTATGTCTTAACAATATAAGAGCAGCCCTTGAGCGTGTTTGAATTATTATAAAAAAAAAAAAATTATCACGCTGTTGGTCACCTTGTGATTGTCAACAATCAACTATTGTTAGATGGTTCCACTCCAGTACTTCCTCTCAGGCATCTTCTTGTAGCTAAAAAGGTAAAGAAACCAAAACTAGAGTGGAATCCTCGTTGACAATCGGTATGATCCCTTTTACTCTCTCTTGGGTAACCATCAGCGTGATCATTATGTTTTTGTTAGACAGCTGCATCTTTTTTACAGAAGGCTAGCTTACAAACTAAGATCATTAACTTTGGCTATCAACTATCACCTTAGAGGCTTCCACTCCTGGCTTTTATGTAGTTTCATTAGCTTCCTCTAAACCACTAGTCAAAGTAGCATTGTAGAACATTGAACCTCTTTACGACCTCTTTCTCATGTTTGTTTTCCTATCGACTATCCACTCCTTAAGCATAGTAGAAGGTCAAGAAAAACTGATTTCCATCTAAATTTAATGCATTCTTTCATTTCGTTACTTTTCGCTTCTCCTAGTTGCTGAAAGTTAGGAGTAGGGTCCAAGAAACAGTCCATTTATTCGATGTGCAAGTCAATCTAACAACCGTTTGAACGCAACTCACAGAGTTCATGACTAAGCTGAGTTTACTCACACCCAGTTCACATAAATCTCTGATTCAGTCCTTCCATCCCATGGCACACAGAGCCCTAGGATTTGTTTAGATGATGTAATTTCTAAAGAATTAGCATTAGTTATCCCACAACGTGTCCTCCGCGCATAATTCAGCAATTAAGTCATGAAGCCGAAGATCTCCAGTCCAATCTTCTGCACCATTGTCAGTAACTTAAAGAACACAAATTCCATTATCGCTTAAATATTCATACATTTCATAGTAATCCATCATGCTTCTGCTCTACGTGATCTGTAAAAAACATTTAAAGCAAAACATACTTCCTACGTGTGTAGCCTTGACTGAAATGCGTAGCAAAAAATGCGCCTCATAACCTACAATAAATACTAAAGTCACGTCCGACACAATAATGCCCAAATCGATTCGCACGCCGACTATCGACAACCGATACGAGTACTTCTTCCCAAAATAGTACCAAAACAAAACTCCATGGCAATACTTGCCATGCCCAGCCCAAACAAATCCCAACAGAAGAGGCGGGGAAAAACCAAACACTTTCAGAAAATTCTACGAAAAAATATAAAATTTTCAAATTCATGTAAAGTAAATATATTTATTCCATCTTAGACTACTTAATTCCTAATTAAGACCACATTTTTGCATTAAATCTAGACTACTTCTAAGGATTTACAACAACTTTAGTCTTTTATCGTTTTTTTTTGTTATCACGTTTTCACATTGCACACTGCGGCGGGCTGCTTCAGAGCCTCATCGACATCCTTTGTGTTACCGGAGGAGCGGTCTTTTTCATTTTAGCCTCCTTTTCCAGAATTGCATCGCGTACCATCTTGGACCACGGAGTGAGGACAACTGGTGGTAGTTGCGGCAGAGGTAGTACCGGACTTTTGTGAAGTACTAGTTTGGCGACCTCCTCGGGCGTTCTAGCAACTTGTGGACTGTCAGGATCGGCTGGCGGTAGGAATTTCTTGGGATAATATCGCTGAAATGGTCTCTTGGGTGTTGAACACGATAGGCCCTCGGTGTTGCGGTCGAAGAAATTCTTAAAACTTGGCAGCGACTGGGGAAATTCATCGCTTTGCTCCTCGGTGTTGGATATTTCCAGATCTTCGAAAATGTCGGACAACGCGGTCACAAATAATTCACTATTGCTACTTCCATCGATCAAAGCCATGTTTTTTTTGTTTTTTTAATATTGTTTTGTACTTGAACTCTTGAAACTTTCTTGATTGATCCTTGAGGACGATCACTGTTCGCTGTTGAATGCCAAATGAAGTATGTCTCAGCGGCTAGCAGGTCGTATATAATGGACAATCCTCGCGCAGATAGGGTGATTACGGGTACCTGATCATTAGACGCACACAGTTGTGTACACATATACACACAAGCTATGCAGTAAATAAGGGGGCATGCAGCTGTTTTTACCTAAAACATGCCACACACACACTACCATTCGCGTGTCCGTGTACGGTTTGCCGAAGGAAATATCTGCTTGTGTGGGTTTATGACTTCGAAGATCGCAGGTATGCGGCTTGCAACCCCTGTTTTTGAAGATCGAATTATTGAGAAACCATATGATTTTTGAGTGACATGTTTGCTTTGTGCGCTGGTGTTAGTGCAGGGTAGGGTTTTTTCCTTCATTGAAATCTGGAAAATCACACAAAACGGTGGTAATTTGTGTTTTAGGATGTAGTTGGATGCTAAGCACTATGTATGTGTATGAACATTGCAATTATTAGATGTCCTTGAGGAGTTTTTTTGGTAAAAAAACATGTCGTTGGGTGTTTTAGAATCACAATGTTACTCTTGAGGTGTTTGGTAATTACTTGAGAGTTATTTAGATTTGAATTTTTTGCCGGTAATTAGGGAATCATAAATATACTTGTGTATGTATCCTCACAAAAAGGATATAAAATATAATGCATTAGTAAGGGATTTAATTCCCACTCTCAAACTGGTTGTATAATTGTCTTTGATCCTTTAAAAAACCCAATTACTACATATTTTTAATGAGATAGCGTTATCAATAATTCTGCATTAATGACATTCTTACTAAACTACTAAACCAGCCCTTCTACTTGTGTTGCCCACCTAAGGGGAGAATTCAAAGACTCTACCCACCGAAGTGTTGATGTATGATACTTTAGCTGTTCAGCTCTGACTCCACTTGTGTTGGCCACCTAAGACTAGGATTCAAAGACTCTACCCACCGAAGCGTTGTTGTTTGATACTATTCAGCTCTGCTTCCACTTGTGTTGGCCACGTAAGGCGAAAATTTAAAGACTCTACCCACCGAAGTGTTGATGTTTGATACTTTAGCTGTTCAGCTCTGCTTAACCTTGTGTTCGCCACCCTAAGGGGAGAATTCAAAGACTCTACCCACCGAAGTGTTGATGTTTGATAATTTAGCTGTTCAGCTCTACCTCCACTTGTGTTGGCCACCTAAGTTCAACTTTAATAGTTCAACTCCCCTTCTGCTTTTGTTGGACTCTACACTAAAGGATTGGTATCTTCTCTCTATATACGAGTATGCCTCAGCATAACTAAGGACTGATGCTCATTTTTTTGGATCGATATCTCTATACAGTTCCTCACTGAATCTCCTCATCCAAAGCCCATGAACGCAAATAGGACCGAAAATGTTAACTTACCAAAAAAAATTGTCTCTTAAAACGACCATCACCCACTTTCTAGAGTGCATGATCCGGTCCATAAAGTATGCCGGGTTCTATAGAGAACCTGCCTAGTTATGTACTTGAAATAGGACCTTACTTACTTACTCCCCACTCATCCCAAAGAATAGTTATTCCTCATTAAATTTCTACACTTGTCAGAGCAGAACCAGGACAGACAAAGACTCTTACTACAACAAAGTTGTATCTGTCGACTGTGACGTTCTCTTCTTTCTTGTACACTTGGCTTGCCTCTCGTTTTTCGCTTAACCTACATATTTCGATGTCTTCTGTTTCAAAATTAGCAGACGATACAGTGACTGTCCGCTGAGTTCTACAATGATGACAACGCATCATCTTGTCAAGTAAAGGTCTTCACCTTTCAATGGGGTTCTCCATAGATGCCATAGGCTGCCTAAGAAAACATGCCCCAATGTTGAGTAGGCTTATTCCTCCATTTTGATTTTTTTTTTGTACTTTCAACTATCTATTTGAAACCCCGATCAACCATAGAACAGGCTTCATTCAGTTCTCGGTGGATTGGTTAGAGTCTCATAACAAAACTTCCGTATCCGCTTACATATTTCTCAAGGCTTAAAAGGGACAGAAATAATGCCATAAGTATTCGCAAGTATTACTTCATCAAACTTCATTTCATTGTTCTTTATGGTCTGGTCAGCCTTTCAGCCGTTTAAAGTGTCCAAAGACAAACTATTGAAAGTTAGTAATCTCATCATCTTGACGCCGACTTGTGTACGATTTCTTGGCATTTTCTGCACGTTTGTTGCCACTGAAACTGATCTGAACTACCCTATACTGTGTTTAAGTTGAGACAAGTTAATGCAATCTCTGGAGGACATAGCTAATCATGTACCACAATGTACCTAGCAAATCCAATCAATTACTATAAACCATATTTATAGAAATATAGTTCTTATCGTCAGCTAAAGTGCGATAGCTCCATATGCTAAAATAAGTAAGTAGTCGGGTTCGATGTTAATCTGAAGTAGATATGCAGAAACCCCCTGTTTCCAAATGGACTTATCGAATAGAGTTATCTCTTTACCTGATTAGATAGTTTTGTAATAAAGATAGATTTACCTAAGCCTTGTGTCATGTAATAAATATTGATTATGGCAATCACTAGACGTATATATTTACTTTCCATGTTACTTACTTACTTACTTAGGGGCTAACCAGGGCCTCAACCAACAAGCCTCTCCAGTTAGCCCGGTCTTTAGCTAGCCTCCAAGTCGGTTGAGGTCCCCTTCTACTTGTGCGCGCCACCTAAGGCGAGGTCTTCCTCTACTGCGTTGGTTCACCGGGTTTGATTCGAAGACTTTGCGGGCTGCGAAGACTCGAAGACTCTCTGTCTCAAACGACTGATGCGCATTTTTCTGACTAAGTCGATGTCCCTGTACAGCTCGTATAGTTCGTCGTTGAATCTCCTCCTCCAGAGCCCGTCAACTCAAGATGGGACCAAAAATTTTACGAAGAATCTTGCTCTTAAAGCGACTGAGGATCTCTTCATCTGCTTTAGACATAGTCCACGTTTCAGCGCTATAAAGCAGGACAGGGATGACCAACTATTACCTAAAAATGTATGTACTATCCACCATTTCAAAGCTATGAACGGAAGGATACTTAGGTTAGGTTAGGTATGTGGGTAGGCGACTAGATAAATATCACGTCGCCACACTCAGGTCAATACAGAGCCATTGTGATACCCAAAGGGGAAAAAGTCCCTTGCCCATTGGTAAACCCTCGTATTAATTCACATCTTGTGGATCACCAAACCATCCTGTTGATTTGATGAACCTAAAAATTTCATTGATTGGTCTGTTTGCTAATTCTTCAAGGTCACAGAAAACCTAAGGTGAATAAGCCCAGGGCAGTGACAGGGAAAGTGGGTTGTATCCTCATTACCTTTCTCGTCTCCACATCCCCGAGTCTTAACGTCATCCGTGAGTCTTAACTTTCTCATGTGGTACCGAAGAGAGTTATGCCACGTAATAATTCCTATAAGGACAGAAAGGGACTTCCTATCCTTTAGCATAATTCGGTCGGTCCTACTCTTGTCAAAGCAAGGAAATAGGCTTCTGGTGATCACACAGGTGTCCAGGGAGGTCCATCTACTATTGGCCTCACTTATGGCCAAGATCCAAGTCTTTTGCTTCAATGTGCAAGGCGGGATGAACACCGAGGTGTCTACCTGTTGCGATGTAGATTCAGAGCCTCTTCTTGCCAATTCGTCTGCCTTCTCATTACCTGGAACACCTTCGTGTCCAGGGACCCAGCAGAGTGCAACCTTGTGCTGTATATGTGCTTTGATTTTATTTCGATTGCAGTAATCGCTTTTATTGCAGCCTGGCTGTCGATACTTACTACAGCTTCCCTTTGAACTTCTTGGCAGCCTTATGCAGTATCCAAATGTTTTCCAAAAAAAAATACAACACAAGACTAAGTTTTAAAAAAAACAGAATACTAACAAAATTTATTGTACAATATTGTTGTTCATTCTAATGGAGTCAATGAAATGGAACCCTTTGAGCGGTGCTGGCGTTCCAATTATCAGTTTCTTAACCGTATCGACAGTTTCATCTGAGCTCTTGTTGTAGAAGAACGCAAAATATATTATAAGGACAATGACGATGATAACGACAGCAGAGCATATTGCTCCGAGAAACATATTCAAAGCACATTCGAAGCAGCTGTGAAAGAATCAAAAATTTCAAAAGTTACTTCAAACAGAGTTTCAAACATTTCGAATGAATTAAAAACAAGTAACAAAAAAAACATAAATTCCCTCCGTTTGATAGCAGGATATGTTTGTATTCACAGATATACGAATATTTGATAGGTTTTGGGTCAGAATTGACTTACTGTGGAATTTCTTAAAGTGATTCTGAGAAGAAGTCTGTAAACGATGCTGGCGTAGTTGTGTTAAATGATTGTATTGATACGTTGGCACTTTTTAGCCCACGAGCATGGTGGGAGTTTTGCACTAGGTTTACTAGCAGGATAATGAGGATGGCGAATAAAATAACCCCGGAACATAAGAACAAAATGAACGCGCATACTATACTCATAGCACAGGTAAACTCGAAGCAGCTGAAAGTATTAAACAAAAGAGTTTATGTTATATTTTGGTTTTTTTTTTTTAACGTATGCATGGGTATTCTTAAGACTAGGGAGACGCTGGAAGAGGCTTAGTACTTGGCTATCTTAAAATACATATTTGGCGTCACAGGTCCCAGCCCTAGCTAGTGCTTAATACCTCATTCGAGGGGCGATTTGTAATTTGAGACAGTTGTAGAGGTGGGGCCGTGAATTCAATTTTAGGTGCTGTCTAGGCATTGAACCTGGAAACCTTTGGACTAACAACTATTTGCAAACTCCTTTTGATTTCGTGCAATGTACTCGGATATACACACACACCTCTTTGGCCTTCTACCTCGCATCCAGAGATGTAGATCGCAGAATTCTGAATTCCATGGACTTTGACGAGAAATTTTCATTGTTCCTATCGTTCCATGATTCCTTTCGC
Organism: Xylota segnis; assembly: GCA_963583995.1. Taxonomy (NCBI): domain Eukaryota; kingdom Metazoa; phylum Arthropoda; class Insecta; order Diptera; family Syrphidae; genus Xylota; species Xylota segnis. The sequence continues at coordinate 3,582,169 of OY757238.1, forward strand.
GGACCCTTACATGGTCCATCGATTGACATATAACATCGTGTACCTGTGGATTCAGGGGAACCCTTACTTAGTTCAATCGATTGGCAACAAACTTTAAGCGTGTCTTCCTTTTATTCTCACAGGAATCGTTAGTTGTTCATTTGACTTCCAGACGACAGTAGGAAAAATAAACAAAATGTGTCAATCTAGCACTGACACGCATCAATCAATTTAACGTCAATCCAAATGGATGTGACATATGCAATCAGATTGGTTTGTTCGGATTCCAAGTCGATAGCTCTGTAAACCTTTTTTTGACTCAGAGATCGACCAGATAGGCATAGTTTGGAGTCCGACTACAACTATTGATCTCAATCTATTGACCATGTAAGGACCAAGGGCTACCTTGAGTGTTATTCGAATTGTCCTGATTTTGTTTAGTAAATATTGCTTTATGTAGTAGGTAGGCAGATAGATAGTGTAGAGCTATGAGATTATCATGACCCACTGAGCACGATCGTGATCCATAGAGAACGAAAACCTAAACCATCTCCTTCATGTTTTACTTGACGAATTCATTGATTTGATTGTCGCGAGTCTACTCCGAGCTTTGTATACCTGGCATTCAGAGTAGATGCGTGATGTCTTTATGAAAAAGAAAGTAAATATTTGGCGCAACAGGTCGATGGGTCACATGGCCTAGCTTTTCACAACCATTCGTGCTGGGTCTTGGAAGGAGCCTGCCGTATCCGACGGGCAATGTGTTATTTGAGAACCTTTATCATGACAGTTGTAGTCTCGGATGTTTGTCAGACGCTCGCGAGAGAGAGAACTTTTAGGTATTTTGACTGGGATTTGAACCTCGAACCCCTCGAACGTCCTTATTTCCGTATTTGAAAGTCCTAGTCCTATGGCGCGTCTCTTTAGAAGTCAATCCTTAGTTCTAGAGAACCTGATTAGTTTCAGATTTCCTCCGATCTAATACAGTTCACAAGGCCTTAGACACCCTATGCTCGCCTAAGTGACCATTTTAGGTCAGCCATGTTGATGAACCTCCTGTTAGCCACGCATATCGGTGGTTTTACACCTCTAAGTGCCTTGCTTTTTGGAATCTGATTTTTTTTTTGCAGTTCCCTCAGTTTCCCACATAATGCCCTGCATGAGGTAACATCGTAGGAAAACGGTTCTAAAACGAATCAAAGTCTTATGTGCCCTTGTTGGGCGCCTGTTATTGAACCAAAATTGTTGGTTCCTCTGTACAAGCGCCAATCGATGATTTAAAAACTCTTTGTGCGGCGGTTGTTTAAAAAATTCAATTTAACTTATCTTTTGCTATACAATACCTGTCTACACCTTCCAACTGATTAGGATTTCCATTTGATTTATGGCAGTAAATGTCTCCACAGGCCAGAAGGCAAGAAACTTACCTAAACAATCTAATAAACGAAACTTCAAAGAGTTCGACGGCCAATAATGAACCTTAAAACAACAGAAGCTAGTCGATTCCACTGCAAAGATACCGGGTGAGGTACATTAAACTAAAAATCAAAAAAAACATAACATCATCTCGATAATACTTTGTTTCCACTTTATAAATAAAAAAATTCGTTCTAATAATTGATTATTTCCTTAAAATTAAAACAAAAACTTTTTACATAACTAAATTAAATCTTTGGTGTCAAAACCTGACTGACTCCGCGGGCTCTCCATCTATACGTGTAGCTCCTACTGTGTCTTTGAGAAGAAATCTCTAAACGTTACCGGCGTTACAGTGGTTAAAAGGGATTTAACCTGTTCGCTGTTAGTATCTGTTCCATTATCTTTATGGAAAAACACGGTAAAGTACACTATCAGGCCAATAATGACCGCCAGGACAATAATAGAGCACAGTATTCCCAAGAACATGTTGCAGGCACACTTACAGCAGCTGAAATAAGGAAATAAATAAATGAAAGTGTTTAGTGTTTTGTCTTTGTATGTGTGCAGTACTAAATAGAAAATTAGATCACTAGTCTTTGGACATCCCTTTGACAGGGAATGGTAGCAGTTTGGTAGAGTGCAGGTTCTACTTAATCCTTTTCCTTATTCGCAGTTCCCACTCTACACATCTTTTGTTTCCCATCCCCACAATGATTGGTCCACCTCTCACAAACGTTCGACAAACATCCGAGAGGAATATCTGTCAGAGAGTACTTTTCAAACAACAAGTGGGCTTCAGACAAGATGTTGAATAGTAGGGCCCTTTGTGTGAAGACCACAGCCCACACAACGCGGACTCCTTTTAGAAGCTAATCCCAGTTTCCTGTATGAAGATTTCGCTCCAAATATGTGTGCTCCAGCGCTTTTAGGCAGTGTACTCAGAATCCTAAAAGTCAATTCGTGATGGATGATGGTTTACTATTCAACACTCTCCCCGTCCATTTACTACATTGAACCACACAACCTGGTATTGCATGACTCAGGTTCTTATAAGGGGATCGCCATGGCAAGCATCTACTAATGCAACCAACTCACGTACCTATAGGTTGACACCTGCCACTGATACCTTCAACACCATTTGCAATTAAAAAATTGTTTTCTTAAAACCTCTCATATGACCTCATTAGCATGGTTAAGACTAAAAGCAACTAATTGTACCAATCAGTCTTTTAATTAAAAAAAAAATCGTTTGTTTATTATTTTCTTTATTATCTCCGTCAATTGCTAAGGTATTGGTTTGCGCAAACAAGACTTATCTACTGATATGGTGTAAATTATTTATATACTTGAACTTGTGCTGTGAAATGTCTTGCAGGGTATGGCAGCTCTAGATAAATCGGGTACTTCAAATTCTCAACAGGAAAGCGTTGTTAAAGTACTAATCACTGATAAACTTTAGACAAAAATGTCATACGTGTACATGCCTACTCAATAGAGGTTGTTAAGTTTGTGTAATCAAGATTTGTTACCCAAAAGAACATTTACTCATTGCTCTGATGAATCATGGATAAGTTGAGGGTGTAGGAGGAAGGTTTCCACTCCCTTTCAGTCTTTTTTTCTGACTGCTTGCATGGAAGTTGGTCAATTCAGCGCAGTGCTGACAAAATCGTTTATGAACATGTTTTTCTGTACAAACTAGGAATTAATGAATCCCAGCAAACCAACAGACCGACGTAGTCACATGGACCACCCTTAATGCTAATGGTACGCTTATACACACTTCCACTCTCTAAAAACGGCACAGAATCGAAGGTTGTCTCAAAAATTTCAGTCTGTTCTTAGGGCTTAAGGATATTGCCAGCTTTAATCCTCATCACTGCTACGATTTGCAGGAAGACTGCAGGAAGAATAGTTACAATAATAACCAGAAAAAAGCTAAGCTTTGGTGGCAGTTGGATTGTCGGCAATGACGTGTTTCTGTGTGGAGCCCGCACTCAAATAACAGGTATCCACGTACATAGGCTTATCACTTCTTCACTAATTGATCTTTGCTTAGATTTATGACGACTGCACGAAATATTTGTACTCACCAGCATACCACCTTTCCTGGACACTTGATACATTCCCATAGTGCGTTACACATTTTGTAGTTTCTTCGTCTGTAGTAGTTTAACTCCTTAAAGTTCCAAAAATTATTTCGTTTTTCGAGTTTGTTTAGGTATTCCTTCTTAAAGCAAACTGGTTCGTTCGAGGGTAAATGAATTACTAAAGCTTCACCGTATTCCACCTAACACTAGTACGCCAACGAGAGAGTCTAATTAGTGCAATGTTCGGTGGAAGTTGTTATTTTTGCTTTTTATTTCCATTCCAACATCGATAAGATATAGAATCACTACCTAACCAAAGTGTGGTAGTTATCGTTGGACACACGGCTAATACGACTCCACGTACGCTGCACTATCGGTATTGAAGTCTTCAGGTGTGATAAGCCGAAATAACTGACTTGAAGTTTATTTTTTTTTTTGAAGTAAAGTGAAATGATTTCTCTTTTTTCATGATCGCAACTTGTAGAGATGGCTTTGGTTTGTTTTATTTGGAAGTCAAGGTAGTGTGAGAGCGATTTTTTGGCAGCAGATATCGCAAATATGAATCGACCGATGGGGTTTTACCTTTTCCCTGGATAGATAGATAAGCCCGGTTGATAAGGCCAGTTCTAGCAAAATCTAATAAAGTATCAATTTGTTATCTTTCTTCTTTTTTGGTAGCAGAAAGTAAATAGATATGTGGACGCGTAGGCAATGGAAAAAGGTAAAACCCATATCTATGATTCATTATGACAATTTTTATATTTCTGGCTTCGGATATTAGACATTATGACACTCATTGACTCATTGAGTTGTTGTCCGCATTTAAGTAAACACTTGAACTCACAAGTATTGGCAATCAAGGGGATTCTATAAGGTATACTCGTACGTACGTATGGTTTTATAAGTCCGTAGGTAGAGTTACAGAACAGGGTGCTACATACGATAACTTACACTTGATACTCTTAGAATTTCATTTCCAAAGGCAAAGATAAGAACTAAAGCTTTGAGTCCTAAAATAAGGGAAGTGTCAGGGCCCAGCAACTAGATTAACTTACTTAACGAGCACCCGACCCGTGAAGAGTATCTGTCTGTGAGTATCTGTCGGTGCTTCAAGCGGTCTGGCATCCGCAATAGCTTGGTCCTTAAAACAGAGATTCGGTCTTTCTTGTTGTCTCGAACCTGGGGGCTGTGATTCGAAAATCCTCTTTGCTGGAGTATTATTGTTCATTCGATCGATGTGGCTGACGACCAGTGTAATAGACGTAACTTGGAACAGCTCATAGAGCTCGCGGTTATATCTTTTCCTCCATTCACTCTCCTCGTATAAGGGACTGAAAATTTGATGAAGAATTTTTCTTTCAAAAATGCCCACAATCTGCTCTGCTTTCCTCCTTATCGTCCAGCACTTGGGTCCATATAGCAGAAGTGGCAGGATCAATGCTTTGTAGAGCATGCATTTCGTCTTGCCAGTTAGGAGTGAACCTATTTGTTTTGCCAAACCGAAGTGCCAGCGGTTTCCTAGGGTAAGTCTTCAAGTCTTTGCCGAATCTCCACTAAGGTGTCGTTCGTGGAGTTGACTTACCTTAATGTTACTGTTCTTCTTTGTTTGTTGACAACAGATACTTGCTTTTGTTCTCATTTACTTCATGGTCAACTTGTTTCGCCTGTTCTTCGGACCGATGATGTCGATGTCGTCTGCGTATCCCAGCAGCTGGACAGATTTGTGTTTTCCAGTGCCACGCAGCACAACTGGATCAGTATTGCCGTGATCCCGAATTCGGCCATCAAGTAGAGCTCAAGACGATGAATCCTATCATATGCGGTAGATGAGAAGATGGTGAGTCTCGACTTCGTTGGTCTTTTCCAGGATTTGTTTTAGTGTGAAAATTTGGTCGATCTGCCAGGCCTGAAGCCACACTGGTACTGGATTAGTGTTCTGCAGAAAGGTTTCAGACATACACAATACATTGGATAGGATCTTATACGCAACATTTAGCAGGGATATGTCTCGATAGTTCTTGCAAGGCATATGTAGGATCTCCTTTCTTGTTGATGGGACATTTAGAGCTGATAGTCCAGTCATTGGGCATAGCTTCATCCAGCCACACTTAGTTGATGATTTGGTGCATACGTCCTACCACCATGTTTAAAGAGCTCTGCAGGTAGGCCATCAGAGCCGGCGGCTGTGTCCTTCTTCAGCTTTTTGATAGCTGAGCCCACCTATTCAAAACTGGGAGGGGGGATGGCTTCTTCATTGACTATCACTCTCTCTATTTGATGCCCATTAGGTAGCTGCTGGAAATGCTTCTTAAATACATCTACTATTCCCTGTGATTCACTGACTAGGTTTCCTTCACGAAGAGTCTGCTTTCCGGGTTTAAAGCCAACGACTAAATCGCAATTGTTTCTTTCCTATCATTAGGTAGACTAAGCTAGTTCATAAGTACCTAGTTTCATAAGGTTTTGCTAAAGATGTCCTGAATAAATAAATAAAGACATAAACTTTAAGAAATAATGAGCATAACAGCTAGACCTTAAGTTATAAACTATTTAAACAGAATATGTAATGTTTAGTAAATAAATGGATTAATAAATAAAAACAAACAAAATGAGTCTTTTCTTCTGATATCTTTTAAAGGTAGTAAGACATGCACTCTAAAGGTAATGTATTAGCCGTGACTTTTGTAAACAAATTTCCTCCTTATGCAAATGTTGGTCTTAACTTCCGTGAACGAAGCAATCTGCTTCCCAAGATATCGTCTAGACAAGATCTGCTCCTTTATAATGAAATCTATGTTCCTTCGCTGCTCTCCATCCAAAGACTACGCCCGCTAACAAGGCTAGGACACTCCAACCCTAAATATTTATCCTTTTTTCATTTCTCTAGCCCGCCTAGAACCTTATCCCTAACTTGCCTTCCAAAGAGTTCGAGAGGCCTCCTAAAACCATGGCAATCGTCGTCATCAACAAAATCTACACCTCGATCGACAAAAAAACGAAAAAAAAAAAAATCCAAATTCTTTGAAAATTGTTCGTAAAACACCAGGCGAACAGAAATCCTCAGAAAGCAGCAAGCAAATCCACCGTCCATAGCTTCCCAAACTGTGCTGTCATTTTACGCGCCATATCCATACCCCAAAAAGGTGTCGATTTGTTTTTGCTGTAACTTTGTTATTTGTTGATCGATTTTGACGTTTCAGGTGTCAATTTGAAGGTATTTCTCTAAAGATTATTTTCCATCATGAATTGAATCAAAAATGTGTGAGGAAAGTCCTTAATTGGAGCAAAACAAACAACATTATATCATTTAATTCGAATGAATTCGATTTATTAATTCCATTCACTTTCAAAATTATAAACAAAAATAAGATAAACAATATTTTATAATGTTTGTTTTTTTTTGTTTTGTTTTTGTAGAACTCAAATGAAGTTTTCCAAACAAAAGTGTATATTATGCGTACTCCTTATAAATAGGATTTCTATATTATAAAAAAAAAAAGGAATAAGAAATATAATTAAAATACTCAACAAAAAATTTCCCAGCAATGTCTCTGATTTGTTGGTTGTTATTTTCCAAAACGGTTCGAAGACATATGATTTGGTTGAATTTTATTCCTCACATAAGTTAGCTTGTTTAGTGTAGGATACCATGCGATGTAGGTAGCGCGCACACCGAGACCAGTGAAATTGTGCATCGAGGATGATGAGATTCGAGAGCATGTAAGAGCGAACTTTTCTGCGTTTCGCTTTCTTTTGCTGTCTTTTATGGGTTAAACAAAGTAGAGTAGTAGGGGAGGGGGCAGCATTAGGGAGATTAGAAAAGCAAGAAGCTTCTAATTGTATTTTGATTTGAATTCCTTGTTAGTTTTAGAATAGTAAAATACGTTTCTCAACAGTCTTTCGGCAAATAGGGCATCCGTCGATTTGATCGCCGCACATCTGGCATGTTCCGTGTCCGCAGAGGAATACCATGTTCTTGATCCGATCGAAGCAAACTGGACACATTGTCTGGGGAAAGGGAATCATTTGTAAAATATGGAGAGGAATGCATGTAAGAAAGAACTTACCTGCTCCTTAATGTCCTGGAGTTGTTGCTTCAATTTCTGGACATCCTCGATTTGGAAATTATTTACCGAATTGACATTGTTGTTGAGCTGATTGCTGGCAATTGGTGTGCTCACCGTTTGTACCGTGTTATTCATGGCAATTTCATGGCCAGCCTTATTGACACCGACAATCACGGGATTGTTTTCTTTCGGTTTGTCCTCGGAAGACACAATTACCTGATTGAGAAGAACATCGCTCTTATATGAAGTTTTGACGTTGAAATCTTCTTTGCTAACCTTTTCAACCGTACCGCCGCCACCGCAGCACAACGAAAACGGAACCATTTCCTCAATCGATGTGCGACAAAGGACACATTTTTTCATAAGGCTTGAACAATGCTCACACGCGACCATATGACCGCATGGCTTAAAGAACACGGAAGCACGACGATCTGAACACACCAGGCATTCGTCGACTTTCTCTCGGGAAGACACAGTCTCTCGGCAAACGAGACATTTTTTGACACGGGGGGCGCATGTATCACAACAGCATACATGACCACAAGGCTGGAAAAAAGCAAATATTTAGCATACACAGCTGCATGGGTTTATGCAAAGAATGTTCTCACCTTAAACACAGTATCCCTCTTCAAATCCGAGCACACCATGCACTCGTCAAACGCAATCGACCGGCCCATGTCGCCGGCAGAATTCTCATTAACTGTCGTGATGGCAACATTGCAAGCAACGCCAGGTGCCACAGTGGTTACACCTACTCCAGCTGTTGGCAATACTTGAGTTGACCTCGCTCGAGCATTACTACTTGTTCCGGCAACATTGCCCGGCAGCTCAGCGTCATCCGTTTCCCTCTCGTTGTAACACTTGAGCAGTGTTTTACAGAGATTCGGATCTGGACACAGATCTAGTGGCGTTTGCAGCTTTCTGTTCTTTAGAGTGAGATCAGCCCCATTGGCCGCTAGGAAACAAGCAATGGAGGCTGATGCCTTTTTATCGTTAGCGTTACGAAGACCCATCAGTAGTTTGCCGAATCCCTCGACGTCTTGCAATTGTTTGAGCTGCGACAGAGTGTGATGCCGGAGAGCTTCATGTAGCGGCGTGTCACCATCTTTATCGGGAATGTTGAGATTTGCGCCTTCTTGGACGAGGAGTTTTACAATTTGTACGTGTTGTCTCTCCACAGCCAGATGGAGGGCGGTCTGCAGATTTACATTCTGTCGATCCATGTTGGCTTTGCCCATGTGCACGAGAAGCTCAGCGATTTCTACGTGATTGTTCAGAGCGGCTAAGTGGAGGGCAGTATACCCATCATCTTTCTTCTCTTCAACGATCCACGGGCGATTCGTTTTGGTCAGCAGAATCTTCATGGCGCTCGGGTTGCCCTTCAGGGCTGCATGATGGAGTGCGTTGAAACCATTGTTATTGGTGAGCGTGATGTCTGCACCGAAGTCGAGCAGTAGAGAAAGCATTTCGTCGTGTTCCTTAGAAATCGCATCGTGCAGTGGCGTATCGCCTTCGGAATCCTGTAGACTTGGATGGCAACCAAGTGAGAGCAGTGTGACCACCACATTCAAGTGACCCTTATTGACGGCAATGTGAAGTGCGGTCTGACGTCGTTTGTTCCTGGCATTCAGGTCCGCACCGGCTTTCGAGAGAATTTCTATGACAGCTGGTTCGTCGCCGAATGCAGCGTGATGTACAGCGCGATCGCCATCCTTGTCTTCGATTTCCACATCGACGCTGTGACGTAGTAGAACTTGTATAACTTCAATATGACCATTTTGGCTAGCCGCCTGCAGGGCGGTGTGGCCGGCAAATACTCCATTTACATCGGCAAGAGTGCTGGCAGATGTTGCTGGCGATGCACCCGTGAGGTATTCCTCACAACGAGCCTACAGAACGAGAAGTGTTAAGAAACGCCAACATCAACAATATTTCCTGAACTTACCGCATAACCATTGGCCGCAGCCTTAACAAACTCTTCTGTAGCGTCGCCTGAGACGTTAGGTTCAAAAAGTTTCTTCAGTATTGCCGACAAACGTTCGCCATTCGAAGCTACTGGGACGCAGTTGCCATCTGCTGTCGATGAGGCCTGCATAATAAACTACATTAATAGAAGTTCTAAAGGCTGGCTAAAAAAAAACTTACAACTTTGGTCACAGCCAGTGGATTGTAGGTCCAAGAAGTATTTCCCACCTCCACTTTCAAATCGTTATCATGATACACCTGCTGCACGCGTCCCACTTTTCCCAGAGTCTGGAAAAAAAATCATTATAACCACCATCTCGACTGACCGACTATTTAATAACCAACTCACCAACTGCATAGCATCAGCCCACTCTCCATGACCCCTCTGCAGCAGTTTGATATTCTCCACATCCGAGCAAATCTTGACAATATCTCCGACAGCAAATTCTGGAACACTTGTAGTTGGCGATGCAACTTTAGTCAGCACCGCTGGATTGAATGTCCACCGATTGCCACTATTGTAAGCCACCACAATGTCGTGATCCTCATCAATTCCAACCACCAATCCCGCATTATTCAAACACTCAAACATCCCGTCTGTCCACCCACCGTGACCGTGCTGCAACGACTGTACGATCTCCAGCTCCAGGTCAACCGTAACTTTGTGTCCAATTTGGAATCCATGTGGACCCTTCCCAGGACCATTTTCACCCAACAACGGCAAATGATCCCGATACACAGTATTTCCTTTGGCGTCGTTGACCACCTTCAGATCAGCCATTCCCTCAAAACCCACTCTGTACAGATTCTTGGCTCCATTATCCCACACCACGTATGCAGCTGACCTAGGTGATGCCGATGACCAGTCTTGAATTTCATTTACCTTACCACGACGTCCAACACCACCGTCCTGATCTTCCCACTGCCAGTCCACACCACGGACCACCCTGGCGCCAGGGAAAATTCCTCGCATTGCGACTTTTTTACATTTCCTTCTCGGTTCCAGCATTATGCGATCACCACCAGGAGTGGCGATTCGATAGAAACGATGTCTCAAGTGATGCTTATCGCCATGATAACAAATTGAGCACAGATCGTAGTTATTGCATTCAGCGCATTTCCAGCGAATACCGAAAATCGGCTGTTGCCGGCAAGTGTCGCACATGGTCCCATCGTGCTTGATACCAGTCGGAGCACTGTCCAGAATACGTAAATCGTATGCGCCAGCGCAACGATAATTTGCCGCTGTGCCATTGTCCCAAACGACGACCACCTCTTCCGATGATTCAAAATTACGTACGGTGCCGACATGACCCTCACCGCCATCCTGAAAGAGAAAATGGAAAGTGTGTAAGAAAAAGGATGCACAAATGTAGAATCAATATGAACTACTGGTAGATTTACATCATAAATTCAGACTTGCATGAGAATAAATACCTTCTTACTCTTAAGTTTGCTTAGAACGTGTCTAAGCCTTTTCATTGTGAAAGTCTTGCGGGTCAGTAACCAGTGGCTGACAACATAGCAAAGTGCCCACCCACAGAGAACCCCTAAACATACACGAAAACAAAACACTGAAGGGCTACAACTGGTTTAAACCAAACAAAATCGAACACGTGGCCCAGTCCCCAATGAAGTTACGGCCAGTAGGGATCTTGAAAATTGGTTTTCTTGCTGAAACGTCGCTTATTCCCAACCAGACGAGGAAAGGAGAAAAGAAAGGCGAGGCGAAGCAGCCGAAAACGCTCACCGATAACGATACAAGTACACCCAACCCAAATATCTGATTGAAACAAAACTTTATCAGCAAACACACGAAGAGTGTCTGCCTGGATCTCGTCACGAGCAGATATGTACCTACAAGTTTGAGAATAACAATTTCTAATCAATACCTCACTGGGCTACCTAGGAGTTTGGCGAAGATTGTGATAAATTTAGCAACAGCACACTCTCAGTCGAAGACCATTCGATTTTGATTATCTATTCCTCGTGGAAAAATGATAATTTAAAAAAAAATGCCAACTAATGTCGTTGTAGACGAAGATAAGCGCAAACTTGCTGGACAATCTGTACCCAGTTTCTGTTTCTTTAGATAAATTAGCATGCTGGGTAAATATTGATTGCGGACGGACTTGTTTTTCTCATTTTCTTTGACTCTATCATTCATTCGCCGCTCCTACCTTCAAGTAATTTCTCAAACTGAACCTTTAGTCGGAAATGCAACAGCAGCGTCGGCACGACGCAATGGGTGAAAAGAGAAAATATGAAGAGTTGATGAACTGTCGCGCCAGTTATCGGAAATGCAAATTGATTTGCATACATGGCACGTGACAATGCCAAGTAAAAGCTTGCAAATATGCACATCGTAGTATCACAAACCGAAGCCTCATTATAGTGAACCTTTGGCCAAAGAATTAAAATCCAAATTTAAAAGTTCTAAATTTAAAATCCAAACACTGGATGAACTTTGTAAACAAAAACGACTGAACAACAGACTAAACTACAAACAGCCATTACGGGGTCAGGGGCAATCTAATTCTGTGATGTATGAACGCGTTGCTCACAATCTCTTCACAAAATATGTATATTCAAGGCTTGGCATTGGCTTTGGCAAAGAAAATAATTCACAAAAAGAGCGACAGAGCGACCTACGACAATGGCCGATGCATACCTTCACCAAAACTGCACCATAACACTATTTTCTAACTTCATATGCTGCTCGAAAAAATATTCACAATTTTTATTTATTTAGCCGATCACTAATGAGCCAACATCTTGCGTTTTCATGGTGCTAACACTATTAAGCCGGTTGCCGACTTGTATAATCACAACTCGAGTAAACAAAAAAAAAAATTTGCTGATAAAAAGCGACTTGTACTTCGCGTGTACTTGTTATATAGCACCACAGAGCTTCTTCCAGACAAAAAACGAAAGAAAAAAAAAGACTCGCGAACAGAAGAAAAGAACAAAAAAAAAAACCATAATGCACTCACCAGCATCACTCGATAACAATAGTTTCGCATTCCTTATGCAGACGCAGTACTCTTGTATAAAGGAAATCAGTTTCCGATTTATTTTATTATAACTCCAAGTCCTGTACACGAGTCAAAGCAACCGAAAGAGAGAACTGCACAGAAGAACTGTGCAAAGCCGACCTGTAATCATTGGTCTACACGCCGTATACTGGGGAGTAGAGTGTAAGCTCCACACCACACTTATTTTTGAAATAAAAACAAACAAGAAAAAAAAAAACCTCCACTTAGCGATACTTCGCAGATTAAATTGAAATAAATAAATAAATACATCTCCGACGCTGCGATTAGCGGGCATAACCACCCCTCTTCTTTTTTTTTCTTTGATTATACACAGACAGACTACGTGCAGTGGCCGGTTGATAAGGGATGTAGAACTGCTGCGATTTTAAAATAATAAAACAATTTAATGGAATTTTTATGTGGTGTGACTCAGATGGCGTCTGGCATTGTTGTGGTGCGACAATAGTGCTCAGGTGGGGACCGAAGGGTTGTCACTGGTTCCCACAGCGGAACTATTTACTATATTTCTACTCACTCGGTTATGTAGTTTAATCAACTGATTGTTTGCAAACCTAAATCAAGTGTCGGCAACCAATCAAGGGTGCATTACGTAAAAGTGAATAAAAACAAAACTCATTAGAATACCAGTGATAATAGTATCGATCATGTGTACATCTGTAAGTGCATTGCGGGCGATTAGATTCCCGCGCACTTTATTTTTTCCAAAATTACATTATGACACAAAACATCGAGATATTATGTAAATCTCTGCTTTAGTCAGCAAAAAGTAGTCATGCCTGGGCAATAGTTCATGCTTTTTTCGAGAACTGCTTTAGCGTTCTATAAAAACTGATAAAATCGCAGTCGTACATGGTAGAGGATAAGAGCTTGGTGCCGTGTTCGAGCACTCTACGTTGTAGTATACGGAGAACAAGCAAGTGAACATGCGCCAGCATCCGCTGTTTTTAGCATCATACGTGAGATGTACCTACATTTCTTAAACGAAAGCAGAAATGAGGTCAGATGTGAAACCAATCGCTTTGAATGGTAGACCTATGACGCTGCAAATGCTTTCCAAATCTAGAGCAGCAAGAAGATCTTTAACTTTGATGGTGGCAACACTTTAACAGCATTATTTGGTCAACAATTAAACCAAATTACTTGAAGTCGGCTCATGTTCTCCCCTTCTACTGCGTACAGAGCGTAAGTAGGACCAGGGATTGAGCATTATTCTCACGTTTCGACTCGCAGACCCACAGCATTGTTTAGATTTACTGAAAGACGAGCGATTCTACTGACTTTCGTACCTTGAAGACTTCGGCCACCTAAAGGACAAGTTTTTCGTAAGATTTTTCTTTCAAGACATCGAGCAACTGTCTGGCAAATTGGTAAAGGGCATCTTCAGATATACCGAATCAACAGATACGGCCTGTAGCGTACCTAACAATAATATACCATTCGTCAAGTAAAGCAGAAACTTAATCATGTAATCACGTAGTCATTCGTCGTACAATAAGTAGAAAAGCTGCGCCAAGTACTAAACTTTAACGACTGTCAAAGACAACTCTAGAACTTGGCACTGACCTTCAGCAGAATTGCATTTAAAGTCAGTCAGTCAGACTATCCACACATTTAGCGCTGGTTTCTAAATAACCCGCAAAACAATCGAAGGTTATTGCTCGATTAGAAGATCGTCACCAGTCTGAAGAGCTACGCACGTACACTACAAGCTATGAGAGTCGTAATAATCACGTAAAAATGCATTATGTGCAGAGGAACGTACTTATGCATGTTTCAAGCCAATGCGCAATGAAACAAGACTTGAAATTGGTCGCTTCTCGTTCATCAGAAAACTTTCTCCGTGACAGATGGTTACAGCGGTGACAAGTTTTCAATGTCGTGCAGGGAAACCTCAGAACGTAAGTCAAAGAATCATACCATACTGCATAACCTGGAGTATTGGTAACATTGTAGGGAACAGGTAAGTATCCTTGGAAAATGGAAATGACAACAAGGCCTAGATTTTGAGAAAAAGTTGGGTCTTGTTGTAGAAATCCCTCCTTTGTAGTAGAGAAACTGAAAGACTGTCTTCGACACAAAACCAGCAAGATGTAAGTAAGCATTACTTGTATGTCATCCAAGGCGATGATGTAAGACAGGTAGAAGGTTCACATAAAACGTGAAACGCAGTAACTGAAACAAGAAAGGGACCATAACACATTACCAAAGGCAAAGAAAGTTAAGTGGACAAAGGACTGTATTGTATCTGCAATCATCCCAAAGTTATGTCAGCCAAAAGGCTCATGATTCACTTGAAAAAACCACACAACCGCTGGTATCCCTTTCAAGAGACGGTGAAACATCAGTTACGCCATCGTGAACAGCACAAAATGACAAAGGTTTACAGCTGCTATAAGGTTCTTCACCAAATCTGTAGCAACAACGTGATTCACTAAACATTTGCTTAGCTTTTCTTATATAAGGTGAGGAGTAATTTATTGAAACGACATTCAATGCCATAGAAACTCTGAAGAAATCACCGACGCAGAACGATTCAAACCACACAACGACTAAAAACTTTGTTGTTACGGCAACACAATTGGCTATTAATTGGTTCCTAGTTACTAACGAGACGCACGACTTTTTCCCTCAATTGAACAAGACCCAAACAAATCAAAACATGTCAAAGAACTCGCACACCAAAGTGACTCACACCCTCCAAGTTCGGCTGTACCCCGAGATATTTTTGTTTTTTGCTTTATTTTTTTTCTTGATGTCCACATGGTACCATAGCTAAACCGACCCCTGAGTGGTTCAAGGTCCTCCCCATTAATGAAAAGTCATTTCAATTGAGAATCGATGACACCACACACCAACGAGGCGAGGTGCGCCTAGAAATTTCCTCACAACATTCAAACGAATCCGGGTTGCACAATAAAAAATTCATAAAAACTTTTCAACATAATAATGACATTCACCTGTTTGCCCCATTTCCAGTCTGGACCACGTATCACCCGGGCACCAACACCTTCCATGGCGAATCTTGTCTGACGATTTACTGCATTGGTTGCATTACCGGCAGGTGCACCCACTATAGCCGATGATCCTCCAGCAACGGCGGTGGCACCACCATTTGCACTTCCTGCTGCTGCAGCACCCCCACCGCCACCTCCGCTATTCACTCCAGTGCTGTTGGCTGTTGATGGTGCTGCTGATGCACTACCAGCACCACTACTACTACCACTGCCATTTGTGGTCACTGTCGTCGTCTCTTTGGTAGCAGCCGAAACTGCACAGGCCATTTTGCAACGAATTAACTTGGAACTTCTTCGTTATTTCTATTTGCTTCGGGAATTCGATTGTTATATTTGATTTTTTCGATGGTTTTGCGTAATTTTTCTGTGGGTTTAGTCGCTTTTCTTTTTAAGATATTTACAAGAACCCCTTCTGTGATGGAAGTTTTCTTTCACTCGTCGCGCACACTAATCCGTTTCAATTAAAATTCAACACACACTCGCACTGGAAATGGGGCCTTTTTGTATATGTACGAGGAATTTTTGAACATTTGACATTTAAATCGTGAAAGTGCTGTTAAGTTGGTAACAGTTGGTTGATTAATGCAGTGATGGTATTTGAGTGGAATGGAAATTTATACATTAGGGTGGAAGTACATTCAAGGAATATGTTATTTTCAATGAAATTAATGGATTCTCATAAAAAAAAAAGTTGAAAATTGTGCTTGCGATTCCTCTATGATTGAGGGATGAAATCAGTACAATTAAGTCTGAGGAATACGTGGAAAAAATGCTCTTTTCATCAGACTGCTATCAGTACTTCCTGATACTTTGTACTGTACTCTATGTAAAACACTCTATCAACCAGACACTACAAGTTGCACTGAGGAAGATTGAAGAACTTTACACATATCGGCTTAATTTCATTCATCGTGGACACATTTAGGGGCTCTTACCTTCTTAAGATTGAAGAACTTTACACATATCGGCTTAATTTCATTCATCGCGGACGCATTTAGGGACTCTTACCAGTTGAGTTAGTTTTAATTCAGTGGAGACTAGGTCCCAAATCATCAATTCGCAGTCCAAACAGTTTCTAAAGATATCTGCTCGCACTATCCCTTACAGTTTGAGCATCACAACCACGTCTCAGATGACAACTGAAACTGACGTTTTTCTTTTCTACTCACCGTGGTGTTGGTAGAACCGTCAGAAAATAAAAAAAAACCTTCTGTCGTACCACTTGCATTTGTGTTCTTGTAGATTTTTTTCATTAAAATCTACTAATTATCCCGTCAGTTCATTTAATTTTAGTATCAAAATTAATATATCCGTTGATATCAATATGTCTGACAGTAATACAGACACTGGAGATACAGTAATTTCGAATAAAACCGAAATCAATACGATTTCAACGATAGAACCCCGCGAAGCTTTGGTAAGAAAAAAAGAAAATGAAATGATTACCCACCCGGAAACTATCGGATTTCAGTCGATTAACCAGTTTTTATTTGTTTTTTAGATAACCACGGCTGTTAATTTTCTACAAAATGCTAAAGTGCGTCACACGACCCTTATGCAAAAGCAACAATTCCTTCGGTCCAAAGGTCTGTCGGCGGAGGAGATACAAATAGCTTGTGAGCGAGCCGGGGTCTTTACACAGGATCCGAATAGTACCGTAATAAATATGGGAATCAGTACCGGTGGTGGAGGACATTCTGGGTACTTGAATCACCAGCAAATTATTCGTAGCAGCGGCACTCTGGGTAGGATCAAGGAGGTTCTGCAATCGATGGCACTGATTAGTGGATTGGCTTATGCTGTCTATCTATTCTACAAGGTATACCCAAAGTTTAGGCGTAGAAGACAAATAAAATTGTGATGCAGACATGAAATTATGATATACATTGAAATATTTCTCGTGGAGAGGAGGATTTTATTGATATGTATGGGGGTAATGCGTCGTTAGGGGCGCAGAATTAGTTCGCCCACACGGTCTATGCATGATCGAGGCTAAGTGGGGTGTCACCATGACATTTAGTTGTTTACAAGTGGCTGACTTGTTTACTTTGCTATGGAAATACTCAGATCTTGACCAGATGTGTACATTTGCCATAGACTGCTACACACTTGTACCATGAACTATCAAACATTTTCTACGGTGGAACCCAGTCTACTGCAAACTGGCTTTTGTTTTAGCTGGACCATACACACGGATGACGTGCTGTTCCAGTAATCAAAGTCGATTTTGGTTATCTTTTTTATTGTTGGGCACATTTAACACAAAGCGATAAGCGCTTTGGTTTTTGCCCCCAATTTGTGACAAAATTGGTTCCAATATTGCCATTTTTTTAAGAAAAATGTAAAACAAAAACTTGAAACGTCTACTTACGTCTGAATCACTAACCCACATCATCCAGCTTTCAATGGTTTAATTATGTACTTATTTTCCACAGAAATTCATAGAACCCTTCCTTTTCGGTAAAAAGAAGAAAAAGTCTGTCGAAGACACCCTTACCGAGTTGGATCACAAAGTTGAAACTCAAACACGAGACATTAACCGCGAATTGACACAAATCAAGGAACAGCTCACCCAAAATAATACAACACAGAACTCCGTTATCAACAGGGAGTTCAGCAACTTTAAGAGCGACCTAGAGGCTATCAAAGGACTTCTGTTGAACAGGTTAGCCACTCGATATCTATTTTTTTTTTTTTTGTAAATATTTATTTCTGTTTATTCATTTATTTTAGAAAACAATTTGCCAATCCAATCCCAACGGTACCACCATCAATCCCAGCCTGGCAATTGACATCACATCGCTTAAGCCAAAGTGATAATGAGAAAAACGATGACGCTGGCTCCGGTTCGGGCTCATCAGAGACTGAGGTTGTCACAAAAAACAGTGATAGCAGTTTAGAGATTATGTAAAGCAGCTATTCAACCGAATCACTAGTATATTATTTACCAGCAGAGACAGAAAGATATAAACTCTGTCCCCGCAGTGCGTGATAAGATAATGCATTGTGAGATTTGAACAATGGGCTTACGCTTATCAAGTAGAAACGATTTTAGTTATCGTCTTTTTGGTATTCCTTAGTTTTGTGGGCTGGATAGTACTTAGTGTACTTAAAGCGATTAACATTTTAAGTAACATTTTTTCTAGTTCATAGTTTTTGTAAGACAATTGTGTGTAGGATTTGATGTATTGTTTGTAAGGGGATAGGTTTTTTTTTCTTGATTTTGATTTGTAAATAATAAATTTGTCGAGTTTTCCTTTTACTTGAAATTTGAAATAAGTAAGATTTGTGGTTTTATTTGCTTGTTTCTGGCTAAGAGGGGTGAAACTGATGACTAACCACAAGCCGAGGAAAAATGCTACCTAAATCCGCTTAAAACGTCCAACTTTTTCAATGCCATTCCAACAAAAGTGAACTAAACAACCTTCCAGGTGGGTAGTACAAGAAAAGAAAAGGAAGGTTCACAGTCGCTTTAGGAAAGACGAGCCACACAATTGGTTCAGATCGATCCTTCAGCGTTTTTTTTGTGAAAATCCTGATCACCGCATAAACACCAAACATATGTACACACTGTGGGCCAACTTGATTCATTGACCTTTTGTGAATCTAAAGACTGAATGCTGCAAAACACACACATGTTCTGTGTTCTGGAGAAATCATACATCAAGCGAAAAGCTTAATCTTCCCAGGAACGTATAGATTGTACACAACCGAAAGTGGGGCCTGAGAAAGAAGTCTGAAAAGCTATGTAATCCATAGCAAGACTGAACAGAGGGGGGTCCTTCGCATAAAGCGACACAGAGAAATAGAAAAAATATCAGCTCTTGAGAATGAACACGGGAGACTTCAAGCACATCGTCAGGAAGCGACTACAGGCGTGGTAGATCCCCTTAGACCTATAAGTGGACATTATATGTACAACTCGTGGGGAAAAAAAAGAAATATCATCCACAGCAGCACTCTAAACCTTCAAGAAATACTTCATAACCTAGCTCACCTCGATTTAGCGATAGTAAGGGCTGTCCATTTTCCGTATCCCATGGAAGTCAGTGCGAGACATCTAAGCTCCTGAAATTTTTGTAGGTCCTGCAGCGGAGTGTTATCCAAAACTTTGGGTATTTTGCGGTCTTGTTGGCCGATCCACTAGGCACATACAAACAGTCTTAATTGTTGCAATGCCTTGGCAGGATCTCACTTCACTTTAACAACTCGTTAACTGTCGGTAAATCCGGAAATGTCAAAAAACAAACTGTGCATCGATGAATCACAACACAATAGCTGATGTTAATGCGATTTTCAAAGCAAATTTTATGTTTAAAAGCAGGAATCCAACTGTTTTACACTTTTGTTGATTGTTTCTTGCACGATCGGTCCTGACCTGATGGGTAAACTCTGGCGTTAAATGCCATTCCTTTCAGTCATTGAACGTGAGGCGTGTATTGCTTTTTAGAATATTTGTTTTATTTGCTCATTTTAACAAGAATTCCCTTAATATTCTACTAAAAACATGTTAAAGAAAAATTCCTTTTTTTTTTATTATTATTAATATTTATATATCACTATTTAAAACTTTAGTAATTCATTCAAAGAGTGTTTACACCTCATAGTTGACTCAATTTATCTCTTTTTTGTTTCTCTACAGCTAGTTATATTGATACAAAAAAAAAAACAATGTGTTTCTGTTGTAAAATTTGTTTCAATTCGCTTTCTTTTCTTTAATTTATCCTTCTTGTATATGTTCTATGAACTGTAATCATTGATTTCCATTTTTTTTATGATTAATTTAAGAATTATCAACTCTCTATGCGTGAATTAAAGTGAATTGGAGTTTTTGTTTCTTCAAAAAAATATATAACAAACTGTATTGTACTAGTAAAATAGAAAAAAAAATGTGCAAACATTATTTTTACTCTAATTTTATGTATGTATATACTATAAAGAGATTAAAAAAGTAAACAAATTGAGAAAAAAAATAAAAGTTTATATATATATTGTGAAATTTGTGTCACATAATTGTTATCATAATTTTGGAAGGTGTTTGTGTGTTTATAAATAAATTTTTAATATACGTACATTATGTACGTATACGTAGATATATTTTGATTTTTATTTTTTTCTTATAAATATATAAATTTGTTTCTTTATTTATAATATAATGTGTGTTGTATATGTATATACTTTCATTTCTTAATAATTAATCTCAAGATTGCCACAGAATCGGTTGTTATTATTATTTTTACACTTTGAATTGTATATTAGGTTTATGTTGTTGTTCTATAAGATTTTTTAGTTTTTACTGTTCTACTTAAAGTTAGTGTTAATATTTTATATGTACAAGTTTTTGTTTTTTGTTTATCATTTCGATTAGAGTTTTGATTTTGAATTGAAGGGAGTTGTTAGGTTGGAAGGGAGTGTACTTTACTCCTCCTATTGATCGAAAATTGGAAGTTCAAAGTAGTTTTAATGACCATTATTACTCTCCACTTGAGCAGAAGGCTAAAGCGAATAGAATTGCGAGTAGGATTTCGTCAAAAAAAAAGCGAGGATTAGGATAAAAATTTGTACTCAACTTCCAATCGAACAATTCTCCGGGATTCCGGTCTGACTTAAGGTTTGTATTGCTTATAATTCTTATATCAGAGGCACTTTGAATTAAGCCTTTTGTCGGTGACCGAAACGTCGGAGTGACTTTTTTTTTTATTTCTTTAGCTGCAGTCGATTCTTTTAAATCGTCGATGTAGGCACTGTGGGGAAAGTGTTTTTTTTTTGGACCCGTACGGCACGCTAGTCTGTACGAACTTCGTGTTTCACCGAAGAGAATTTAGAAGTGATCTTGGGATACATCTGCAGGATGCTTACAAAATAATAGAAATTTTCAAAGCCAGGCGCATTCTTCGTAACTATTAACAGAATCTCTTCCAAACCATACTCCGATGTCTCCAAAAATTAACCGTTTACAACTGAAAAAGGTGAATTCAACGAGTTTTTACTTACTCCTACGTAACAAGGTTATCCTACATCCTGGTTCCCCTGGTTCCATCTGTCTACACAACTCACAATTTCACTCATTTCAACATTCATCCCATCCCGTTCGCCTTTTTAAACAGCAGAATTTATTGCGGTCGCTGTGGTGGATGGTGTCACCAAAACTGATGTTGTCGCCATGGAATTCGAAGTCGTCGCAACAGCAGCCGTGATATTGCTTACTGACGGTCCGGAGTCTATACTATCATTTGACAAGTTTCCTACAGCACTGACGGGGGATGGTGGTATCATCGATGAGGCGGTTAGTGTGGGTGGTGCTGAAGGAGCAGTGGTAGTTGGTGACTGCTGTTGTGGTGACGGTTGTTGTTGAGAAGCTGTTGTGGTTGCTGTAGCTG
The DNA here is from genome assembly GCA_963583995.1 of Xylota segnis. Taxonomy (NCBI): domain Eukaryota; kingdom Metazoa; phylum Arthropoda; class Insecta; order Diptera; family Syrphidae; genus Xylota; species Xylota segnis. The sequence goes on from OY757238.1 coordinate 3,604,136, forward strand.
CAGCAGCTGCTGCCGCAGCTTTTTCTCGCTCCTTGTCGCGTTGGGGTCTAAAGGCTTCACGTAGAGCATCTACGCGTGATTCGTTGGGGCCCCAACGAGCGTTTCCGGCACTGTTTTGCAGCCAGACTACGGTAGTGCCTTGCATGCATTTGATGTTAACATCGGACCTGAAAGGAGAATGCCATTAAAACTCAACTCAGGGAAATGTCCTAATTTGTACAATACTTGGGAATAATGTGTTGATATCCATGTCGATATTCATGAGCCATACCCAAAACTACCATCGAACGGCGTTTGTAGATGTTTTCTTCCAACTTGGCTATGCTCTTCCACTCGGGTAGGAAAATTATAAAACTATCAAAAAAGTGTTTTTTAGTTGAGGCTCTGTAAAACATAATTAAGTCGATTTACCTCAATGGTTCCATAGAATCCGTTAAGAGTTTATCAATATGAACCAGAGCAGCGTCAATTAGCTCTTCACTTTGAGGTGGATTCACTTGAAATGAGCCCGAGACTGGTTTGAAATCCAAAAATGGACTGAAACATAGGTAATTCCAATGAAAAAGACTTCCCATGATAACTCGAATTCACCAACTCACCCCCTTGATCCGAAGTACGCATCAGTATCAGCGAAGGCTGAACAATATTGCCGAAAATACGAATTGAAAGGGGAAGCAAAGCACTCGAATGTGACACCAAAATGCCGGTGTAAACAATCGAACACCGGCACTGGCAAGGACGCCTGCGTTAACTCTGCCTCCTGTGATGAATTCAGAGCATTGCCCAAGAATGTCTGGTACCGCTTCAGCAAACACCAAACTCGGCCGATAAACAGATCAAATTTCTTATCATCGAAGCAATTAAAACGATACAGCTGCTCCAGTTTTTGTAGGTGGGACAAATTGATGTACTGCGCATCGGGTTGGTTCAGTGTACTCGGTGTGTACTTAATGATCATGTGGTCGCGATCCTGAAGATACTCAATGGCTGGCATTCTGGGTGACGGCACCGCAAATTGAATGGGATAGCACCAGACTTTCTTGAGGTGTGGTGGTGGGACTGGTGGTGCAGGTTCTGGTATTCCGTGTTCTTTAAGGAGAACCATATGACGTTCGCGGATTTTCTTCGCGTGCTCGGCCGATTGCAGATAGATCTTTGTGCAGAGTGCTTCTACGCTACCTTTGACTGTTTCAACAAGATGCGGCTCACATTGTCGTTTCAGATGCTGGAGCCGATCTTGAAAATCTTCATAACTTGCACCAACTGTGCGCCGCAGCCATTGGAATGTGTCCTCAACGTTCCACTTGACGACTTTTTTGCTTTCAGCAGGCGCTGATCGACTTTCAATTATGTGCTTGGCCGCCTCCGCATAGCGGGAGAGCTGTTTCCGTGCGTCACCGGTGAACTTTGGTTTCACGATTTTTATGGGGATGTCGTTCATTATCTCGCGATACATGGCCGGAGATACATCTGGACTGCAGTGACTTGGAAGAAGAGGGTCGTAACCGCGATCCAGCACCTTCCGTTCGATGAGCCAACGATTAAAGGAATCTTTCGGTGCTTTTATGTTCTCTCTTCGCAGGCAGAGATCTTCGTAGGTTTTAACCAATTTCATTGTGTAAGCAGCTCGCATCGCCTCGATCTCAGGATGTGGATGTGGTAACAATGTCGGCGGTCGTTCAACGATCACGGCATTTGTGAATATCTCCAAATCCCAAGGTCCAGCGAGGACGAATTTCTTCAAAGGCGGCGCCATACCATGATGCATATCTTCCGAAGGTCGTCTCTTCAGATTCGGATGTGGCATTGGTCCATTTGGTTGAGCGCCAGGATGACAAATGCCAAGAGGGTCTGTCAGTGGATCAAATGGTCGTTGGCCAGGCATCTCCCAAAGCGATTCACCAGTAATTTTATTCCAGTAGTATGGACGATTTTCTCTCTTGGACCAGAATTTTCGCCATCCTTGGTTCACCAGCTCTGTGGTCAGCTCCTCACCATACACTGGCCCGTGCGAAGTTGGCGGACCTTGTGGAGTGTGTGCAGTCAATTCTGGCGGTGGTCCCAGCTTGACCGGTGTCGATGGTGAGCTACAACTGGGTGATGCTGCCCCAGGTAGAGGAGGGCTCATACTGAGAATAGTATTATTCGCTGCTGCAGCATCATTTTGATTTTGTGGAGCTGTCAGCTGATCCCAGGCTGACTGTGCACTAGCAGCAGCGGCAGCAGCTGCTGCTGAAGCAGATGTCTGTGGCGCGGATAGTGCTGCCGCCGATGTGCTGGCTGCTATGTCATTCATCTTGCAGTCTGAGTTTTTTTATTGGCACCGTTGGGAATCGTCGTTACTTTGGTCCGCAGTTAGAGATGGTGTAGTGGAGGTATGGAAAGATCGACGGATTTCTGGAAAGAACAAGCAGTTAGAGAGAATTTCAGGAAAAATAAATAAATAGAAGCTTTGTTGAGACAGATGGCCGGGGAAATCTATATTAGAATAAAGCCAGCAATCGCAGTAACCAATATAATTTTACAATAAACTCTTCTGGGAAATTTTATTCGAAGGTAGACTAAATATTTGTTTGTATTGCAAACTATTGAAGTAACTAATCCTTTGCACTGCGCATAACAATAATTTATGTACCATTCCTATTTCTTCCCAGATGCACTATGTCCAATTGCATCCACCAAAACCCCATCATCATGCAATCCTCTGAATCATAATTGAAGACATTGCCATACATCAAAGAAAATACGCCAGAGATTTACTTAGAAATCTCTAGCCACCGTCGCAGTAACTTATGACACACCATCATCTCGCCAACGGCCAACAAGTACTACTCCAACGTAAACATTGAATCATTTCACATGACGAGAATTACCCCCGCATAACCTGCTTCCCATGCAAACAGCTGATTTAGAAAAACCATCTAACCATTACCCCCAGCTATAACTATAGTTCACAAGAGATTAAGGAAAAAAAATATATAAAAATAAATAAAATGTTTTCTACCCAAAGAGAGGCGAGAGTCATCCATCACGAGCACGTGAAAACTCTCATCTGATACAGCCCGGCCGTAACCAAGTATCACCCAGGGAAAATCCAAAAAACCATTTCGCTTTGCCCCACAACAATCAGCACCACTTGATTTCCATCGGAGGACACACCATCCTCCACCCAGGATTCCCAAGTGGATGATTGCTGTTGCAATCGAGACAACGGCTGGCTGACGACTGTTTGACTACCAAGATTTCCGAAGGGTTCTCCCCCGAAAAAGAAACAACAAAATCCACACACAGAAAGCAAAATATAAAAAAAAAACACTTGTTCGCGTTTTAATATCTGTTCGGTGGTGGTGCTCACAAGAAATCAAATAAAATTGAACAATTTCCATGATAAACACTCAGTTGAGTGCTATAAGTTGGGGCAGCAACTACACATGCGATCCACACGCAGGTGGATTGAGTGCTGGCTGAATCGATGTGTGGAACTTGGCGCAATTTTACACGTCACACAAAAGATGGAAGACGAGAAGTAAAAAAAAAGAAAAAACCAAAGAAAAGCAGCGCCCTTCCGGCGCAAAGAAAAGACGATGGTGTGGTGGAGTATCTCATTGAATTTATTCGAAGGAAATCTCTAATCAGACCAAGCCAACCACCGGAGTGAAGTAGTGAACCGAAGCAGGTGGAACCCAAGTTAGAACTAGTTGCTCTGAATGGTGGTTCATGTCGCATTTGCCGTTTCACTATTTTCGCCTCCCATTCACCGCCTGTCCTACTTTGCACGCTGTTTTGTTTCAGAAATAAATATTAAAACTACGGAATCACAACAAAAATCAAATCAGACTGCATTGGCTTGTCCATACGGCAGGGAGTTCCTCTTCGCCAATCGCCAAGCAATAACCGCCACAACGCAAAATCTTCTCTTCGACTACCAAAATCGAGCGCCTAACATCTAGATTGGGGGGCCTATGACGACGACAACGGCGACATTGGGGGTACAAGTGTATGGCTTTTTTCTTTTCTTTTTTTCATTCTTTCATTCGTTTTCAAAAGGGCGGCAAAAAATTATTTTCTAAAAAACAAAAAAAAAACCATCAATTCCCACAATAAAAACAAAAAATTTTGTCACAATTTTCACAAAATTTCACATCATCCTCTGTAGGAAAACATATTTGTTGAAATTTTCCCGCAAAAAATCTTCATTTTGGCGGCCGTCGTGGACGTTTTCACTTCCAATGGGGGGTTTATCACCGAAAATTTTTTGTCGATTGAAAATTTTTTTTTTTTTTTCGTGAAAATTTTCAATTTGAACATTTTCGTGAGAACTCACCAGAAATTCATGGAAATTTCAATTTACATTTAACACTGGCAAGTTGCGATTCAACAATTTGTTTTGTTTTGCAATGAAAACATTACGAGCAGCATGGAAATTACGATTTTTCACCAAACGAAATGAATTCAACGTCCGACACGAATGTTCGCCATTTGCAATATTTTTTCATTCTGTGTGTTGTTCGTTGGATTTTCTTCGGTCGGTCGCTTTGCCTATGTACATTCGGATGGGGTGTGTGTGCGTGTGTTGTGTTTTCTCTCTGTCCATTGGTATTTTCGTTAAGTTGAAGCGAGAGGGAATAGAAAACAATGTGAGGTTAATGCAGTCGCACTTATGGGGTTGTAATGTGAATGAGCGAAGGAAGGGGAATCGCTTGATAGATGTGTCCCACACTGAGCATGAATTGCCAATAGAGCAGGCAATAAAGCATATTTTATGGAGACTGCGGTCGCGGAAAACATTTGAAAAGTTATATCCCTTCCTAGACTGTATAGTTGGTCCTCTGGCGTTAGGTGGCCCTACAGTGGACATGGGCCTTAACCAACAAGCCTCTCCAGTTAGCGCGGTCTTTGGCTATCTGCCTTTAGTTACTCACTTCAAGTTGGTTGGGGTCCGCTTCCACTTGTACGGGTGACTTAAGGCGAGTTCTTCCTCTACTGCGTCGTTGTCCGTCTGAGTTGGAATCTAGAATTGTAATCCATACTTACGGCTAACATATGTTATACATTAACACGACGAAACAAGAATCACTTAACAATCGGCAGATTTTAAAATTATAAACATTTATTTCACAGAACACACTCCTCTGCAGGCTCCCTAGGGTCCTTGCAATTTTAAACAAAACTCCAAGCTTATATTCAAATCAGGTTTAAACTTATTCACCAATCGCAACAGATTCAGTTTCTTATTTGCCGAGTTATAGGACTCCAACTCATACAGAGTCGACAAGTTGACCAGCAGGCTTTCGTTTAGCGACTTTTGTGGATTCAGATTGATTGCACGTTCGAAGAGATTGATGGCATCTTTGAGCTTGCCTCCGTATAGTAAGCACACACCCATATTGTTCAAAATCATAGTATTTCCAGATTCAATCTGGAGAGCTTTCTGAAAGAGTAGATACGCTTCCTGAAAGTCATTCTTTGCCACTGCTATGAGACCTTTGTCGACAAAATCTCGAAGATCTGGCGTGGTGTTCCTACAATAGAAGATGAGGATAGGGCAGCCCACTCCGGTAATCCAAGCAAAAAAAACTTACATTTCCTTCAGACGCCTGGCTTCGGAAAACTTTTGTTCAGCTCCAAAAATATCACCGATTTGGAGGTAGATTCGTCCCCAAGCGGAGAAAAGAGATCGTCGTTCTTCTTTGGAGAGGATTGTCTTCTCCAATATCATTCCACGGATGATGTCGTCAATTAGGTTGAATTTTCGCATCTAGAAAGGTATTTCATAGGCCATGTGGGATAGTGTGAGACGAGCACCTACCATAATAGCGCAGTTGACAATCGAGTGGAGAACCCTCACTTCGCGTCGCCTCCAGAACTCGCAAGCATTGCTGTCGTCATTGAAGTATTTCTTAATCTCATTGCAAATCGCATAGAGTTCGGAGAGTTTGTCTAAAGCAGTCTGGGCATTGCCGAAGTAAATGGGTAGCTCAGCTAGAAGTAGACGGAATGAGAAGCAAGCCATTGATCCTTTCTTGCCATTGTGCATATCTGGATGGAACTACAGAGAAAGAGAGACCTTTGTTACTGTAGGACACAAAATAAAACATAAGTAGAGCTACTTCATAGTAAATGTCTGGACGAGTGAGATGATCAAATGCCTCAGCTTCTGATTGAAGAAGTTCATACTGCCCTAACTTGGCGAGAAGCGCCAGTCTGGTGAACCACAGTTGCAGGGAATGGGGTGTGTGTTTCGCTGGCTGTCCAGCTCGTCCATATCCTAAGAAAGTAGGTGAGATGGCGAATGATTTATAAAGCACGCCTCACCTTGTCCATAGATTGTCAAAAGTCTTCCGGTCAAGTTAACAGCCGAACGATAACAACCAGCTACGGTAAGGTTTCTCAGTCCTCGCTCATCCTGTGTCACATCGTCAACATTGAAAATTGTTCTCTGCGCCAGTTCTGCCTCTCCCAAGTGCACGAGGACAGCCTCTCGAATCGGGTCCACCTGAAGAAGGAAACCCTCAGTTACTTGAAAGCGAAAATCAAAGAAATTCTCACCAAATCATTGGGGGACATGACACCAGGCATTGTAAGATGTGGCGGAATGCCAGGTTCAGTTAATGGTGGTTCCCAGAAATTCTTCACATCATCTTCTACTTTAAGATCATCTTCGATCTCAGCGCTTTCTATGTACTCGGGAGGCTTAAAGGATCCATTAAATGTCGATGACATCAGCGCTGCACCTTCTATTCAAAATGGGATGAGTGGAAATTAGCCAGAGAAGGATTCCTACTAACCATTCTTTTGTGGTTTATCCTTTGCAGCTAATTCGTCGAAGAAGCTCGGTGGATCATTGGCAAAGTATTGACTTAGACTTGGTCCTGACGCCCCAGAGTTTTGATTATCCATCCGAATTCGATTTTATCACAGAGAAAGGGTTAATCGCAGGTTACAGATGTTGTTTTTCTGATTGTTCCTCTTTCGCTATCTGACATTTCTTTTTGGTAACATTTTCTTGTTGACTACACCTGTTCGTTTAGTTTTGCAGATTGAGTGGATTGTAATTGATGGAGTCTCATTTGAACGGTAGATGGAGCTTGTGGATGACGGTTATTTTTCAAATAGGAATCAAATGTATCTGGAATCCTGATGTAGGGATATGATCTCTTGCAATTTTCTCTCTAGATCTTCATGGTGAATCTCTTTTCGTGCCTTCTCTTACAGAATGGACATCAACACTGTTGTCCACAAAATTTTCGAATCTAGCCTATCTACACAGTGGAATAGATACCACCCACAAGTGTAATGATATCTCAATCAGGTTGGAGTGCCAAAGACTGTGCTAATTGAAAAACTTGGTCCTTGACCCTATGACTGATTGCCTCTCCTTTATTTATGAACAAACTATCCTTACACGGAGAACTGTGGTATTGAATTGAAAGTTCCTTTCAACAGCGCTTCAGTTTTGGTTTCACAGTCAGTATCCCTTTTTCCTTGACACTACAGCCGGTAGTGCATTAACCAATGAAATAGCTGAAAGTTTGTTCCGAGGATTGCTAGAAGGACTTGCAATGGCTATGAAGCCTTCTGTGTTCCATCTGGCTTTACCTTCATGAGACTATAGCCGGTAGTGCATTAACCAATGAAATAGCTAAAAGGTTGTTCCAAGGTTTGCTAGAAGGACTTGCAATGGCTATGAAGCTTTCTTTGTTCCACTTGGCTTTACCTTCATCATCAAGAGCATAAATAAATACTTGGCGCAACAGGTCGATGGGACCCAGGGCCTAGCTTCTCACAACCATTTGTGTTGTGCGTGTTATATCCTTTACACGAATGGAAGGGGCCTAATGTTTAATGCCGTGTCCGAAGGGCAATTTGTTTTTTGAGAAGCTTCCTCAGGACATTTGTACTCTCGAATGTTTGTCAGACGCTCGCGAGAAGTGGGGCCGTGAAAAACGTTTTAGGTGTTCCGACTGCGATTCGAAACTCGAACCCTTTGCTCCATAGTCCAACGTACTAACCACTGAGCCGCGGCGCCCAAAAGCATAGTCAAGCGATAAAGTGTTCCAGTGGCGCACTTGTCCCTTGTTGTTGATGGATAGTTGGATCTCCGTTCCCCCTTCTACAAACTACAGCTCCAACAGTTGGCACTGCACTCATCCCTTTCCTAGTGCTCCCACTGTTCCACTACCTCTCCAATAAGACAACTTAAATTGATGTTTTTGTTTTATCGTTTTTATTATAAACATTTTTTTTGTATTTGTTGTTTTTTTCTTGTATTTCCTATTACAAATATTAACATTACTTATTTACGTCGAATTGGTTTCTTGCTCTTTCATTCTCTTATTACAAAAAAAATATAAACACAGGATATCACTTATCATTTAAGAGACACAACAAATAAAGTTGAATTAAGTTTTATCAGAGCGATAAGGATAGAACAAACAAAGAATGAAGGATGTAGAGAAAAGGAAAAAAAAAATAAAGAAAAAAGGCGGGTAGAGGATATTTTATAAAAATTGTACACTACCCACAAAAAAGATAGAAAATCATAGAGAAGAAGAATTAAAAGAAAAAAAAAATAGATCAGACTCTCGGTGGAATAACTACTTAGTTACAAGAAGAAGAGTGTACTTTCTCCTTTGTTTCTTTAAACTGAGAAGCCATCACCAGTTGGATCCAAAATCCATGGATAATTGTTTGGACATTCCATGCATGTGAACAAACGCAGGGTTTCACCAGGCAACTCCCTAGTGGTCAGGGGACAGGCATTTGGCAACGAGCAGTAGGGTTGTCCCTTGACATCACACTTTTCTTTCCATTCCTGGAAGTCTCTCAGCGAGTTCAATTCAGTTGGATTTTGCATCCATTGAATGACCTGCATGTTGGTGACAAAGAAGACATCGTTACGTCCCAACATCTCTTCGATGAACTTGATCAATTCCTCGCGGTATTCCTTCTTAGATTTCAACCATGAAGCATGGAAATGTAGACCTAATGGAGCACGGTTGCTATTGTAGTGACGGTTGAAGTTGTGACGCAGAAGACGTCCGAATTGCTCTCCGGAAGCGATGTTTGAGCACGAATCGACCATATGACAACCGGGCAGGGATTCATCAAAGGTTGGGTCATCACGACGATCCAATTCATTCATGACCATTTCCCAAACGGCATGGCTACGAGATGGGCAATTGTGAGCGTTACCATTGCACTTATGTGGCATACGGTAGTACAGAGTGTATGGCCAGATTGGAACACGTCCCAGGGAAGCGGTAATAGAAGCATCATAGACAAAGAACTGATCGGCCATCATTTCGAATTGTTTGTTACCGCCGACACGAAGGTAAGGAGCGCGAATACCAATGATGGTACCATCGGTGATGTTAGCAAAACGTTCAGCGATCAAACGAGCACCAGCCATTTCAGCGAGCCAATCATCATAAGTTCCGTGGGTCCAGTAGTTTGGATCATCCTTGTGGGTCAGAGAGAAGATAGAAATTTCATGACCACGACGATGGAGATCCTGCACAGCAGAGTAGTTGGTGTATTTGTGCGAAACGAAGAAGGTACCCTTGATCGAGCAACCGTTGGGGTTTTGACGTTGTCCATTGAAAATATCCTCGTACAAATCAATGTTGTCGACGTTGATGGCACCGTTAAAGGTGATGGTTACCATCTGTGGAACTTGTTGTGGTTCAATAGCACCGGGGATACGAGTACCATCAGCAGAGCAGAAACACTCAGGCAGAACACACTGAGTTGTGTCACATTCTGGGGCACGATTTGGATCGTCATCAACAGCTAAAGTAGACAGGGAGATATGAGATTCAGTGTACCAGGAGAGACCTTGCAATAACTTACAGCAAGCATTTTCATCGGATTCATCCTTGCAATCGGGCTTTCCGTTACAGAACAAGTCCTTTGACAAACATTCACCATCACCGCAGGACAGCTTACCATCTGGACAGATGGGCTCGTCGGTCTTGAAAATGGGCAGAGCTTTACGCGGCTCTAAAGGGAAAATTTGCAATTAGACTTAAAATTCTTCCAAGCCCACATATGTAGATGAAGAGAGGCTAGGATGGATGAATCGTGATTTTACCATGACCTCTAACCCGAATGTTAAAATGTGAAAATGTGTGAAATGTTTAATGCAGTACTTGATGAAGGAAGTTAAAGTTAAAATAAGGTGAAGTATATTTTATTTACAAATCTTTGAAGTCATAAACTAAGGAAGTCTGAACCCGTTCACCGTTTCAAAGGTATCACAAGTGAAACTTACGTTCCACACGTGATATTCTAGTTTAGAGATAAAAATTAGTTGTGGTTTAGAAGTGGTTAATATAAAACAAAGCGTCAACAACAATTTCTACAGATTCAAATCTAGTTCTACAACGGCAGGTACGGGGGAAAAGGGTTTTGCCCAGGGGTGATGTTAACTTCTACTTTTTATGGCGTTTCCTTTCTGTTGTCTACATTATTGGCGTCAACTAAGTATATACTGTCATTAAATTTTTTGTTTGTTTTTTTAAATTTTGCATTATTCCAACAGTGGCAGTGTGTAAGCGTGAAGTAGTGCGTTTACACGTGCCATCAAGAACGTGTGAAACAAAATATTTACAATTTGTGTACAATCCCAAACCAATTTTAGGCGATTTGTTTTTTTTTTTGTTTTTGTTTTGGTTGTCTAATTTTGCTACTTCATTGGTTTACTTTGGTTTGAGACTTACTTTCTTTTTCATCGCAGTTTGTAACTTTAGCCTTCCAGTCGCATGTCTGTTTAATAACATCGAAGGCTAAGCCAGAGGGGCATGTGATTTGTTTCAGTCCAGATCTTGTACATCTATATATTGTTATTATTTTTTTTTTAGATTAATTTTTTATTCATTTTTAAAGAAAATTGTATTTTTTTTAAAGGCCCTGCCTCACATTTTTTTGTTTTTGGTCCTAAAGGGGGGAATGACGGACGCGAAACAGAAAAAAAATCATTGCCAGATCCAGAGACTTTGTTTATGATAGTTTTGTTGTTAGTTACATTAGAAGAGTAGGTTTATATATATATATATGTACATATATATGTTGAGTAATTTGTTTTTGTTTTGAAAATGCATTCCACAGAAGAGTATCAAGTTTATAAATAAATAAAGTACAGGCATAGCAAGACACAGAAATAGGACATCATAGGATGATGGTATGAATAGTTTCTTAGTTTTTTTTCTTTTGTTTTTTTTTTGACATGCCGAGAGACAAAACACTTACTTTCAACTTGATCACAGTTTTTAACATTTGTCTTCCAGTCACAAGTCTGACGTGCAATATCGAAACCTAAACCGGCTGGGCATCGTACAGATGCAAGTCGGGTTATGCCATTTTCACCGGCATTGTCGCATCTATGAGTTTTGTGATTTGTTGTGTTTCAGTTTAGAATTTGATTATTTTGTGTTTGGTTTTGTTTTTTTTTTTTTTTAAATTGTGTAATCTTTCTTAATTTTGAAATTCTTTTTTGTTTTGTTTTTTTTTTTAAGAAAAAAATGTGTAAAATGTAGAAATTGTTCGAACATACCTTACGACATCACGGCAATCACCATCGGCTGACAAACGGAAGTATTCATCTCCAGGCCTGTCCTGGCATAGCTCTTCGATTTGATTGTCATCCAACTTATCGTTGTCATTTTGACGTTTGACTCGCTCAGCAGATGAGACTGTAAAGAGAAATGAAAAAAAGATTTTTGTTATTTAAATCTTCTTCAAGCAGGAAAAGATTAGTAAAAGTGACATTGACACGTGCCATTTCGAAGTCGATATCGAAAATCAACCCGAAATTCGATCTACAGCTTACAGAAGGTCCTATTGTATATGCAAACAATCAGTAATTCAAGTTCCATTCCTAATCTGCATTAAAATTTCCTAATGCTCAACACTCTTTGACATTTCCAAACCTCTACGCTGGCAAAAATGACAAAAAAATTTCCGCATATTTCTTCAAAATCCGGTTCCTAATTTACATTCCATATCGCAGCAGTACCATTATGACGGTTTCGCTTTTCCCTTTCAACGAATCGCTTCGAATGCCCACATCCTCCTAACTAAAAACACGTTACTTAATCCCCTCATTGCATATTCAAATGAAAGCGAAATTTTAAATAAAAAAAAAATACCAGTTTGCCTACAACCCAGCACCTAGCGGTGGTGCTATAAAATCTATAAAAAAAAAACAACAACATTAAATAATATCAAAAACAAACTCGATTTTCATCTTCATCTGCCTGTGCTAACCCACTTTCGAACCAATAACACCACAGCCAAGCAATAACAACAGGCAGAGGAGAAGAAATCAAATCTCATCTTGAAGATGAAATCGAAAATATCTCCCACTTTCGTGATGTCGTGGTGGAGTGAGAGGTGGAACGACCGACCGACGGCACGGCGTCGTATCCATTTGTAACGATCGTATCAATAAATTTACATAATTCATAAAAATTATTCATTCGTGGTTTTATTCGATTGGATTTTTTTTTTTTATTATTTTAAATTATTATCAACGATTGGACACGACAAGGCGTGTAGTGGATGGCACTTGCAAATTTTTGTCCACATATGTTTTGTACGTTCCACAACCGCTATCGTCGTAAGATGTAATGGATTACTGGATGGAAAAAAAAAACCAGTAATCAGGCTTACGTAAATCTTCTTAACTGCTCATTTCTTTTTTGAGTTTTTTGTGTCTGAAATTCCGGATGTTGTCTACAATGTGAGGACGGACTTTACTGTCAGACATGTTAAGTGGGCACAAGTGTTGATGTACCTTCATGGCGTTAAGGGGGATGGCGAAATCCCACTCTTGTTAGTTGGAATCGAAAGGAAGGCGCAATTTAGGACGGTTTTAACTTTAGATTGGAAGGTATTCATGTATTCATACCTTTAGAGCTAAGTCAACTTCATCAGAAGCATGAAATGAATCAAGAAAATCAGAACATCTAGTCTCTGAACTCAAAAACCTCTTTGTACAGATCCCATCTGACATTTCTTGAACATGCCTAAACGATTCGTTAAGCTTGACGACACATTTCAAAAGAAACGACCGTCATTTATCGTCGTCTGAATGCCTGAAATCAATTGTCGCATAAATTTGCGGCCCCATTGTCTGTTTATTGATTTCAAGGCCACATCCGACAGCGTGAATAGGCGTGATCAATATCAAGGTCAAAATTGACATTACCAAGATCATTAAGCTGGTTGTCAAGTAGAAAGATTGGAGGGAACCATCAGATGTGGAATCTTTTTGGGAAAATTTAGAAATGTTAGTCAGACCTTTGAACCAACAGCTATCAATCGTGGAAAGGTATATAAGAAATGTCAAAAAGATCTGAACTTGACCTCGTATCGGCGGTAATGAACTACATTAAGAGAATCTTCTAGAATATCCTGTCTGTCAAGTTGACAAGTCAAGTCAATGTTCAGTTTAAAAAGCCATAATCTCAGAACCGCTGAGTACGTCCAATAAATTGAAAAATAAAATACTTAAGTGACAGGGTGTCAAGAATGATTAGCAATTTTAAAATACGAAAGCCGAGTTGGTTTCGAATATAAAATTGGCATTGAGCCTTGTTATAGATAAGAAGTTTTGAGGTTCGAACAAAAAAAGAAGGACAGTCCTATAATGAAAGCTTCTACAATGTAAGCTTAAGACGGTTCCAGAAGATCTGACTCCAAGAACTCTCCAAAAAAAGTACAGTCGTTCAAAGCATTATAGCCATTCATTGCAAAACGTGTTATTAACCACGCATACAGTCCAGCAAGAACCTCCATCTAATACGCAGTGCTAAAAGTGATTTGTTACTCATTCTTTATCTTAAATCGAACATCGTGATCATTCCATTAGTAAGTGACAGTTGTAAATCTCTTCATCGAGTAGAATTCTTCGTAGAAACTTCTTAACAGATCTAGAAGCTACATGCCTCTCTACAGCCGGTGTTCTTAAGTGAGGCAAAAGAAAAAACGAAAAAAATATCAACCAATCAACGTCATAAATTATATCCCCCACTTGTGGTAGTGCGATCCGTCTTCTACTGGCTTCCACCTGCATTCAACTAAAAGTGAATGTTGTCTTGTGGCAAATTAAGTTTTATTCATTCTTAAACGTGTTTTTGTTATTTTATGCGCGCTGTGGTTGAATTAATGACTGAAGATGTCGAAGAAAACCTTGAATTCTTAATTCACTCGATGTATTGCACTTTTTTTTTTGTCTCTGCTTTTTGCTGATTTAATTGTGGCTTGGATACTCGAGTCGAGACTTGAACTGGTTTTATTCGAGAAGTTGCAAAGAATGGCAAGATTGAGAAATACTTATAATTTAATTATAAAATTTATGCCAATGTGTGGAGGAGGAATGAATAATGAACGAGAATGAATGTATTGTGTATCCACCCCAAAAATGCCACGTAGTCACTGGCATTAACGGTAGTAAAAGTTTTGTTTGTTTTGTTTGCTTTTTTTGTACACTTTTCACTTGAAACGCACGTCGGTCGTAGAGGGCAGTGAAATTGAATTTCCTCCTCTTTCACTAGATAAATATCCGCAAAAATTATGCAACTAATACGTTGGATAGACCAACTTTCAAACGAGTTTTTTGTTTTCTTAAGTCTCTCTTACATCAACCACCGGCAGTTGAAAATTGTCACTCTATCACTTGTCACTTTTACTTTTTGTTTTTTTTTGTACACTCTTGAGATTAGATTGTTTTTTTGGTTGTTTTTTTTTGTATATATTTACTTACCAAGTACTAAACATACTAAAAACACACTTAAAAGCGGCAACACACGCGCCATCTTGCGTATGTGCGAATTTCTTTGTACTATCTGTCAAAAATTAAATAAAAAAAAAAGTATTTTTCTTTATTAAACAAATCTTTTGTGTGAGAGATATGCTTTTGAATTTACTTCTCAAAAAAAAATCGATGTCCTAAATGGAGTATCCGTGTGAAACTGTAAACGAGGCGGCTGTAGTTGCTCAATACACAGCCACGCTTGCACTAGGTGTTGGCTAGTAGGATGAAGTTCTATTTATTAAGACCTACATAACCCAAGTGGGGACTTGGCCATTAAAAATCTCCCACCATGTGCTTTGAATACAAATTTTCCTGTGAGTTCGCTGGCTGTAGAGTAGGGATTGTTCGTATTTGGCCTGTTCGTGTGACTGTGGTGGGTTTTGTAAACAGTAAAACGATCAAGAAAGTTCCCCTGCCTTGGAGATTTCTCCTCCAAATACTTGCAAATACCTTGTGGAACGTATATCTTTTCTGGCTTCGCATTTTGCTTTGACGTACATATCTGTTACTTATTTTGCAGATACTTACCACTATATCCTACCACTGTTTCAACTTTGATCTTATACCTACCTACCTGATTGTAAAAGAAACACCAAACAAGGAAGAGAAGAAACAAAAATCAAAAAAAAAAAAGAAGTTCAGCATATTGTTCAAGAAAGACCGAGAATGCACGAGAAGAGCTTTGTTAATCGAACAAAAGAATTGTGGTAGGTGTGGTACATGCACCGTGTGGTGTGGTGAAATTTCTTAGAAATGTTTTATTTGACTTTTGATTTTTGTATTGCCCGTCTGTCTCTTTGGTAGGAAAAAAGAAATTTTTACTCGATTTTGTTTATTTTGATAATTTATTATGATTTTTATGGATCGTTGGATGGAGAGGTGCCACCGAGGAAAAGCACAGCGTTGCTAGTGGTTAATCATTGAGAAATCATGGAATAAATTTCAGTTAATCGTGGTAATTTGTAATTTGAAATTTTATTAGAGACAAAACACTACAAAGATTGGGTGTTAGTGTGGGCATTGAAGCATTGAAGCAGCGAAAACGAAATTTTGAAATGTAAATTTTTTTGTTTCCAATCCAAAAGGTGGTACACTCTTTGTGTTTGTTTGACTAAAAATGCAGGGAATTATGGGAAAAATAAGTGTTAATGAAGTGCAAAGGTGTAAATATTTTATTATTCGCAAAGATTATCAGGATGGTCGATGCATTTAATGGTTGTTTTGGCAATGTTTGTTCAAATATTGATCGATACAAGGTTTTGACACCTACTATAATGACACTAATGACAATTATATGATTTGAGTAGGAATTTCAAGGTGGATTGTGAGAAGATCATGCTTGCTACACACATGCTTATGATATCTATCTTTATCTCATCATCTTTCTGCGCGAACAGCATTTAATCTCTATCGTGCAACTTACCATTCCAGTTGATTAGTTAAGCGGTATTGCAACTGACTTTTAACGTTGGTTAACGCCGCCTCTTGGGCAAGGCTCGTGCAGTAGACATGATTGCCATCGTATTGAATTACATTTGCCTGCGCATCCATTCTATATATTAGCTCAGGCAGTGAACCGAGTCAACGCTCGCTTCTTGTAACATTTGCATATTCATTGGAGTTTCTCACGTTGTTGACAATGTGATCAGTTTGTTGCTCACATGGTTGCATAGTCGAACTTTTGACAAACATCAGAAAGCACTCATGTGGATCTCCAAAGTAGAACTCAAACGTCCCTAATGCTAAGTCTTCCTAATATCAGCTGGAAGAAATAGATAAAAGAGGCTGACAGTAATGACTATGAAGTTAGTTCTGGTCCTTGTTTAGTTTCGCTCTCGGTTTTTCAGTTTGTCATGACCAGGTGACAGTCATGTCAAGCAAAATGAAAGCAACTCTGTCCGAAGCGCTAACAAGCAAAAAATATTTACCATCCTTCTAATACGACCATCACTTTCGCCTTCCCACTAACCTCACGGAAAGCAGATTAGTGCAGAGATATGAATAGCATCCCATAGGCTCAGCAAAAAGGTGATAATTAGAGGAAGAAAGCGACCAGTAATCAATAACAAACGTCTGTCAATCAATTACTACCATAACTTCCGACCTGCGCTTCTTTAAAAAGAGGAAATTATAAGTTTACGACCTAATCAAGCTAGTTTCCTCAAATAAGAAAAAAAAATGAAACCTAACTTACTTATCACGATGAAAACACAGCTGCACAACTGTCAAGGTGCAAATTAACGTCATAATCATCTCTTAGCAGACAACATATAAAAATTTTCACCTCAATGACATTACAAACGTCATTTCTCACTTCTCATCTGTCTACGATCTCAAGCCAATCACAGATCAAATTAAAACTACACAGCCTATGCATAAATGAAGGTGAAAGATACACGGAGCAAAACCAAAGAAAAAAAAAAGAGAATAACATCGATTTCCACTCTACACTTTCATTTTTATAATCCAATGCAAAAAAAAATCCAAAAAAAACGAAGCAAAACATAGTACATAGTTGCACATCTTCAGCTGAACATGGCTATTAAATTTTTTAAATTCAAGACGATACCAAGCAAATGAAGTCCACATCCGGATGGTGCCAGTCATTGCCAAATAAACCATATTCCCTGTCTCCTTTTCATTTCGTGCAATTCTTTGGAAATAGGAAGCCATCGAGACGCTGCTCGTAAGGGATTGCCTTAAAATTTTGCGAAAGATTATTGTAAAACCGTTTGCATAATTTCACCAAAGTCGCTTGTCAGTTTTATAGTTAAACTTAATTTTTTTATTTATCGATTTGGATGACACCATTTTCATTTTCATTATTTTTTTTTGGCGATATTATGAAATATATATATTTTTTTAAAACAATGAACAAAAAATTTAATTTATTTGATCATTTCGAAATCGAAATTCGTTTTGCATGCGACTAATTTGACGTCAACGAGGTATGGAGCCTAAGTGACAGATAAAACGTGTTTTGTGTCTCTCGGTTCGTTTAAATGGTTGACATTTTCAAAAACAAAAAAATACTTTGCCTACATATGTGTATCTGCATACGTTTTGTGGGTATTTAAATATTTGACTATTGAGAGTATCCAAAAATAGACACAACTTGCCTTGTCTCTTGATTGCAGAGACAAGACAATCTACCGGTTTCATAGAAGTTTGGAATTTTCGTTTGTGGTGCCAACGAGTACGTGTACTATAAGTAGCAGGTAGTATGGTATCCAATACTGGTATTTTCGTTTGGACTTAATCGTATTTCAAAATGAAAATAAAAAAACAAGTTTACTTTGGTAAATGGTAGCGCATGCTTCTGAATGAATAAAGAAGTCTTGTAGTAGCTAATGTCAACATAATTGAAAGAAGTATTACCAAACGGTTAATTGTATTTTAATTAACATTTTAGAGGATAATTTTGTGGCCTTAAGTTAATTGAATTGTGCACACTAAATGCCGAGTAATCGATTTCGGGTGCAAATGTGAGAAATTGGGTTTATTCGAAACGAATGACCTTAATTCGTTAATGATACGCTCTGCAGTCATTAATTAAATTTAAATTAAGTTGTTAATTTAGAAATAAGTCGGACAGTAGTAGTAGTAGTTTGTCAGTCGTTTGTGACATAAAAAAAGAGTCGTTTAATGCAGACTGGCACAGCGATAGTTTAGAGAAGGATTTCCGGGTTTGACAGGCAAGATTAAATGGCCGTTAAAATGCGATTATTTATGATCCATAAATCTAGAGCACGTTTTCGATGCAGCAATAAATCTCATTTAGCTGAACTTCGAATGTGTTTGATCTAATAAACGAATGACTAACCAGCTGATCGAATTTTAAGGAGATAATGCAATGAGTCTGTTTGGCATTCAGTGTTCGAAGAAAGATTTGACGAATATGTTTCGAAGACGTGCGGCCTACTTGATTGCATCCAACTTCACTGACATTTAAAATGTACAAATCAAACGTGTGTACTTAACAATGTAGCCCAAAGCATACAACCTTGCGGCAATTCCTCTTGTTGGCATACACCATACAACATGTATTCTCTGTTGGTAATCTAAATTCGCCATTAATCAACTATCCCACTAAGTCTTCTAACCTTTTGAAAAAAACCTAAGCCTGAATGTCATCTTAAAATGCCAACACAATAGATACTCGATTCCATATTCGCAGTTTGGTTTTTTTTTTTCATTCTCTGATTGATTGACTGAAAAAATACACCTTAACTCTTCACCCTGACCTTCACACACCTCTTATAGTCGAATTGGACTGTAATCTCGGCGCCTAATGAAGCAACAATGTGATCCCACTAGGGATTCTCTGTATTCCTAAACAATATGAATGGTTTGCTGTGCATACAATCAATATTGAATGCCATAGGTGAAGTGTATTTCATTCTTGATTTATTTTTTTATTAATTTCATTTCTGTTTACCACAAAGAACCAGTAATAGCACTAGCAAGGCTGGTTTCTTGACTTCCTGCATCACGTCATTTCACGATCGTTGCCAGCGTCACAAAAGAAAGGTTATGTTGCGGCTAACCGTGCCACCGCCCAAAGCTGTTTTAAAATAAAATTCTACTTAGTCACGGGACTGGCAGGCAGTATTTAATTAAATTACTTCGGCAAACAGCAATCAATTCTTTGTTCAACGTAAACAGCATCTGTCACAGCACAGAGAAGGGGGTGGACGACTAAATAGAAGTTCACCTCTGACATGGTTGGTGGTTAGCGGAGACATTTAAGTATAACTCTTTGGGTTGCTGCTCCTGCTGGCAGGTGGGTAGGTAAGACAGTGACAGTAAAATGGCAAAGACGACACACTCATTCAACATTTAACCTCGCGAAATATCATAATGCGATTTGGATAAGAATCTTGCATAATTGGATGGACTCGACGTGGCTGGAATGGGATTGGCTGGTACACTCTGTGACCGTTCCGATGTTATGGGGTAGGTTACATTAAGGTGCAACTTTTATGGCAATTGCCACTGAGATTTTGCGCTGAGATTACATTATAAATAAACGTATGATGTGCGGGATGGCGTGCCAGCAGCGGTGTAGATGATCGTGATTATGCCAGAGGATGGTACTGGAGGTTATGGTTTTGTTCCGTGGCAAGAATTTTCAAGTGGTAGCTGAAATTTGTTGCTGATTTTTGTATTCCTTGCATTCATTCTGTTTGTTTTCTTTTGCTCTGTCAGTCTGATTTAGTTAGTGACATTTCGATGCACATATAGGTGACAGGTGACAACTGACAGTTCGTATTGGTGTGGTCAAAGTAAAAGTTTTAGTGGTGGATAATGGGTATTTCTTTGAAAGTGAAGAAAGGAAAAACCTCATCTTTTATGAAGACTTGAGTGAAGATAATGATGAAATTAGTAGAGATACGTCTTGAAGCAATGATACAATTACTGTCGTAACAAAAGGCAGATGATGTTGGTTATAAGACTGTCTACAGGCAAACCATGGCTGCATAAACAATTTTTATGACTGTTTGCACAGGCACAGGGATGTCGACAGATGAAAATCTCACGGTACATCCCAGTTCATCTCTCACAGACTCGCAACTTTTGATGTACGCCAGGTGGGCCCTTGTGAAAAAGTGTACTACTTAATTGGTTGTTAACTTGTACAACAAATAGTCAGTTAAAGTTTGCTACCTTTCTTGTAACATTCGTATTTCGACAGCTTCCTGGATTAGATCCAAAACATCATTACACCCGTACCGCGGCCTAAGACATAAAACCCCTCGCAACCATAATGTACAAACCATGTTTAGTAATGAAATTTGTAAAACTATCACGTGAATGCACTTTTCTAACTCCCATTAGTGTATCATGGTCGCGCATTAAATCATCTCGTGGACAATACAGTCAGCACAGTTTTTCTTTTCCACTTTTTCTGTTTTTTTTTTTTTTTTTCTCTTAACGACTATAAACGACCCAGTCGCTGTCACTGTACCATTTTGTAAGTGTAAACTTTACCTTAAAGCATACAAGATACAACACACACATGTATACAAATAACACGTTATCTGTTGTTTGATTTGACAGGCAGATTTAATGGTTTACTTCCATCGTAAACCAAGCAAGTATAAGCTCGCCCTGCGCCTTAGTATTAAATCGCAGAGGTCAAGAAGGTCAACAGCATAGAGCTAACAGACTAACAAGAAAAAAACCTTATGTACATCATCGTTAAAACAACAATTTGCATTTGAATGAGGTATAAATGCTGAAGCTTCCTTTTTTTCCCCCTGTGTTGCTGCAGACTCAGCTGTCATTTGGCGGGATTATCCAACAAATATTGCAGTTCTTTTTGTCGCAAGGATGACAGCATTGTGTTTCCTTATTTTCGTTGATAATCTTTCTTAGTCTGTCATTAAATGTCAGTGTAATCAAAAACGTTGTGTAAACTATTTGACATTTGAATATGGGCAGTGGTGCCTTGGGGACACTGTTCGGATGGATGCTTTTCGAATAGATTGACAGCTACTTGTTTGAAAATGGTCAACTCTTCATCCAATTGATGTCACTCAATGAGACAAATAAGAAATGCAAAAAAGTGACATCTCCATAAAAGCAAATCAGATATGGCTTCAATTTCTTTTTTCGGAATAGTCATCTAGCAGTGACAAGAGCATCTGTAGCAGAAGTGACGCCTGTCATGAGAGTGGGAGCCAAATGAAGAAGAGTGCAGAAAACAACTTTCAAATTGTTATGTTTATTGACAACTTGACATCTATTCATCACTACTTGTCAAAGAGATGTTGTCAACTGGAATACACCTTTCAATTTCGAACATACCCCCCGAAGAGAAATTAATATGTTCGCTTTCCACCCACCATCCACTCGTTATTACCGTCATCGTTTATCGGACGACAATGATAATAAAAATAACTTTATAAAAATAAAAGAAGAACTTATTGTAATTTAAAGTGCGCACAGACCGCATAGAAGTCCTAAGAGTTTAATGACCTCCACCGGCAAAAGCATAAGCTGTTTCTTCTGTTTCTGCTTTGACGGCTGAAGATGGCGGAATAATGTCGTGCATGTTAATCAAATTGGTATCTAAAGACGTGTGCGCATTTGTTTGTGGCCGAAAGGGACGTGATTGAAATTACAAGAAGGCTATAATATGAGACTACAGAAGATGTATGGTATGGGTAGGAGTATGTGTCTGCTTTGAAGTTGATGTCCGTGGTCGTGTTTTGAACGCTTTTGTGAACAAAAGAATTATTTTTTCTTCTGCTTTTTACAAATATGGAGGATTAAATGTTTTGTAATACGTTTTTCTTGGCAATGACTGTTGCGTTAACGGGTGACATCGACGAAATAGCGGTTGGCTTAAGTAGACCATTATGTCATGTACTTTTGTGTGAGTTCAATTTTTGGACTTCATTTTTGGACATCAAGTCTTGTCGAAGAGAAACATTAAAAGCATAACTTTTCTATAGAATACAGTAGACATGCAAAAAAGAGCCTAGAAGCTAGTCTAATCAGGCCACACAGTTAAAGCTACTTTCCTTTTCTTAGTTTACTTGAGAGCTACACCTACTGCGGGACTGAAGCCTATCCTCAGTTTGTTTCCCACAATAAGTTCGTCCAACATCAGTTCGTCTTCTGCATTACAGGGGGGGTTTCCAAGTAGATGACCTAGGCTATGCTAGGCTTGTGACTTTTAGTTTAGTTCGAAGAGCGCTCAGTTAAGTTTAAATCTGTTTGTTGAACTAGTTCGTTCTTTTAGTTCATTTAGTTCAGTTCACTTCTCAGGAAATGCTTGTGCGATTCACATATATTTGTAAAACAGACCTAAGCTAGTGGAACTACTAAACTAAATGAACTGAAATAACATGTCATTGGGAACTAGTTCATTTAGTTCACTTGTTAGAGTTCTTTGAACTAGTTCGGTCATGAACTGTAGAAGCCTAGTCCTAGGAGTGACAATAGCATCCCCTTGATACAGCGTTGAAGGTAATACCTCAAGAAGGTATCACATTTCTTATCGACAGTCAGGAAGCAATAAAAGCAAAGGGCTACCCTCTCGTGAGTCTTAAAAAAAATACAAATTTTTGGCGCAACAGGTCTATATAATCCAGTTTCTCACCATCCGTGTTGTGCGTATCATATTCTTTTCACGAATACCGTGTCCGAAAGGCAATTTTTCATTTAGAGAAGCTTTCTCACGACTGTTGTACTCTCAGATGTTTGTCACACGCTTGCGATAGGTGGGGCCGCAAAAAAACTTTTAGGTGTTTTGACTAGGATTCGAACCTCGAACCTCTTGGTCCGTTGACCTATGCACTAACGACTTGAGCCACGGCGCCCCACGGTCTCTGGACAGGAAAATATAGCAGTACCTGGTAAAGCCCGCGAATTGGATAGAAGAGGTTCGGAAATTAGATCAGAACTAGTCAACATCTTGGTGAACATCCTGCCTTGCACACTCAAGCACAAAGCAGGGATTAGAACCCTAAGCGAGGAAGTCAATGGATGGTCCTCCATAGACATTTGTTTGATCAAAAGCCTTGCCTCGACGAAAGAAGAACCGGTAGGATTGTGTAAAGGTTGAGAAAATCCCTTTCTACCACATGTGGACTATGGGAGGGCAATATCCTGTAGACCAACTACATCAACTAAAACTGATGGTTTCCAAGTTCATCTCAGTGAGAACCATATCTACAGAACTAGGTTAACCGATGAACAAGGGATATCCCTCGTTTCTGAGTATCACAATGGGTTTGAGTTGATCTGAGTGTGGGATTGTGGCCCGCTCACATACCTAACCTAGTTTGCTTAAGAAACTCCTGACACCTGTGCATCTTCTTGGTACGTTACTGCGTATGTTCTTCTCAAAGAACCATACGTCCACCAAAATAGAATACGCCCACCGTTCCAAGTGCATGATCATTAAAACTCAAAACGAGCCAAAATTATTGTGATTAATGAATTTCAAAGCAAAATTATGAATCCCACAGCGCGCGACAGTCACAGAATGGCACAATGACGATCATTGTAATGTAAAACTACTCGTGTGCGTCATTTTCGTTTCGAATTCTCGCGCGGCCCAACTAAACTTGTTTAACTTCGATAATGTTCTGCGGTTCTATGTGGAACGGAATTAACACCTCTTAGCTGCCGGTGTGTAGCTGACACCTTTGAATACAAATTTTTATATTCAATCTATAGATCATAGTGCCGGCAGTCGAATTCGCATTTTAATACGAAATCCGTTTGGCTGCGTTAAGCAGAGTGTGTGGCAAATAAAAGTGAAACCAGCTTAACCTGAAGACAGGTAGCTACCAGGTAATCCATTTACTGGTCTTATCCAAATTTGGGATAGTCTTTTATGCTCATCGCATAGTTTTCTTTCTTTTATTTGCTCCATCGTCTTCGCTTATTAACGATCCATGAATTCTCCGTCAGTGAACAACACACTTCACAAAATAAGGTGAAGTCGTAGAGAACATCATCCATATCCCCTTCATCTGTACATATGTACATTGTTATCTGCGTATGTATAAATGTGTAATCGATAAATTTTCATTTCCCCACCGAAAAATCCGCTTCACTTTCACTCTCGCATTCGTTGGAACGTCGCGCATGATACGAGACGAGTAGTACTTTGGCGCATGCAACCAGGCTTGAGATACAAAGATACAGAGATACCTGTATGCATGTCACTGAAATGCAAGGAAATACCGCGCGATATTTGTGAAGATCCCCGGTATTTCTTGAAATTATCTTTAAATTTTTTTCTCTTTTTCTATAAACCAGTACCTGTTGGGAGGGCACCAACGTTTTGTATCTGCAAAGTTGAATTTATTTTCATAAGATGTTCGCATTAATCTGTCTTCGAGGAGACGAAGTTGCGAGAGGTATTTAAATGTGCAAAAATTAGTTACAAAGTAAGATTGCATAAGAGATGAGATTTTGAAAGAAATCATCATTGTGTCTCGCAAACCGGTGTAGGTATGTAGGTGACGCATCTGCTTTTCATCCTCTGCAAGGCACTCCCTGTCGATTGGAGTTGAATTTGAAGTTCTTTTCTTCGGGGGGCTAATTAAATTTCGAACGAAAACAATGTACACAAGGCGCCAACGCAGTCCCACTTGGAGTTCCATTGAAATTTGGCAAATTTTTATAATAACGAGGAGTACTCGTACCACGGAAGAGTCGTGAGGTTTTTGTTTTGGGACAAGGAAAACAAGGTGCAGTGATATTTTACAAAAAAATTGATTCGAATGAGAGGTTACAACATCTTCGTGATTCCTGGAGATTAAAGTTTTTATTGCTTTAAAGGCATTAAATAATATCATTGAGCAATCGGTAAAGGCTGAGTGGTCGATGACCCCGAGCTCTGATGGAGGAAGTGATGGATGGAAAAGGTCAGTCTCCGTCAGTCTACTCATCACATGATGGGTACACCTTTTCAATGATAAACAGGCGAAAGGACAATTGGAATAGAGTACATAGAGTCCATAGAGAGACGTCTAAATTGCTTTTCGTGACTTAATGAAGGGTCACCCAGCAAGAGGTGTCATTTTAAGTTTCAGGACACTGTTTAACTGTCAAGATTTAACTGTCACTTCGATGACAGTAGTAAGAAACCACTACAATATCGAAGAAACCTTTCGTAGAGTTCTTTCTGTTTTTATGGTCATCATCGAGGACCTTCTCGCACAACTATAGTGAATTAGGTAAGTATGTCGTAAGGTAAACTATTCTAACTTGTAGTCGTGCGAGAAGGTCAGCGGAACACATGCCTCAAGACTTTTAGATTTTTTTTTTTGAGACTTTGCGTGAATTACGCTAACTACAGAAGTCTTAGTCTTTTGAATATACCCTGCAAGATCGCATCTGTCATACTGTGTGAACACTTGAGACTGATCAGTTTCAGGCCAGAAAAGTCCACTATCGATCAAATGTTTACGATCCGACAGAACCCTAAACGTCCTAATCGCTACCCATCACCTTTTCATTGATTTTAAGACGTCATGTGACAGTTTCTACAGAGACGAGCTATACAGAGCCATATCTAGCTTTGACATCCCTGCACAAACTTGTTCGCTTATGCCGGATGACAATAGAGAACGCTCGCTGTTTCATCAAAGTCGGTAATGAACTCGCCGAAATTTTTAATTTCAAAAAAGAACTTTGACAAGGTGCCGCGCTGTCATGTGCGAAACTCACAAGTCAACACTGGAGTCACAATCTTTTAAAAGTTTATGCAAATACTATCGTATCCCGACGATATTCATGATATCCCGAAATCACAAAAATGAGTCTAGCGAGTGCAATACCAGGTCACAATCAGATTGTGTAACCAAAACGTCACAATCGACAGCTAAAGCTTCGACAAAGTAAAGCACCTTGTCTACCTTCGAAGACAGTTGCTAATCGGTCCTCTAGTCTGTTTTTGTTTGATACGTTTAGATCTTGCACCCTTATGTGCAGAAAAATGAAAAATATTAAAAGTTTTTGCAAAAATATTACGTATACGCCACCGAGCTACGTCAATTTTTTTCAAAGTTTACCCCCAATTGAGGAGTTTTAAATTTAGAAGAAGAAGGAGCAAAGTTTCTAGTGCAGGCTGTAAAGCTTGGAGATTCAACAACCAACTACACGAGGTGTACACCAACTAAGATTGCTAGAACAACTAAAGCCACTCGTCGTTATGCGATAGTAGAAGTCCACCGACTTGAAGAGAGCAACTGGAGTCAGTTAACTAAGGACCAACTAGGCAGAGCCCAGGAGAATATTTGTATTAATATTGTATTCCATTACTAAGCTCAAGGTTTGTACTTTAGATTCAAATAACACCTCTTGTCGGATGACACTATTCTAAGGACAGGAGACTACCTAGAAGGCTGAGGTCAAAACTTACACCGCCTTTTGTCCAAACAGGGGCAAAAATGCCTTCAGACAAACAGGGAACAGAACTCCTCTGACTAGTACCACTGCTATTAGGTCAATCATGACTCGCATCCCAATGTGCTACTAATCAGGCAAGCATGCCTTGCCAAGTCATCAAATTGACTGAAATATTTCACAATGCCCGCCGCCAACTTGACCAAGTCAAGGCCGACCACTGGCGACAACACATCACCACAAATGTAGGTAACCATTAGGTGACCAATAAACACCATAAAACAAAACGAATCTGCAATTTCTCAGAACCCAGTTAATGAATGCTAAGTAAGTTCAATATTTCATGCAAGAGCATCCATCGTCGCCGTCTGCTAATTGCCTGTCTTGGTCAATCAAGACCGTAACGTTAAACCTTTTGTGTCAAACATTTTATGGATTTGCAATTTTTGCAAATAATTTCCATTTCCATTTCCATTACCATCCTCTCCTTTTCAGCTACTGCTGTCTTAATTAATCAATACACATTAATTATTCATTTTCGAGAGACTCATATTGTTAAGACACTATATGCATGCATTCTTGCGTAAAGTTGACATTTAGCCTGTGGTTTGGTTTCGGTAGATACACCTCCTCCACTTGCCACTTCTTGGATTAATGCCAGGCATCTCCCTCGATACCGAACAACAGGTATTCATCACTAGGGTGCAACTTGTTTGGATAAATATTTATGACTGGAGAGACGATGTCGTGGTTACATAATAGATGCTGAATAGTTTGGTGTCGAGTCGAGTAGTGGGTTCATCATCATCATCGTTACCACCTGCGTCAAAATAATTTTTGCTTGGGTGGTGTTAATTACTGCCAAAAATTATTCATATTTCAAATGTTAGCAGATACATTTTTGATCTAATAGACGCATGCCTGCGAAATGGCTCAGATACACACGGTTTGTTCGTTCATTTACAACTGGTTTCGGTGACATAATGAACCACAAACCCAGCCAGAGACTGACTGACCGGCTTTGATTTTGGCATTTCTTGATTTTGGAATTTGATTCCTAGTAGATACCACACTGACGTGGAATGGTGTTTTATTTTTTTTTTTTTTTGCATAATTTGTCGTATAACTGGGTCTGGTTGAAGGATTAGGGATGTTGACACTAGTTTTGGATGGTTTCGCATAAAATTACCGTGAATTTGTAAATTCATTCTCAGACCGTTATCTCTCTACTGAATGAATTAGAGAATCGTGGCAGACAGAATTTTGTTTTAAATGCAATTTTTGCACTTACCTTGACATTTAAGTGAGAGTGGATATATCAGAGTGAATATTGATAATAAGGAACTTGTTGCCGATAGAATTTATAATGAATTTCTTAAACTTTTTCCTAGAATTTAGAGTCGTGTTAATGGCTTTAATTGACTGAAATTTGCTTTGATTATGCGGTTTTTATGGGAAAAAATATCGAAAGGTTAATTTTGAAATTATTATCGGGTGAGAATTTGAATTTTATTGGCTGCTCTTGTGTAGTGTAGCAAAAAATTGACACTCATTTTGACATTTCTTAAGAAGTTGACACTACAAGCAACTTCACACCGATAGAAGGGTGTGTTCTGTACAGGAAATCAGGAATTAATTACTGCCAAACTGACAGAAGGGTGCAGAGCTGTCAACGAGCGCCAGCCACTCTGACATTAATCCCACTTTAATACTTTCCACTGACATCGCTTTCATTTTGTTAGAAAATCCAAATGACAATCGATTTTAAATTCATTTATAATCTACACACAGCAATCGAAAATGAGAAGAAGAAAAAGAAAAAACAAAACTGAAAATGTCAAGGTGATCTCATATCAATAAATAGATGAATTAGATCTCTTCGACACCCCCTTACATCCGAGACACACAAAGAAAAGCAGAAGAAGTAGAAAACCGTACAAAACCCCAAGACTGGTTTATTTAGCATAATTTTTCGGCTTCTTTAAGTGCTGGCTTAGTAGCTTTAATTAGCTAATAATATTCCGATTATAAATTGAAAATTAATTTACAAGAGGCTACAAAACACTAACCCTATTCTCTAACTCTTTCTTCGGTTTCGTTCCGAGTGTAAAATACCAGTTTGACGACATGACGCGACGCGCTGTCCAGCAGGCAATCAATTTTCAAATCGAATTTGATTGCTTGCGTGTCCACCTTCGATTTGCATATATTTTGAGTTCGTTTTTTTCTTTCTTTCATCGCGAATCAAATTAAGGAAAAATAAAAAA
Source organism: Xylota segnis (assembly GCA_963583995.1). NCBI lineage: Eukaryota > Metazoa > Arthropoda > Insecta > Diptera > Syrphidae > Xylota > Xylota segnis. Next base: position 3,633,095 of record OY757238.1, read on the forward strand.
ACCAAAATGTAAATAAAGCCAAATGGAGCTCAGATAAAGTGATACAATTAATTTGTTTTTAAATAAAAGTGAAAACTATGGCGCCTACCTACATATTTACCCTAAATTCGGTTAAATGGATATTTTTTTTCATAAAAAATGTCTGCAAGCGTATAGTTTATGCTTGCAATAAAATTAAACATTTGGAAAATGTTATTTTGCATTTGTGAACGACTCTTTAGAGATGCAGGCCTGATTTGGTGTTGTTTGACACATGATCTAGTTGAGGGTCGTTGAACACAGCCATTTGATGCATTTAAGTTTTTCTGGGTTAAAACCATGAAAGGGGCTCTTGCCAAATCGAATGTGTTTAATGGTTTTGGTTTACTTTAAACATTATGGCATTCTAAATACGTGAACTTCTATCCAAATCAATCAACCGCTAGATTAGTGCGGAGTTTATTTAACAAATGACGTTTGGTCTACGTGAATCAACCAGTAACTAGCAGACCATTAGCGTTACCCTCACCCTCATCAATCAATTCTCTAATTGGATTTATTTCCTGTTGTTCACGTCATTGTTAACACCATTGGGTGTACACATCTGTACCAGCACCACAGTATTGGTTCTTAGTCTATGGTACTCGTCTAGGTGGTGGATTAATGGTGGAGATGTTTTTATACTCATCTGTCGAAGTAGTAATTGAAGGGCTTAAGGAATTGGGTGAAGACGACAGAAGGACTTCATTAAGTTGATAACTAACCCTCTTTGTGAAAGTAAAGGGTGTTTCTATACAGACATCACAGTTTTCTATTTCAATGCGAACGCACACTTGTGACCTGTCAATGTCAAAACGTCAGTCAAGGTCTACATGTAATGATCATGATGAAGTTCACGATTGAGCAACGTTCGGAAATGATTGAGAATTACTACCGAAATTCTGAGTCGGTGGCAGCAACTTTAAGAGCACTTACTCAATTTTTCATCCCACAAGACAGGCTGGAAAAATTCGAGTCAAAGTATTCACTATTCACAGTCACTGTGTCAGTGAGATAAGCCTCCGGTTGAAGTACCAAAAGCATTGCAATACTTGAGTTTAAGACGAGCCAAATCAGTCGATTCCACGCCGTTCAAAGGAATTGGGAAACAGTCCAGCAAAGAAGCATCGTGATGACTTTGACAGCTATAGACCCACATGTCCTCCACGAGACTCCATTGCATTCACAGAAAGTGATCGTAAAAATGATCGCCATGGCATGGTCAATGGAGTTCGCTATCGTTACCATGTTGGGAGACTATTTTTGGCCGGAATTGGATGGAGTTGACATCCATGATATGTGGTTTCAGCACGATGATGCCACATGCCACACAACAAGCCAAACAATTGATCTATTGAAGGGGAAGTTCAGTAATTATATGATTTCAAGAAATGGTTCGATTCAACGCGATTGGACTATGTAAAGTCGTTGGTCTATGCCAACGTTTGAGGAGCCTTTCGGACGATGTGCATGGAAGATTGATGGAAACTTGGCTCCATGCAATCGACCGCTGCAAACGTATTCGTGGTGATCATATGAACGAGATCCAATTTTATACTTAAATGGAACATGTGTACTATACTTGGAATACATTTCAACCCGATATCTCGGTTATCCTGTCTTTTATTTTGATACACAATTGTTATGTCCTCTTTGAAAAAAAACCTTCACAGCTACACTACCTCTGTATAGTTGGGTTTTTCTTTAGGATCTTGCTGCTGTCAGAAGACTACGGACTATAATAATCGTTAACTGGTGTTTTTATTGGCATCTGAGGGCTTCCTTGGCTAGGTTTGGAACACCCTCTTGGAAATTGACTTGTCTGCACTCAGATCTTTTGCGCTGAAGTGCTGAGTGCTGAAGAAGTAGGATTTTCTACCTCTGTCTCATGACATTGAGAATATTTTAACCACAAGTTCCTCTCTAGAGTAGGGTCTAGGCTGAATAAGTATTCTTTGCAACGCAAATTCCAAGACGCAGAACACTCTCTCCAGCGGACAGCAAAAGTCAAACTCATTAGCTTGTGAGTTCAATAATCCTGATACGGATAGAATACGATTAAGATCTATACAATATTCCGCAACTGCGTAGTTGAATCCCTTCCCTGCACCATTAGTATTCTTTCGTATTCCTACGAATAGCTAATTTGCATAGTTTGTGGTTATAGATAAAGTCAGCCCGCAGCCAATTCCATTTCTCATTGTAAACAGATCCGGAGGAAAAAAAACGTGTCAACAATTTAACGATTTCTACAAGAAACGTGTTTCAAAACAAAAAAGGAACCTCAGAAACAAAATGGCTTGTGTCGCAATACCGACGAGTAGGTACATACATATATTTGATTTTATTTGTCAAAAACAATTGCGCGTCCTGATTACGAAACGAAACTCTACAACGATCATCGAGCATATAGTGTGTATCTACCTGTCAACTGGTATGTAGAGTACACCTTATGAGTCAGTCAGTCAATTAAAAATAGCTGAAATGCGTATTCAGTAATCGAAAGTGACGTACCCCGCGCACCAATTACAGAGGAATGTCGTGCACAAAGCGCTGTCGTCGCAAAGTGTTGCTCTTGTACCAGTTGCCTGGTTTTCTGGACTTGTAAGCTCTGCCAATGAACCAATTGTCCATAAATCTTATTGTAATCTATTTGGACGTCAGCCAACCTCAATACGAAGTGACGGCATCAGGAACAGTATACCTACATGCATGATCTCAAGACTTCCAACTCGAGTGGAGTGCTTTTACTTTTTTAAATTTTTTTTTTCAATTCGCCCCCTTGTCCGACATTGCACGAGTACAGTGTTGAGACAGTGAAGGCAGTAAAAGTGACAAATACTCATAGAAAAGAAAGTTACATAAAATCGAGTGTTTTATTTGTTACATTGGGTATTGGCCTAACGTGACAAGATTATGGCTTATTAACAGCCAATTTGCCGTGTTAACTGCTTGCCTTGTAAAGTTCTGCAATTAAAAAAAATAAAAACGAAAGAAATGTTTTAATAGGCTGACAGCGGCTATTAAGGAAACGAAGTGGATTGTAAGCATACGTAGTTATGCAGATGCAATTCTAGGAGTTGAAGGTTTTCTAGATGTGGGCTGTAGGAAATCTCTAAGAATGAATATTTATTTCCGCGTATTGTGGGGCAGTTTCTTGGCAAATTGTTGTGATTACTTCCGTGTACTGCTGAATGCTTTCACTGTTTAGAATGAAAGCGGTCCCCATGGAGTTGCCGTTCTGTGTAGGACAATGGTATTCTTTCACTTTCTGTAGAATGAGGTACTAATCCGGAATTCTTCTGGTCGTACATACATCTAGACTCTAGAGCATATTGTTACCAATAGATTGGAGGTTCCCATTGAGTATGACAATGGGATCACTGGAAGAGCAATAGTAGGAGTTTCGAGGTAGAAGGCGCTAACGCTCAAAAGTAGATGAAACACAGCGTAGACAGCCATAGAAGACAGAAGATGGAAGACATGACTGACATCCAAAATGGACTTAGGGTACATGCACACCTCGTGAAGATAGTCACGTATTGTTTCAGGCAAAGGATCCCCAAGAGCTCTGCTGGGACAAAAGGGGTGCCACAGAGCTCCTCTGGAAAGTTATGCTTGAATAGATACGCAACCCACATTTAGCAGAAGAGGTTACGATCATGGGACTCACGTATGATATTGCGACGGTCTTGGATACCAAGCTACTGGTAAAATTGATATAATTAAGCAACGAATCACTCGGGATAGTTCAATGCTGGAGAATGGAGCTTAACACCGAAGTCAGCCAGTTAATAACTTAGGCGTCATGAGTGACACAAGGATTTTCTCCTTAAGGCAGGCCTGATGAGGGAATAATGGACCGAAAGTCCCATTTTGATGGATTGCAGAAGACGACTCTCCAGGCCTGACCCTGCCACTGTATAGTGTACTTTTGCCTAAGTTTCAGGAACCAAATTTGGCTTCAAAACTTGATGAAATGGTGGTTCTCCAAGTACGCTTAATACTATGAGCCGGACCGCCTTTTTAAATAGAAAGCTCACTCCACTACAAAGGACAGTTAGCGACGTGAAATCAGAATTCATAAGACTACCACTGAACCAACAAAGCATGGATCAAGTAATCTCAGACTGGGTTCATTGGATCCTCAAGATTAAACACACCTCAGCTCAAAACTGCGGGGCAGTCAAGTACAAACACTTGCCTCTAGAGAAACTGCAGAAAGAAGGTTTTTATCTCCTCTACGATGGATAGATAGATAAAAAGAGGCTCTTAGGGTGTATCTTCGAATCAAAGCTCACTTGGAAGGAGAACACTTCAGAAAAGTTATGGAAACCGTGTGTAGTCCGCTACACAGGCAGCGGAAGGGATCCTAAGTCTCCCATCATCCACTGGATATAGAAAGTCATAGTCAGACTCTCATTCTATCCCATGAATATCTAGACTGATGGTCTATATAAAAGGTCATGCACGACAGAGAAGTGTCCAGGATCCCACGATTACCTCGTCAACTGTAACCCTTGACACTACACTGGCACTGATTCCATTAGACGTAAATGAAACAGCTTCAAAGAACGCCAAACAATCCTTCTTTTGGAAGTATGGTGACAAGAGTAAGATGTGCACAGCAGCGCCCCGAAACAGACTATATCACAACATCTCATGGCTTCAGCTTAAACACTAAGAGGATTGGACAAGTCGTCATCCCGAATAGAATCTCGACTTTTAGGAAGGAGCCTAGCCCGTGAAAAATGAGCCAAACCCTCATCCTGTCGTGTCTCTAGGGAAAACATAACAAGTCTGGAAAATACCTCGGTTAAGCGTGACGGCATAGGCAACTCAAGGTCACAAACAATTTGTGTCTCTCTTTAGGTTTCTCCACGCTTGACATCACTCCATTGGCGATCCCAATGTATCCCGTCCTTTCTTCGAGAACCATTCTTCTCCCTTATTCTACTCAACCATTGCTTTTTGAAAACAGGGACGTTCCATACATTAAGCAATAACAGATGCCAAGTGGAGTGCCCCCAAGGAATTGTGTATTACACCAGACTGACTAATGAAACCTTGTGCAACAAATCACAACACCTAATGCGAAGCAGGAAAATAGAAAAAAAAATGAACACAGTTCATGACAGTCCATTATCTTTGGTAACGAAAAAGAAACTTCAAAGGAATAACTGAACAAGGCCACTAAAAGCCCGTTTGTAGCAATAAATAAAAATTGCGTAAATATTATGTATTTTGTCACCACCAGCACCATGTAGCTTAGTGCAGCCATCAATGTCGTGTCAGCAAAATAAACAAATGAATCAGTTCAACAGCCTTGAAAGTTTATGCATGCTTCTGGGTCCTTTTATTTATTAAAATATACATATTAACGAAGTCTGTCAACAACCGATGTGTCTCATCCACCAACAACCGATCGATCATTCTCCATTCTATGCTGTAGATCCACAGACAATGGACTTAATTACATCCGGCATCGCCGAGAACAACTATTAGTGTATCTGCGCAACCATATACCTCACAATGTTGGTTGCAGTTTGGCACCACTTTAAATAAACAAAACATTGTTAATTTGTTCATCAATTTTTTACATTTTTATTATATCCATGCTTGCATAACTTAAAGGTGAACAACAACTAAAAAAAAAGAAGAAGTGTGAACTCTGGCATGAAGTCAAATGACTAGCGGTCATATTTGAAAACGTGTATTGTGTCACATTTGACATTCGACGGATGCGGATTTACATCGATTACGGGATAATGCTGTTCAAAAGCAAATGGCGATTGAAATATGAGTAGTATTTGGCTTTGCTATTTTCCGCAAATAGTTAGGGATTATAGCCGCATTTTGTTAGTTTGCGTATTTAGGGAATCAATGTAAATTATTCAACAACAGTTGACGTCATTGTGACTGGAGTTTGGTAATTTATTCGATGGTCGTTTGATTATCGCATTTTTTTTGCAAAAGAATTAGTAAATCTCTTATGCATTCAGTTTGTAAAGTAAGTTGTTGTGTATCATAATCTATAATGGATTGGTGTGACGTTTGTGTTGAAAATTGGATGACAAGAAAGTGACATTTATGACAGTTCACGTATCACAATCTCTGTCGATTAGAAGGGGTTACATTTCAAATGCGAGAGAGATGCACATATGCTACTCATATAACAAGGACATCGTTGCCATTTTCTCGAAGACATACTGACGGACACATTCAAGACTTTCCTGCTTGCTCTGTGACACTGATAGGACGGTTAACGTACACTTGTTGCAACTTTCATTGTCTAGGGAAGTCCGAATTGCACTTATTGTTGATGTTACTTTTGCTTTTGTGGGTATTTTTATGAGGATTTGCCTAACACATCCTGTGTATAAGACTACTTACCTTCTTGGTGGAGGGTAGTGCATCACTGGAGTACTCGGACACAACTGGTCCGTTGTACTACCAGAAAGCAAAATCCAGTATTACCTACTTTACTGGAAGTTCTTTGACTTAAGGAGAAAGTCGAGATCGAGCTTTAGTGGTGAGGAGCTTACGGTATCAGCTCTCACCACATCAGAGTATCAAGCGTCGCAAGCAGAGCTATCTCTTGAGCCTAGCACACTAAGACGCTTAGCGAAAGGAATGCTTTTCCGCGGAGAGAAAGTAAGAATGCCGTTGATTTCTTACAGACATTTGGGCACATATGTTTAATCTGGAGAGCCATGCCACATACAATTCGTAAGAGATCTAATCGCAAATGGAGGCCCTAACGCAAGTTCAGGTCCTGAAAAATCATATTCTGAGGCTTGTTTGCCAATCTCATCAGCGATCCCAGTGCGATTTGAGACCCAGAAAAGAAGAGCGAACGAGTTCTTGGATTCTCGAACGATTTTTTAACTGGTTGGAGGGTTAAGCAAAGCCTCAACTTATTCTTAGCATTGTAGTCGGCACCCTTTAGAATAGCATAGACCTCCGCTTGAAAAACACACGCATGCTTCCCTAACGAGTAGTGGCTTCAACCAAAGAAGTGCAGATCACTCGGACGTCAAAGGATCCATTGTGTTTCCCGGTGTGTAGTGCAGTACTGTCGGTCTATACAAAGAGACACCCGTACCAGACCCTTCGAGGGAAAGTCTACTCTTAATTAGCACATCAGCCGAAGTTCCGATGTCATTGCATCAGACGCTACATCCATGGAACAAGTGTCTCAGGATAAATGTCGCGTAAGGTCATCGAAACGCCAGTGTGGATGATATCAAAAGCCACCTCGTCTATGAACCTGTGGGTCTTGAGACATTCTGCGGAATAGGGATTGAAATCCTCAAAGAAGAGAACTATAGAGAAAAACATGACTAGAAGCTGGAATAATGAGACAAGTCAAAAGGTTTCGAAGGATGCACCAGTATTAGCAAAACTATTTCACGTAACAAGCTACCTAATGGGACATTGCAGACATAAGGAGATCTTAGGGAATAGTAGGTATAACTGAAGATGGTCTTAGCAAGTACCAGTTGTCAGGTAACGATTCCTAGGAGGAACTGGATTAGAGAGAGAGTCCTCTGGGACGGTTTTACTCCAAGGCCAACAAGAGTGCAAGAGATGCTCAAAGATATCTCGATAAGGACTCACAATAGACCATTTTCAATCAAAACAAAGGAGGTTAGGTTTGCTAAGGAAAGATTCCACTGTGCGTGGAGTCCTTCCCTTGAAACAATTCCAAAAAATATCAAAACTTTGACTCACCCACTTCCATCAAGCAGCATCTTATTGCTGGAGCGGTTTTTGGCGAAAAAGGGAGATGATAGGTAACACAACGAGCTCGAGTTGACGAAAACACTGAGAAAACACTTCTACAAGCTTAAAACCACTGAAAAGCACTTCCTTTTATTTTCAAAACACATGAAACAATTATAAAACTCAAATTTACAACATAAACACTTGAATTTAGGCATTTTTTTCAGACAAAACCGATTTTCTTTGCACCGAAACCGAACCCGAAAGACAAGTCTATTCACGCACAGGCCTTTCGTGAATTCGAAGTTCGACAAGTCTAGATTGTTCCCTTTGATTTCGCACAGAACAGAGAGAGAGGGAGACTGCAGCTCGACCATCTGTCGAAGTCGAATGTCGAAGCTGATCTTAGAGAGCATTGCCATCATGCAGTTTGTTATTCAATTTAGAATCACTTTACAGAATCTGATGAATAGTTTCAAAAATTTTAATGTTGACATCTGATTGTTTCAAAAGTACGAAGAAAAAAAAATAATATTTCTCTCGCAGTCGGTAGGATTCGAACCTACGCTCCCAGAGGGAATCTGATTTCTAGTCAGACGCCTTAACCGCTCGGCCACGACTGCTTATGGCATCTGGGGGTCTAATTTATTCCGGATTTCTCTGGACGTTTGGTCGAATTAGATTCGATTTGAGATTCTAATTAAATTGTGGAAGGTGTGTGGTATCATATCGCACTGTCCTCTGTTGCTATCAGATTGAATCCAATTATCAGAGAACCCGCGAGATACAGTGACGTTGTGGGAATCTCCGGAACGTGTGCTATTTTTGGAAAGATACGTGGGAATCGGCGGAATGTGTCGCACTGTGCGAATGCTGAAGAATGTGTAAAAAGTGTAAGGAGTCTGGCCAGATATTTCATGGAAAATACTTTTGCTTGGGCAAGCCAGTGGGTGTGGCTGGGATCATTGGAGACACAGACTCTCCAATATGTCATGAAACTCTACCATACTTTGCATGAAAGGGTCAAACTGCAGTTTTCTGCTGAAAACGTCCCTAAAACTTTGTCGTAGCCATATATGATGTATGGACGAATTATAGAGAAGGCTGATACCTATCATTTATGTTTTGTGAATTTTTTTCACTTTCTTGTAAAATATTTGAAAAAATCGACTTTTTTTTAATAGTGGGCGTGGCAGTGGGCGGATTTTGAAACTATTTCTGCCAATATTGTAAAAGATTTCAAGGAGTCTACACACCAAATTTTAAATATCTAGCTTGATATTTAGGCTATGAAAACGAGAATTTTGTCATTATCCTTGAAATCAAGGACACTGGTGAAAAACCATGGTCATAGCCAAATATATCTATAAGTCACCTATAAATTGTATTGCCTAAAATTGTATTCTCGTATCTATTACCATTTCCGAGAAAACATGAAGGAATGATTTTCAAGGAGCTTCTTGCCTTCAAAGGCTATAATCCGTACACATCCTTGATTGTTTTCACTTTTTTTTTTAATTACCCATTTTCAATATCGTAGAGATCACAATTAACTAAGAATATGCCCACAAGCACTGAGATAAACGAGGGAAACAAAGAAAGATCAACGAAGTTTACGATTTTTCGCATGTACTGAGTTTTGAAGGATTAATTTCACTATTTTGAAGAAAACGTCCTTAAAACGCCATTGTAGCTCCACATAGCGTTCAGACAAATTGTAGAAAATGCAAATATCTATCTTTTATGTTAAGTAAATTTTTTTAACTTTCTAGTAAAAAAGTTGAAAAAATCGATTTTTTTTAATTAATGGGCGTGGCAGTGGGCGGATTTCAAAAATATTTTCGTCGATATTGCAGTGCGCCCTATGAAGTATACACACCAAATTTCAACTTTCTACCTTAAGAGTAAAGCCATTAAAATGATATTTTTGTCATTATCCTTAAAACCAAGGACATTAGTGAAAATACATAATCCTAGTCGAATGTATCTCTAAGTCACCTACAATTTTGTCTCTCATCGTATTTTTGTATCTATAACCGTTTCTGAGAAATTAAGAGAAAACCATTTTTAAGGAGGTCCTTGCCTTTACAGGCTCCTAACTTTACATATCCTTGATTGTTTTCAAATTTTCTTTAACTACCATGTTCCCAACATCCCAAAGATCACATTGAACTAAGATAATCCTACCAAACACTCCAAATTAGGACGGAAATCAAGAAAATTCTAGGAAATTCATGATTTTTCAAGGGTGACACGAATTCAGCAAAAAAGTGTTCTCAGATTCTTTAGCATTTGACTGCATTTTTTGGCGTTGCACGTGTCAATTTGGGAATTTCGCGAAAAACACTTATTTCCTTGGAATTAATGTATGAAATTGATTGAATTAGTTAGTCTGAGGTATTTGATTGACAAATCAATTACATTTCACCGATATTTTGCCCTAAAAGTGCTTGAAACTTGAAAAAACCATCGTCGATTTTTTAAGACTGACATACTTTTGAGTGGCAGTTTTGGACAGTAAAACAGTGATTTAAGGAAAGAAAACTTGATATTTCATTTCTAATACATTGACATTTATTTATTTTTTAAAATTATGGTATACGCTTTCATAGTTTGGTGGCAATAAGAGCTAGACTGAACTGATGTTTTCTCTACCTCTTACACCTGAATGGTCCTGGTAGGAGCAAATCTTACACCCAATTCCAGATTTGTCCAAGGCTACAACACAGCTAAACCACGAAAAATAAAAAAAAACTCATGAAAATACATCATAGACCCCATATAGTCAGGTCCATCAGATGGTCCTATGGGGATTCAACAAAACCTTTTTGATCATATCTTGATTATACCCGTACCGTTCTCAGCGGAAATATAAGGTATCATCGAGGCTTGCAGGAGTCTATCCACTCTATGGTAGGCATCAAAACCACCACTTCCGTCACTATCAACTCGAAACTTGTCAAAAGATATAAAGAACTCAAGCGTCTTAGCTCTAGCAACACCATCACGCTATGAGGAGTCATTTCCAAAATCTCCTCGGATTTCCACAACATGGCCAATGCTAAGTGAAGTGCCCTCTCCTCATGCCATGTTCCGAGGCAACTTTGGGTCCAATAAAACAATACAAGGACCAGCAATCCAGATCCTGTTCATTGGTGTCCTCACAAGTCACGATGCAATGAGAGCCCGCACCAGAAGAATGGGAATCTGTGGCCCAGACCTACGCAGAGGCTGGGATGACACCCTGCAAGTGCCCACATCTCAGCAACAACCGATGCCCTCGGGGAAATATGTTTCAACACCCTCAGCCTGATTGTAAGATATGTTACTGATTTGCTGGGTACTGGAGCGTTCCTAAGAGTCCGGCAAGTCCCAGTGCGTTCACTGGTCACTGGTTGTATTGGCGACTTTCATTGCAGGCATCCGTCCAACAGACATCCTTCTCTGCCTTTTTTTGCTTTATAAAAACTTGCAACCACTATGTTGTATGGTCATAAGCAGTCACAGACTACATGTCTCAGTCGAATGTTATTAAGGACCCTCACCACGCTAGTTGGTCAAAGCAGCAAAGTCTGTCCTCGTCAAGGACGGACGAACCTTGTTCTGCAGTAAGTTCTCCTCGGTCAGTACGATTTCCTAAAAGCCCAGATTTAAAGGGTATTCATGATGGCGCCATGCGTAACTTTCATTACCAGGATCTAGTAGGTTCGCCAAGTTTCTAAACCGATTAAACCAGTGATGGCCATAAAGTGTTGAGCAGACGCTGTTGGCATACTCGCTGATTAAGTGTTTACCACCTCATAGTTACACACAATTGCGAAATGGAGAACTAATCTCTGCATTGTTAGTTATTATCTTGCTCCATCAATCTTTATATAACAACACCGAGGCGAGTGCATCCAGCGAATGCAAAGCATTTCTTAACACCTTAATCACCATCATCATTTCCTGAACAACAGACACTACTTGGCTTAAATGTCACACCGTATCCATTAAAGAAGCGTATTTACCTGTGTGATTACTGTGCCTGAATGCATAATACATCACAGCACCGTGCCACAGTACAGTACAGTACAGTACAGTGACGAACCCAGGTAATTTCTCTATTTCCAAAGAGACCTCCATTATCATCGCGCCATCATCAGTGGTAACTTCAAAGTTTTTTTCGTTTTTTTATCAGAATACCCCATCCCGAGCGACGACAAAGCCCCGATAAACTTATTCACTCAAGAGCCCATGATGCAATTTAAGCAGGAAGCCTAAAGTGCACGTAACACGCCTCAAGAACAAAAATTCCTCCGAGGGTAGGGGGTTCTCCTCGCGGGTCTCACTCCTTCTTGCTCCGTCCGTCTCAGTTGTACCCTCATTTGGAACAGCATTCAACTTTTACATTTTTCCTCGCGCGCCATGCCATAGAAAAGTTGTTGGTCCACATTCATGTGGACTGCACCTTGTGGAACAGGGGAGGCACTCGGTGGTGTCCGGGTGCTCTGGTGTTCGTACAAAGACGACGCGACGACCACGACGACGACGCGGTGGCGATAGTAATGCAGTTTGACGCCCGATTGCTGCTGGCAACAGAGGTTTACCTTGGGGGAGTTGCTGCCGCGCTGATGCTTGTTGTTTGCCAGTTGTTGGGGGGAATTCATGAATGCCATTTCGTCAGTTTTCACCCGAACCGCACAACCAAAGTGCCTCTGAATGGTGGGTGATGAAGCGGTGCCTTGGGGTGATGGCGCGGCGGCGGCAAGCGAATCTGTATCTGCATAACTCTGACATGTTGACATTTCATCTGGTGTATCTGTGCGGTATAAATTATTTCGAGAATGCAACTTCTGATCGAGTTGTAGGTGCAAAAGTATGTTCGCCACTAAGCAGTCTGCACAATTAAGTGGTTTTCCTTGCCAATGGAGTTTGATTGTTTCTTTAGCTGGGTGTCGTGCTCTGGAGCATCGTTGTAGTTATGGAAAAATTCTCAGCGATTATGATAGTTTCCCAGTTTCCGGTGGAGTTGACATGGAAACGGAATTTTTTCAATGGACGATGGGGCGTATACGTAACTTTTTTTTTTTCTTTTTTTCGATATGTCAGCTTCCGCTGAGAAAATGTCGCATATTTTAGGAATAGACTACGATGAAACAGAACTTTCATCGGCGTGATGGGTATCTCGATCCTAAAGTACGACAGTGGATCGTACGCGTGGATCGATCGTAAAGTGCCTACTAGAGGACTTCTCTTTCCTATAAGACTGATAGTCTCGAAGATAGGTCCTACTTTCTACTTAAAATCCTAAACAATTCAAGAAACTTTCATGTAGCCTTGGAATCTCTCGGTTTCTCACGGTTTTGAAGCCTGTTTCAGGAGGGTTCTGTGCTTCTTGAAACAAAATATTCGAGCAAGAGGAGGAATGCGTAGAAGGAACATTTCCCTAAAATCGTTCTACCTTTACGAATGGAACTCCACGCATCTGAATCTTTATTTCTAGTAATGCTTGCTTAGAAGGCAGTGAATTTGTTTCCACATACGATTCCTATGACCATTCTGAGTTGTGGTCTGTCTAGCTTAAGCATTTGACAAACTTGACACTCCGAAATCCAAATAAGTCTGAGAAAGTCAGGCCTGAGAACCAAGCCATTCTTTGAGTTTTTCATATTCGAACTATATCGTGGGAATCTAAAGTCAGGCCTGGGAAACAAGCCATTCTTTGAGTCTTTTATATTCGAACTATATCCTCGGAATAAAGATCTAACAAAAAGACCAGGAAGTCAATTTAAATGGTTAATGTTTCTACGAAATGAACCGATATCCTTTACTTACTGGGTTTCTTTATTTCCTTGAATTTAAGGATTAAAAAGGAACCTTTTGTTTGACCTTTTCATAGGTTGAACAGGTAAATTTCAAAGCTTCAATGGAAATGGTAAGTAACCAAAGCAAATCTCTGAAATTGATGAAGTATTTGCTTACAGGTAAGTTTTACAGGTAAGTCATACTAGGCTTAGACTTTTGGCTTCGAACATAAAGTTATAAAGATAGGAAACAACCTTGGCATGGATAGCTACTAGTCGAAGACCACACCTTCTTAGAATATATTTGTCACTAAATATCGACTTTAAGGCTTAGTGTAGCCTTAATCTGTAACTTTGAGCCAAAAAGAGGGCATGAATCGGATCGCATGCTAGAAAAACTGAAGAAGGGAAGAACAATACGTCTGTTTGAGTTCGACACGTTTTCCCACACATGGGTCTGTAAAACATTGACAGTGACTACAAAATGCGGCCTAAACCAGTCGTGCATGTCTTATAAAGCTAGGAAGAATGATTCTCAAATAAGACAAGGCAGATATATATACATTTGTGGGAATGAAAACGGAATCGGCTAAAATGTGTTCACTGGTTAATGAGGGCAAAACGAAGTATAAGCTGTCAACCAAAAAGTATGTCAAGTTTGAGGTAGTTAAGGACTTTGTCTACCTAGGAACCACTGTAAACTAAGACGATGACCAGCGCTGAGATCAAACGATGCCAATCGATGCGTTTTTAAGAAGACAATTGTGTAACAGAGGACTCTCTCGAGTAGATAGGGTAACTCTTTATAAAACCCTGGTCATCCCAGTTCTCCTCTATATTCAGAGGCATAGACTTTGTCTAGAATGGATAAGGTCTCTCTCGGTTGTTATGAGAAGAAAACACTCCAGGTGACAGAGAGTGGAGAAGAAAATACAACCACGAGCTATACGAGTTGTATAGTGGCATCAAACAGTTCAAATACAACGACTTAGATTGCTGAGTCATGTTTAGCGGAAGGACATCAATGCTCGGGCCTCGATATGGCACAGTAGACGAAGACCTTGCCTAACCAGACAGGCTCAAGTGGAAAGGGATCTCAACCAGGACAGGTTTGTTGGTTAGTTTCCAGCTCCACCCAGAGTGTATTGCCACCAATGTAGAAAGGTTGAATATGAGGTTATGATGACAGAACCAAAGGTATTTACTTGTATAGAGGGGTACGTCTTTACTGGCAGGATTTAAACCGGAGATGAGTACTTGGAAATATAAGAGATAGTTTTAGGGAATCCTGGGCCATCATCAAGTAACTAATCGATAGCAACTAACGATTTTGGCTGTAGTTTGCTAACTCGAATGTGTTTCATAGTACGTTGGCGTTACTTGAAGCAAAAGTAAGCGATGTTACCTAAATAACAGTGATTTTCAATGTTTCGTGAAGCAAAACTTTTTCAAAATGTCGTGGGTCGTCGTATGTGATACGGTCCTTGGTCTAAACGTTACAGAAATTTATCAGAACACTGTGCGTATAAGGCAGTTTCCTGTCTTCTCCCCAACATGAGCTCCTTTCCAACACATCGTGCTTGAATACTCACCTAACTCAGCTGATTTTGGGCATACTTACCACAGGGTCCCTGTGTCATAAGTCCAACTTCGAAAAGCCACAAAAATTAATTCAATTTTTTATCTAATATTTTATTTATTCATTTTTTTGTATAATTAAAAAAAGTCATTAAAATAGGTACAAATAATAATTTTTGTTTTTCTTTTTTTCATTTCTTTTCAATAATTACTATCATATACTTTCTCTTTCCTTTCTTTCATTCGTTTTTTATTTATTTTGTCTTTTTCGATTTTTTTTGTTTCTTCATCTTTTTCTTTAACTTAAACACAGCGCGACTTTGTCTGCAAAATCGAATTTCAAATTCAGTCAAAGTCTTCTAAATAAGTACAAGAAAAACAATCAATAATAATTATTATAATATTTAATAAAAAAAATTATTAAATTTTCCTTTTACAGTGAATAGAGAGAGAGAGAGAGAGAGAGAGAGAGAATAGTGTGTGATAGATAGAAAAAAAAAACAAACAAACTAAGAGATTCATCGATAACTACACATAAACATAGAATTGTATAGAACACTATTTAAACAAAAAAAAAATCACTAAATGAATAATAAAAATTTGACAGATTGTTTTGTTTTAATTAATTTGACATACTTCAGGGAACTGTCATTCAATATGAGTATTTGTCAGCACTTTTATTACATTTTCAGTTTTTCTCTGTCTTTGAGTTAACATAAAACTATATACATTGAGAAGGGCTTGAGGGAAAAGAAGGGCAGAGCATAGAATAGCGAAGAGGAGTAGAAGAAAATAGAAGGAAAGGGGATTCACTTTTTTGTTTTTGTGGAGAAGTGTGTACAAATGGCAATCAATTAGGAGAGTACTACTGTGAGAGACCAAAAAATAGATCATTTCCTCTTTTTTTTTTTACTTCTTAAAATTTTAACTCGCTCGGGGTAATTTAAACAAAAAATAAAATAAAATAAAAAAAAAAAATCATAACAAATTAATTCTCAACATTTTGACTTAGTAGAAACCATCACCGGTTGGATCGTTGATCCATGGATAGTTATTTGGACACCTGACACAGGTTTGCAGGTTGATGGTCTCCCCGGGCACCTCCTTTGATGTGAGCTTGCAGGAGCTGGGCACCCAACAGGCTGGTCTACCTTCAACAACGCACTTCTCCCTCCATGGCTCGAAGTTCTTGGCTTCGCTGATTGTCTTGGGGTTCTGCATCCATTGGATGACTTGTGTCATTGTGACGAAATAGACGTCATTGTGATTGGCGAGGACCTCGTCGATCCAGTAGAGGAATGCATCCAGGAATTCGGGGTTGTTCTTCAACCACGCTGCATGGAAATACAGACCCAGTGGGGCACGATTCTGGTCATAATGCCTGTCAAAGTTGTGATTCAAGAAGTTATAGAATTGATCGCCGGTCAAGATGTTTGAACAGGAGTCAACCATAGCGCAACCAGGGAGGTATTCATCATTGCTAGGATCCTCCCTACGATCGAGTTCGTTCATGACCATTTCCCAAACAGCATGGGAACGAGTTGGGCAACTTTGCAGATTACCATGGCAACGATGTGGCATACGGAAGTACATGGTATATGGCCATAGCGGTGGATTCGACAGAGGAGCAGTGATGGTCGAATCATAGAGGAAAGCTTGCTCTTCCATCATGGTGAACTGATTGTTGCCACCGACACGAAGATATGGAGCACGAACACCCACAACAGAGTTATCGGTAATGTTGGCATACTTCTCAATGATGATCCTCATGCCAGCCATTTCCTTGGCCCAGTCATCAACGGTTGCGTTCGACCAGAAACGTTCCTCGTCATTGTGGCTATATGAAAGAGAAAGAAAAGGAGAATGGCAGGTGTTATTTCAGACATTCATATGCGATACAAACCTTCCTTTACTTAAAAATCGAATAAGACCTCCTTAATTTTCCGAAAAGCCTTCAAACCATAAATTTACAAGCGTATTAAAAAATACTTACGTAATAGAGTGTACAGCGATCTCATGACCCTTGCGGGAAGTCTCTTGAACCGCGGAATAGTTGGTGTACTTATGCGAGACAAAGTATGTGGCCTTGATGTCACATCCATTGGGATTCTTACGTCCCTTGAAGATCTCCTTGTACAGTTCAATGTTGTTATTATTGATGGCATCGTCAAAAGTGATCGTGATCATCATGGGTACGTCCTTAGCTGGCAAATCTCCGGGAATACTTGTACCATCTTCCGAACAGAAACAATCTGGCAAGACACACACTGCGGGGTCACATGGTGGAGCACGATTTGGATCGTTGTCGATATCTACAGCAAAGAAAAGACGAGACATAGTGGTTATAGACAAAGTTCATCGTCCGGTTAACGACCACCCGTTAGACAGTCGAGGCCTAAAATATCACAAAACCTTCATTTAAATTCAACAAATAAGAGAAGAGGAAATGCTATCCAGCACAACCGCTAAACAAAAACCAATTGAAGAAAGTCCAACACCAACGCGCAGCCCAGGTAACGATCGTGACTTGAATTAAAGAAATTCATTTTGTGTCCACATCACGAATTCGAATGGTAAATAGAAAATGATGGAAAACGTCAGACTGTCATACCTTGCACTTGAAGAAAAACCAACCATGATGGCGGCTTTCAAAATCAATTAGCTTGCAGAAGCTAATTTTCTTTATGATTTCATAAGACATTTCACTGGGTATACATGTCGTAACAAGTAATTTGCAAAATTTTCAATTTCATTCTACGTAAGCCGATTAAATTGTACGCAACGGCACAAGGACTGCGGCACTTTGGGTAACGAAATGTCAATGGCGATTGATTTTAATTGGAAGTGCATTAGGAAGTGAATGCAATTTAAGATGATAAGTTGCAGAATGTGGGTGGTGGTCGAGGGTGGTGGAGAATGACAGATGTCAGATTGAATCTGTCAAAAAGGCTGACATTTAAGTGACGTAAACTCTGCAAAAGTGACATAAAGTCTCTCTTTCTGATTGGTATCTTGAAGGAAACTACGTTTTATTGACATCATCGACTAGCTTCAAGGACACCTTGTATCTAAAAATGCATGACATAAACAACTTTCTGACTTAACTTAAGTCGTAGGAGTGGGTAGGTACTCCCATTAACCTCCACATCTAACAACAACTAATTTCCTAATTAAAAACAGGATTGATTGTGACTATAAACCCTCCCCTCCCCCACCAGCACGAAATAACAAGCTGCATTACAAAAACAAAACAAATAACTACATTAATTTAAAAATCAACAATTAAAATTGACATCTGTCGATGTCGATGGCGGTGCTCTTCGAAAACAACAAGAAATAACTCGTTTCTGACAGGATTTTCACCACAAAACAACAAAACCAATGCACGTCACCCGAAACCACCTGACCTTGTCCGAAATTCTTCAGCCCAGGTTAAAACAATATCTTTGGCCAAGTTTTTTTCTTTTTTTTTATCATAACACAGATAATTAGCTTAACCCTTCCAAGACAGCAGTCAGTACGTTACCTAGTTGTCAGGCGAGCGAGAAAATAAAAATCCGTGTCTGATATAAGACACCAAAAAAAAAAAAAAAACCAACCATATAGACACGCATGCACAGACGCAAGCCGAACTGCACAGGACCGGTTTATCTTTCAATTCGGGTGACATAACAAAAAAGCTGTTAAAATGAAATTAAATTTATCTTACAGATACAGATACCTGTGCAGCTGTGTACGGAGTACGGAGTACGGATCACCTACCTCTATGGGGGTAACCTACTTCTTCATTGGGCCGCCACTTTGTTTAAAAAAAAATGAAAAAAACATAAAAAAAGTTTCAATTTCATTTTCGCGATGTATCTACGAACATATACACACAGGTACAGGGTATGTTCAGAGACATTTAATCATATATCATCGAAGGTGGATTGTAAATTACAGGGTGCGTGGTGTGGTTCGATGCGGATGCTACCCAAACTATATACGTTTATACGGGTTTGGCCTTTTATTCATACCTTTTTTTTTTGCAAGAGTTGTTTGGCTTAAATGTCAGCTGAATAAAAAAAAATTCAGACAAAGTCGATGGTGTGCGGTGTATGTATTAATCGCGGCGCGCGGTTATGGCATAGTCGCTTAAACAGGTATATGGTGATTACTTAAGATTAAGTATTTTTTTTTTATTATTATTATTTTTATACAATGCTAATGGAGAGGGGAATTTTCGGACGAACTAAATTTAGCTGATGAAATTCATAAACTTTGTTGTTGTTGAGTGCAAAAGAGGTAGAGGTAGAGGTAGAGTTGGCTTATGTAATTAGCATTGTAAGACTAATGGATAGAACGGAACGTTTTCGGTTGCCAAACAGATTGGAATGATGATGCAAAACTGCTGTGGATATGGAGTGCAGGTTGATGATTCAAGTGTGCTTGGAGCGATTGAAGTGTTTAAGTATCAATCAATCAAGTTTATGATTTGTAATAGAGGGTTGTTTTGACTGTGCACTGTTAGTACGTCGAATATTTTGCAGGTCTCAGGCATGAAATGAAACAAGTTTTAATTGACCATAATTGCGCAGTCAATAGAAACCCATAATTAGCATTTATTTTGACATGGAAGTCGATTGATTTGGTTGGTTTGACTGGTGGGCATTTTGGTCCTTTGAGCTGGATAAGCATCTAGTAACGTTTCGTAATATAGAGAGAAGTATGTCAAGTCAGTAGCGAAAACCGCACTTCAACCTTACACATCCGGACGTAAAGAACACCAAGATACGAACAGAAACTTCTCGAAGTCACCATCAGTGAAAGAAACCGCTCAAACCACGTGTCTGTTAGTCATTGCAGAGAACAAGAACTGATTTATGGCTTTCGGTAGTCATTAAGATCCCGTCAAAGATTATATATTTGCCATTTTGATTCTGAAGACTAGAACCAATAAACTTGCTTTGCACTGATGGTGACTCAGTTCAAGGCACACATAGCCAGCACGTGGTGACAGGCTAATGAACACCAGGCCTTCTGAAAACCAGACCAGCTTGGTTTATGACTAAAAGTTGATTCAAGGCCTCTTCTGAAAAAAGCTAAATTAGCACAATGTCCAGACATATCGAGGTAACACGTGCCTTTAAGCCGGAAATTCTAAAAATGAAAGTTGAGAGAGGTGATCGGTAACCCGCCAATGAAATATTTTCAGGGCTTAACAGGATACACAAGTTTGGTGAGAAGCCTGTCTGTATTGGTTGAACGATTTTTATTCTAAAAGCTTTAGAAAGAAGCAGAGCTGAATGCTAAATAAAGCAGATACTGTCACGCCTGCAATCAAGGCATACCTGTTTTGTCAGTGCATCGGTCAAAGAGGAGTTGTTCCACTGTCTAGACGTGAATGGGGTAAAATTGAACGGCTTTTCACTCATGAATACCGGCTTTTCCTTCACGCAATTACATGGAGACATAGACAGATACGACTGGTGTAACTGCGACTTCCCAAAGCAAAAACATTGTCATTTGCGGCTCTTAAGCGTTAAGCTATTCAATAACTAAGCAACCTACTAAGCTTGAAAGTCTTCCTTCAAGTCGGTTTCCTAGTTGGACTTGATGTTTCAAAGAAACTTCCTAGAGTTCAGTTCATGATAACAATGTTCAAAAAAAAAAAAGAAACACAAAATGACATAACGAAACCACTAACAATCCAATCAAACATTTACGCCATTCCGTAACCGCATTCCGCGAGAAATTACTTTTTCAAACCCACAAAATAATTTCAATCGCACAGCACACATCCGACCAAGAGGTGTGCCATAATTGCATCCATCCAAATGTCACATTATAAGGACACACTCCATCATCGTCATGTAATCAGAAAGAAAGAAGAAAAAAAAAACCGAAACAGCCGCACTGATAAATGTCATTAATACACGAGATGGTGGAGCAGTAACCATCCTTCCAATAGTGGGGAATTCCCCCATAGGGCATAAACAGAAACTGAAAACCAAAGCAAGTTACAAAAACAACAAGAAAACATTATCACCTACGGCTAAGAGATACTCACCCGTACGAGAGTGAAATAATCGTGCACTTTCAATTTCATTTTCGCGCGGATACACACCAGACAAACAAGATATACATAATAAACAACACACAGTGAGTGGAAAGATAGAGACACAGCTTCAGATACATACCACATCGATACGTAAGAAGCGAAATCTTACAAACAACAGGCAAACGATGAAGGAAAAAGTAAAATCGAGAAATCAATCTATGGGAGGCCTTATAACAGCTTTTTCCACTTGAAGTTTTTGTTTTTAGGTATGCACAGCATACACAAGTCATGGTATCTGCATCGGGCTTGTATGTATCTTAGGCTACATCTGAGTCTACTACAGAGTGATTTGTATACATTTATGGAATCTGAAGGTGTTTCGTGTTACCTGGTTGTATCTGTTGAACTTTTGCTTTCAAAATACCAATTTTTATGGTGATTTTAGCCCCCAGAGGAGGAAAGGAAACGAAGAAAACAAAGACAGCCACCTTCGTTTCACTTTCCTACACCTTACTCCGGGGAATAGTAGTAATGAATCAAGATCAGAAAACTGAAGCTTGAACGTAACCAAATGAAAAGGTCAGACACACATGTGTATGCCATTTGTTACGGTCTAGGAATGGTAATTATCTGTCACCGCCTGTGATGAGACTTTTTATTTTGCTAATATGCAAATTTATCGCAAAAATCGAAAGTTCATCGAGTGTTTAAGTGGAGAAGTTAAAAAAAAAAAAAAAAAACTGATATCCGTGAGGAGAAACTGCGATAAGCTTATAGATAGAAAGTTCAAATTAAAATAAAAATCAAAAACTTACCACAAGTATTCTCATCAGAGCCATCCGAACAGTCCTTCTCGCCGTTACAGAAGAGACCACGTTCAATACAATTACCATCACCGCAAGCTAAGAAACCATCTTGACAGAGTGGCTCATCTGTATGCAGGAGTGGCTTTACTTTGCGCTCCTTATTCTTTAGTTTACAATTTTTAACTGAATCTTTCCAATCGCAGGTTTGCTTCTCGATATCGAAGAATAGACCAGCTGGACAACGGATGGCTTGAAGGCCCTAAAATGATAGAAAAAACAAAGGAGATTGTTAATTTTTGTCTGATTATTTGCTCCTAAAAAGTATATTTGACTAAAGAACCCTAAAACAGTTGATTTCGTCTTCAGCAGCAAGGAAAACTGTTATATTTGTGGTAAAATCCACCGATTTGGTACGAACTTTGACAATAGACCTCTGAATGCCTGACTTATTGCTGATAGCACGCCAGGAGAGTTGATTTCTACAACAAAGATGACTTCGTACGACCATTAATAATGCTTATTGCTACGTACCTCCTCGCACATAAGACATTTATGGTCGAATACACCAAATATCTTGTAAACCTCTTCATGTCGAGCTAATTTAATCCCTCATTTCTATCCATAAACTTCAAACCAATGTCACTCTGTACAACTGGCGAAATAAATTCGCAATTACATACGTCAAAGCGACATTTATTTGCATTCTACCTAAAAACCCTACAAATTTTGCGCAACCGACTTCGAATAAATAAAAATTCCCTGCACTGCTGGCAGCACCCTTGCAGCTGAAGCTGTCAAACCAAGCATCACTCGTCCATCAACAAAGTTCCGTTAAAATTGCTTGTTTGTGCATCAAAACTCCCAGTGGAACGTTTTTTTTGCGAAAAAAGTTAAATTCACGCAAAATTATGCATTTTTTCGGTAAATAAACGCATTTCGTTTGTTCTTTAAGAGTTTGTGCATTCAATTTCGATAAAAAAAATCGCCGTGGAGGTGAAACTTTCGTCCGTTTCTCGTGGTGAAATTCGCTTTGAATTGCACTCAAAGTTTAGGAAGTAATTTCCGCGACATGTTGTAGAATTTACATGAGAAAATGTTCACTTGGATATTATTTGCAATTTATCGCGAATTGTTCAATAAATCCAATAAATTGGAGTAAATTTATAGATTTGCGGTGAAATATAGTCGACGGGAACGGTGTATGGTTTCGTAGTTGCTTTGCGAAGTTGTCGGGCCGTCGTAAATCGCTTGAATTTCGCGCAGGAAATGCTCTTTCGACCATTGTTAGGATGTGAAATGTGAAAAAGTGGTCTCCCTCCCCTGAGTTTGTGCGGTTCTTGTGGTAAAAGTCTATTCTTGTCTCAAAAAAATGCCCTGCCCCTGTGTGTTGTGAAATTGCATCTAAAAAAAGCCTTCTTTGGTCAAGAAAGTGGTTTATTAATTGAATTGTGGTGGTTCAGTGAAATGGTGCGATATGTCTCCAGTTTGCAGTCATCCCTTGAGGTGTGTTCATTACACAGTCCCTCGCGTCCTCTTAGTTTTCAAATCCAGTCTAGTTTTTGTAAAATAAAAGTGTCTGTCAGTCTGGTGTGCCATTGTCCCCTCAGTGTCTCAGTGAAAAGCAAGAATCAGTAAGAAAATGTGTCTTGTGCTACCGGATCATCAGAGTCAGGAACTCGAAGAAAGCAAGGGTAAGTGTCTGTCATTCTACCAATCTTTGTATGGAATTTATGTCTAAAAGGGTCGTCTGTTCCTCTTTAGATTGATCAACAGATTGCCTTCTGTTTCTCTGTCACTTTGACTTCGCAGAAAGCCCATGAAACCCCCAAACCCTTCAAAAATTCATCTCCAAACTCTCTTGTACAACAAACAACCACTGAATCACTGTCAAGAGCCTTAAAGATTCAATCCCACGTCACTGTTTTGTATTGTTTTAGGCATTTTTAATATCCTCAGACAGGTTAGGTGTCATAAAACTGTCATGTAGTGTGAAAGGCGTAGAGACAATAGCATTGTCAATAAAATTTTTATTAGCAGTTATTTTTAACAACGGTCCACGTTTTTATAAGTTTTTATAGTCATTGGAGACTTTCTTCTGGTAGACGGATTAAATAAGAAAAAAGTTCATCGACAGTTCTGTCATTAACTCGTCGAGGTATTTGTCGGTTTTATGACGTCTCTATTCCTGTCAATTTGACTGGCAAAGCTATAAAGTGTGGTGGCTTTATGGATGACTATTCATTAAGGCGTTGCTTTCAGAATTGTTCCAATTAAGGGCAAGTAACTATTTGCACTTTCATTATTCATTCATTAGAAGAAGAATGATGGCATTGATGCTTTGTGACACTTCAGCTGTCAAACCACTTATGTATATGCCAAAAAAAAAACAACCAAAAGCATTCATATACTGACTCTGGCAACGAAACCCTCACACAAATAAAAACTGTCAAAGAATTTACAGCAAAAGTTTGACTTTTGATAAACGTCATGTTGACAGTTTTCCAATTTTTTGCACAGAATACGTCTGTCATACCACTAAAGTCAAACAAAATTAAAAAAAAAAAACTTACAGAAGATGTACATTGGATGACATCACGGCAGTTATCACCGTCACCGGCTACCAGACGGAACCATTCACCGGCATCTTTATCTTTACAGAGTTCCTGTTCAAAGGATTCTTCTTTCTTGGGCTCATCAGTGGTCTGTCGTTTCACTCGGTCAGAAGCGGCTGATGCTGGAAATAAAATAGAAAAATAATATCAGTAAGAGGGTCTTTATGTAAAAATACTTGAGAGTGACACTCTAAATGTCAAAAATGTGTACCCTTTGGTACACGTGGCACTGTATTATTTGTCAATAAGGTAACTTGTCAGACAGTGGCATAGAGCTACTGATGGTAGCCTCCGAACTTTATAATATCATCTAGTTTGTCTTCCCATCAAGTTCTGACAGTTGTCAGGTTTTATTCATCAAAAAATTTATTCCCCGCTCTTGACGTTACTCTGCCCTAAGTTTTGTCCTAAAATCTCTGTCACCTCTCTCACCTTTCTGACAGATGAACTTGAAACATAAACAATAGCCCACTTAAAATGAAACCTTGAGGCATCCCATTTGACATATTGCCGATTGTAGTAGATCACCTCTGACCTTATTCATTCAATACGCAAACCAAAGACCACACAAGTTCACCTCGCGCAGACCTTAATGTATGCAAAACCTAAAACAAAGCTTCTTTACCGCTAACTTCCGTCTGATACTCACTCATTACATATTCAATCATACCGGCAGCAGTATGCTTAAATCAAAAACACCATCAATACTACTTAAATACCACAACGATAATATTAATTGAAATCCAATTTTCTCCTTTGTGGCATTAATGGCATTAAGACACCTGTTACCTTAGGTGCGCGTGCTTCGTTCAGCTAAATAAAAGTCATGGCATACCTAATGAATGCATTCCACTCCAACTCCTATTCAAACTCGTTTCGTGGTGTAGTGTGAGATGCTGCCTAGACTTGTTTGCAGGCGGTTTACACCCGTATAACTGTTGCTAAGTTCTAGAAAAAGTGTAACCCGTTTTGTGTGTGTTTTTTTTTTGTTCAGTTTGACCTTCTAGTCGATGGTTATGCAGATTTGTCTGTACAAACGTACAATGCGGTTTAATAAATGTCAAAGTTTGCCAATATGGCCGACACGTCATTTGCAAGAAATGTATAATCATCTCGC
The DNA here is from genome assembly GCA_963583995.1 of Xylota segnis. Taxonomy (NCBI): domain Eukaryota; kingdom Metazoa; phylum Arthropoda; class Insecta; order Diptera; family Syrphidae; genus Xylota; species Xylota segnis. Next base: position 3,658,777 of record OY757238.1, read on the forward strand.
GGTTAGTGTGGCACTCATGTCAAGTGTTTGTGGAATAAAATTTCCGCCTGGGTGCGCACACAAGAACTTGCATTGTTTACAGCATATGCTGTTGGAGAAGAATATGAGAACAGAGACAGAGATGCCTTGGTTTAGATTTGCATTAAGGGTGTCCCACATCTAACAGTAATGATTCACAAAAAAAAAATGTACGCCCATGGTAGGTTCGTTGCACAAAGAAGAAATACCATACGCTGTACGGCGATCAAACAGGTATTCTGTCCTCCACCACCTCGCTTCGAGTTATTGAACTGAATGCACCCAAGACGTTGGCAGGCGGCAACGCACCAAACCGACACACATGAGTACTACTACAGTGTGTCTACCTGCCTTGTAGTTGGCTTTATGTAATTAAATATTAATTAGAAAATTACAAGACTCTCATTACCAGTGCATAGTCAGAGGTTACTATTTTATTAGAGGCGGTGGTTGCAAATTTCCACCTTCTTCTTGTGCAGTGATTAATTGCTCTTGGTTGGGTTAAAAGTAGGATGTTCCTCTGTCATTGTTCTGTCACTTCTCTCCGTCACGCAGGAAGATTACCTAACGATGGTGGTGATGTTCATGTTGATGTTGATGATGTTGATGATCATCATCATCATGGTCTTATGCGTTTCAAAGAGGTACCAGCTAACGTGACTGGAATTGCTTGTTGCATTGTGATTTCGGTAGTAATTTCGAATTCATCCAACGAAAACGATGTGAAGAAGAATTTTAATGTCAAGTGTCAGAATGTGATGCAATCGTTTTGGTAAGGTGTGCCATGCATTAACAAATTTTAAGTTCTAAACACTGTTGGATAGCAAGTACTGTAGTTGCTTGCATTTAAATTGGGTCTTAATGTCAGATAGCAGATACACATGACGTTAATTGCTATTGAATTTCTTAGAACTGACAAGATGTTCGAGTGTTGAGTGGGATGTCTTTGAAAAGATGTCAACCATATGTCAAGTGGGGATGCTTTAGTCAGATAATACCATCATCTGTCAGAAATAGGACTTTCCCAATGAATTTTACGAAGGTGTGAGAGTTTTATGTCTGATTTAGTCAACTCTCGCTTCGATACGATCTCGAAACAGATTTTTGTCTGAATTCCTTTCTGAAGGGGGGAACCTTGCCTGACAGGACTGAGGTTGACATCCCTGTCTATTCAATGTGACCGCGTCCCAGAAGATGAACACATAGCACACTCTGGAGAAAGCACTTGGCCATGACAGTGGAACGAAAATAGGGTTAAACTTTGCAAAATCCATCGAAATTTGTCACCAAAATTTTGACTTTTAGCGCAATTGGGAATAGACAGCACAGAGTCTGTGTGAAAGACGTGATTACTTTTGAACTAAAAAAGTCAGTTCATTCCTGTCCATCACAATTAAGTACACACACAGATCCAAAAAATTACTAAATTTCGATGAATTCTAGCCTGAGAGTGCTGCTGATCTAGTTTTACTCTTCGAGTATGTTTACTTCTTTCATCCTCATTCCACAGCCCTTTCGATCCAAAAATAATCACAAAAACCTCAATTCAGACCTATCTATCACAATTTAGTACACCCAAATCCAAATGTTCAATATATTTCGATTAAGTGATACTCTTCGATCAATTCACTTTTAGGTCCTAAAGTTTTGGTCAAATTTTGTCCAAGACTGAACCAGAATTGGAAAACAGTGCTATGATTAAAATTTAGTCCATCAAGGCTATCAATTTTTTGCTGCAAGGTTCTACGCGGAGATTGTGTTCACTCAAAATTGTGTCTAATTTACACAAAAAAAAATAATTTTTTACCCAAATTATCACAAAAAAATCAGTATCGCAGCCAATCGGTTCGAACTTGTCTTGAAAGTTGCCCAAGTCCTTAACTGATCGAAAAATAAACAGTCAAGGTTACCCCTTTTCTGATCAAACCCTATCCAGTTACAAAATTATTTAAAAAAAAATCGAAATCCAAAAAGAAGAGGAAAAATGCCGGATCATGGGTGTGTAGTGTAACGTGGGCGGAAATGACGTTGATTGACGTTGTCACAACCGGAGACAACTTTTCGAATTTTCAACACAAATTGAATTTTTTTGAACAAAAAAATATTTTTATAACAAAATTTTATAAAAAAAAAAAAAAAAACAACTCACCTGTCGTAACAGCAACAGCAAAAATGGCGAAAACCACAAAAAGTTTTGCCATTATTCCGAACAATATCTCCAACAAATAATTCTTTTAACTTTTCCACTAAAGTTTATTTAATTTAATTTAAATAAAACAAAAATCCTTTTTTTTATTGTTGAGTAGAGAAACTACTGCGCAAGACAAATATATTTATCCTTCCGCTCGGCGCTAAAGTTCCATATACACTGCCGAATCGAAATCGAATTTCTCGAACTTTGGATACAAAAACTTTTTCTTTTATTTCTGTCAAGGTATCGGTTACAAAATTGTTTTTTTTTTTCTTTTCGTACTTTATATCTTCTTTTTTTTCCTTCTCCCTCTCTCTCTTTCTCTCCGTGTCTCTTCTCCTCCTGGGTTTGTTCACGAATATATGAATATTTTGTGAGAGTATGTGGTCTTTTTTTCGTCGTTTCTTCTGCTTCTTCTTAAGGCCCGAATGAGATTTAGATTATTAGTATCAGTCGTTACCGAACAACGGTGGTACAAAACAATTAAAAAACGAAAACAAAAAAAAAAAACTAACTAAAAATGTCTTAAAAGTTATTTTAAGAAAAAAATAACGCTGTGCACACAGTAATGTCTTTAAATTTGCTCCGTGGAGAGACAAAATTTGGGGTAAAAACAACACAACAACGGTCGTCGGGTAATCTTGTGTATAACCGACTTCCACAATATAACGCAAGAGAGAGTCTTGGAATTGCACGCTTTTATATTAACTTTGGCAAAATCTAAAAAGTGGGGATTTATTTTTGGCGGGGACTGTATGGGGTACTTTGACAGTACGCTGTGCGGTTTGATTGTGTGTGGATTTCCCCTTCGTGCTGGGACATACGTTCCACTTTCGGTTGAGTGAACATGACAGCAGTATCGGAGCGAAAGGGAGATGGGAATCAAAACAAGATTTGATGGTAACGTCATCTGCAAAAATGGTAGCAATGGTAGGTGCCTGAAGAACCGGAGTGAGGTAACATGTTTGTTGGTGTTGACAGTCACAACTACTGCTGGTCGTGGCGTGGGGAAATGCCGATCGTGGTGAATTTCACATCTCGATCGGGGAACGAAAGAAAGAAGGAAAGAATGCGATCGTGGCTTAGAAATGGATTTCAGTCATGGAGGCGGCAACGGCGACGGCGACGGAGATTTCATTAAATATTTGCAATGTAATGTGCGGTGTACACTACAGACACCGATGTTGGGTTGATATTGATCTTGGGTGTTGAAAACAATTTTTGTTATTTACCGTTTTACTGATTTTGCTATTAATTTTCTAAATATTTACCCATTGTGGGGGGCGAATTCGCCGTTAAGCCGTTTAAGGGAAATAATGGCACAGAGAGTACGTTGGTGCTGTTGGCTGACATTATTTGGTTAAAAGGCGTAAAGCGATTTTGTCGTCGTAAGCCGTCGTCGTAGTCGTCGTAAGTCGCCGAATGGGAGGATGGAAGTTGTGAAACGGTTGCATTTTCTGCTTAAGGTCATCGGAGATAATGGACTTTGAGTGGTAGAGGGAGTTTTGTTGGGTAATTACTTGCAGCCTACAGGTTTTTCTGTTTTGCAGCCACCGGATGTTCATTAGATACTTCCTTTACCGGCTTTCCAATCAAAAGCGCTGAGTATGAGTAATGGATTGATGGAGAGTTAGATGCAGTGCGGCAGCTGGCATACATTCCATAGTTGGTTCCACTGATTACAAAACCTCTGTTCGAACTGAAGTAAGATGTCTGCTTATGCTTCTGGATGCTCTAGTGGTTCATTGAGAGTCCTACCAAAGCAGCATCTCTAGAGTCGAAGTTCGTCTGCATTCGCTCTATGGGGAAGAATTTAGCTGGTTTTGTCCCTGCCTTCTGAGAGGCTAAGTACCAGCCCATAAGGCCACTTCATGGAAAGAGAATAGTCTGATCGAAGTGGCCTTACTTTTTGGTTTGTAAGAATCCTACCATTCAAAGCAGTATATTCAGAGCCGAAGTTCGTTTTTGATTTCGTCTGCATCCGCTCTCTAGCGTACGATTCTGTTGGCTTGTGCCTGCCCTCTCATAGCCCAGATATCAATCCATGAGGCCCCTAATGATAAAAGAATAGTCTGACTGAAGTGGCCTCATTCATTGCTTTGAAGCCCAACTAAGCAATGTCTAGTGCTGCCACCGACAGTGAAGATGATTTAGTGTAACCAACCCAGTGCTACTAGTAGTCCATCTCATGTCCATCAAAGCATGTTTCCGTCTAATGGTTGGCCCTCTTGATAGCGTCCAGCTTGATAAGCTTTAAAAACGGTTGTCCGGATCCACTTAGAACCCTCTCTGGTGAGCTCATCAGCTGTACGTCATATCCATGAGAAACGGTTGGACTATGAAGTCAGAGATCATCGATTCACTAAGGAAGGTTGTATCTCGGACAGATCTTATGAAAGAAGTTTGACTTTTGTCACTGAAGCCCATCCATACATCGACTGCTTCCAGCCTTGGAAACTAGACTCTCCACAAAACCTCCGCAAAAATACTAGAATCAACGATATGCCACCCACTTTCAGCAAAAACCAGCCGACAAAGCTCTCACCGACCAGCCACCTGATACAGTTTCCTGTCAAGTTGCACCACTTGACCATCAGTCTTTCACTCACTCGTCAATCGGTCGATCAGCATAACCAGATACGTGCATGTCCCGCCTGTCTGTCTGCAACATCACTGACGTTTGCCTTGAATTTCATTAAAGAAACAACCGTGTACAGTTCCCTTCCCATTTTTGCGACTTTTTTTTGGAAACCTACAGAAACCCAAGTGTCACGTCACGACTTGTCTGTGTCCTTCAATCGGTGAAACTTTAAAATTTCCCAAAAAAGCAAAAACACTCGATTACAATCCAAAGCCCATACTTCCGATTTAAAATAAGAAAAAAACTAAAACCCATCGTTTGACATTTCAATTGGTTGAACGGTTTAGCAGCCATTCAATCGCATCACCATCATCCGTCGCCATGGCGGCAATTGACTTTCCGGTCTAAGGTCAACGTAATTAAGAGTATTTGCTTCCGTATTTTGTAAGAACCTCCATCCTCCACGAGTGCTTAGTTGTTTACCCAATGGGAGATGGTGTTTTTAAGTAAACAATCACTTTACCCATTCCGGTGCACTCAAGTCGATAAACCCAAGTGGCTAACGCGAACAAAACGAACAACAGTAGCAAAGCGCTGTCGATGACATTGAATGGATAAGTTTTTTTGTTAGTGGAGATCTTCGTCTTCAGACAAAAAAAAAGGTTTCTACTTCTTTTTACTGATTTTGTTGAAAATCAATTGAAAGCGATTTGTTTGTCAAAATGACAGACGTCATCGTTCATCCACACAAAAGGCAAATTTCGCCTGTCAGTGAAATTTTTGCAAAAAATTCAATTTCTTTGTGAAATTTTTGCTTAATTGTCTTGGTCAGTACGAGTACAGCCACACCTTTAAATATGTTCATGCATATGTACGCCGTGAAATATATATTAAGCAATGCGTTAGCCGGTTGTTGTTAATGTCAGTTTGCGCGATGTGTTGGCCAATTTACTGATTGATCGATAGTTTGGTCTTCGCTTGGCGATGTCACATCTTTTGTTTTAATAATCGGATCAACATTTGTCAACGAATATTGAATATATGTAGTTACACGGTGACTTTAAGTGTCACATAATCGGACAAAACGATGGTCAGGGTTATTTTTGTCAGTTGTCTACCATAGTGATGCTGCTGCTGTTGCTGCGCTGTCATCGATATGGTTATTTAATTTGAATGCTTTATGGTGATTGAATAAGTTAAGGGGTTTTGAAATAATGAAGTGGATTATTTATTGGGTGGTTTTTCAAGTTATTTGGCATGGTCGGCAGATATGTCATTTAGTTAGGGTCAGTTTGCATCATAAAATGGATGAGGTGGTGGCGCTGTTAAATGGGCTTTTTGCATTAAAACCATTAAAAATTGAAATGACCATGAATCCATGTTGCACAGCGAACAAAAGACAACCGATTTGGTGTCAGTTGAACGTGAACTGTCAAATCGAAACCCAAATGTCACTGGAACGTCAAAGCCTACGAGTTGTTGAGATTATAAATCGAAACTTCTCATCCCTAGCTAACAAATCTCCAGACAAAGGGCAGAATACCACTTTGCAAGTTTTCTGATTTTAATATTTGATAGGACAGGGAAAACTTTTAACCACCACCGAGGTGGGTCCGGGGATTAAGAATGCAAAAGTCCCACTCCACTCCACTCCACTCCACATCATACCATAACCATTGAGGTCGTCGTCGACTTGTTCTATTTTAAGCCACACACTGTGCCTGGTTGCCTGTGGCAAAAAAGAGTTGAACAAATCTACATAACGAAGGACCACGAATACCTACTCGTACTCGTACATGTTCGCCAGTACTTTCTGCCAAAAATAGTAATTAAAAGCAAATATTTGAGGTCCCGAATAAACTACGGCGCTGTTCCGTCCCGTCTATGTGAGAGAGTGGCATAAATTTTCTAAATTTCAAACTAATTACCTTCCGATGCTGATCGCTATCGTAGCAGGCTAACGTTTCCACCTTAATGGCGGCCTGTCAACCCCTGTCACCGTGACAGCTATCGGGGAATGAATTAAATTTTCCGTGGAAATGGTTTTTTCTTTCGCTTCATCCAGCGGGAAGCTTCCGCCTGACAGGGACATGTGATGAAATTACAAAAAATTTTCATGTCAAGTGCCTTAGAAACTTCGTATAGGTTATGTCGACCCTAGGGGCAGCAACCACATCCCACAAACAATTAACCATAAAACTCTAACCTTGACCTTGTTTCTGCTGATGGCAATGGCGATGGCGATGGCGACGACGATAGTGAAAAGGAAAAGGAAAAGAGGAAAGAATTCTCAAAACATTGTTTGTCTGCCTGTTTGATGGACAGACAGACAGTAGGTAAACATTTCGAAAATTCACACAAAGTCGTTAAAGCATCGTTAAACGTTCGAAACACGAAAACCTAAACCGAACCATTTAAGGTTGGGCTTCTTCGTCTCCGTCTTTAAATTGCAATCTAATTACTTGCTGAACTATTACCTTTTTTCGAGGCGTTCTATGGAATACAACACAAAAAAAAACGATGGCATGTCAAGGTGAAGTGCGTGTCACCCATGCACATTCCGAAGGAGGTGTGTCAGCGCACAGTCTACATATAGTAAATGACTTTCCAATTAAACTAGTTTAAGTCAACCACCAAGGTCAGGTACAAGTCGGGGGAATTTCTGCAAAAAAAACAAAAAAAAAAACAAGAAACAGAAAAATCGAATCGAAAAGTGACATAAGACAAACCGTATGACAGTAGTTGTGGTTGTGTCAGTTTCGAAGGGGAATTTCCAGGAATTTTCGATTTCGATACGAACGTGTTCTGGATGTGGTTGAGTAATTCGGTTGAATGTTGCATAAAGTAATAATTTTCAATGAAAAGTGATAAACAAAACAAAAATTTAATTAGTTCTGCTTAAACTGCTAGCTAGAGGGGGGACCTTGAAAGTAGCCCGGTACGTGGTGAAGTAGGTCAATGCGTGGTGTGTAGCATCGCACCGGCTTCTTGACCTAAGAATCAATTTCCTGATGAGCGGTGGAGAGTTGTTTCGTAATATATCGGCAAAATTTTGATGAGTGTTGCGCGTGCGTTTTTGAGTGTCATTCGGTTAAAACTATGAATGAATGGATAGAGACCCTGGGTATAGGTGGCTAGCCGTTGGAGATAGAAGCTGAAGTGATGTGAGAAAATTTTTGTTCACCTGGGAATGGTCTCACTTGTCTGATGGCCTACACAGCTCGTCTTCATGGGATTAGCCCACATTGACCCCAATTATCTCGCAACACTTGAGGCCATCCTTCAGACGATGAACGCACGTGCTTCTCATAGATATTCCTAGCCAGCAATCGGCTGCGAATATTCAAAACCTTCTCATGGTAGTTTTGCTATCATCTCGATCATTGATCTTCTCAGCTTTACTCTAGAAGTCACCGACCATATCCCGGCAACCGTGCTATTGAACTGAATCTGAATCTGAACCTTGCGAGCATCCATAGACGGCTCCAAGATTGATGAGGAGTGGCCTGTGGTGAGCATCCGCTTCCTAGATCTTCAGGCGAAAATCTTGACGATCAAGGAAACCTTGTCCGAATTCTTGTGCTTCTTCTTTCCAAAAATCACTTTCAACGCCCGGTTCTCTGTCCTGGAGATGACTGAGTAGTTTAACATTCAAGAATGCTGGCTGCCAGGTCACAGCAGCTTGGGTACGACCCATAGGTGCATGACCCCTCACTACCTACTAAACCTGGAAGGCTTTAGCGACACCAGCTGTTTAATTGCAACATTTCACGACAGATCTAGCTAGCCTAGGCTTGAGTTGAAACGTAGTGCCTTTTGAAATGATCACTGATCAGCCTACTAGACGTTGTTCTTCCTGGTCACTGTCGGATAGACCAAGAACTCGCTTCTATGACAACCTAGGCGAAGTGGCTCATTACCTCGCAATTTCTAAGAGGTTTTTCCGGATCAGACTTTGTCGATTCTCTTCCTCTAAGGATGGAGTTCATGTTTCCTCCTAGGTGTATGCACTCCTTACCAACCACAAAGCTGCAAACAAGTGTTTTGTCACAGGACAGGACAGCATTATTTATCACGTAGTTGCTTGGCTTGCCCTCGTTCATTTCATATATCATGAACTCCTCTGTTTAGACTGTAAGTCAGGAGCCTACAGTAAGGTCTACTTTGTCCACGGTATCAAGGAGTAGATACTGCCGTCTAGATTCACAGCTTTCTAAACCAGTATGAGGAACTTTATGATGTACATCTCCTTGGAAAAGTTCTGGAGAACGTACCTTGACTTGCATTGCATTACCTGTACTCAGTCAGCGCCCTTTGCAACAGTGTTCCAGTTGACCATTGCGACAGTTCGCAGACAAAGCTTCTGTGTAGGTGCCATGGTGCTGACTGACGTTGACCATGAAGCCAACTCGAAGTCAACATGAAAACATCTGTCAAACCTCCACATCACCATACACAGTGCAATATACTGGCCATCTGCACTTGGCCTTGAAATAAGTGGCTTCGGAGTTATTTCTTAAACCCAAAACCCGTTCGAAATGCACCAGCGCAGAGCTTGATCTTCCAGTTTCCATAAGACGCCAGCTAACTAGGTTGACATTAACCAAATCTATCAACCGAAACCCATCAGACCCATTAAGGCGACTTGTTTATTTGGCAGCATTGCGTTCATAGAAAAAAAGTATGCTAATGCCTCCTGTTTAGCATAATCCGTGAAGACTTGCTGACAAAAAACAATCAAAACGCCAACCCAGCCCACGCATACTACTGCGTGTGGTCGGCGTTCCATTAGAGCCACATTGTCATCACTATCAGCCAATAATTGGCCCTTTGTGGCTGATAATTACGCTGCCATGCCGAGAGATACCCCCCGGATGGTGTTTACCTATTACAGCTTTGATTGATATCATCAGAGGACACCGAGGGGGGGTCACACCAAAAGCGCAACTTCGGTAGGTGTCGCCGCTCCTCCATTGACCTTCCCACCGAACTTGGCCGGCTCTTTTGTGGTCGATTTTTCCTATTGATTGCTTGGTTGTCCTTTCGTGGAATATGTACGAGGGATGACGATGATGGACGATGAAATAATTTCGTTTCGACTTTTTGTTTCGATACCGGAATGTGTGATAAATTTCCTGCTGGCGTGAGGGGTTATCGATGCTGTGTGACAAATGACAGCTTACGACAGTGTCGTGAGAAACGCACACGAGCTGTCAGGCCATGGGGGCAAATCGACTGAGGGGGCAGTTTGCGTTGCGACTAAGTTTGACATTGTTTTCGTGAACAGGGTAACCCTCTTCGTATCGAATTGTGGATAATCTCGAGGTTTGGGGATTGATTTCAACGGTAGGGGTGGCCACTCAGTGTGTGATGACCACATCATGTGGCATGGTTGGGTGTGAACGAATTCAGATTCTCTCCCGAATCCAGCAGGAATAGTCGAAACAGACGGCCACTTACAGTAGATATTGTCATTTTGTATTGCCTTAGGGCCTAGATTGACTAAAGGATGTGGACTTAGTGTCAACCCTAAAAAAAACAGAACCTATCCTCTTGACTAGGAAATACAAAATTACGCGATTCGAACCACTCTGACACGGACACTCTCCGATAAAGCTAAGCATTTGGGTCTCATACTTGAGAAGAAATTTATCTGTAATGCTGTAAGAATGCGTTAGGGCCAATGTATCCATCACTGGTCCACTTAGCCGGGTACAAAGGTCGGTTTGCCTTTGGATCAATGGAATACTTACATAGAACCACTTTGACAACGGCTCGACGTGTCATTTTTAGCAAACAAATGGCAACTTGTTCAGCTACTCGGTTAGTCTTAGGGCAGGACACTCCTCTATTCTTGAATTCCTCCTGCAAGAGGAAATGCCTCCTCAATTTCTAAGAATTTTGATTTACGAATCCCCTCAGAACTAGAACTAGATCTGGCCGAAGCTGGATTAGAAACGTTTCAACTGTTTGACAGACTGTGTCATTACAGAGTCGGTAACCATGTCAGTAGCCCGGTAGAAACTACATGGACGATGAAAAGGAACGTGCCAAGCTCTCTCCACCAGCTTGAGGTATATCCGATCCGTTTTGACTTTCTCAAGAGAAGGAACCTTAAATCTATTAATAGGCGATCGCTGCCTTGCAAGTTCATCTGTCCTAGGACAGCCTTTGGTTTTGATTACATCGCTTGTCAACTACTTTAGAAACTCGAATCTTAAGTGTGTCTCGCATGATTGAAATCTAAAAAGCACCCATCAGTCTGGAAGACCAATTTTTCTCTGTCAGAGACTAGTTGACTCTTCCAGGCTTTTCTGTCAGAAATTCTGATAGTAAATCTTCTGTCAAATGTCAGCATTAGCTGGTGTATACCTATCATAAGCTGGAGGGTATACAGATTCTAGGTAAGTAGTGGTATGTACATTGCATCGTAGGCTTGTAGCATTTTCTACAAATTCACTTTAGGCATTGAACCTCCTTTGTTCAGGTCGGCACTCTCGGTGAGGCATAATTCAACTCTCTTCACCTCGTTCCCAAATATTCTGATTCCTCCTCAACCGTCTTTTGCCAAGTTTGCTGTGAGCCACCAACTTTTCTTTCAGTTTGATTTAGTAGGTTCCATAGGATGACATATTGTCTTCCCGCCGTAAGATTTCACCTATCCATTGCTCCCTCCTCGAAACAGGCCCCATGCGTCTATGAATGGACTATGGACTATCCTTTCTCGTTTAACTCAAGTACTCGAATGTCCAAAGAAGCAACTGTGCTTATGGCTTGCATCTCTATTGATGCAATGACATGATGGCTCGTTGACTGTCTGTATCTACCTCGTTCCACATCGATGTTTAACCATCTTCCGTTGATGGTAAAATTATTGCGGAGGTACACAACTCCTGCTTCCATCCAAGCCTTTTTTTTGGGACACTTTTGGGAGGCTTAAACTGAAATCAGTGAGAACCTTTGCTTCTTAGACTTTCGCTCCAGTTTAGACCTTGCTTTAGATACATAGATTCGTCTATTAGAAGGTGGTTCGCTATATGCATTGGCTGAAAAGAACCCTAATTTCAATGAAGTTTTGAAAAATATGTAAAGTAGTGGTGATAGCACTCATCCTTGAGGTATTCCATGCCTTTTCCTTGCCTTCTAATGGACTTCACACCAACAATGGTAAAGTTCTCGATTTGTTTTCCCTTGTAAGGACCACATGTAGGTGTGTCTCTCGCTACGATTATTTTTCGATTCCACATCGCAAGAAATCTCTGTGCGAGGATTCGTCTGCTTCAAGCCATAACTTGGGACGAGACTACGAAACCCCAACCAATATGAACCACTCACTGGAAATCAATCACTCATATGAATACGATTCACTATTCAATTTAACATATACCCGTCGGCCCACAGTGTCTATATGAAATGCCACAAGTCAAGTGCTATGCACTGCTGGCCTTCGCCGAAACTCATCTAACCTTCTCACACCCTGGGTCTACCCGAGAAACCAATAAAACATTTACTCCCACTCTCACTCCCTCCTGAAGTTTGCAAACAAACCAAGTATAATTCCATAATCCCCAACCAACTAAAGCCAAACTTGCAGTTTATAAAGTATTCCCAATATCCCCCGGAGAGCGCTGCCAACCCCCAGTCCCAGCAAAAAGAAGTCCTTACCCAATGTGCACACCGTATTGATTATTCCATTAATTTAAAACAACTAACAGAAAGGCAACCGAAAACGGGAAGGCAGGCACGGCACGAGGGATGAGGAATAAAATTGTTGCTTCAACCTTGCTCAACCCATAAACCACACACGTACACATAGCCGCACCACACACAGGGAGAATAAAATTTATCGAACAAGGATATGCGATCAATGCCATGAACACCTGCTTTCAACCTGTTACAAGGTAATTCCATTTGTAACAGGTAGTTTCCAATTCAAATCCATACACAGTGTCCTTGCAGCAACAATTCCTTCTAACAACGAGAGCAAGGACATGCGCCTTAACCCACACGCGCATCGCTCTCTGAGAGCGATAGAGCTTTTCTCCCATAAAAACCAATTTGTCGTCCAGGTAGGAGGTTGTGAAAAATTTCTACAAAGGACTGCAGTGCGGTGCAGTTGGATCCCAGGCTACTGGATAAAGCTAATAGATGATGACACCCGAAACCTGGTGCAGAATTGTGCACACTGTGGGCTACTACTGGTGGGGCTTTGCTGGCAATTTAATTATATTCATGCCCGCTGGCCTTTTGGGTGATATGCTCTCCCATGCACAATGGCTGGCGTGGATAGTAGAATGGATTAGCGGCTTAGAGTCCTTTCTTGAATATTAATCAAGGATCTGGCATTTGCATTTAATTTACATAAATTGCTGATGCCAGCACACGGATTGAATGTCTGAAATTTTCAAATACCATGTGCCTGGCTACCAGGGGGAGACAGCGCTCCAATTCCCGTGGGGCATTTGATTGAATGTAGCGCCTGACTGCGTTCCGAAATGCAATAATTGGCTGTGCAGTGCAGTGAGTTGGCTTTGTTAGGCGAATTCTTTCGTCTCTGTATAGCTTCCAATGAGATTCCTTAATTTACATACGGTACGACATGCCCTGGGACTATTGTGGTGTGGTCCTGTGCACTGTTGGCTTTTTGATTTATGAAATGTAAAGTGGAAGTCTATAGAGTTTACATTTACGATGGAACTCAACAAGAAAACGGTGTTCCTCAAGGCTGTGTCTTAGGTCCTCTACTTGTTGTGTGAGATTTAGAATGCGGAAACCAGTGTCGCTGACAGAATAGAAATAGTGTCGTGGTAACACAACGCTTGAAGGAATGGGGAATACCAATAAAACGTAACGCGCGGCGTTCCTCAAGGCTGCGTCTTAGGTCCTCTACTTGTTGTGTGAGATTGAGAACTCGGAAATCAGCGTCTCTGACGAAAATTGCAATCTTTTTCGTAACACAACTCTTGAAAAGTAGGAACCTGTGTCCAACCATGCCAGTGGTTCAAAGCAGCACTTACATAGCCGACAAAGCAAATAAAACTCGAGGAGGCATAATCCTTGCACATGTGAGCCCTGTTTTCGTGGCGTTCCCTTAATTTTTTGAGTCACTTGAGGCACACTTTCAACTTAACTAATCTCCCTCAGGCTAGTCCTGGACAAATCCGTTGCGTACTAATTCAAAAGGCACTTCAGGAGCCATCATCTAAGAAGAGACCTAGCTTCGGACAAAGTCCAGTGAGTCCAAACAAGACGCATCTCAAGATATGAGCATTGCCTTGTGGATTCTTGCCATTTTGACAGGATTAAAGGAGAACCGCCTTGACATTGTTAGCCTTTAGAATTTTCCCAGTGATTCTGTTCCTACTGAGGTGGTAGTTGTAAGTCTGTCACCTGTGCATGATGGTGTAACACTTTGCCGCTTGTCATGCAAGCACATCCCCCCTGATGCCTCTTATCGATTTAAAATGTTAAACCCTCCATTCCCCAGTGGTATCCTTTTGAACAATGAATGACAGCACCATCGCCGATAGCCCTTATGTTCCACTGAAACATAAAATATGTTGCTGCGCCCTCGTCGAACACCATTGTGGTAACCATATGTGCCATCCATCTACAAATTGAAAGGACGCAGCTTGTAGCAATTTACTGCGATAAAGCTGTATGTAACTATGTTTGTCCTTCCGGTGATAATAACAAAATCGATTTCCTTCTCTAATTGTTCAAACAGGACGGAACACACGCTCGGGGAATTGGTACAACAAAATAATTTCCTTCCTCTGTGGCATTCCGTATCACCATATCACCATATCACTGTGTCAGCAGTTCAGTGTAACTACGTAATTCCGGAGCTCTGTCATCCTGCCAACAAAACGTCAGTAGATACTTTTGTTTTCGTGTCGACATACTAATTACGAGCGTGTCCACATAATCACTACGCCACCGGAGAGAGGGAAGCGAACCACTCGTGTCGGTTTCGGCTATTATGTTTGGGGAAAGCAAAACTACTCCACTCTGGCGGCGAGTCCTTTTTTTTTGAGAGAACAAGCGCCGAAGTGTGGTCCTCCAAAAGTCCTAAACACCGTTAAGGGTGGCAGAACAAAAAATGCCCACGAGGCGAGTTATTTAAATTTTTTTATCCACTCTATGCAGGATGGACTAAGGGTGGCTAGGTTTCCTTTTTTTTTGGGAGGACCATTGGAGGACACTGGCGTATGAGCAGAATATAAATTTGTGAAGAGGCTGTCAGTTATGAGTGGGAGTCGTCCCACATTCCGTATCGCCAATGAGGTCAAAGACTTGTGACATTTTACCACTGACAGTGGGAAACGTCATCGCTATAGCAATCACGATTAATTAATTTGAAACGATTATGGGTTCCTTAGAAGGAAATCCCAAGGATTAACGTGGAGATTTATGACGGAAGAGTGGATTCAGTTATTCCATAGAATTTGACAAATTTACTGGAATAGGTGACATTTCAATGGCATCACTGGGTGTCAGACTAAAGTGTCAATGGACATTACGTAATGTCAAAGTTCAACTTATTTTTGAGAAGATATGTGTCTGCAGCTTATATCAACATAATCACTCTCTACGACATGCTAAGACAACTCATTAGCTAGTCCTTAAGACAAAATCCTCTTCAAATAACATTAATCTCCTTTGCGTGACTTAAAGGCCAAAAGGCCGCTCCAAGTTGGTCCTAAACAAATTAACCACTTCCAGTTCCACGTTGTGAGCGCGTTATTCCAAGAATCACCTGTGCAGGTGGAACACAGGCACTTTGTAAGTCAAAATAAGAACAGACCAACAAATCTGCCCGCCAGGGTTATATTGAAACAAAAGGACAACAAATTTCACTGGAAAGGACCCACAAAGGTATATAGGTATACCGACAAAATTCATAAAAGGTAATTTTGAGGTTCGGTGTTCCTCTCACTTGCTTTTTTCCGTACGCATCTGTGGACAAAGGGAAGAAATATTTAGCCGAAGGTTGTACAGAGAAGTGAGCAACCGAAATCAACCAATTAAATATTACAGCTCCACGAAATGTACACTCGAACGCACTGCCAGGTGAATGGGGGTATCTCAAGGACACGGTGTCAGGAAAAGTTCCATGTATTGCCCTCTCCGATGCAGAAGAGAAAAACACGGCCGTTGGATGGTCTTGCTATTGCGTTGCGTAAAATGAAACAATGGTTTGACATGAGGAATGGTGTGGTGCGGCGTAGCTGTGGAGCAAATTTGATGGGTTAGGCCAGGCGAAGGTCTTTCGAAGCTAATGCTTACAAAATCTGAAGCGATGTCACTTTCTGACATTAGTTTTCGAAGTCGAAAAGTCACTGAAAACCAAAAATCCAATGGAACGCAGTTCTTTACTCTCAATTCGAACTTAGGCTTCCTAGAATGTAAGCAGTAGTAAATTTGTCAGAAAATTGTCACTTTGTGTCGTCAGTTTTCGAAGTCGAAAAGTCACTTAAAGTCGAACTTAGGCTTTCTAGAACGTTAGCAGTAGCAATTTTGGCTGAAGATATCTGTTCGCGACAGATTTTGAGAAATGACATGAACTGTCAAAGTCCAAAAATCATTGAACCTTGAAAATTGAGTTGGAGTTCATCCACTTTCCATTCTTAAAGCCAACTCATCACTTGGTTTTTTTAAGCAATGTTTCAAATAGTTCTACAAACCTTACGTGACCAAACCGGTCTACACTATCTTCGTTCGCCCACACCTTGAGTACGCTAGTTAAGCCTGTTTCCCCTTTAGCGAGTTCCTGTCTCCAAGCAACATTCTACGTCGTTTTCTTCCTTTAATTTCCTTCGAGGTCTATCCTAAAACGACTCTCCCTATCAAGACCGCGTCAATCTGATTAACTTAACAACCCTTGAGTGCAGAGTCTTAGCTGTCATTCATCCATCGGCACTCTTACTCCTTTACAATGCGTAGCCCTCTACTCTTCTCATGAAGGAAGTATGATGAAACTGGCTAGCTCGTATATCTTTGACGTTTCAATGGGTGACATTTCCACAGATTCGAATTCGAATCAGGGGCCTTAGAGGCACGAAGTTCTTGGCTTCTTTCTCATTGAAACTAGGCCTCATAACTTGTTGACAAAGTCACTGAAAGCCGAGCTTAGGCTTCTTAGAACTTCAGCAGTACTGAGTTTGCCCAAAGAGCAGTTGAAGGTAAACTTAATGTAAGTGACAAGATTCTGACAAATGTCACTTTGTGACACGAGTTTTCGAAGTCGAAAAGGCATTCCCTTCTTATTGGAACTAGGGCTTCATGGGCCTAATTTATTATGGTTAACTCAGCTTATGGTTCCACAGAATCGAATTCGAAGCAAATGCTTGAAAAATTATGAAAGTATAGCAGATAATTCTTTGCTTCTTTCTCATTAACTTGTGACACAGGCTTTCAAAAGCTACAGTCTAGCCATTGTGTATACGTTTGACGTTTCAATATGTTTCACATCTCCACAGATTCGAATTCGAATCAAAGGTTTACAATTCAGTCTTTTGCATCTTCCTCTATGAAACTATGCCTTATAACTTGACAGGTGTCACCTTGTGGTATAAGTTTTCAAGGTCGAAAGGACACTTAAAACTGAAGGAAGTAGTAGTTGACTTCCTAGGCCTTACATATAATGAATGAATCTGCTCAACTTGAGTATGTATATTTGACGTTTCAATATGTTTGACATTTCCCCACTTTCGAATTCGAATTCTGCCATCTGTCACATCTCCTCTTGACGGCACGCACTCCAATAAATTATAACCATAACTTACGTACACCAATCTATTCAATTTACTCTCCGGAAGTTTATCTATACCGTTAGATACTTCCTGTCAACCTCTCATAACTAATTGAATACACAAGTCAAATTATCCCACTAAGTGAATTTGCCTTTCAACACTAATTTGTGTTTTTGCCCGAAAAAAACAACAAAAACGTATAGAAACGAAGGGAAATATTATGAAAAGGTAATAAAATAGAAAGAAATATCCTTCCAGCCATTTCATCTCGTCCTTGGCCATGAATATTTTACCATTAGCACCACCATCACATCATCATAATCTTTTCGCGTTTCACTACCATATTGCAGTAGCCATGGGGAGTTGTAGTTGTACATGGAGCACAAAGTAGGGATTCTATTAAATTTATGATACTTAATGTCCTTTTTCTTTCTCTGTTCACCAAGAGACACACCGAGAACCAAATGAAGATAGTAAATTTTAATTAGACTGCATGCTACCTTTCGGGCGAATTCACCCGCCTCCTCCACAGTATTCGAAACACGTTCCCAATACACGCGCGCTCAACTCTCACTTCTCTCACTTTTGTTACTACAAGTAAACAAAGACTGAAAAAAAAGGACGAAGGGAATATGTATGATTTTACAAATCATATCCTTAACGATGATGTACCAAACACATGTGCTCTGATTGTGTCTGTTTTATTTTTTCTTTCTTGCTTCGGGGGAAGGCGAAGTTTTTCTTGCCATAAAAACACACACAAAAGCTGCCATAATTCGAGGGAAGGTAAACAAACGGTTGTATTTCTCCCTTTTTTTTTGTTTTTGCTGTTTGATGTAGTGTCCTTGTTGTATTGGGAGTACATCATGGAGAGGTAGGACATGGCCAAGTAGTAGTAGTAGTAGTAGAATTGGCAACACTAGTCTAGAGAGCAGAAGAACTGAACCAGAGAGAGTACCAGAAACAGCCTTGAAAGCTTCACGGTACTTGTGGTATTTTCCTGAACCATCGACAACAGTTTGTTGCTTAGGCTCACTCGTGGCGGTTGTTTGTACGCACAAGGATATTTTCCAGTAGAGAGAGTTGTTTGTTTTTGTAATAGTTGGTCCCTCACAGTGCAGGCTTTCTGTCTGCATTCACTCAAAGGATACCCAGACAAAGTGAATTTAAAGAAAAAAAAAATGAATTAAATATTCTAACTGAGAATTGTATGCACAAAAAGGACATTGTTTGTCCGTTTGTTTTGTGATCTATTTGTGTGCTCTGTACATGTACAAAGGAATATCATCCTCTGCTCTGTTTGCTTGTATTGTTCCTCTGAAGGATACTCTAACGTTCCCTCTTGTACAGGAGTTGAGTGTTCTTGTTTTTTTTTTTCAAACACTATATCCCGGATAATACTTCAAGAAGAGAAGATATGAAAAGTGATACCTACTTGGAGGCACTACACACCGGAATGTCCTTGTGCGCGAGTGATAATATCCCTCTGTGTTAAGTGGAGCAAAAGAAAAATGCTAAACCAACAGAAAAAAAAAATTTAATTTGAAGAAAAAAATTGAATTCAAAGTGAAGAGCATGATGTCCTGTTGAAGGATATATTTTTTTTTTGTTTGTTTGCTATATATCATTGGATTAACAGACGAAGAAACAGAAAGGAACAACAAACTCTAATGGATTTCCTCAAATGGTTTGTAGTTCCTCTTGCCCTGTGCTACTTGTCTTAATTTTGTTTGCATTAAATGTCAAGGATCCTGCATAACGGTGTGAGCTGATTAATGGATTTCAGCACGAATATGAATTCAGTCTTAAATATGTGAATGCCTTGTTCATGAATGTGGTGGCAGGGTTTAGAGTCAATTCGAATCGAGAATCGGAATCCGCATCACAATTGGCAAACTTTTACTGAACATATGGCCGACGAGTTCATTAAAAGTTGTAAATCGATTGGATTTCCTTTTTTTTTTTCTTTAATTCCTTCGGCTAAGAGGACTTTTTTTCAGTTTAGACATATCCCTGCTGTTTGCTGGACACTTTGGGAGAATTTATCATTTTTTTTTTATCGAAAGTCATCATCTTTCAAAAGTCGATCGATGGTGGATGACAATCCATCACGATGGACATTTAATAGCTGTCGTCCACAGTGTCATTTGTCATATCTGCTGCCATTGAATAAGGATTTCATTATGAGATTTTGGTTTGGACTTTCGGTGGTCATGTGGGGGCAACAACTTCTTTAGAATTTTAGAAAGTTAAAGCCACGCGTTGGGCGCCATTTATATAGCAGAACCAATCACAAGAAAGCAGTCCTGTATCTCATGTGACCAGGATTCAGTTTAAAGACATCTAAGACCGACAGAAAAAAAATGAACTTTGGGCAGACAAGCAAATAGCAGGGCCTTCATCACGTATGACCACAATCGTTTGACGATAGTTTTGCCTCACGTAAGATTGATATCCAGTTACCATAGACCAGGAATCTGACACTAAACTGACAGGGATTGAGCCCAAATTTAACAACCGCGTGAGCTGACAGCGATACCATAGTATGCAATCTTTGAAGCTTTGTCCAGCAGAACAAGAGTTGTGCTACTGACTGGTTACATACTTACCTCTCTTGTCATAGGAGCTTCAGTTCGCATTGTTTCTAATCGAGAAACTAAATATAAAGATAGATTGACAGAAACCAACACAATGCAATGCCATCCCTGTCTTATATTTTCTACAAGATTCCAGAATGTGTTAAAGAGTCCCACTGGGCTTATTGCAAATTCGACAAAGTTTTTATCTATTTACGTCTCTTAGGTGGCTGTTGTCACTCATCCACTTTGCCACTTTGGCAAAAAGGAGGTCAAATATCCTCGTTCTTTTGCTTTTCATAAAAGGAATTCTTCTCAGTCAGATAGACCCTTATTCAAACAACCTTGAACTGTCTTTTACAATTTTTCCAAAGTTTGGATTCCATTCCATATACGATCTCCGGATTCGACCTAGTTCAAGAAATCACGGATACCTAAGAAGATTACCTGATCCTTTGCTAGCTTTTTTCACATCTGACTTGGACGTCCGGCCTAGGATACGGTTCTCCACTATAGCGATTGGTAGTGCTAGCCTAGCTATATGAGAAGACTGAAGTTTTAAGATTAGCTCCATGGACACTGCTCCGAATATCTTACGAAGAATTTGTCATGTTTCAGTGCTATACAGTAGGACTGGAACGTTTTAGGACCTTAGTACTCAATTCTCTTCTCAGTTCAAGAAAGAAGCGATTGAGAAGAGTTCTTATTCGTTTGACTTTTACTGAGGTGTTGTGGCCAAAAATTATTTCAGTCCTTTCCCTTAGTAGTCCCTTCTTGTGGACAGCATATACTTGGATATCCCCTCGCTTAGAGTATATCTCTTATGAAAATAAAAAAGAGAGTCGGAGACAGAATGGAACCTTGTGGGATGCCAGCAGTTATATGGCGATTGGAACTTGTATTGGAACTTTCGCAAACTGATGTCAAACTTTTGAAGTATCAACCACAAGATTGGTTCCATTTTTCAGAAAGTAGGAAGCCTATACTGTCGATACCAGTTTTCATGATACAAGCCGACGGGGTGTCAGCGTTTCAATAACCTTCGACAGAGGGAATGTAAGCCAACTTGATCCACATGAAGTGCATCCACTACTTAGTCATTAGTTCCATGGCTATCACTTTGTGTTTATGACTTCACTAGAAATGTCCACCTATCACCCGCTCTGCATATCTGCACAGGAACAATCCATTAAATATGATTAATGTGACAATATCCAGATAAATACAGTAATCAAAGCGCTCCATTAAACCCAGCACAGCGAGCGATAAAAAAATACTTCAATTAATTAAATATCGATTTATATTTCAATTTAAATTAAAAAATCGTTTCCCCGTATCACGATGGTCAATCCAACACGACACCTCGAAAAGCAATTTGCCGCGCACTTGGTGCTGTTTCAACCGTATATGCAGTTTAACGATCCTTAATTATCGAAGTGTATCTGTGCGGTGTAACCTCATCCAAGGATACACAGGAATATCCTTTTTTTTGCGGTTTCTCTCCAATTTACCATGTGCGGTGTCATTGGTCCGCAGGAAGAAATAAAAAGGCTCCAATTAGCAAAATGACGAGGACATCATTTTCAGTTCATTGCAGGACACTCAAGTTTCCTCCAACACACCATAGGGACACGCATCCACGCATAAGGGTTTGCGTTTTTCGTTTCTGTTCACCGACATGAAAAAGGATATCTTATATCAACGAGTGGGATTTTTTAATGAGCCTCTTTGTTGACAAGCATAAATATTGTGTCCCTTTTGCCGAGGAACTTAAAAGGACTTGAGAGTGTGTTTAATTTTGTGGACACGCTTTTCGCATGGACTTGACATTTAAGGACTAACGCCCGCAATCACAATTAATGTGGAAATGAATTCTGAAAGGTCAGCCGATGGGGATTTTATGAAAAATTCATTCTTTAAAGGATCTCCCCTTGTTGGGCGCCAATTAAGCCGCCCACATGGTGTAGATGTTTGCGAACAGAAACGAAATTGAAATTGTATTCAAAATAGATTGTGTGCATCACCGTTAAGGTAAGGTATCTGCTTATATTAACTTCGGAAGGGGAATTCAATGCATGAAATAATCAATTCGACGGTTCAAAGGAAGTCTGAATAAGGATTCCATTGAATAATAGAATACCATCCATCTATCCATCGAGAACAGACAATGCTCATTGAAAAACATGAGCACTACTCCTCGATGTATTCATTCAATGGGAAAGCGAACAATTCTCGGAAACCCTTTCGAATACATTAGGAATGCGAAATGCATTAGGAATTGCATATGGTTGAGGGGGAGAGAGAGAGTGCTTTCCAGCGGCTCGTGTTGCGCCAAGGAACAGTGTTCAATTACGGTATTAGTGCATGAGTTGACACAAAAAGGGATGCTAATGTGTCTGCTCGAGGAATGCCAAATGCCATAAGCCATTATTGTTACTGTGTTTGGTTTTTCCTGCTTCCAGGCGAATCCTTGATGAACCTTTTTCTGTAGATAAGTGCGTAATACGATTTCAATCGGCCAAGTGGTCAGGTATCTCCATTGCAGAGAGCAGACGTTGTTTCAAAACTTAAAAGCTTAGGAATTCCCTAAAGGAGTCAAAGCTGTAGCTACCCACAAAAATTCCTCTGGCGTTTCCTTTGATGTAGGAAAGTTGTTTAAGGCAGAACGGAGAACAGTTGTGGTTGCGTTCTTTGAAGATGGATTCAGAGCAGGAAGGGCAAAAAATTTCACGCATAACATGGTATTCATTGTCCAAGTATCTTGAATTCTTGTCAATACAAGGTGATGCGTCTTTCTGACGTCCAGCAGCAGGAGAGAATGAATGAGATTGTTGTCCTATTTGGTGTGAAAACTCGAGAGATCTTAAAGCGATCCCTGCAGCAAAAATACACTTGCGACGGCAAATATCTCAGTGAAAGACATGTGACAGGACAAAGCTGACGATGATTGACGTTAATGTCATCTCTGGAGTTGTGAGACGGTGCCTTCACAGGATGACGCTGACGACATTCCTATTTCTCAATTGTGCAACAAAAAATACAAAAATTTATCGCGACAGCTCTGTACAAGCATTGGTGCCATGTTAGATCTTCATGACAATTTTACTCTCGGATGTTTGTCATATGTAGCGCTGGTGGTAGCGCCCTCTTGGTGTTGTCAATGACTGGAACCTAGTCCGATACACTAACCACTTAGTGAAGGCACTCAACTGTGAGCTACAGAAGGCCTTCGATATAAAGAGAAAACAGAGTGAACGAAAGTATAAAACCCTGTGGTACTCCACTTTTTACACTAAAAATGTTGGAAGATACTTCATGTGCCATCATGGACATCTTGCTGTTCATCGTTGCATGGCCATACACATGTGGCCTGATGTCACAACTCGGCTTATTTAGAGTTAAGATTAGGCTCGGCTCAGGTCTACTTGTGTTAAGTTTGGTTTAGGCATCAGATGACAGTGCGATCCATCTCTCATTAGCTAGTCTCGCGAAGTAAGTCTGTCAGAAAAATAAGAATAACTTTATTGTTAGACCATCGCGTCTTCAAAGCATGAACTTGCCTAAAATTCTCTTCCTTTGCCTTCCTCCTGCTTGTTGATACCCAACTGCTATAATTTATGACAAAGTATGGTACCATGCCTGTTCTTTTTTTACTGAAACTGGTCATCACATCAATAGATTCTCACGAGAACGAAACCCCGCTTGTATCGGTTTGAAACCCAGGTGTTTGTTAGACCATGGGTTTGTACCCCAGATAATTAGTACTCATAACACAAAAACCCTCAACTTATGCAACACAAAATGCCAATCAGATCCTCAAACCTGAATAAATCCAATAATTAGTCGTTTTACGTTGGTCCACAGGTCCTCTTGCGACCGATACCCATGCAATTACGCCAAAAAGTCATAAAGCCCGAAGTACTTTTGAATATTAAAACGTCAAGTGGTGCCATTACCCAGTCAAGAACCCCCCCAATCGACTCGAAAACATCTGCTTTGTGAATGCCTAGTCCCCTGTAACTCGTGTCGTGTGCTACGACTAGGAGTAAGTTTTCAAATTCTCAAATCGGCATCAAATTTCTTATTAAAATTAATTCGAAAATTTCCGTCGAAAATAGACTACCCGCAGGCCGGTGCTGCCGCAGCAACAGAGTTCAAACCCTCAACCCGTTGTGCTTGGGTCCTTAGAATTATGTCAGTCGTCCCATAACAATGCCATAAAAAATATTTTAAGTACCTCTGTCGGCCACATTACACCGTTTTATCGTTCGCTAATTTGGAAATTTTATTTCAAAAAAAAAGAAAGAAAAAACAAAATGATTCCCGAAGTAGTTTCGGCAATTTAGCCGCAACGTGCCTAAGGGGACAACAATCAGCGAACAGCAACAGCAAAACAGGACAACGCAATTTGTCGCTTATCCTTGAGCGCGTCGAGTATCATCCACTCACACACGAGGTTTGCCATAAAAAGAAGTTCAAGTTTGAGTGGCTATTAAGCCGCAAACACAATTTGAGTGATTTTTGCAATTTTTATAAACAAACACGCGCGCCAAGTACAAACAGACAGATAAGGACATTCGTCATGATGCGTGCAATTCGTTGGAAGAAGTGAAATTTAATTCCTTATTCTCAGGATAATCGGACGAAGGAGGAGGACGACACGGCTGGAGTCCCTTAGTTGTACTAAAAATGTTTTATTTACTTTGTGTTGCAAATTGAATCCGTAATGGAGGGAATAGTATGCTTTTTTCCTGTTCCTTCTCGTCGCAAGGACACGAGAGAGGACAAGGGAACGTAATGGAATGTATGTAGTCCCTGGGAATAATAAACTCGCGGTGTGATTATTGCTTTTAATCAGATTTAAGGCAGCGCTCCCTCGTTCATTTTTATTTCCTGCTTGCGTGTCCTTTTATGGGGATCAACATTTTTTTTTTTTTCGTTTTCTTCTTCCCCTCCGACTGGAGTTGGATTCTTTTACATTTTTTTGACCACAAAGTGGAGGAATGTGAGCAACAGGAGGAGGATTCCTTCTTTGTTTGCGGTCTTGTGTGATTTATGGCCTGTGCTTCCAATTACAGACAAAATGAGAAGAAAAGGGTTCGCCATTGCTCGTACTCAGGAGAGATTTTTAGCTAAAACGGAATTCCTTTGTTGACATATTCGGTACCTTCGGTGGAGAAGTCAGTGTTTTCCTTTGTTACCCTGGGATGAGGCGGTATATTCGGGAGGCTTTGAGCAAACAGAGGGAGTAATTAAAAGGGGTTTCATGGACCAGTCTACACGTACTGCTCAGGGGGACATGTATTTGTAGTCTTGTGCTACCAATCCCCATCCATCTTTTGAGTCGTTGGTAGTATCCTGATGAACCGTTTTCCAGATCGCCAAACTTGCTATTTTGAGAAACAATTCCAATACACTTTGGATGAGTTCAGTGATTTGTGCATTCGTGCTATATATTCGCCAGAGAGGGTCTCTTGCTTCCTCGAAATGCAGTGGACCCTCTCTAGGAGTACTTCCAGGGACTATATAGAAGAGACCTAAGCACCCAAGCTTCAGAGCTCTTTACAGAAATCAATCCAAAGTCCTTAAAAAAAGACGCGGAAGGTTTTTGTGTCATAGTACAATGGTCATGGCCTTTACACTCTTAGTCCTTTAGAAAATAAGGTATTTGTGGTCTGAGCTCTTAAACCTTGAAGCCCTGTGATTACAATTGAATGGGGAAAGCCTCACCATGACTATTTTTACCTAAATTATGATTTCGTTCACAGGCTAGAGTGGCTTGTTCTCCTGAAGTTCTTAGGTTGAGCAGAGTCATGAGGTTGTCCCGAACTTCTAAGGAACATTCAGAGCCAAGAAACCTGAACGAATTCGTCCATTTTGTTACCTACTTTCTTAGGTGACGGCTACAGTTTGACGCAAACCTTGGCCTCCATTAGTAAGCTTCTCTAGTTAGCTAGGTCTAGGCTAACTGCCTCGACTTGGGCATTCCAAGTCGGTTGATATCCTGCGTTGTTCCTCTGGTTGGATTCGAAGACCATTTGGTACACATGTCCTAGCCATCTTAGACGATTGATAAGCACTCAGTTTGACAAGATAGATGGCGCTGTACGGCTCGGATAAATCGTCGTTGAATCTCTTCCTCCGAAAGAACCTTTCTCTCGAAGCGGGCGTGAATGTCTTCATTCAAATTAGGTAGAATCCAAGTTTCAAGACCATAAAGCAGAACTGGCTGTTCTGGAAAGAAACAGCGATTGGCAAGAGCAGAACCGGACTTGATAGAGTCTCTGTCCATTCTGCACAATTAGCTGATGTTGTGTGGCCCTTCTTGAAGACATCATGTACTTGGTCATCCTATTTTTGTGGCTTAAGTTTTGATAGTACTGACTGCACGCTGTGTCCTGTCAATATTGTCAACATCGTCGGCTAGTAGGTGGACAGACTCTTGAAGAATTGTGCCTTTGATGTTCACTTGATCCCATGACAGCATGTCGCCTTGTCTGAGCCCTTTTTCGACACCAAATTTCTCTGTCTTCGTTACCGAACTTGATCGAGCTTGTCTGTATAGCTTGTCTCTATAGATGCTGTCATATACCGCCTTGAAATCGATGGAGTGGTGGTGGGTATCGATGTGGACTTCTTGGGTTTGTTCCAGGATCTGTCGGAGTGTGAATATTTGGTCATAAATGTTTCTTTCCTGGCCTGAAACTTAACATTCCCTACATGAGCCAAATATGGTATCAATTCGGTGCAAGGAACCAGTCTTTTGTGAAGGACTGAAGAAGGTACTATTCTGAGCAATGGCTTGACACCTACAGATTCACAATACCTCCATGCTGTAGAGTGCATTTTTTGATATCCTTGACCAGACTATCCCCAGACTTTACTTAATCAAGTCTAAGAAATTTTGAGGATTCTTGCAATGCAATCACAAACCACTCACTGGACGTAAAAAGCAATTGCTAGACCTAGCATTGCCTATGGATCTGGTGGACAGTGAAAGGAATAAACGGTTCTATGAAAGAAAGACTGGACATGATTCTTCATCTCCTTCCCTTGGAGCTGTTCATAAAAGTTTCTCCAACAAACGGGCTCTCAGATTGAGAACATTTCCTAAATCGTCCAGTTCCGCGGCGATGAAATACCTCCCTAGAGCGTGTTTCCTTTTTGTGTTACCTTCATGCAGTTTCTACAGAAGTCACTGAAGGGGTAGTCCTAGCCCTGCTGCACCACAAAGTATCCTGTCGAGAAACCAATTGCTGTTTGATTTTCCTGCGACTAAGTCTCATAAGAACATACCTTTTGGCCTCCTCGCTGGATTCGATGTCTATTTCACACTCTTCAGAGCGCATTAGGAAGGCCTTCTCCTAGCCAATTCATCAGTTTTTCACTATTTGATGACGAAACTAGCTTGAACCTTACCGAGGCTGACTTTAACGCTTTGATTAACCCAACCGCTCTTCGATTACTTTTCCTCGGTTATGAGGTATTCAGATGTTTAATCAAGGATGACGTCCACGATTTCTCTAGGTTCCACATCATCGTGTATAGTTTCGTCTTCGGGAACAAAACCAATATGGCTTCGACTCACCATCAGCTAGAGTTCTGAGAATTAGTATTCAGACTTTACCAGCGGAGGTCTACTGCATAACACAGGCTTGTTCATCTCAATGCAGTTTGAAGTAAAGAGCCTTTTAAAGTCTCAAACTTGTATAAACCTGTCTAAGAAGAGACAGAAGTCTTGTTCTTGGGTTGATTTGCCATTTAAGTATTCAAAGGATGTGTTTTCTTCTTTGGCACCCTTTTCAGACTTCAGTAGATCACATACTGCCTCTGCATCCTGTAACCCCTGCATATCCTTCTGACGTTTCTAATTCACGAAGCAAGTAGGACTAAATTTAGATTTAAATTTAGAACCGCAATCCAAAATAGGAACGAAATCGTCCTGAGAATGGATATGCTTTACACTGAGAGGGAGAGCTACCAAGGAACCCTCTCCAAGTTGACAGTACATTTGAAAAAAAAAATCCAAGTGGGTAGCTTTTTCGTATAACGTGTCCCAAGCGTAATCAGGCACAATATCCTGTGATATGTGCGCCTACACACTTCCATTTATATTGGCTGCCTACTCAGCTGTCAGTTGCACATCAACATCTTCAATGTTATCTCCCAAACCATGTGACGAAATATGACTTAACTCGAACAGATACGTACGATCCTTGTCGATTTATCCGTCCCACGCACTTCCTTGCCGAGAACGAAGGATGACAGCACTTACCTTGTTGCCAAACAAGCAAGCAAGCATCTCTAGCGCTCATCCATCAGAGGCAATCCTTGCTTTTCTAACCCCCCAGCCCCTGACATATTAAATGTCACTTGTGTGCAGTTCCTCGTGAAACCCACAAAAGGAGACATTTCTCAGGGAAAATTCGCAAATCATGACACAGTCGGTGGCACATTAATGGCACAAGTATTCCATTTTCCTTTATGCTAAGGATTATCGGATTTTTTTTTCTCTCCTTTCCGTTCGCCAGCGGTAAAATTGATTACACATTTGCGTGCTATGTACGAGTATGTGCGGCGTTCGTGAAGGACGAAGCCGGGAAACCTATGGCGCGACGTCGTTGTCGCCTTAGTTCTTAATTTCTTGCGCGAGAGAGAAAGTCCTTGAAATCAAGGATTGCTTAACGGTCGTTACAGTGAACGGCAAGATAATGAACATACTGCTGGGCGTACAAATTGGTAAATTGACCATGCTTCGCACAGAGAGGCATCCACCATCCAGCCAGCCGTGGCGAGCCAGTCATGCATACACAAAAACGGAAATTGAATGAATCGTGTCCGTAGGAGTTGAAAATGAAATTTCTTGTACTTAGTCATGTACGGACCTGCTACAAACACACACACAGCCGGGAGACGAACATTGTGCGAAGGAGAATTCATATTCTTGGCTAAGAGGGCTGTTTAAGCGGCTTATGCATGGAATTTGCATGAATTTGCAATAAGTTTCAATGGGAATCCGAAATGAGCTCATTTTTTCGGCCGGCGAATCGTGGAAGCTAGCCGCTCAGATTCGGCGAATAAATTTGGGGTTTTTAGTGTTATTGGTCGGTTGACAGTAACATTTGGCTAATTGAAGGCTGTTCGTTGGGCGTTTGTTGTCAGAATGTTCATTAGCTACAAGCTACTGAAAGCGATGGATCTTTCGGTTTAAGCAGGAGTAAGTGGCACTGCTACAACGTCTCCAATGGAAATCTGTCGTAGGAGGAATTTTCCTTCTATAGAAAGGAAGACTGGTCAGAAACCACGGAAACAGGGATCATTAAGTTCGCTGACAAATGGTTTTAGACTGAGTATTGGTCTGGTTTGGTGTCTTTCTTGAATATTGGGTTTCCACCCTAGGATAGGAAATCCTGGATGTGACCTTGCATCTTGGATTTCTTCGCCGTTTCACATCTGTTTGTCATCGTGCTCGACTTTCGGTGAAACTCCTTATCCTTAACTCTACAACTCGATTCTATAAAGACTTGGATTTGCTTCCGAATATGGCTGCTTACCAAAGATAGAGTACTGGACATCTCCTCCAACAAATGTAGACTCTGAGAGGACTCTCTACTCTACTAGTCTTCTTTTCGCCAGCCTTCTCAGGGAGTTTCTAAAAAATCTTGCCTTTTCCATTCTTGGTGTAGAAGTGGATGAACCTATTTAGCCGATATGTCTGCTTTGATTCGTTTACCCTTTCTGGTCTGTTTATCTAGAGCACTTGGAATAGCTTGTAGAAATTCGAGTTGTTAGAATACATAGATACTGTTCACTGTTCCGTCCGAATATTGACATTATTCTCAGGAAAATAGAATTCGAAGCCTATCAGGTCCTTTACGATCCTATACACTGTTTAGTTGTGACATTTGCTTACTGCTTTGCTTTGGGGTTACTGACGTAGGCGTCATGTCTCAAGTGTTCAGAGCGTTAGGCTGCGGGAAAAAGGGTTCTTGGTTCGATCCCTAGACAACACTCACGGCCCCTCTTGCCAGCGAAGCAAAGAATGGTTGTGAGAGGCTAGGCCCTGCATCCCATAGACCTGTTGGGACGAATATTTGTATTTTTTCTTGAGGTTCTTTCGCTAGTCTGCTTTTGAGCTCTGGAGCTCCTGACTCTCTACTGTTGAACCTGTTCTGATTCGAAATTCTTCTCAAATTATGTACTTACTTCCTTCAGTCGTTTTTGGATAGTCTCTGCTCATTAGGATGTCTCATTGACACTAGTTTCTGCATCAAATAAACGAGTTCTGCCAACGGATATGATTTAGTCTTTGAGTAGCCCTGTGGGTCAACTCGATTTCTATATGAACGCCTCATCAATCAATCAATTTTGACAAATTGCTTGAAATCATGTTTCTAACATCATGTTCTTCTTTCTTTCTTATGACATCTCCTCAAAGCCAAAAATCGGTGCATCTTACCCACTTTTGAAGGAGTCCCTACTTGTTGATTCTCACCATTTAGTGTGTGGTACGGACGGGTTGTTGTTGATCCAAAGTCAGGCTTTTGTGGCTGCTGAAAGGATCGTCGAATAGTTCTAAAGAAAACTATCTCGGAAAAGCATCAATCAAGCCTTAAGCTATGTTCAGACGGTTGTCAGATCTGCAAATATTGTCAGGTTTGTAAGTGAACTGGCAATAGCTGCAAGTGAGCTGACAATGACAAATTAATTTGCAGCATTAAATTGCCAGTTTACATGGTTGTTCGATTTAGTCTCAGGTTCTGACAGTTTATTGTCAGATGGCTGGTCTGACAATTCTCTAACAATTCCACAAGATTGTCAGGTATTTGGGACAACTTTCCAGATCTGGCAATCGTCTGAACATAGCTTTGGTCTCAACCATTTTTTCCATTTGACCCACTGTCCATTTGTACTGTCAGCCTTCTGCCATCAATCATGTGAACTTTAATTCGATTACAATCACGACACTGTCAAATATTTGCATAAGTGTGTCTGCTGTAACAACGGCTAACCATTGAATATCCATTAATCTCTGTGACATCTACATCATCGATTTCTTTTTCGACAAATCATACTTTCTCACACCCGTACATACAATTGTTTCATAATTTTTCTTTTCGCTGTCAACGTCAGCTGTCACATTTCATTTTGCGGTCCATGACTGTCAACCATTATGTGCTATCAGCTGTCACAATGCAAACCATGGCGCTGTTTCACGACTGCTCACTCCCCGAACCCGTCCAAGTCAACAGAATATTCCTGATCAAATATTTGTAAACAGCAAGGACCATTGGATTATATAATACCGTTCCTCCAGCCAAAAGGCTAATGAAATTCCACCCTCCTCTGCAGAATTATGCAAACCACCACAAGGCTTCCCGCAAATATGTTTCTTTATGTATTCACACCATCCTCCCGGGATGGGATGGGATGGAAGGAACCATTAACGCGTTTAATGGTCTTTAAAATTCAACGACATGACCATCAACAATACACAGTTAGTCGTGTGTCGTCCTGTGTCCTTTGATCGAAATCAAATTGGCCCTGCCTGCCACTGCCTCTGTCAGGCAGTAAAGCGAATTTCATGTCAGCGGAAATTAGCAACTATAACATGAGGCGAAATCAATTTCGGGGCGAATTTCAATTCACTTCATCATTCGAAAACGTATCGATTGGAATTTTTCTACGACTCTCTGTGTGACACACAACACAGAGTGTCTCGAGCAGGCGGCAAAAGGACAGCCCAACACCGTGAGAGGTGCAAGCGTGTAGATGGGGTGCCACCTTGTCTGCGTGCTTCGCCTGAAATGATGTGGAAGAGTCCAATAGGGACGACCCACATCCAGCAGGAGCGAGTAGAGTAAAATTTTATGATTTTCGGATATTGTAGGGTTCGTTCTTTGGAATGTCATAGATACGAGTAGGCTGCTGCTTGAGACACGACACGACACGACGCACAAAGAGAAAAACGTTTTATGTGATTTACTGCATGGAAGGTAGTAGGTTAGGAGCATATGCATATTTTAAAGAAACTGTTTCTGTTTTATGGCGTTCCTTCTCCAGGCAGCTGCCATTTTGAGGAAGACGGACGATCCCAGGGATGGTTGGCATGGTAGGCATAGTAGGGATGTTAGGACATACAACGGTATTAGGCTTAAGTGATTATGAGGATATTTGTTTTGGTCGTAAAGTTGCGGAAGGCATTTTAAGGATTTTAGGCAAAAGGGCACGTTTCACAATATTTGAGGCAATTATTCGATGCGGCAAACGGAGACTGTTACGTTTTACGATAGGCAGCACGTGGCAAGTAGCTTAATAATTGGATTTTAGACGTGAACGAGAATATTATACTCGTCGTAGTCAACGAGGATGGGAGGAGGCTGTGCACAGGCTTGGTGTTGTTTGGGGTGAATATCCTTCGGATGGGGATGAGCTGGCACATTGGTGGGAACTTGTTGAGTCGACATTTGTTGGTTTCAAGGAAGGCATTCTCTCTGTTGTGGGTCTTAGTCAAATTTGAACACAGAAGCAATGACCTGTTCAACAAATAAGTGAGAAGCAAAAAGGAAAATTATAAATCGTAGGCGTATGTGGAACAGATATTCGAAACTTTCAAATATTCCCTCATTGCTGTTAGAAATACATAGGGGCACGTCTGACATGGTCCCTTCTGTGTTTCTGTGTATATTAGCCTGTGCCTGTTGATATGCACAAGATGACAGCTCAGTGGTTTGGTGAACATTTTTGATTGAAGTGGTTTCGGGGATATCACCTTAAACCTACTGATTGTAGGAGGCTAGTCAGCTCACACTAAGACTACAAATAGATGGATTAGTCCAGAATTTCCCTTTAGATTCCAGGACAAATGACAACGCAACTTCAGAACTGGGATCACAGCCAGTGTAAGACATAACTTCGTTCCGGTATCAAGCTTATTGAGGCATTTCTTTGGCATATGACTCTGACAAGTGTTGTGTACTGAAGTTCAAGGCACTTACAATCAGTACTGCACTGGGATATGTCCTCACTTTTTCGACCGATAATTGGTGCTTCTATCAGTCCTGGCTGACATTCAGGTCTAGGAGTGATAAAGCAATTCAGTATTTTGCCTTTCAAATAGCAAAATAAGTGACATATGTAGGAATCCCCTGACTAACCCCAACCACTGATCAGATAATGTTAGACGACTTCTGTAGAAATTTTGGGGACAAAGATCCATGCGTCTCTTATGTTCTTGGTGGCTTTCGAGTTAACCATGGATCTCTGTTTTGTGTCCATATGCTCACCTGTATACGAGACTCTCAGTCTGCTTCTTCGGATAGTCATCATGTCCAAACTTGGGAAAACACGTATTCAAGTGTTCTCTGTCCAACCGGATCTAGTCTGACTAAGTTGTGACTATGTCACTGATCTGGACTAACCCATCCGTCAATTTTTCAACCACCATGCTATTGCAGTCTAAAAACGTCTTTGTATAACAGTAGTGGTCCTAGAACACACTCTTGTGGGACTCCTTCCATTATGAGCTGTATTCAGTCCGATTATCGCTAAGTGTTGTCTACTACATGGATCCAGATGTCTAGAATAGAAGAATAGTCTAGTCTCTCGATGAAATGTGACGTCTTCTTGTAAAATTTTGTTCCAGGGTTTGGCATGGTATTCTGGATATCTTCCAACAGCTTTGCTTGAGAATATTGAGACATTTTACTTGGATATAGCACTGTGCATG
Source organism: Xylota segnis (assembly GCA_963583995.1). Classification (NCBI taxonomy): domain Eukaryota; kingdom Metazoa; phylum Arthropoda; class Insecta; order Diptera; family Syrphidae; genus Xylota; species Xylota segnis. The sequence continues at coordinate 3,692,627 of OY757238.1, forward strand.
CTAAATGCTAATGGATCGGCAGAGGCTCTTCAAAGGGTCAACGTAAGTCCTTGAAGCCCTTACCTAAAGTTTTTTTTTTGTTCAGTAGCATGGAGAAGGAATAGTGTATCCTTGTCAATCTAAAATGTGTGTCCCTGACTGTGAACTTTTGAATATTCCTACCAGTCCTCCTCTTACTAGCTCCCTTCCTCGATCTGTTCCCTTTCGCGCAAACAGGTTTTCTATATCAGGACTAACAACTGTAAATAATAGCTTTTGGCTATCGGATACATTTCCCCAATTACTGCTCCCAATTGTATCCGCACGACAATCAAAATCCGACTAGTCTCAGGTTGCACCTCATTATCTAGTCGCCCTAAATGCCTCTCCCCCGGACCAGTAACCAGTTCACTGAGTTCGCCTAATCGAATCACCATCCCCGCAGCAGCAGTCGGATTTCAATATTTATCATTCGACCCATCCACAGATACTCACTCATTGAAAATACGAGAAAATTTTATTTACATTTGCCATCGGCACACTTTGCCGAGCTATTATCCCAGATATTCGCGCACTTCTACCAGGGGATACATTCTCATGAAAAACCAACAAAAAAAAAAAGATGAAACAAGCCAACATCCGGTAGAGTATGCGAGGAGCCATATCCGTGGACGGAACCCCCAAACACACATCCGGTGAGCACACATTCAATATGCGTTCAGCAGGCCCCCAAAGCGCGTTTCATTATTAAGCAACCATTACACGGGGAGCTGCTGAGCTGTCATCAACAACGGTATATTGTCAATTTTCATTTTCGTATTTGTTTTTCGGTTTTCTTTGGCCAAATAATAACAATAAATGTTTAATGAGCTTTTGAATGGAAATGAGATTTTGATTGTTTTCGCCGGATACGTGGGCTGCTGCCAGTGCGAATCCAAGTGCAGCGTTCAGCGCTGAATTTATGGATTTTTTTTCTTCTTTTTTATAAAATCGGCTTTGAAAATTAATCACCGTAAAATACAGAGAGCGAGAGAGAGAGAGAGAGAGGATCAATTATTACGCTAAAATGCAAATCGATTACCACAATGTGCATACAAAGATGTTAAAGTACTTTTTGCAGTACTTTTTCTGTTTGTTTGTGGTGGAAACACAATGGAAAGGAGGATTTTATGCTTCAAGTGTCGGGGTACTCCTGCAGCGACTGCAAATTAAAACAGCGGGATGAAATGCGAAAACCAATTAGAGCGGTATACACTGCGGGGAAGGGTGTGTTAGAGTGTCCTGGGGGGAGGACGGAAGGAAAGGATGGATTTGATTTGCGGAAGGGATGGATGGAGGGATTATATTTGCATTTTTTAATTGTCTTAATCGAGTGTAGTTGGTGTGCTCCAAGAGAGAGAGCACTGCAGTGTGTGTCGATAATTAAGTGGGGATGGCTAGGGATTACTGCTGCAGTGAGTTGTAATTGATTAGTGGCGCATGCTGCAAGTTTGTTGGGTTTTAAGATTGACTTAAGCGGGCAGGGGGTTGGTGTAATCTGTATTCGAGGTATTTACAGAGCAGTTCGTAGGATATTTAAGGCTCTTTGGCCGGTGGTAGTGCAGACCGACATGAGTATGTCTTCTATTACTGAACGACAAGGCTGCATGCAGACATTGTAAGGATTTATGGTTCTTAGAATGTCAGTGAGTAAAAGCCTTAAGCACTTTAGGGACACTATTTACTTTGAGGAATGAGTGCAGATATCTGCTTTTCTTTGAAGCTTTTCCAAGGGAAGCTGTGGGCTTGTGATAAAATACAGAATTCTGCTTCACTGTTCTGGAATTAAACTAGAAAATCCACTGGTAGTGTGTTCAGGCACAGCTGCCAGCAAGCACTGCTTTTTAATTGAAATCCAGCCCACAGTGATGCAGATACCACGCAGTCTACTCCACATCCTAATAATCCAGACTTGGGTCCTCAAAAGACGGAGATAGATGGCAATGAATGCGTCACTTCTATGCTGCCCGATTCAAGACTGTATATAGAGTGTGGAGTACGGCTTCCTATGATGTTTCCTACTCTGGCATTCCAAGAGAAGGTAATGGCAGTCTGCTATGCTTCTCTGGAATCGATCTCTATATTAGCCCTCGTGATGGCTAAATGAGATATTCGTATCGTGGACTTGGGCAATTCTAAGGAGTGGCTGTCCGCAAGGTGGGCTTTTGTGTCCGCTACTATTGTTCGACAGTTTTTCGTTTACACTCACGCTTCAGAGATGATTAGTCTTTCTGAAGGTCATGACTGTACTAATGCGCAAGACCATAGACCATCTTTCACGAAGCCAAATTTCTACCCCAAAGCATGGCAATCGGAAGTCATCAAAGGCACCCTCACGTTTCTCCCAATGTAAGGCTGTTTTGGCATGGCATGCTGCTATCACCGAAAATAGTGTTTGGATAAATATGTCTTGTGCAATATACCGTCTCAGATAGGTCAGGTTTTGACAGTGAAGTATCGATAACATTGACACCTATCCGACAGTCAAGAGCATTTCATTGGACCTTCCTTCCTGACAGTATAATGGACTAATACGCCCTCCACTATATGTTGCTATACACTCGCATCTAAAGAAGACTGAGTTTGATCCTAGGGAAACAACTGCCTACAGTGGCTTCAGCACTGCCCCGCCAAATGCGGAGTAAATGTCCATCTAAAGCCAATTGCCGTGAAGGTTTCACCCTGACCTAAGAGCTGCAATCCACTAACTCCATTCGTAAAGATTTGGGCCACAAAGTCAACTCACTTTCCTTAGTGAATCCAGCCTTTGTAGTTGCCTAGCACGTACTTAACTATGAATAAGACTCTCTACAAAAATCCTTGTTCGTAATCCTTATTCGTTAGCACGACCCAGTTGTCTACTTAAACAGAAACATCCCACCTCCTCTGCTATTCCAAGGCAATTTATGGCACAGCCCTCTCTATAAACAAAATTAACTTTCTCTCTTCAAGCACCTATTCGAAGTCATCGTATAAATTAAGTCAAATCGATTCACATCCACAGCGCCACAACAACTAGTAACGATAAATCCCGACCCGGCAAGCCTTCCATTTCCAGCTAAAGTCGCTCCTTGGCCAAATTAACGTTCCACACCAGAAGAATCCCTCTCCGTCTCTCGAAGGACACTCGTTGCCAACTAATTCAGTATGATTTACGATCGCTCATTATTGACTTGTTGTACTCGTACGCCGCCCTCGTTCCCTCCGCAAAGGATACCCAATACACCATGTGTGTGGGTAATGACATCAATTATTCCCCAATTAATTATGCTAATTTCCTCCTCCAGCCGAGACCTAAATAATTGTAGGGAACCTCAAGTGGATCTCACTCACGTCTAAGTGTAATTTCACCAAGAATGTCCTTGCAGCTCCACCTATATACATACATACGTATGAGTGGGGAAGTGGGGTAGGTGGCACAAGTCACTGCCATTCTAGTTCATTTCAATTCATTTATAATGAGTTAAGCTACCCCAAGCCTGCCCTCGAAATCTCCCATAATTAATCATACATTCCACATGACGGGAAGTCATCTCTCTCGCTCCCTTTCTCTCTCTCTTGTCTGTGCACTCACTGTGCGAAGGGGTGAGAGGACAATCTTATATTAATAATAATAATGAGGCATGCCATACCTCCCACGTATAGAGCAACCAGCCAGCACACAAGTCCTTAACTTTTGCAGGATTCATGGCTGTTTTAGAATTATCATTCTTTTTTGTGCTCTCTCCCTCTCTCGGTTAATGAAAACACAAGAACGTGAACACCGCCATTTGCCACACTTACCCTCTCAGACGGTGAAGGCTTAGTGTACGAGTGCCAGCAGTGTGTGTAAAGATACATTTTTAATAAACTATCGCTCTGGGCCTACAGAATCTTAGCGATGTGTGTGCCGATGCAGTTAGCCAGGCTTTTTCTTTGCTTTCGAGAGAATACTTCTCTGACGTAAGTCTGTGCTATTCCTGCACTCCTTGGAGGGAAGTGCACACACACGCCTCTGCCTTGTGCGGATTTATTTATAATTTAATTTAATTTTTTTTTTTTCTTTTTCACCTCCTTTCCTGGGCAAACAGTTGTAACGTTATATTGTTTTCGTTTGCAGTTTCATTTGTTTCACGGGAATTGCATTAATTTTAAATTTAAATTACTAGTCGGGGGGTGGGGCTGGCACAATAAAATATTATGGCTCGGCTCTCTCAACTCATAAAGCAGAGGAATAAAAGCCATAAAATACTGGGCACCGCGGGCTTCCATATATCAGGATCGTAAACGGCGGTGTTTGCAGTCTCGTTAGGGGTACAGTAATTGCAATTAAAGTTTGTTTTTTTTTCAGGGAAGAGGGAGTGAAATATTTTTCGAGTTAGTTTCAGTCGGCTCCCGTCCCGAGTCTGGTCTGGTGGAAAAACTTTCCTCTCATTCCTTACCTCAGTGGTTTGAGAGTATCAGCTGCTATGGTCAATGCAATAAGCAATAAGCAGTCATTTCCCACTCAAATCCAAGACTAGTTTCTAGAGCCTACCGCCTTGCAACCATTCGTGTTGAGCGTGTTATATTTTTCACACGATTGGTAGAGCCCCACTGGTTAAGCCCCTGAATCCTTGCTCATTGGTTTGAGGCATTAACCACTGAGCCATGGCACCCACTTTCAGTTGACGTGGTTATAAGAAGATTATCCCTAACTTCTGTGTAATTTTTGGAAAAGTGACATGTATCCTATTTGCACCAAGTTTCCAGGAACGGCTTAAGCTTTCAGTCTCGGATCTATCTCTTCTCCAATCTTTTTCTACGGAGAGTACCATGAAGTGCCATATATAGTTAGGTTTTGGTTCTGAACTAGTCAAACGTATACTTAGTATACGGCCTTCATGTGCACTAGTCTTCCAAACTTCCACTGTCCAAATGATCACGAGTTCCACAGCAACGAACATGTGAAATCACTGATCTAGGTCCACAACGTTAGTCAAGTAGGAGGCTGTACAGACCTCCAAAAGAGAACAAATTTAGTAACAAGGCTGAACACTTTGAATCTTGCCTTGTAGACTCAGACAGTAGCCTACATTGGGACTTTTGAGTAATCTTGTCCCGATTATGCAGGGAGACACTTAAACCAAAAGGAAGGCCCAGAGTGTTAGCACAAAAGCAAGAACCAGATTACCAGAACAGGGACCTATATCCTCATCTGGGATAAGGGTCAGGGCACCCAATTTCGATGTGAGAAGATTTTCCAATGCAAATAAGGCTTCGCTTAAGTCGAGCTTGGGAAGAACACTATGTTATTCAAAGAAGTTTTCAACAAGGTTTTTTCCTCCTAAGCACCGATGTCGCAGGATTGGTACACAGAAGATGTGTCTTCCATTTCCTCTTTGCTCAGCTTCTACCAAACTATACCGCATGCTACCTCCTTCAAGCAACCACCGGCACATGACACTTTTCAGTGGTGCATGTGAGGAGACAAAAAATTTGGAAAAAAGTCCCTTTTCACCAATAAAACGGTGTGACACTCGCATGGTGAGCGTTTTGATGAAAAAATTTTAGAAAAACCCATGTTTCGACTTTCCTTTCATTGCAGAGAAATAATTCCGCGAGTATCCGTCCCCCACAAGCGCAGTTTATGGGATATAAATTCACCTTACAACGAGTGGGGTTATTTCCCTCTAAAAGTGAGTGCGTGAGTGAGAATTTTTCCTCTTGGGAAATATTTTTTACATTAGGTTTGAATCATGACTGTCAAACTGAGTATGTTGGAGTAAGTAGACTCAGGTTGCTGACTGAATAATTTTAAGACCTTTGCACAGTTTTTACGACCAGACAACGCATTACGTTCAATTGAATTGTTTGACTAGCCTCCCTTAGCGGGGAGTCCTTTTGACATTTTCCCCCCGTAAAAGGCCAACAAATTTCAAACAACCCACCACGTCTCAAATATCAAAGTAATTATCCTTCAATCCCACTAAGCAAACTTGTAAATGGCTTTCTGATGTTCATCAATCCATTTGCAGATTACGTGAATAACAGCAACATCAACAACAAACAAGAATCGTTTGTGTAATTTGATAAACTCTCAGGAGAAAACAATTTTTTTTCCTTTGACGCCCACAGTCAGACACACACAATGCGATGACTTTTCATAAAACTCATAAAATCCCAGGACGTAAAATGTATTTCCTTTGGTGGTATGCGCTGTGTCTTGTGCACAAACGCTAACGCAAACACGAACACACATGACCGTGGTGGTTATTTGCTGATTTCGAGTTCAAAGGGCACCGATGGTTAAATATTAAAATGTTGACCAGGTAAACTGGCCACATACGAGTGTCCTGGCAAAGGTTTGGGTTCAAAGGAAACGTGACGAACACCAATAACCACTTTTATTGTTTGCCAAAAACAGAAACAAAACAAAATGGTCAGACGAAAACACGAGATGGAAACCACCCGATTAGGCTGACCTAGGAATCAGTGATGTCCTCACCGAATTGTTTTTTCCAAAAGGATTTCCCTTCTCCACTCTCTCGCTATTCATTTCCTGACCTAATGTCACTTTTTTTCTTCGAAAAAAGTTGGGAAAAAAGTAGTTCGCTTGTTTGTCTGTTTGCGTTCAGGCGTCCTGCCCCATTTGAAACCGGAAGAGACAGAAAATTGGAAATGACCGGTTGAATTTGTTTGGAATTAACCTTTTTTTTCTCTTCGTCCTTTCATCGCAAAAGGATACAAGTCGGGGGGTGGCTCTGGCCATGCAAATGGTGGATAAAATTTCAATTTTATTTATTTATACGTGCCATTCGGTGGCGTGACAGCTTGTCATTACAATAAAAATTCTCCAACATTTGGTGGTAAACACAATTTTGTGGAAAATAACAAAAAAAAAAAAAAATAAAATCGATTGATTGGTTTAGTGTGTGCATGGGATTAAGGGCCTCTTAAGCTGTCGCCCTGTATGGATGGCTGGTCGACACTTTAGTGGTTTCGTTTTTAGTTGTTGACTCTGTCAATAAATATAGTAAAATCGTGTGACTCACGAGACTTACGAGCACAGCAAAACACTGTGCAAATTCGCAAAAGAAAAGACTTAACGGACTAAGAGAGGGCTTCTTGACAGTAGTCGTCATTGCGATTACAAAGTCTCATCCTGTTTTTGTTAAAACAAAGATACTCACCTGACAAAGTCTACTACCTGCCATGGATCTACTTTGGTAATGCATTCGAATATACTTTAGAAGCCTTTGGGTTCAAACACCCTGTCACTTTTCTAGTCCTACTCGTACAAAACTCACAGAAAAGTCTCTCCGCTTAGAACGTATACAAACCATAGTGTACACAATGAAACCTAGAGGCACCTAAGTCTCAAACCATTTTACTGAAAGACTTCTCCATCTGGCCTATTAAACCCATTCTTGGCTTGCCACGATTGCGTACAGAAAAGGAGGCGAAAAAATCCAAAGTTAAATTTTCCGAGAGCATTAGGATTGCCTTACTTGGTAGTAGTTTGAAATATCCGATCGAGGACTTGGTCCTTGAAAAGGTATATTCGCTCACTAAGTGCTCCCCTGTGAATCAGTTTCGAGAGTAAAACAGGTCAGTTCTGAGTGAGAGCTTCCACTGCTGCAGTCGGGCAAGTTCTCATGAACTCTGTAATACCAAAGCATGCCCGTCTACTATCTTTCTCGCTGTGACCAGTTTGGTTATTTATGTCCATGCAATCGCTCCATTTTGGCCTTACAATAGCTATATACAAAGTGCCGAACAGAAGAGGACCTTATACAGACTCTTGTGGGACCCCATTGAATATGAGATATTGATGCATTTTAGTCTCGAAATACTAGATCATCGGTTTACTTAGATATCATGGCATGCTCAGCGATATTAGGGAACCTGTAAGGTGTATGTAATGTTGGAGGCTTCTTTGAGTGGATGTGAAACTATTGAGAAGTTCTTGCCACCACGACGACAGTGTAGAGATTCATTAAGTCGCAACAGCATTGTCAAGGTATTCAGCTTTCAAATCGGACATAGCTCTCATAGCTCTGCTTAACCTGACCTAGCTTAATAGAGTGCTTTTCATGGTCATAGTTGGTACATCCTCACTATATCCACATGCCTCTGTACCCGAATCATATTATTTACATGTTATGGATGCGGCTCACCGTAGTAAAGAAACCCTTTAAGCAATAAAGGTCCACTGACCAAAATAAAGTCCTCTTCACCACTTAAAGACAAATAAAAACAAAAAAAAAAAAACCAAAATCAGAACCGAACCCCACACAGCAACCAAACAATTCGCTCCGCCTGAAGGCCCTAAGGACCAAATAACAACATCAAGTAAAGTGAAAAGTAATTAAATCGTTTTTACCAAAACAGAATGTTCTGTTCACAAACGAAAATCCTTAGTTAAACATATCTCTCCCGAAACGCAAAAACCTTAGAAACGCACAGATTCATTAGTCCCACACGTTTCATCAGCCCATTAACCTAACACGCCCACGTGCTATTTACGAATACCTGACCTCTTGATTCGTTTCATTAAACCTCGACCCGGGTACATTCCATTCGCCAGAATTTCGGGCTGAATTCCTGAAATCTTTGTCTCTTTCGTCTAATGCCCCTAGAGAGAGAGCGAGTGCTCTACTTAGGCGGACTTCATAACCTTACTTTGGATTATCTCTGATTTTTCACTTTTATCCTCGAAATCCTCGTGCTCTTCCTCGCCTCGCCCACACTCTGTCTCTCTGTGTCTTTGTCTCATAAATCTGAAAATAGAATTTTTCCATTTACATCCGAAGGACTGGGATTTTTTTTTTTCTGTTTGCAAAGGAAAAAGAGGAACTATCTCATAACCTCAACTTCCTTTGATATACCCGACTACTCGGTTACCGTATCGTCTGCTGTAGCCTCTGCCCCCCAGGAGTCGCTTGCCATTTACTTTGCGAATATTGCGTCCTCAACTCTCTCTGGCAGGATGTTTACATTTTTTTCAAATGAAATTACCATTTAAATTCACAAGAACTCATGTATGATGGGGAAAGGTACTCGTTCAGGGTACAGGGTACACCGAAGGTGATAGAGAGATTCCTGGTGAGTAATCACATTGTGACATTTGCAGCAACGATTACACACTTTGAAGTATTTACATGTTTTTCTTATTTCTCACTCGGTAGTGTACCAACGAACACGCCCTCGGTACAGATGCGCATTGAACCAGACCATTGGGCCATTAAGGACGAGGAGGAAGGACACTTTATGATGGTAACTTTTGTTGCCGATAATGAATGAAATATTTACGGGCATTAAGTGAAAGAACGATGCCATCGAAACAAATTAATGTGACTGACAGGACTCGGAATGTCAACAGATGGGTAACAACAGAGATGTCAGCCAGATAAGTGAGGGAAACTATCAAAAGTTTGTTTTTTTTTTTCTTTGTTTTGATGGGAATGAGGGTTCATTCATAATTTTCCAAGGACCGACGCAGTGGTTCGGAATGAGATTAGAAGTGATCCGTGATGTGGAATACAATAATTTTCTGTAAAAAGGTTGAAATTCGAATGTTTGGGGCGAGGGTTTAGTGGAGCGTTATGTCCGACAGATAAGCTGAACATTAAAACTTTATTGAAAGGCAAATCGTATCAATAACTTTTGAGTTTGACTTTGGGGCGTACGTAGGCATCTCTTTGTGTTTGCACGCAAACTAAGTTTAGACACAAACAACCCACATACGCCCTGGGGGCTTGCTGTCTTTATATTTTGTGTGAATGGACCTAACCTGCACTTCAGCAGGACCGTTCCTGATGGGCAATTTTAAGAAACCAGTGAAGGATACTTTGAATTAATTGCCCTTATGTGTATATCTCAGCTTCTTTGCCTTTTGAATGGGTCTTGAGTCCTTGAAGTTCACTGGCTTGTCATAAGGCTTGCTATCCTTGCTATCAGCTGTCCTTGGAAAATGCCCAGATGTTCGCTTGTCATTGATGAACATCGGCATACCCAACGACCCTAGAAACGGCTGGCTTTTTCTGTTCTTTCTATTGAACCACGAGTCTAGGGCACAGAAAGCCTATGCACAATGTAACTCCGATGGCAGAACCTTAAAGGAACCATGAGCCCTTTAAAGATGTCCATCCTCCCATGGATACAAATGTGCACATCCTAGCGTTAAGCTGGACTTTCTTAGAAGAGGACGTGTATTACAGTCGTCCGCTTGAATACCTTATGTCCAAGAGTCCAAAGCACTCAGACTCACACGAGGGTATGAGTCTATATCCTTCCATGTTAAGCTGTCATGGATTGGGAATAGCTGTGATTCACGTCAAAGGAATGTGAAAGCATTCAACAAAAGAAAAGGCCCACGTGCCCGCGAAATATTTTGAGTAGGGACAGCCCAGCTAAGTCTACCCCTTTCATGTACAAAAAGGTAACCACTCGGCAGGTACCTCAAAATTACGTCAAAACTCTGATTTATGCACGACTTTGTTGCCAATTTTGAAAGCAGCCCGCCAACAACCGCCAATTACACACCCAACACGCGGCTAGAACTCACTTTGGTCCTATTGTTGAACTTCCTGTCGCAGGCAAGGCGAAAGCAATTATTCCATTTGCTCCATTAAGTCCAGGGACTCCTTGTGGTCGACCACGACCGCGACCCATAGACGACCACAACCAACTCCACGACACGACACAAATCGATATACTCGTATGCCGTCCTTAACATTCCCTTATTGTGGCTGCCTTGTGCGCCAAGGACATTCGTAAGTAATTCGTCACCTGATGCTTTATGTTTTGCCTCACATTTTCCTTGACAATAGACCACACTTATGCTATCACTCAGCAAGGACTTAACCGACACCAGTAATAAATCCCGATCAGATGGGGCTGTACACTCGTTGTTTAGAACATCATTTTGAATTCGTCCTTCAGACTGCTTCCACACAGAAATAGGGTGAGGAAGGCCTCACGCCAACAGTTGGTCGATCGACCTCCCTTACATTTCTGTTTTTTTTTTTCTTTTCCATTTCGTCCTTGGCCCTTTCTTTGTATCGAAAGGAAACAAAATTCTATATCCAACGGCTTACAACTGCCCACTGCGTTGCAAGGATGTGGAAGGTAGAGCCGGCAAAATTTATGCTCTAAATGGATTTCGTGAATATTTAAAATTCATTTCGATGAACGGGCGGCGCACATGGACACAACACTTTTATCCACTTTGCTTGTGAAAGCCGCTCAAACACTGTCATTTGGATTTATGGCTTCACTTCCGCCTTAACTTGTTGTTATTGTTGTTTATTTTTGTTTGCTGTTGAATAAAATGGAAGAAAATTTACATACAATTGTTGTTCGGGGGATTACAATGAGTAGCCGCCTGCCTTTGTCACGTACGGAGGTGTATTCAATGTGCACAGGGTCCTGCACCGACAGGACATACAGCAATTTATTCACTCAAATGTGCCCATTCGTGTGCTAAATCACCAAACAAAGGATGTAACAACATACATATAACAGGCGAGTACATGTGTGTGCAATGGCAACAACATGCAATAATGGATGAAAGACAAAAGGACTCAGGACTCGAGGAGAGTACGAAAGTGTTTCTATTTTTGAAACACAAAAAACCTAAGGATCGTGTTTGGGGTGGGCGGGGACTGTGTATTGAAAAAAGGATACAAATTGAGTGTTGCGGTAGGATTTCTATTTTTGTTTTCTCGCTGAAAGGGGAGATGGTGTCCTTTGTGATTTGCTTTTGATTAAGTGTGTGACACTTGGATGTCCTTTGATGTCGATTTGTTTTAACCATTTTGACATTTTTCACTTCGAGAGAGAGGGTGGGAGGCCAGTAATAGAAGTGTACTTAGTTTGGCACTCAAACACGGTTTGTTGATTAGATTGATGGAAGACACCGGACACCCATCCTCGAATGCTCTTCAACTCTTCAACTCTCCAACAATGAGCTGAGTATTCCTTGGCACTTTTGGCTGTTGAAAGCTAGGAGCCCGTTAGGGAAAGAATTGCCTATTTCGAGACCAGATATTCGTGAGCAGAGGGTTGTCATGGAGCTGACTAAGTGAACCATGTTCCTCAGTAACTAGATGGGAGCTTGTCACAGTCACACAGTTTGGATAGGTCCTGCCAAAAGCAGCCTGGTAGGCCACGAAGAGCCTCGAAGAAGACGAGGATAAGCGTTTAAGAACGGAGAGCATTTAGAAAGTCTGCCCTTTCACTCGAAAGAGTCCTCCACTTCGCTTTTCTACTAACCAGACCCAGTGCTCAGAACTCGAGGACTCAGATGCAGCATGTCCTTTATACTATTAGAAAGCAAGACTCGGTGTTACCCATAGAAACTGCATTTGAGCACTCACCACATCAGCAGCGAGCATCTACCATTTGGTCCGAGTAAAGGCATGACAGTAGTGAGTGGTGTGTCTTAAGCCTGGCCCGCTAGAATGCTTGGCAAAAGGATAGTGCCTCGTTGCAAGAAGGTGCGAATAGGTTTAGTCCGCCTGCATCCTGGAGAACCGTGCCACATACAATTCAGTTCATAAGAAACCGAATTGTTTTTGAAACTCATCCTCTGAGCCCAGCTTACTAAACCTATCGGAGATCTCATCTCCCGCAATCCCTGTGTAATGTGCCACCCAACACAAGTTCCAAAGAGTTTAGTCTTGAGTTGTGGCACTTTGGCACTATTTTGGAACGCCTTACTGCACAGTTGTTTCGATTGAGCAAGTTCCAATCCCCGCTTAGAAAATAGAGGCATGATTGGCTTTCGAGTAGTGAAGTCTAGTGTTGTCGGTCTCCACGAAGACTCCAGAAGCAGACTTTGGATGGATTTCGAGTCATTCGTGACTACAGCGCAGACCAGACTTACACTAGGCCAGAGCTTATCTTGAGCGACTCTAAATTTAGCAGGTTTCGTGTCGTTGAATCATACGGCATATCCATGAAACCAGGGCTCTTCCCCTCTAAGACCGAAGATTGTTTTGATAGTACTGGCGATGGTAAGAAAAAGGGATGAAAGAGACAGGCGCACTCAAACATGGTCAGTCAAGGCTCACTTTAGAGTTTAGTTCAGAAGACGTTCAGAGCTCTGGATAATGACGCCCTTTGTCACTGGCTGAGTCAGACCGGTCACGGTCTTCTTTCCCGAGTCGGTATGGATCAAGTTCCTTCTAAAAAAGTGAAGGATGGTGAATCCACCTTGTCAACTGAAAGGGAACAATTTTGAGAACAAGGACCCTTTGATACTATGTAGACTTGGTAGTAAATCTATTGCTTTTTTTACGAGGAACTTTGTGATTCCAATTAGCAGGTGTCAGTCTCTTTAGTCACAGTGGTCTACGCTTCGCATAATGTAGGTTCACACCATAGTCGTCCTCACCAGCTGTAAACCACTTTCCTTTGAGAGCAGAACTATGCTACACACTCGCACGCCTTGGTACACCCAAAAGGCCTTTAGAAACTCTTTCTACCCTCCATTCACACGGCATACTCGCACGTAGAAGTATTTTTAGAACTCTTTTTCCACCAACTTACCCTGAACAGATTCCACATTACACCACTAACCACTTCCACCAGGCATGCATGCCTGAACAATCCTTTTGTATAATTGACTTACCCTCGCACAGACTGTAAAATTGTTTAGCTAATCGCAATTTAAAAAGACCATCACCCACTCGTCCTTGGGTGAAACTATTCAATTCTGTACAACTCCTCCTCCTCCTCGGTTCAAATGACCTTCTTGCGAGGCACACATAGCACAGAGCCTGATACAATGGGACACGTTCTCGGAACAGAAGAATTGATGGGAAAATGCTTAACTTTGTCCAAAGAAGGATATCCCTGAAGGAATGTTCGCATGCAAGTGTGTCTCCTACTTTTCGTATCCTTAGACCGCAGCGGCGGTGGCGGCGGCGCGGGAGGAATCCATATCGTGCGGCAAGCAGGAAACGGTCGAACGTTATGCAAATTTTATATAGAAATGGATAAAGTGCTCCGGGGTAACGGTTGAGTGTACCTTTATTACATTTGCCACTCAGCGTTGTCCTCGTACGCTTGTCGGGGTTACCTACCCTTTTTCCATATCCTGCTGCGGGTGGTAATGATTGTAATGTGTGTGCACATGTGTGCATTTGGGTCATGATATTGCACTCGATGCATTCATGTGTTACACTGTGGTGCTGGAGGTGGTGGTGGCGATGGTGGCGTATCCTGGGTAAAGAGTAAACTTTGTATGCAATCGTTGTCATCGAACTGGGTTGGGAGACTTAATTAAAGTTTCAGACGGTTTCCACGCTACATTAGGCTATCGCTGGAGAGAGTGGAGAAAGTTTAACAGATAGGTATACCCGTGGCGGATGGAAGATCCACATATAATTCGTTTTGGGTGAGTGTAATCCGTTTACAGGGAAGGTTATGTCACATAGTTGCCACCGTTCTGATTGGAGTTCTGACCTGAACTCATTATGCTATACATGGAGGGAGGAATGGAACCGCTTATGCTCTATGATTAGTGGCAGTAAGCAGGTGATACCACCATGAAAACACTGGATTACCAGTACCGAAACCTACATGTAGACTTCCCAAAGACAAGATTCCGGTAGTCTAAGTACTCATAGAGCCATTCCATCGTTTTTAGTGCCAATTTGGTCTGTTTGTGCATGCCATCGACATGCTCTCAAAAAGAGTCCTGATTTTCGATATAAAAAATACGCAAAAGTTTGAGTTCCACAAGGCTCCATGGTGAGACCTACACTGTGGAACGTATTGTACTACAATGTGTTCAGACTACGAAAACCAGTGAAAGCGAATATTGTAGGAGTCGTTGGTGCTCTTAGATGAAGAACAGGACATAAGTAGGAGCTCTAACAAGTTACATCCATGAGCGTAAAAAAAGCCAGAGGAGTGCGCGAAACCTCCTTGCAAAGAAGGGGGACACACAAGGTACCACTAAGCTTCCAATAGAGTCCGAAAGGTTTCTTGAATTTTGCATGATTTGGTGCTGACTATCGTCCGCAAGTTCTTCTTGCATTGTGTTAAAGGATTCAATAGAAGAATCAGGTAATTTAATTCCATGTACCCACCAGGGAAGAAACCTTAACCCTCCTCAGCAACTTTCAATCAAAAAGACTTCCGCGCTGAAGCCAAAATATTAAATTTAATTTCCGTTGAATGAACATTCGCCGGACACTATTGTTAACTGACACAAGTGGGCACAAGCACGAGTAAGGACGACCACCAGCCACGGGCAACCACTTTGCATTCGTCCACTTGTAATGTTTCACTTTCATTCTTCCTTTCTTTTTTTTTCTTTCTTTCCTCGAATTTATTTTTTAAGAAGATTTCATTAAAAATCCTTGAAGGAACTCTAATTAAAAATTTCCTTAAAAAAAAAAAACAAAAAAATATGCCAAAGCCCCATCAAGTGCTCCTTGGAATTACCACCAACGTCGTTCCTATTCCTTCGTCCTTCTTGGTGGCGTATACGTAACATTTGGTTTGTTTTTTTTTCCATGATGGTTGGCTGACAGATATACGAGTATATGTATTTTTTTGAAGAGAATTTGGCATCCACCCCTGCCGCCAGCCCAAGGACTTTGTCAAACAACACTTGAGTCCTCGTGTCAGTGCTGTGTGACACGCGTAGCACCCCTTCAAGACATATGTTTCCAATTCTTTTCCTTTGGCTTCGGCTTCGGGTTCGCCGGGAAACAAATGAATATTTTTGAATACGAAGATCCTTTTCTTCTTTATTTGCGCTGTTGAATGCGCGTTGGGACGCTGGCATGTGTGCTGGAATCCTGCAGAACTTGAGTGGCGGCGATGGGTTTGTGCCTCTCCCGCTGTAATGAGATAACTTGAGTTTTGAAGACAATTTATGGTGTCGTGCAGTACATATTATTGTTTTAATTAAAAACCCTACATGGAGAGTCTCCATTTGATTCGAGATGACGTGGGACAGAGGATTAGCATTTTTGTCACGCTTTGGGGTGAAGTCGGTGTCGGTGGTATGCGAGTCCATTTGGAAGGAATTGGAAAATATTTCGAGGCAAACTATGAACGGAAGATGTAGAGGAAGATTGACATTGCAATATCCTTGCGACGACATACTTAGAATTGCTTTCAAGTCGTTGAAGTCACGTGAACTCAATCGTAGGGTATCCTTGACAATACTTTACGCATTCCCTGGTTCCAAGTGGGTGCACACGCCACGAATTGACAATGTCATGGAACGCTGGGAATTCCCTCTCTTGCCAGGATAAGGAGTTGAAGTTTTTACTGAAGTAGGTAGGTTGTGGTATTGTATCAAATCCGTTGATGTTTCTGGTCAGGTGAAGCCTGCTAAAGTAAAAGACGAGTGCAAGCCACGTCGAGCTTGAAGTATTTTGGAGGATTAGTGGAATAGGAGACTGTTGGCTGTCTATGTTACTAGATAGGAAGGGTACAGGATCCTGTCTAGGTTAGCTACTCTCATGGGGAAAGCGAAATAAAGTGCTTAAAAATCAGTCAGATAGTGGCAGTACCTTGCCAATCTTGATTCTTTGAACGGCCTACGCAATGGTTTTGTGAATCAATTTGTGTCTTTTGGAACTGTCGGCTCTCTAGTTCCCCAACAACGATGGCAATTCGACCACTTATTCCTGAGCAATCCAAAACGAAGCTCTGAATGTGCTAGCGCTCCATCTTTGTATGGAAGGCCTACCATTCAGGATAGACTAGCAATAGTTGTCTTAATGACAGATGACTTAAAAATGGACCGCGATTTCTATGTTGTCAAATAAAAGACCTCCTAGGTGGAGTAGTATTACGAGACACTGATAGCTTTCTTCTACCTCCTCATCCCTACAGCTTCTGCAGAAACATATGAAAAAAACCTCAGCTTGTTGGCAAGTTGGCCTATCCAACAGTGTCCAGTGAGGACACCGAAAACGTCGTTGATCTGTGATCGTTTCAATAGAACCAACTCCTCATTGGGTTGGAGATCAAGCCCAGGCCAGATCTGTCCTGAAGTAGGGACATGTATCGTGTCACTAAAAGCGTTCAGCGTTAGCTGGAGTTTGCAGGTAGCGAGGGGCATACTCAGTCTTCAGCATTTCAGCAGGATCCTCTAGGTCGTACCCAGTCTGACGAGCTATGTAGTCAGTCTTGCTGTTTCTTCCTCTTGCCTGCATAGGAATATTGAACTGCTCAGCCATTAGTTTTGACTCCTTGAGACAAATACTTAGAATACAGGCCTCCAATACTAGTATTTTTACCAGAGTTGGGCTGTGACCTGGCCAAGGCTACTTAGACACCCAGCTCATCCCAGCTCATCCCTCAACATTACGTATGAGGGTACCTCTCGTCAAACCAGAACCATATTCATGACCCGTAAGACTCATTGAAGCCGACGATATTGCCCGATAGGTCACTAGTTGTCAAGCAGCTAACATAAACTTGTTAAAACTCTAGAATCAGCGGTCACTAGGCCAAGACGAATGAGATCATCCTTAGCTTAGTACCATGGGATCCGGACATTCTGCACAAAAGGTGCCTATACTCTCCTATGTATGGATCCTTGCCTATAGAAGATGAAGCGACAAGTAGAGACTAGGACGTCCTTCTATGAAAATTATTTCCCTACCTCTACTGATTGAGCAATGCTTACGTGATATCCTCCAGCTGCCTTCGTTGTTCTAATTTTCGGTACTCCATGATTACATCATCTAAACCAACACGAACTTATGTCCTTACCAACAAATCAACTCCTCGGATGATTCAACACAAACAAATAAACAAATTCCCTGCAGCCATAAACGAAAATCACTTTAATTTGTCAGCAAAGATACGTGAAACCATTCACAGCGCAATTTGCAGCCTCAAACTCCTTGCACATCCTTCCCGCATCCACCATATGTAGACGAATTTCAGGTAACACGAAACCATTGCGATGTAATTGATTGATGGCACAAAATTTTCTCATCCAAACATTCCAGGATATACGACTACACGAGTACACATACCAAAGCCTTTGGCATTCTTCCTCTCCGAATCCATCGCTCCGCAAGGATTCCTTGGTTCTCCACCAGAAATTCCTTCGCATAGCACGGATTTGAAGGATGATGCTGTGTGTATTTTTCTCATTATACCAATGGTGTTTGCCCGACGGCTGTTGGGGAGCGGGTTGCCCTCACAAAAAGGATTCGTATTTGTTGCGATAATAAATCAAATAGGATAATGAAGCGAGGGATGTGTGTTCCGCCAGCCAGCGCTGAGCGATGAACTATGGCAATAGCGAGCTGCTTTTATCGAATCAGTTATTGCAATTAATTTAATTGAACTTTATGGCGATGGCGTAAAACAGTTACCATATTCCGATTTCACTGCGAATTAACTGCGGCGTCAGGATAAAGAATGAAAAATCAGGACGAGCGAGTGTGCTTACTCATGCGGTTTGTTGTATTTTTTCCACACGATTTCGCAGTTCGCAGTACCAGTCGGACGGACGAGTGTTTTTATATTTTTTCTCTCGTTTTTTCCTGTTTTTCATTTTTTGCTTAAATATTTTGGTTTTTGGTTTTGGGAGGATGGTGTGGTTGTTGTGATGTGCCGTCGAGTTGGGAGAGAGAGTGGAAGGATATCTGAGACTGTTACGCAAATGGCTTGTGGCATCGCAGCAAGAAATAACAGAGTTTCTCATTCGCAAGTAACGAAGGATGACGAGACTTTAGGTATTTTGTCTTTTCATTCCAATCATCCCCTTGATTCGTCTGTGTACTGTGTAGGGGGATCCTTTGGGGTAGACATACTGTTCGTAAGAGGGACTGTGAAACCTCTTTAGACAGTATGAGGCATGGAATGGCTCCAAACTGGCATGAGGTAGCCAGCGACCTTTGAAGCTACCAGGCTGTTGTCCAAGGTTCCAATGCTATCCTCTCGCTGACAAGACATACTCAGGTTTGCGTGGCACTGTAGTATCATATCACCCAATATGTTAAGGGGTAGTAGGCTACTTCTCAAATCCTCCATGTCATGAGCCTGATCTCAAAGGATACTGAGCGAAAAATTTAACGTGAACCTTATCAAGGAAGCAGTAGTAGGCAGAGGAGTCCTTTCCATGAACTCAGGAAAGGACTCAGAAACGAACTTCCAGATGCCTTTGTGGGATTTTTAGAAAACGAAAGAGAATTCGGCTTCTAATAAACTCTTAGAAGTGCCATGGACTCTATATCCCTTCTCTAAAGTTGTTCTTTTGTCATATTTCTTAAAGAAAACAAAACTCAAAGGATGAACTCGCTCCAGTTGGTTGGGGGTAATCACATAATGGATTCTGTGAAGCATGAATCCGATTCCCCTATGTTTTTCAAAGAAATGTTATATGATTATGTATTACTCTCATATCCTTGTAACAGAACTGACAGCTTAGCTTTCCACTCTGAAAGTATTACCAACTGTCATCCTTTAAATGTACCCTAAATCCAGAGCGGATTAAAGTGCAGCAGTGTCCATGATGTTTACAAGGATAACTTTTGTTCATAATGTGCTCCCGTTCAAGGATTTATGAATTCCCTTGTAGAGCGCAGCGCGAGTGCTAGATTTAAAGTACGCCTTGGGGTATGCACTCTATTGCATCATGTAAGTAATGGGTGCAGGGATCGGATAGAAGATTGTGGTGAAGTGGTTCGAAACTGAGGTTTCAATACATCAAGCTGTGCATACTATTCTCCTAATCGTAGTACGATATATGGAAAACCCATTCCAGTGCCAAACTGATGTAAATACTTTCGCAGTCTCCTCACCGAGCATAAAAATTTAAATAAAATTGTACCTTTCCAGACGTGAGCAACCTAAGCACAAATATATCCTTCGACAGGACCCCCCTTTGCCAGGACAAACCTCCTTCAAAGCAAGGACTGAACCTCATTAAAAAATATCTCCGCCCGAGAAAAAAGGAAAAAACAAACTCTGCACGTGTAGACGACACATTTATGTGCGTTCGCCCCCCGAATACAGTGGTGCCAGACCCCAATCACTTAATCCCTATTAACCGATAATTCTAAAATGTCACTCGTTCATATTATATTCTCCGAGCAGCGTTCACCCTAACAAGTTTATTTGAAACACGTGCCCATAAGTGTGGCCAGACCTTCCGAATCATTGCCTCCCGTGCGGTGCTGCGTAAGCTTCGGACCTAAAAAATTAGACTCTCTCTTGTTTTTTCCCATGTCCCTGGCCCTGTCCCTGTGCCTGTGCCTGATCCACACGCATATGACAGCACGGTACGACTGTGTTTTGTTGAATTAAAGAAAATTACCCATGAAGGTGGTGGTACTGGCTGAGAGGTGGAGGTGGCGTATACGTAACCAAATATTCCTTTGTTCCTCGTTTATTTCGAAAAATGAAAAACCAACTTAAATTGCACGAAAGGATTCCCCCCGAGGCTGGAACTGAACAACACACACAAAGGCATAAAAATTTATTACCATTCGCTTCTTTGGGGAAATCGAGGAGGTTAGGGTTGTGCCCCATGGATGGACAGCAGCAGGAGTCTATTCAAATTGGTTCAGTGGCGCTCTGTTGTTTTTAGCTGAGAGCTCATCCTAAGCAAAGGCTCGGTTTTGACTTATCGACTGCCGGGAGAAATGTTGTTTTACCGTTTGTGGGTGTCATCTGAGGTTAATGGGGTTTTTTTTTTGCTTTCTTCCATCGTCGATGGACTGGCAGTGACGTGGGGTTAAGTGGCCAACATGAGTTGTTTGTTTTAAATTATTTTCTATTGGGAATCCTTGGAGAGGAAAACAATTAGGAAGCTGTATCAATAGATGGGTTTTTGTCCTTAATGGACTATCGATGGGCTTTTTATAGGCGTTTTGGGAGGGGGCGTGTGGACGTGTGGACGTGTGTATCAATCAAGCCAAGGAGAAATGACTGATGGATGATGAAGATATATTGTGAAATGACTCTCGAAAAGCAAGCCAAACCCAAGTCGTGTTTTCATGGTTTTTGGGAGAAAAAAGATTAATGCGTGTGTGGTGGATCCATAACCATGCCATTACTCACCTATTCACAAGGCTACTGGCAGCCAAACACTCCTGGTAGTTCGTCCGACCAAGCATCATGACATCCCCATTTGTTTGAATCATATAACATGTATTAGCCCTCGAACCTATTCCTTCCCTGTAGCCTGGTCAATGTAGTCGAAACGTCTTGGCCTTCCAGACTATGTGTAGATGTTTCGACAGCTCGGCATTGAATCTGCTCCTCCTCGCTTGTAGGAGCGAAGATTCGACGGAAGAGCCTAAGATCTGGTTAGCTTTACAGCTCATAGTCTAGCACTAGACCCGAATTAATAGAACTGGAAGGATTCACTGTAGAGCATCACTTCCAAGATTCATGGTAAGAGTCTAAAGCCCTTTTGTTTTGTTCAACTTAGATGCGGCGACTTACTAGGTTGATTCGGTTCTCCGGATCTTCTTTAAAATGAACGCTTTGACTACTAACTGAGAATACCTTCCGTGCTGATACTAGTCCTCTGTACTAGCAAGAGCCTCTGCTTGTCGGAATGCGGTACATATCTGGAAAAGTTTAGAAGTAGAACTACCAAATCGCAAAGCGGTTTTATGAGTTTAGCATGAAGCACCAAGTACCACAGAGGGTTCTGAACGAATCCTGTTCCCCAGGAATACACTGCATGTATCCGGTAGTCTCAGGGCTACTTGCAGGTCTATTTTGCTAGAGTATATGCCTGAGCCTCTGCCCCAATCAGTTTTGGAACCGTCCGTATATTGAGAGACAGTTTTTCTCTGCCAATGCTCCGTTTCCGGGTAAATTACTTCTCATGGCGTAGTTAAGTCCAAAGTTCCGAGTATGTCATCCGATTCATCAAGGATGTGGAAAAGTGATTCCCACACTGTTGGAGTAGAGTAGTCCTGCAGTAGAGAGCTAGAGCGCGCTATTACTCGCCTGGATAGACGTGAAACTTCACTAATGATCCCTTGAACCTATGTCAGCAACCACTTTTCAATTTTACTTTGCAACTTTTCAAACCAAATTGCAATGTGTTTGAGTAAAACTGAGAAATTCTTTGAACTTTGCATTTTCTCAGACCTTTTTCAAAACTAAAACTGTACGTGTTTCATCAACTAAACAGAAAACTTTGCATAATGTCGACAAACTTTGCAAAGCTGCAAACGCTAAGTGCTAAGTTTGATGAAATGAAGTGAAAGGACTTGACACAGCTTTCCACTTTGCATAATGAATCTTGTCACTTTGCGGATTCGTGTTTGTTCTAACGAAATTCGCAAAGTTGAAGTGAAAAGTTGCAAAGTGGTTAGCTTTGTTTTCTTATTCTAAACACAGACTTCAGATCTAAAGCAACTAACCTTTCCAATCTTTTCAGATCGCATCACCTTCACTTTCTGAAAAAATTTGAAACCAACAATAGACTGGGGATGAGAAGACTACACAGAAAGAAATTCAATAAAAATGCAGGTAAGTCCCCTCTCGTTACACCACCCATACATCATCATAATCATTTTCCAACTCAACTAACGTCCATCCATCCATCCTGCTGTCAGCACTAGCACTTCTTGGCACTCTGCCATGAAGCAAGCACTCCCCCTGCATGCACAAGCGTCCGACAACCGGAAAATAAATAGCTCATGTCCGACTCTATAACCTCCTGCCACAGCATGGTGCAAGAGATATGGAGTACTCGTGCTCCGAAAGCACATTTCACTTCAATTGTGTGGAAAATAATAAAATTTCACCTGTTGTTCGGTACAGAGTGCAGCCAAAGGATGCAGGTCCTCCTCCTCCTGCCAAATTGTGTTCGATTAATTTTCTTTTTGGAAGTGACACTATCCCTGTGACCCACTCGAAGGATGTTCTAATGAGAGTCCTGTTCGATATCCACTTGAATGCAAATTTGATGTTACACACCTCAGAAGGACACAACCCACCCACCCATCCCCCCGTCGAATCAATTGAAAAGATAGTTTCTCTCAAGTCGAAGTTTTTCGTCGTCGTCGCGTTGTCCTTAAATCGATTTGCAAATCCTTTTCGTAAGTTTTTGCGCCACGCGCACTCGTGCAAGTGAAATCGGATTGCAACTATACCTAGTACCTGGACAAGTCATTTGGCTCAGCATTCAGTCCTTATCGTGGAGGGTTTCCATTTCCATTTCCTCGTGTAAGGACAAAGTTTTGTGAAATTTTATTATTACTTCGACTCGAGATAGTTTCCATGGAGGTGGGGGCTATTACTGGTTAAGTAAGTTTTCGGAGAGAGGTTGATTTAGCTGAATGGGAAGCATTCAAATCCTGGATACTAGTTCATTAAAGTGTGGCAGGGTTTTGACGGATAAGCTGGGGAAAGTTTTGTGGTTTATTATGTTGATTTAGGCAAGTTTCCGCGCGTCAATTTGATGTGAGACGGAGGCGTTAATTGAGTTTAGAGGGAACTCATGGAAGAGTTTAATTGGTGTCCTTTGAGGTGACGTTGTTGATGGTAGTTCTCTTGGTCGGGGAAGTTTCTAGAAGTGGGACTTGTCAGCATGTAGAGAGTATCTACAAACTCTCTATTAAATGTACTTTCAGTCAAGCTTCTCAGGAAATCTTTCCCTTAAGGATTTTTGAGGAACATTGGATACCAGCTAAAGTTAAATGAGAAACTATAGCTTATTGGCCAGAAATAGGCGAAAATTTGCTAGACCTGATTCAACCCTGTCAGCCCTACTCTCTATGCTTCAGCTTGGACATTTTTAGCCATTTGGTGGAGATGCATTGTGCCACGTGATAGGAGCCAAACATTGTCTGCTTAGTGGAGGAATTTGAGGTCCTTATCAGTGCTTGAGTTCCTTCATACAGAACTGTCTGACGAACATAGCTGATGACAACCAGAAATAACAGAGGTGAAGCTATGCAGCCCTGGGGTACTCCACTATGGACGTCAACTTTCACCTTACTATCAACCACACAAGCCTTCACAAGACTTTTCAAATTTGTGGAAAGCGTGGTAAACAGTGGATGAATTGGTCTTAATTGGATCTACACAAGAAGATTCACCACAAATCCTGACTCGTTCGACATTAAGTCTTGAGTCTACGACTAATGGACTGGGGGAAGGCAGATTCCTGGTTTTCCAAGACACAAGACTGCTTCTTGCTGCTAATGTTGGTGCTACGCTGAACTCGCTACGCTAAGATAAGATCTGTCTCGATAGTTCTTGCAAGACATAGGATCACCTTTCTTGATGGTGGAGTATACAGAGCTGATAGTCAAGTCATTGGGAACGGTTTTATCCACTCGTACTTGGTTGATAATTTGGTACATGCCACCTGACTGGCAGCCCATCAGACCCGTCGACTTTGTTGTTCTTCAGTCATGCATTTAGTGTCACCATACTTCACTCTTGTCTAGGACTCAAGTTATGGCTTCTTTGTGTCAACAGACGTTCAAATTGACTCTCTAACTCACTAGTAGATACAAGAATACGTCATTAAAACCGGAAATCCAATTGTTCAGACCTGGAAACGGTTATGAAACTTCGTATACTTTGAGAAATGACTTTACGTTGACATATAGACAGTTCCAGTAAAATGCACTAGATGTCAGCACTTGTAAACGTCATCCTAGATGACAGCACTTAAAGCCATCTGTCAGCAAGCGCAATCCAATGAATCGACTAAACTTTTGATTGCATTTACCATTCAAAAAAACAATTGCAAAGAATGGAATAGCATTTCCTGTTCACCATTTGCCTCAACCTGACAGGCGGCACTTTATTCATGAAAAAATGTCAGTTTGCTTCCTGCTGTATGTTCCATTCAATTATTAAATCGCAGTTCTTGCATAAGTTTGTGTGGAAAAAGAAACTAACGTTGCCACAAGCCACCACAATTTGCAGAATAAATTGGCTCGGCTTAACAAAAAAAAACCAAGCAGGACTCCATCCCCCTCTGGAAAAATATTCCATTTATTCCACTTAATTCACTGCTCCTCGTGGAATCTGCACTTTCACACAATCTACAACTTTATCAGGACTGCTCATCGTGAATTGCATAAATAAGCACACAAACGCGCCACTCAATCGTCTCTTTCTTTCTCTCTCTCTCTCTGTCTGTCTGTGCGAGAGATAACCACATTAATCCTTTCCACGCCCAGAACATCAATTATCCAGCTCGTAAGTGGAGAATTATTTTCTGCCATAGCCAGTGGACTGTGGATATGTGCTTATAGACGGGCACACACATCACATGACTGAATAATGAATGTTTCCATTAGTTCGCGCAAAATGTAGAAATTCCCTCACTCTGTCTGTCCTCACCAGTAGGTATAGGCCGCTAGAACATGTCAATCAAAACTGTATCCCCACACCCACTCCTGACACTCATGACACTCGTGACACTTATTCAACAAAAAAATTTAATCCTGTTGCACTGTTTTTCTCTGTAGAAACACGAAAAAAGACGCGAACTGCGTCTAAAGAGATTTTGGCGTTCGCCAAAGACCACATCATCCGAAGACTCGAACGGATACGAGAGTCCAACCAGAGCCAAGCCGGCAAATGATCCACAACGCTTCAACCATCATTGCAATCACTTGAATCCACAAAATAAACCCACATGTTCTCTGCCATTGTTGCAGGTGTGGCCCAGTCAGGTAAGGCATTGGATAGAGGCGCCTCCCTCCACCACACAACTCGTTACATTGTGGAGTTTTTTTGGTTTTTTTTTTGTAGGACTCGCCTCGAGGCGAGGCAGACGGCCAGAGCTTCATATTCCCAGCAATCAACGAAACATCAACCACAACAACGGCGGCAGTCACAACAACAGCAGCGGGCAGCAGCAGCACCAGCAATCTCATAACGCCGCCGTCAAATCGTCGCAATTCCCTGTACTGTGACACCCTGCACGCGGCCGACTCGGGAATCGATTCAGTGCAAGCTTCGCCATCACCGAATGCCTTGCCCTGTCCGCCAGGAGCCTCGACAGCAGGTTCCGCAACTGTGTCCCCGGTAACATCACCCACCCTAGGCTCTCCGAACCTCTCAATAGGCCATGTGCGTCGTAAGTCCAGCGCTTTGCTACACCCCGACCATGCCCGGCTGTTCGCCCTGCGTATGAACCATCACCATGCGGCACAGACCTCGCCCGATGCCACCTCACTCGAGGATGCCGCCGAGTTCCACGACAACGTGACCGTGGCCACAGCAATACACATGTGTACGGCCAGCTCCAGTACAACATCGTCTCTAACCTCTGTGGCGGCTGTCAGTTTGGGCGGTGCACCCGCACCGGCGTCACAACGCGTCTCCGATCCTTGGCTGCAACCGCAATCGGATCGCGAACGTCACTCGGATCGTGACCGACGGCGATCGTCAACCATGACCGCCCGGTACTCCCTCTTCGATGCCTTGGATCTTGAATATGCCTTGTTGAGAGCGGCGGCTCGCGGTTCCGTCGGACCATACTCGCTAAGTGAATCAATACACAAGCTAACCTTCACCCAATCGCTTGCATTTCCGGCTCTGGCGCGCGGTCTAGCCACGAAACGTCGACGTTCCGCAACTCAAAGCTCCTCGCGACCCCTAAATCCAAACGAATCCGGTCTAAACACCTTCGCGAAAGTGATTACCGCCATTGTCCTGGTCGTGGTTAGTTTCCTGGTGTTTCTCATTGTTTACAAGTTTGTACGGACGTGAGGTTTGCTCCTGGCCCCGACAGACTTTCCGGTATCGTTCACAAATACATATCCAGTGGTGAATGCTACCACTAAACAGTTGTCGGGGTTCAGGAGAGTTTTGGGCCAAAAAGAAAGTGGTTAACACGCATCCGGACTGTGACACATCAAACAGTGACAGTGACAGTATATAGTTTCTTAAAATTGTGATAACGAATAATTGATTAACCAAAGGCAGGCCGATGAAACTTGATCAAAAAACAACAAAAACAACAAAAAAAAAAACACAAAATGCGAAATGAAATTATTTTGTTATTGTCAAACCCTCCTCAGTTGTCAAAAGGGATGTTGGTTCTCACAGTGGGTAGTTGAGTGGTTGATCCTTGGACACGAAGACAGACTAATTTTCGATTTTCCTGGCTGGTATCTTTTTTTGTTTTAGGAATTCTCACAGCTGTTGCAAAGGGTTTTGTTTGGGTAATGTCTTGGTTCAGACATCGGCAGATAACAGTGTATTTGAAGGTCCACCTAAGATTAATCAAAATGTGTCTAAAAGCTGCCACAGATAGACGCGTTTTGAACAATATTTTGGTAAATTCAGCTGTCATGAACGTCAACCAACTTCGTGGCACTTTATTGCATTTAGCTCTCATAAACGTCAACCAACTTCACGCGATTGACAGGCCATTTGAAACACGTAGTCACAGCCACAGGAATCGAGGGACGTTTTAAGTGAAAGTGGTCACCAAAAGTAGAAGGCAACCAGGGTATCTCATATCTTTTAGTGAAGGGTTCATCGCATCTTAGTAGGTTAGGTTAGCTCAGATTGGGAGAGAAGATAGGGAAAAAATAACAACAGCAAATGCCAATTCCTTTTTATCTGTTCAGCTTCTGCAAAAATCGTTCAAATGCACACCAAGTCTACTTGCATGCTCTCCTATTAAACAAAGTCCAGTGATGACACCGACTATGGTGCTGATATGCAGTCAGTTAGGAGAGATCAAAATCCTTTCGTCACTTGACACCTTTACCTACTTGCCCACCTTATATTTGATCGTTCGAGGACATCCAACTTTAGTTTACATGTACCAATTGGAATACCTAGACAAGTCCTATGCCCCAGCACCCAACAAAGTTGCGTTTTAAACAGCTCTGCTATCTCTAAGGCAGACCAACGGCAGTCTTGAGCAGATTTGTTGTAAAAAGACAGCTCTAAGAACCTGTCACTACTGTCTGCCTGTTTGGTTGCTCGGTTTAGAGTCCTACTACCCAACTGTTTTCATTCTCCATCTGTCTAGCATGCTTTTTAAAGGCAAATTGTCTAGAACAGATCACGAGGTATTCAGAGCATGCTATAGTATAGATCCCGAGGTTCTGGAAGTCCTCAACGTTTTGGAGGTTTTTTTTTTTACTCTCTTGTCGAAGTTTCCTTCTCATTTGAGTTTGAAGCCCGCCTGGACTTCTCAGGTTTTCCTTAATTTTGTATTTCTTGAAACTCCACAATCCACTACACTCTTGGAGTTCTATAGGTCCTGAGCTCAAACATCCTTTATAATCGATGACTAGGCCTACGAATGGTCTCATTCTCTAGCGTCTATTCGCCTTTTCAGTCAGAAGTGAGCATTGTTTAGCAGAGAATCAAGCTAGCACTTCCCTTCTAGCCCTGCTCTCTCAGATCCATCATCTGCCAGGATCTTATTTCACAGAGACCTTCACTAAACAGAAAAAAAATAAATCCAGGCTTCTGCACTCTTGATTTTGAAAGAGACTCCAAGTGTTACCCCAAACAAGACGCCTTTGCAACAGTGGTAAGTGTAAGTGTAAGCACACACAGCATTTGAGCTTGTATCAGATTGTATCACCAAGCTAACTTAGAATTAATTAAGCCCTCTTACACTGACAGTATTTAACCTGACCCTCATCCCCTAGAAAGTACTCCAAAACCACTCTGAACTAAGCCAAGAGATGCAGCAATATCGAAGTTGTGTCCTCTTAAACATATCAACTAATTTCTTCTAAAGTTACAAACTAAAACCAAAAAAAAAGAATATTCTTATCAAACACACAATATATTAACAAAAAAAAACATAGTTTTAAGTATTAAATTAAAATATTGTATTTACTAAACAAGTTCCCTTCTCCGCATTGCTTACTTTTTTCCTTTTTTCCCCCTCAACGCTGTCGTTTCCTCCTCGTAGCTAGCTCTAAAACAATGAAACATATTTATTAGAACAACATTTTTAAAAGAAAAAAAAACAAAAACGGTTTCATTCTGTAGTCTATGGCTGACACTTAACATATTTTTTAAAAAAAATGTACACTTAAACTCTGAGTTGTTGTCTAATTTTTGTTTTTCTTTTTTTAAATTGATCATCCAAGTGCCTATGTATTACTGTCCTAGCTAAAGTCTATTCGCGTTAATGTTTTTCAATTTTCCAATTTCAATATAAAAAACTTTATTCATTTCCTTCGAAATTTGTTAAACAAAACAATTGCTTAAATAGAGATTCATTAAGTTTATAAGAAAAACCAAAAATTAAATGTAAAAGTAGATACATACATATTTTTACACCGGATTTGAATTTTCAATAAGCAAAGGGAAACATTAAGAATTGGACGAAAAAAACAAAACCGTAGTGTGTAGCTATTTGTAGATAATTTAATAAAATATATAAACCTAGCATAATGTCATACATATTAGATATATAGTTGTAAAACAATTAATATTTCCTTAAGAAAGCAATTTACTTCAAAAGAAAGCAAAAAATTATTCAAATTTAATTGTGTTTTATGAAAAAACAGTCTATATCTCGCTTTAATGTTTCTTTTTTTTCCAAAAACAAATACAAATAATCTTAGTTTTGTAATGAAAAATAAGAAGAAAAAGAAAATATGTATTATCTACGATTTTTATTCACATGAAAGGAAATTGATAATAATATTATAAAAAACAAAAACAATTCTGATATTAAATATGATTGAGATTTATTAAAAAAAAACAAAAAAGCTGACTGTTTTATTTATTGGGTTATACGTTTATTTTTCAGCCACACTGTTGCGGTTCAAGTTGGGAAAGTTGCAGCTGCAAGCAAGGTAAGTACAAACCTCCCGTGTACTTCCACCGAACCGAGTCAGAAATTGGTCATGTAATCAGCTCAGGAGCATCAGGGAACTGACTAGCAAATCCTAACTTCAACAGCAGAAATACTTTAAAGTAATGACAATCCGCTGACAATGATAGAAATGAGTGATCAGTGGATTGGCAGTACCTGACAACCGTACGAACTATCAATTTTTGATCTGACAACTTTGTACCACAACAGAGCATTGCCCCAGACCAGCCTTGCTTACTTACTTAGGTGGCGCTACAGTTCGGGGTGAACCTGGGCCTCAACCAACAAGCCTATCCAGTTAGCCCGGTCCTTAGCTAACTGCCTCCAGATGGCACTCCAAGTCGGTTGAGGTCTCCGTCTACTTGTTCGCGCCACTTAAGGCGAGGTCTTCCTGTACTGCGTTGTCCCTCTCGGTTTGATTCGAAGACTTTACGGACTGGAGCATTGGTGTCCATTGGCTCTACATGTCCCAGCCATCTTAAATGACCGATGATGACCAGGTCGATGTCGCTGTACAGCTCGTATAGTTCGTCGTAAAATCTTCTCCTCCAAAGCCCGTCAACGCAAACGGGGCCGGGCTTTAGACAGAGTTCATGCTGATCAGGGTCTTATAAAGAGTCTCCTTAATTCTTCGGGATAGGGCTCTGCTACTCAATTGCCTTCTGAGCCCAAAGAAACAGCGATTCGATTTTTTTCTAATTCTGCCAGATACAGCTCTGAGGAGGAGCTTCTGAGGAGATACAGCTCTGAAAAGATAGGTGGTAAGCAGCCATCTACTCTGAGTACAGATACGGGTAGATACTGCACCCTTAGATGCAGGCAAATGGAAAATATTGAGAATTCTTTGCAAAATAGTACGCATACGCCACCGAGCCACATCGATTTTTATGTAATTGTGCCCTCTGCTGGGGTGATACAGCTCTGAGAGACAGGTACTAGGCAGCCCTATACTCTGTGTACAGATGCGGTTAGATCCTGCACCCTTGTGTGCAGAAAAATGGAAAATATTGAAAATTCTTTGCAAAAATAGTACGTATACGCCACCGAGCTACGTAGATTTTTTTCTAATTCTGCCGTCTGTTGAGGAGATACAGCTCTGAAAAGAAGACGATTCCACTTGTTCTACCCGTTTGATGGTTGTGGGTCCTAGACAAACCCACAGATCTAGAGCAAACAGTATGATTAATACACATTATGCGTCTTAGGTTAGGCTAGGTTCAGCAAGGTTATAAAAGGTTATTTCAAAACACTAGACAACAAAGAGGCCCAAGAGGGAACCTTCATGGTGAGAACCTTCCTTCTATTGAAAGATCCAACTTTCTCTTAGTCCACGCCGGGCAAGAGCTTGTCATTCACGGAGCAGATGTGCTATGTCCTCGAAGAAGTTTAGGTCATCGCAGTACCGGCATATTTCATGTTCGATAAGTATAGCCTCATAGCGTGCTTCCTGACAAGGCAATGACCGTAGAGTATCCCTATCATTGCGCTTAGTCTTGATCTATTTACACACCGTCTTGTGATGCTCTTAGGTTTTTCTGTGGGAGCTCTACTCTCTCCTGCCCAGCACGTCGGCACTCACCTTATCGCAGTATCCAGGTGACCACACAGTTTTGCGGATATATGCTTCGGAAACATTCCACGGCAACTTGAGACCGTTTCAGATTTAGTGAAATAAAACTCTACCCTTTGAGCAAAGTTAGACAGTCAATGACTGTAGAAGGCGATACTCGTGTTGGATATAGCATCCATCTCAAGCAATTGCCCAGCTTTGAGTACACACAGACACTTGTTGTGCTCGGAAGTTCCAGAGCCGCGTGCAGGTCTATATCTCTGACTAGTCTTGGAGCACTTTTTCCCCCTGCCTGAAATCAAGTGTACCATGAGTTTCATCAGATTTGTCGAGGATATTGAGAAACAATCCCTTAAGTATGACCCTATGCCTTATATAGGTACAAAGCACTGCCATAGTGAGCCACATCCCCCTGTTAACCCGTCTTTAGTCAATCCCGGTTTTAGTCAGTGGTCTATAGGTGGAAGAAGTGGTCTTCGGAAGAAGCACACTATAAAGGTGATTTGCTTGCCCGATCACAGTCCTAAGCCTCGTAAAAAGCCAAACAAGTTCTCCACCTGGCTGAAACTAGCTAGCTTTTCAATCCAAAGCAAGACGCAGTATAGAACACGAAGGCCTTAAGGTCACGCATACTATAGGACAAGAAGAGTCGGATTCCATAGGTAATGTGTTCTTTCGTGGAACCCTCTCCACCGATAGTTCTCCAGGATATGCATGTTCGCACAATTGGGGATGTGTGTTCCAAACCCCCATACTGGTCATGGTCTCTTGATATTCAATAGAAGCTTCTCGACCTGGCCTTCCCAGAGCTCAAACACATTCAGGCAATCCCTTGTAACCTCCACGACCCATGCCTTCCACAATAAGCCAAATGTCGTCAATATTCGCTTACCCACATCAAGGACACATGCAATTCGTTACATTTTCCCACTTTATCCCCCGCTGATCGCCAGAAATCTCCTAATTCTAGAAATTTCCAATCAAATGCCCCAACTCTGCCAATTTATGCCTGCTCTCAGCGAACCACACCAGATGGAGACTTCATACCTCCGTCCTCTGCTAGCTCATCTTACGCGCATGGTTTTCGCTGAACGTTTTTTTGAAAATTTCCACCAAAAGTGCACTAAATTCATCATTTGATTGAATTATTCATCGTTTTGATTGAATTTCAATAAATTTCCCATCGAAAAAAGAACAAATTTTGACAGCTCTCCCACTAGGAGAGCCTTTTCCCTTCGAAAAGGGAAAATGGAAGAGAAAGTCCCACACTCTCGCAGCATCCCAGCATTCGCCCACACTGCGGGTGCATGTCTCGACTTGCAAGCCGCACTCAGTTTGGGTAATTTTCTTGGGAATTTCCCAGACGAATAGATGGCTAAGCTTCGACAGTAGCAGACGAGGCTTTGCAGCGTGAAGACGGGAGTTAGTCGGGGTCGTGAGTTTTTGGTTTTGTTTTTGTGTGCAGTGCTGTCTCTCTTGTTCGTTGTGTGAATTTATTCCCCTCGTGATCCCCTCATTTTCGAAGATCGTATGCGTTCGTAAGAAGAGCATGTGTATCGTGTGCAGTGTGAGTGTGTTGAGTGCAAGAAAATGCCTTCCTCGTGGGAAGAGGCTGGTCTGTCCCTTGGTTCCGCTCTTGATCTGTTGCTTGCCGACAAGAGTGTTAGTGAGCTTTTGCAGACAATTTAGTGCAGTGAGTGAGTGTGTGTGGGATCCAGTCAACATTCTTGGATGCCGCCTTGCAAGTGGCGATTTGTATGAAACGATCCGGCTTAACGGTGAGCGCTGCATGGTTTATTTATCTTTTACAAATCATTTTTAAAATTTTTGATATATTCCCTTGCAAATCTGATATTATTTTGACCCTTTTTTATGGTTTACCACGTCCTGCTACAAGTCTCTTGCGTCAACTCGATCCTTAGTCTCCAGTTTTACACTCCAAATCTGCTGCGATCTCTTTCTTTTCATGTGTACGCCCTACTTAGGGCGAGGTCTTCGTTTTCTGTGCCTCTATTTGTCCGGGAATCTTTGGTTCCCCATTTTCTATTATTTGAAGCCTTTTCTTCCCAAAAAAACACCCAGGAACGACCTTGTCTAGTCTTCACAAAGTCTAAACATCATTTTTGCATTGGAGGATGGAATCTTGTAAGAATGAAGCTCAGTGGAACTTACGCTCTTACCCGAAACGTATCCCATCTTTAGATGGTCTTAGGCATTTTTTTCATATTTCTCCTCGTCTTCCCTGTTAGGCTTTCTCATGAATATTTTTGAGTATTGCTGTCCAAGCAGAACTCGAACTCGATATTTCAATCAAACTTGACTTACTATGATGACCAAGCTCCACTCAGTTTGTATGTAAAGTAAAGAATGAAGATTCCGATTGGGCCCCGAATTATGACCCCAAAGACTCCAGATGTGATTACAGTTGACTGCAGTCTAAACGACTGGACGGATTTACAATACTTACTTTATATCTGGAGTCCATGTGGCCACGATTCGAGGCGAAATTGGGATTTTCATTCTTACCTCAGAACCAAGGGTACTTTCCTTGGAGCCGATTTTGAAAAAAAAATGGATTTTCTCGAAAACGGCTCCAACAACTTTGTTAACATTTAGTATTAGTTTGGATACATGCCAACAGATGGCGTGCCATGTTTTTCTGTAAAAAACGTATAGCGATACTTTTGGAAATCGACTCTTTCTGGGACAAGCTTCTGACAGTCATTAGTGTTGTCCGCGTTAGATCTTTACACGAATGAAGGGGTCTACTATTTAATGTACTCTCGGATGTTTGTCAGACGCTAGCGAGAGATGGTACACCAAAAAACTTTAAGGTACTGTCTAGGCATCGAATCTCAAAAAAACGTCACTCCGTAGTCCAACGAACTAACCACTTGACCCACTATAGGCCATAGGCTTTGAAATTCTTTATAATTCTGCTGAGAACTATGTGTAGCCACGCTCACTTCTTGAGGCGGTTTTAAGAAAACATTCAATTCTAAAAGCGGATAGATATCGTGAGTACAATGCCATCATGATAATACCATCAAAAGTACAGAATGCCACGCCCACTTTGTAGTGGGCTTCATTTAAAAGAATACCAAGATTCAATCCTCAAAAACTTGTGTACTTACAGCATTAAGGAGCAAGGACGTGCACTTTATTTTCATATTTGTCTTCCCTACCTTGTTAGGCTTTCTCCTGAATGTCACGCCTACGTCCCATGACCCATAACTTATAAGCATTTCACCATATTTTTGGGAGTCGGCGGCTTGCAGAGTTTTAGCCTCAGGATTTCCCTGATACCGGTGAAACGTCGACAATGGAAACGTACATTGGCTGTACGATTCGGCCATCTAGGGTATAAGGGACTGTCATCCTGCTACATAGTATGCAATCACAGGGCAGCATCCATGACCGGTTACGTCTTGTAAGTCAGTCTGTTCATCTGCCTTTTTCCGAAGTATTCCAGTGCTTTTGTTACTCTGTAAGGCTTGAGTTGTTTCAGTGGTTGTCCAGAGTCTTCAGGCCGTAAATCCTCATTCGGCTTGCTTTTACTTGTATTTAATCCTCTCAGATCTGGGCCATCCTAACAAGGCATGCCGGCATGAAAGTTAGTACGATTTTAAAGTCTTTGATATTCCTTTGAGTTTTCAGCCTAAAGAGCTTAGCCAGACTTAGACTGAAGGTGGGAAACTTTTCAAACATTGTCATTACCCTGTTTCGGCCTCCTGGCTTAAAATTCACGAAAATGCAGCTGACTTCACGCTGTATTTCTCTGAGTACGTCAATATCGTCTACGTATCTGATTTTTGTATTCAAGACTGGCCTGACCTACCTTACATGTGACTGAGAGTTGAAGTTGAAGGATCTTTTTTCTTGAGGATCGTGTGATCCTATGGCATTTCTTGCCAAAATATTGACAAAACTACTTTGAGCCTGTTGACATGTCAGGGACTCCTAGTCAGACTTTGTACTCCTCTGCCTTGCAACGCGCACAAGTGCCTTGGTTATTACAAGGTCTTCACACTTGGACACCCACCATACTAGAAGTGGATCTTACGTCAATGTCAATGTGATCTGTCTAATTGACAGTTAATTGTTCACGAACCGCTGTAATGTTTCAAAAGTTTCAGACGTCATACGAAAAGTTCTCTAATCGTCACCCAAATTTCATTACCAACAATCAAGGTGTAACGTCACCCAGGGAAAAGTGGATTATCCGTCGCATTAGGGGGACAGATCGCCCATTCGTGATGAATTAATAAAATGTAACACTTCCACTATACGAGTTCCACTAGTCCCGCTCCCAAGCAATCAAAATGACCCTCTCCAGCGGCCTTAACTCTCTATTCATTCAAATTTCGAAGAACGCCATCGCACCTGTCATCGCACATGTTTCAACCCTGTGCAAGGATATCACAAAAACCCGATTCAAGGAGCTGGAAACTACCTGGGAGTGTCAATGTGAAGGTGAAATGTAAAGTTAAGCGCACACCGTGTGCCAGTGGCGGTGGTGACGTTGGGGTTAAAAGTCCTTGCACAAGTCTACAGTCCTTGTGGCCTTTTCATTCGCTTTTTTTACTCTTTTTTTCTGTTCTAACAGCCAACAGCCTTTAATGGTTAAGGTTAAGTCACGTTAAGGAGTATTTTCTTTCGAAGAAGTACCAGCAAAAGGCTAAAGGTTTACCCATGCCAGGCTGTGTTTCCTTTCTAGTTTTCTCTTTGTGTGCTCCTTTTTGGCCGACTGTTGGTTATGACCATGGTTAACCATAGTTATATTGTGAGTGCGTGCCAGCGAGGGGATGGCATTGCCTTGAGGAGCGATTGGAATGCTTTCACTCGTTCCTCCTGTCATGTGTAGCACGTGCACTTGTATGACATTTGCTTGAAAGTGACAGCGCGGGGCTGAGAATCACTTGATTGATTGGTTGCGATAGAAAAATTAAATAAATAGGCTTGAGCATGTGAGGGGGGGCATAGTTTTGGGGAAATGATTGGTTGAAAATCGATGAAGGGGACCTTAAGTGCGTTGTACGATAATTTTCTGCCACGGCCCCGTCTCCACTCGCTCTGGGGGCCGACTAGAAGTGGATATTACTAATTAAACATAATTTTCATTTCGTGTTGCGTGTTCCTAATTACATTTGTTAATGAAAAACACGAAAAACAAAAAGGACGAAGGATAGGGGTCGATAACCACCGATGTAAACAAAGGACATCCACAAAGTCTAGGGGCTCTGGGGCATTGACACACACAGGCACACAGTCTGATTTGTTGATATTGCTTTGCGGCTTTAATTATCGGAATTTGCTAGAGCCATGTCCGTTTCTATGTTTCGTAAACATTCGAAGGACTAAGAGGCATTAGTTGTGATGGTTTGAAGGTCGGAGGAGGTTTTCGGCGATAGACAGTCTGTCTGCATGAAATCACTCATCTTAGGCGTCAGGCAATAAATTATGTCCTAGAGAGTGACAAGGTACACTCAGACAGGTTTATGGCTTTAGAGTTTTTTGGGACATCTGGCTACTTAAGTTGTCAGCTTCATGATTAGAATGGTTCTCACATGTCCCTGATGAGAGCTTACTTACTTACTTAGATGGCGGTAGAGATCGATCCTTTGACAAACTTCTCCTGTTACGGCGATCCTTAGTTAACTCCCTTCAGTTGTTCACTCCAAGTTGGTTGCATCTGCAGCGAGTTCTTTCTCTACTGCGTTGTCTCTCCGGGTTGGGTTCAAAGACGAGCCAAAATATTTGTATTAATCCGCTCTACATATCTTAGCCATCTTAGACGACTGATGCGCAATCAGTTTGACTAGATAGATGGCGCAATACAACTCGTTATGTTCGTCATTGAATTTCCTGCTGCAGAGGCCGTCAACGCATTTTACGAAAAATTTTACACTCGAAGCAACCACGGATGTGTTTTTCCCCTTTCGAGTCCAAGCTTTAGGACCATTTGTTGTTCCGGATAGGACTCTACTCTTCGAATCCCTTCTCAGCAAGAGTTATTCTTCGTTTGACTTTTCTTGAGATTGTCAGAGATGACAGCAGAACCAAGGTAGACAAATTCTGTCTAAATTCGGTTTGACAGCTTTCTGGTCAAGACTAGCGAATATATCAGTGACAGCTCGGTGTATTCTGTCACAAATTTCAGTATCGTCGGCATACTTATGCTGGTAGTTGAACAGATTTTTGAAAGATTGTACCTCCGGTGTTGACTTGTGAGTTTCGCACAATCCTTTCAAGTGAGATGTCAAAAGAATCACATGACAGTCCTTTAAGTCCTTTTTTGACATCAAACTCCTCGGTGAGTTCGTTACCGACCTTGATAGAGCAGCGAGTCCGTCACCATTTTGTATAAGCGAACGAGTTTGACAGGGATGTCAAAACTAGGTATGACTGTGTATAGCTCGTCGCTACAGGCGCTGTCATATCCCGCTTTAAGAAATCGATTACATGGTGATGAACTTCTTGGGTTTTTTCCAAGATCTGTCGCAGTGTGCGACTGTTGACTCTGCTGCCCTGAAACCGATCAAAGTGTTGACGAATGGTGCTAGGCGTTGACACAGTATGACAGTTCATGGGGTCTCCATTCGTGTGGATGAGTAGACACTCTGAATCCTTTTTAACTCCACTCCACTCTAAAATTTCTAAACAGACACACGAGAGCAATAAATATGCTTTTTCTAATCCCTTCATGCTCTCTGCCAACCTGTTGCGTGTGTATACAACATGACCCACCCTTTTTGAAACATCAAAGACCCCTCTTCCGGGTGAAATTCAATAGCAAAGGATCAGAAGTTTATCGATTTGGTTTCTCAAAGTGCCAGGATGTTTCTAAAAAGAAAAATCAATTGCTGGCAGCGATGCCTTTACCAATTTTAACCACCGACGACGCACGTTGAGTACACGCTCTTGCCAAATTGTGTTTTCCAAAACTGCGTAGATGGCGAACAAATAGATGTTTCCAACACCTGAGCCACGCGTCTCCCTGCCAGGAACATTCAGTTCAATTCAGCACACGTGAAAAGGACTCACGCTACACCAGTAAATGGATAAAAAACAACAAAGGCCGACAAGGAGCAGAAGAACCCTAAGAAGATGAATCTCTTGGGAATGAAGGAGAAGAAAAACAACTTCACTCCCGTTAATTAAATTGATTCGGTTAATTAAACGAGTTCAGGAGTTGAGCTGGTGTCGACTCGGTAAGATGGCAATAGCAGTAGCTGTAGCAGGAGTTGGGGTGATGTTTTTCTCTGGCAGAGGCTGGTATCCTTACCCAGGATGTAATTACTGAAAACGAAACACACACACACGCACATTCACTAATTGCTTCTTTGACAATGAGCTGTGATGCTAATAGCGATTGAAGGTTAACTTTAATTGGTTGCAAACTACCAACGACGCGGCGTAGACATGTCTCTATCTGAAGTAAATTAAGTTAATGAAAGTGGAAAGGATGGCAGCCGAAATTTCTGTTGTTTTCCAGTACGAATCTATGAAATTGAAATTAGCATACAGACCATGTGTTGGGAATGGGAACTTGGCTGCAATTAGGTGGGATAAAGCTGTCACAGGATGTGATGGATCTAAAGGTTGAATTTGACTAAAGGTTCTTCTAGTTTTGAGACAATGTCAGCGGCATAGTCTTCTCTAAGACCACATTCCACCAGATCAGCTCGATAGAAACTGTTTTTAGTTATGCAAGAAAAAGTATGCAATGAAAACTGCACTTGGTGCATATTTTCAGGCGAAAGATAGTCAGCTATCAATTCAGTGAAAGGATGACAGGAAAATAAATATAGACTCATGCTGGACACTTGCCTAGGAAGTGCAGAATTGTTTCCTTCTCGTTAGGGATATTCCAGCTCCAACGATGTACATGAAATGGAATGCCAGTGGCCAGTACTAATGGCCAGAGCTCTACCAATATGTCTCCGGTTTCTATAATAGTTCTTGTATTCAATTCCAAGTAGTATTTGGGCCTAGATATGACACAGTCCCACAATATTTGCCATCTACTACCAGCTTTTGATACATAGGGCGCCCCAGTGGAACGTTCACCGCCTCACCAAGGGAGGCATCAGAGGCAGATTCCCGCCCTCCTAGTTTGTTCACTCGCTCATTTCCCTCGATATTTACAGAAGCTCTGATTTAATTTTGGTCAGTTCGTCGGCGCTTTTGTTTCCCTCAGGACACGGCTCTGCGTACGTAATGTCATGTCCATTGTACGGCAATTCATGACTATTGCACATTCAATCACATTGGATGCTAGGAAACTTAAGCGCAGTCTAGATAGCAATATTCTTGCCAGATATTGATCCCATCTCTAGCAATCCCTCACCTTTGAACTCAGCTAGAAGCTCTGCTTGGAATACACTGCCTGTGTCCAGAAGTCTCAGTGCTATTTGCAGTTCTATGTCTACATATCGTATATCGAAGTCCAGACTACAGTACCGAGGATGTACGGTCGAAGTGTCCTAGCAACTCTCTAGAAACTTTTTCTATAGTTTTCCCTAGCTCGTCCTTTTGTAGATACAAGAAGGATTCCTGCGAAATGCATTACAGTTTCTCATTTAAAAAGAGAAACCCCGTCAAAGGTCTGCCCTTCGGTTCCATCTATTTCGAATTTAATCAACGTTCCCTGCTCCTTAGCGACTATACAGTATATTCCTCCTTAATTTACTTACATAATTCCAGAAATACTTTTTAATTAACTTCGTTCCCGAAGAATGGAATGATGGAACCAGCTGGTTTCTCTGGTGCTCCTTCCTCCAAATAGGTCAACATAATTTAAAATCAAATATTCTCCTCTCCCTGGAGAGATGACATTCAAAGGAATCCTCCTTCATACACCCTGTCTACGGGTGAGGATACTCATGACAACGAGAACCAGAAAGCAGAAAACATAAAGAAATCGATTCAACCACTCTACGATGAGTCGTCCTTTGACGACTGGTGAGCGTACCATTCAGACGCTGCCGCTGCGGCCGACACTGGGTGAGAATGCAGATAAATTTCAAAATAAATCGAGATAATCCATGCCAAATTGAAGGCTGTACACGAACGCGATAGTCCTCGATGACAACAGCCAAAGCAGAAAGGAAACACAAGTTTCCTTTGTCCTCCTCACACACTGGAAAGAAAAAAAAATAAGAATTCACCCTCATCTCGCGAATTAATTCAAAATTCCTGCTTTCTCGCTTTGGTTTGACTGGCACTGTGTCTATACACAAAGACGCAGGGATTATCCTTAAATGACTCTGAATATGGTGAATATTAAGGACACACTCTGCCGCATTTCAAAGAGACACACACTCGAAAGAAAATTCTGAGATTTTGCTCCTTTTCTACCCTCACACGGAGATTTGTTTGTCGCTGGGCTTAGTTAAGGATATTTCCAGGATTAGCTGAGGACTATTACCACATAGTTTGTACCTCATACTCAAACTTTACTCGCAAACATGTGTACATTTGTACATATTCACGCGTAATTAGGTTTGGCGTGAATGTTTACACGAGTTGTGTCATATCTCGGCTGAGAGTGGATGTAATGAGGGCCTTAATTGGCACCATGTTGCCAAATTGTTTGCTCTGGAATCCTCTTAATGAATTTCTAAGCCT
Source organism: Xylota segnis (assembly GCA_963583995.1). Classification (NCBI taxonomy): domain Eukaryota; kingdom Metazoa; phylum Arthropoda; class Insecta; order Diptera; family Syrphidae; genus Xylota; species Xylota segnis. The sequence goes on from OY757238.1 coordinate 3,733,597, forward strand.
GCGGAGGGAGTAGTTGTTTCATCGTGTAATTGGAAGAGGCGATGGGCCTTTTCCCTGAAGTCGTAGAATTTGATAAGTATGCTCAGGTTTGGGGTTCGACACTAGTTCTCTGCAAACCACGCAAAGTGGTTGCACACCGAAAGCATCCAACAATCTCTTAACAGAGACGTAATGCCAACAAGACGGAATGTAAGCCTTTATCCACTCGCCACTACAGTGTTGAGTCCCTTTTCGTCTGTCCTTCAAGTTTCATCTTCGCCCGAGAGACTGATATCTCCACAGTTCCTCTCTGGCTTCGTGTCAGCGCCAGCATCTGTTTAACAGAACAGTGGCTCCCCAAGACCTTCCTTCTTCTGTTTTTGCTAGCTAATGCCTGGCATTGATCCAATACATGTGCGCCCATCCCAATTTCCTCCTCCAGGTATAGGTAATAGGTATCATCCGCAGAATACCAATCTTCTTTAGGTGATACCCGAAATTTCCATGACCTGTACCATGACCAAGGTTAGAACTTCTCCAAGAGTGATGCCAATCGACATTTTAGGAGCTATTTTCGCCTGCTTGCAACCTCTGCTTTTCTTTCAATTAATCAATGCTTCTCCATGTAAGACGACCTAAGGTTTCACCATACTGGACTCGCATAAGTCAGTCAAAGCTTGGGAACATAATGACCTTCACATCTGATTTTAGAGAGAACATTTGAGAGACATAAATGCCCAGAACAGCTCTCTTTAGCTCGACTTCTTCCAGCTCCGTCTCAAGTCTGAGATACAGAAAATAAAAAGAAGTGGTACTGTGACTGTGCCTTGTGGTAGTCCTTGTCCATCTGTCTTTCCTATTTCTTCTTAAGGACGCTATTCACCTTGGTTCTGAAGACCTGGTTTTCTTAAACAAAACGAGCTGCTTCCTCCATTCATCGTTGTGCCCTACTGATAGATTTTATGGTACCGCCGGTCAAGGCATTCCTTCATCATGTCTTCTCCTTCTTACGATCCACGGTTGCCTTTTCCTTGGGCTCGTTGTAGATCTTGCATGATGTTCGCAGATGGAATAGCCTCCTTGGGGCTATAACATTGCCTATCATTTGCTCTAAGGCATATCTGGCTGCCTCCGTTCCAGTAGCACGTGCTCGATGTTTTGGAAGTTCCCTGATTCACTTCTATGCATATAGCTGCTGCCGGTACCCATATGCGGGCTTACTCTCTGTGGCAAGCAGAGTTCTTATTGGCATTAACCTGGATGACTCCCCGGTTTGTGCAAGTTAGGTCCTCTCTAAAGTTAAGCCTGACCAAAGGCGTACCCAGAGGTACTTTTTGTATGACTTCCGTATGAGGTTCAGTTTTGTTGACCGGAGGCACATCTTCACGTCTTGCAGTCTTGCGTCACTTCCCTTTGGGAGTTGTAGATACCAGCGATGTCATCGGTGTATCCGATTATATTCACTACTCTTGGTCTCCGGATGCATAGCACTTGGTTATGCATAATGTTCCACAGGATAGGACTTAGAACTGAACCCTGTGGGACTCCTCCTGTAATTTTACATATTTTTGGCTCTTCATCCGTGTCTCGTGACCAAGTGACCGAGTTGAATGCATTTCCGATATTCAGTGTCGAGTGTTCTTCTCTCCATCTGGCTCCTGATATGGCTTTGCGTGTAATTTCGCAAACTGCTTGTTTTTTCCTGAAACCCTATTTCGGTTGGAATGCCCATTGTCTCCTTCGGTCAAGTCTGTCGCGGATTCTTTCCAGCGCTTCTCCTTTTGTGTCTAACATGCACAGCGTATGAAGAAGGTTGTCGTCCCCTATGGGGGCTTTCGAGATCGAGATCCTGTCAGGTTTGCATATACCTTTCTGCACCCCTTCCTAGGGTTTTATTGCCTTTCACTGAACCTGCTGCTTTCAGGGGAAAGAGCAAAACACTAGAATTCCTTGGAAATAGGAAATCTTATAGACGATTCGCCACGGGTTATGTTTCCTTTCATTTCCTTCAGAGTTCCTCTCGTAGCTCATCGGAGTTTCCTTTCTGTCTTTGTCTTCCTCGCTGCTGGAGCGTTCACACTTTGAGGCAATCTGCTTTCAGCTTAGCGACGCAATCGTTCCACCAGTACACCGGGGCTCTACGCATTGCCTTTACGTGACATGCATCCTCGGGTGAAGGAAATTGGAATCTGCCCACCTTGTGTGCAGCATCAACAAGTAAACGTCCTTTCCGGTACACACGCACACACACACACACCAAAACCCATGATTACTTCATCTTCACTGAAGGACGACGAGTATATGCCCATATGTCGTCGGTCGTCGATTCTCACCAGAAGGACGAACCCTGAATCTGTATCCTCTTAAGCAGAAGAAAATTTATTGCTTCATGTCACGTTGTCGTCCTCGTCGTCATCGTCCTAGTCGACGTCCCAATTGTAAACACATACACATTTGTATGCATACGTGTGCATATCCCTGTCCATAAAAAGGTGGATTTATTTCACATTTCAACAAAAAAAAACGAAATCGATACCTCAAGCTCGAGCGCTCACCCATCATATCCTTCAGCCGTGTACGACCATACCTCTACCTCCACAGCAGCATAGTGGTGCTGCGGCTGCAGCTGTTGTGGTTGCAGTATTTCATTTGTGAATGGAACAGGACGACGAACAAGGAATCCACCGCAAAATGGCAACACACAGCCAAGGTACACTTTAATAGTGTACAGCGGGCTCCTGCAAGGCGGGTGCTTATGAAAAATTCACCAAAAAATTTCGCAGTAAGACCTGAAAAAAAATAATCCGAAGGACTTCTGTGTGTATACCTCCACTCGGCTGGAAAACAACGAAAAAAAAAAAAAAAACAGGACTCACATGTTTACTTTGAGGAAAACTTTTATTTCGTTTTCGTTGTTTGTCCTTTTTTTTCTGTTTTTTGTTTTGCATCCGAAAATTTCCTGCGGGATTTCGAAATCCTTCTTCTTCTTCATCTTCTGCGTCGTGCTCTCCTTGGTGTCCTTCTTGTACTTTTCAATTTATTTGTTGTTTAGATGGATCTGTTTTCTTTTTTGAGAAATGTGTGCTGGTGTTGTCAAATTGGGTGCAATGGGGGGAGGAGGACACCGAGAAAAGGATTTGGCATCCTGTTGGGTGGTGAAAACTTGTTGAATGTGTGTGTGTGTGTGTGTGTGTTAAGGATTGGATTTCCGTGTGTGTAAAAGGAAAATGCAGGTGCAGCAGGGCAGGATCCTTGGGGAGAATTGAATTTAAACAAGAAAACATCACTCAGCGGAACTGGATGGCAGTTGTGGTTTAGCTAAAACGTTGCACACATTGGTTGCAGGATATTTCGAGGTCGTAAACTGATGTGTGAGGGTTAAGTGACGAGGCGAGGATGCAACGGAATGGCATAGTGTCACGTAGTTTCCATGAAAAGGTAGCTGAAAGCAAACAACCGCTCTAAGACTCCAGAAGATAAAGAAGAAACCGGAGACAGTTGAGGTGATGGGAATATTCTCAAGCAGATGTCTGGGATATATGTAGGAGGGTTTATGTCTGCACAAAGTAGTAGGACGATTAACTCAAGTGAAACCCTCTCCGGGTCTCATCAAGATTTGCTCTGTTCATCCTCATTAAGGAGGTCTTATCGTGGCTGAAACATAATGCGATATTCGGATTGTGGAGCCGCGATCAAATCCTTGGAATCTTTGAAACTCAATTCTCTCTGCCTCCTCAGAGTACCGAGACAGAGTCGCAATAGTTCTGCATACTTTCAGGCTTTTCCAATCTAGAATTTGGCTAATGGCTGTTAGCCACAAGCCACTATCGTATACAGACGCGATTCGGAGTATACTTCTCCACGGATTGCTTCTCAGAATGATAGGTTTCGAGGTTTTCTCTGACAGAGTAAACGTCAGCATCTCTACTCCTGTGACAGCTGTCAAAATCTACGTCGAATTGCGAGTCTATAGTTATCTCAGCACTCAAATCCGCTAAAAGGCGTGTCATCCCTTCAAATTTCGCAACCACTTCACCGACTAGCCGTAATGCCTCTTTAATTGGCTGGAAACCCAATAGATCTTCCCTTTCCCATGAAACCATTAAATTGCAACCCTGGAATCCGCCAATTTCGGCAGTCTTACACTTCCAAACAACCATTTTACGCAACTAATCTGCTCCTTGATTGCGATAACGTACCCAGGATACACAATCACCCCATCATCGTCCCGTTCAATCACGTAACACAATAAACACAAACCAGATCCTGTGTATCGATTCCACAAGCCCCTGACGCAAATATTTACCCTCTTGTAGACTCTGAGCAGGATAACGAGTCAAGGTATGCATATCCCACCAGGATTGTGCAAACACACACCCTGCACAGCGTGTATGTGTAAGTAAATTGCATAATTTGCAGGGATTCGTGTAATTTCCGAGGCTTAAAATAAATTAGATTGGTTAGACCGATTCCCGTTCACTCTTTACAGTCTCTGCAGGACAACACCAGCCAACACCAGCAGCATAATTAAGCCAGTTACGATTACATCTTTATTTCATTAGCCAGCCGCTTGTAAGAACACAGGAAACGGACAGGAAAATGCCAATAAATCCTTTCATCTTCCGAGAAGCCTCCTTGGACAGAGAAACTCCAAACAAAAAAGAAAACAGCACCTTTCCACCACCGGCCGCGTCGCTTCAATGTTGTTATTCTCAGACTAACCCCGAGGACATACAGCAGGGGAATCATTGCACAACAAGGATTCTTTTGCATTAACGAGGATATATTGCAACAGATCCGACACAAAAGATGTACAAGCTCGCAACAAGAGAGAGAAAAAAAAAACAAGGAAACAACAAATGAAACTTTATTAGGAAGACACACAAAAGGATGTGCTGTGCAGGTGGACGAGTAGTATAGTAGCCTGTCCTGTCTGTTGCACTTAATAGGATGTGCACAGGATGAAAGCGCTGTTCTTGTTGTCTACTTTTCTGCTTTTGTTGATCCAAAGTTTGTCGTTATCCTTTTGCTTCTCCCTGGATGCGTTGCGGAGAAGAAAGCATTCTTCGGCTCGGCAATCGATTTATGGATTCTTGGCCATGTGCCGTCGGGTATCGAGGTATTCTCCAACTATTCCGATAGAGATTACGTGAATGGAATTGAATATTGCTTTGGTTGGTTGGGGAGATTAAGGAAACGTCATTGAGGAGACGGTTTTATTGAAGGTACTGCGTTTCAATCAGTCTTGCAAATAGCAGCACCACCCACCACCACCTCCTCTGTCCTTAAACAGTATGTATCTCCACCGAGGAACTTCCGCCGAAAATAATTTGCTCATCCGTAAGTACTTGGCATTAGTATCCTGTTTCCTTCTCGCCATAATCCTCCGCCCAGTCATCCTTTTTAATAAATTACCCATCTTCCCTCACGCACTCTATCATGTCTCACACTCTGTGTACATAGAACATGTGTTGCATTCATTCGTTTACCCTCTCTAAAGTCCTTGTACTACACCACTAGTGTCCTGGTTGCCTGCCGACTAGAGCGCGTCGTATTAATTTCAACTTCCATGAATTTTTCAAAAGCTTTCGAAACACCAAAAACAAGCACAAGGACCGAAACAAGTTGAAGAAATTCTCAAAGTCCTTCCACCATCACCAGCACCCTGTATCACTTGGTTGGCTGTTAAATTGTGTTTTGAGTTCGTGATGTGTACTAAGCGGGAAAGGGGTTGATTTTCGACTGTTCTACGGTTCCACTGGGTGTGTCTGTTGTATCCCCTGATCATCAGGTGGTAGGTGGCGTTGGAGTGAGTTGTTTAGGACGAAAATGTGCGTGAAATTGGATATTTAGAGGTTAGAGCTATAAATCTCTTCTTTCCTCCTCCTCCTCCTCCTCCTCCTCTACCGAACGACTGACTGCACTAGATATAGGAATTTTAATTAACGTTCATCCCCGAAACTTCTTTAATTTACCTGCGTGGCGGCGGCGGCGGCGGAAGTGGCGATTGGAGGCGTTTTCTTTCCAAACAAACAGAACGGAAACAAAAAACAAAAAAAAAAAGTTACGTATACGCCCCGTGGATCAGAAAGTTTTTTATGTAAATAAACACAAAAAAAAAAAAAAAACTTTTGAACTTTGTGGAACGCCCTGTTGTTTTGATAATTTGTTGCTGCATCGATGCGAAAGATTCTTGGAAATCACCGTCGAGAGACAGATGATAATTAAATTGAATTTCGAAGATAATGATGTCCTGGAAAGGATGTCATAAGAAAGGCCATTGTTAGCCCTTCGAGTGAGAATTACTCGATTCTGGGAAGAGTGTTCTTCTAATTGAAAAATAAGGGATTTCGAGTGGAAAATCTAGGTCAGAGGTGTTCCTTTAGAAATCCTGTCAGAACAGAACAGAGCTACGAACTGTTTGTTTATTTTATTTTTTATTTATTTGACGGGACCACCACCACCAACATTGACAGTTGATTTGTCTATTGTGATGCGAGCTTACAGAAAATGACAGGCTTTGTCAAGTGCTCGTCATTGTATTGTGAATTAGCAAACGTTTCCAAATGTATTGCGTTCTGATACTGATAGCACGATGCAAAGGCAGTTCGGTATTGTTTTTGTTTCTGTTTATTGTTTAAACTATTCGAGTTGCAGATGATTTGTTACACTTTTTGGCAGATTTTGGGGAAAAAACAGAAACGTCATGATTCACAATGGAACAGTTTGTGCACTGCAATGTGATGTCACGATGCAACGGTCACGATGCCACATTGTGTTTGAATTTTTCAACATCAGTCGTTGTAGTCGCACTTTTGAAAGTATATCGTTCGCAATGTCACACAAAAACGATCACAAAAATGTGATTATCACGCTGATGGTCACTTTAGAGAGAGTTAGCAGGATGATTGTAATCGTCATGATCGTGATTGTTAGAGGATTCCACTCTAGGCGCCTCCTTTGTAATGTTTTAGTGAAGATCTGGTTGGTTTGGTTTGTCTTCCTCTGGAGAAACTCTCTGGTGGGGATTTGTTCAGGATTCTAACGATCCGTACTTCCAACGACCTGCAAGATTTTTCTGAAATTTTAACGCCTAAGGCAACTCAGCTCGGATAGGACGTATCTTTCCAGATGCGTGTACCTTAGGACATTCGGAGGAAGTGCTCAAGGCTTGCTTTCTTCCTCGTATCCCAATCAAGTGCCAAGTTTCACCAGTCCCAGTCTGTATGACTGTATGTGGTCGGTGTATAGGACGACCATCTATCGTACCTGAGGGTCGTAAGTTCGTATCGGGCTCTCTGCATGTTTTTCTGGCTTCCTAAGGTTGTAATCGCGGACGTGTTCATGTTTCTCGCCCCTACCTCGTCAGGTCACTCGCAGATTCGTTCTCTGGCGTATTGCACCATTCAAGTCGGGTTGATCAGGTTGGGGTATATCTCATCTACTATTCACGAGTCTGTAGCCAAACTATGTCCCACAAAAGCATAGTTGAACTCGGAATTAATCCGTCAAAGAAGCAACTTGTACTCTTCGAAAAGAACTTCCAGCTTCCGCATATCCATCCTTAGCCTAAGAGTATGCAATTTAGTTTCTCAACCATAATCAAATGCTTCGGAAAAATCTTGCACAGCCAACTGAAACTAAACATTCAGGACGGTCACATGAGGCAGACTACGGGAACAGTCAGTATACCTAACAAATCTTTTGCAAGCAGAATTCTATCCCAACAAGGACACATAGAAACACATATCGTTGCATATGCTGAAGGCGCAGATTTGTATTCTACTTTTCGGATCCATCTGCTATGCATTTTTGTTCATTTGTGATTCTGCACTAGACAAGGCACCCTTTCCCTTTATACAAATATAAAGGCCAGATCCTAAGCTTGTATACCTCTATCTTCAGCGTAGGCCCCTGGCAGAATTTACATTCAGTGCATGGAAAGGTAAAGCTCCTTTCTGGAGGCTCAATCGGGATGAAACTCAGTCTCACCCCATTGGCAGTATTTCACGTCCCTTTCTTAAGGGGATCACATCCCCACTTCCTAATTAAACACAAATATTCACCGCACACCCCGGCAATTCGTAGACCATTTCCTCGACCGCATTGCGTGACAAGTAATTTTCACCTAAGCATCCCCAAACGATGCGCTTACGTGATTGAAATTTCAACCAGCACCAAGGCTAATAGCGCACAAATCGAAGGATATTCCCGACATTATTCATTTAAAGCTCTCAACAGCAAAAGAAGAGGTAGAACCTCCATGCACCCTATCGAGGTTAATTCAATTTAATTCCGACTTTAGGAGCAATTCCCGCATCATGAGCACCTAATGCGGCACCGCGTCACAGTTAACACAAACAAAGTCCTGGCATTTGGATACGTTTTCATCGTGACGTCCTAATCCGTTTTTTCTTCCTTCAAGGAGTTACGCACACCATGCGCTAGACATTTGTTTGTATTCGATTTTGATTTTCTTCTTAATGCTGCACACACACACACACAGTCATACACAAAATTCAGGTCAAGGATAATGCCAATTTAAGGAGATGAAACATCTATGAAATTGTACAATACTCGTACAGTTGGGCGGAGAGGGAGAGAGTGGGGGAATAGCTTCCATCTGATATCCTTTCGTTAATACTATGTGTTGTCCTTTGTTAATCCTGATTGAAATATTTACGTGGGTTGGGTTGGTGGTGATGGTGGTGGAAAATGAAATAGTTATCTCGTCCCCAAGCAACAGGTAAAAATAGAAATGAAATTCATTTTCCTGATTACATACGAGAGATGGATATCTTTTGTTCCTTCCGTTCTAGGAATCCTTTTGCCATATCCTGTTGTGTAGAGAGTAAGAGAGTTAAATTCTTTGGGGATTCGTCGATTTATCAAGTTCAGGGCAGAGGCGAATGGAGGTTTCTGCTTCGAGGGCATTCGGAACTAAGTGACAGCTGGCTGAAAGGTTTTTTCTTCGATTTAGTGCGGAGGTCGATTTGTTTTTTTTTTGTTGCTAAATTGGAGAGAAAGGATATTTTTTTCTAAAAAAAAAAAACTTCTGCAATGCAGTGGCTATCGCAAGTGCTGAGTCTGTCTAGGATTTTATTAAGTTTTAGATCGATTGTACCCCAATGAAGGACAGAAATAAGTACTACTAACCAGCAACTAGAGAAGTACTCCTTCGGGAGAGGGAGATTCCCGTGAGCCCTAGCTGCAGAAGTTGAGCATCAAAGCAAAAATGAGAGAATGGGTCCATGGAAGAGGTCCAAACAATGAAACTAGTATACCTAGTGGCATGTTCTTCGCATAGCTTCTGGGAATAATGTTAGCAACTTGCCCTTTGGGCTCCATGGACTCATGGACCACCATGTTGTGGAGTGTTTTGTAGCCTTCCTATTCTCTTCTCTCTATGAAGCCATCAGCTCTATGACCGTAGGCTACCCACCGGACAACGGTTTGCCTCTTTTTGTTTGATTCCTTCATTCGAAGGATATAGGCCATATCTGCTAGAGATTTGAGAAGGTTTTCGTTAGGTGCTCTAGGGGCACATAGTCAGGAGTAACCTTCCAGTTCCTTATAACAAAAGTTACCTCAAGTATCATTCCTTCGTACCATAACAGTCCATCATGCTGCCTCCCAGTCCACCTGTTCATGGTATTCAGTTCACACTCTGCGGCTTTGGCATTAAAGTCACTAGAGACCACAAATCTTTCAGACTGTCATCCGGTATTCCTCCCACTTTAGTCCACACAGAGACATACCATCCAGTCCCACTCCATTGAATCCCATTAGGCATCGAATAGTCCTTACAAAATCCAAAAAAAAAAAAATTTATTTCAGGAAATTAAAGCACTTTCATTGGTCCTTTGAAAAACTGGAAAATATTTCGTTGCCCCCACCCCACGGACGGGACATCAGAGATGATACATTGGTGTGTATCCTCTTCCTCCTGCGAATGCAGAGTACTCACATTACAAGGATTTCCTCTCCACTGACGACGGAGGGAAACCGGGGACGAAATAGAAATAAATTTTCTAGCGTAATTCACACCACAAGTTCAAGGACTCAATAAATACATTTTCTCCCTGGAAGGCAAGTTAGCAGCGTAAACACTGCTACAGCAATTTGCTACACTGTTGTATATTATTATCCCTCTGGAAGGATATTCAGTATTTTTTTTTTCGCTCTTTATTACAAAATTCCTCAGACAATTTATTTTTATGAATATTTTCGTGAATAAGCGAGAGACGGATTGATGATGGCTTGCTTCTCGGTTGTCTGGTGGAAGATAAAAGTCCAGGTGAAGGACGTCAGACTGTACAACAAGGATATGCATATCTCATGCTCAAGTGTGAACTATTTATGGAAGTAGCAGTGCTGTGCCATTCGTCATGAGCTTAAGTACGCTTTATGAGTTTGAACAGAGTCAAGATTGACTGGAGCGTGTTTTCAAAATCCACTCAAGGATTAGAGGGTGTAATTCACGTTTTCAAACAACCTGTGGAGTCCCTACCCTTTGTCCAAAGTTTCTTTCACACTATGAGCAATCGGGGAGTAAATTTCCACCGAAATTAGTGTTCTTTCTCGAGTTTCGACTCCACACCACCCAGTGGGTTTCATGCTGAAGTTGAATAAATTTTATTTTTTTTTGGAAATGGACTGAGCAAGGCGACACCAACTTATCGATCCTTGGAGTCAATGGAGATACGAGGACTCCTACGCAAACGAAAAATGTCAACAACAAGGTGTCAAGTCAACACAAGTGGTTGATGGTCTAGACGTTAAATTTTTGTACACGTAGCTCCCTTTTGGATTTCGGTTTTGGTTTTCACGTCAGAGAGCCACATACCCACCTAACTACACGTGATGAGGCCCAAGTCATCGGCCGATGACCTAGTTTTAGTGTTTCCATCAGGAGTTGGGAGTGAGATTTATAGGCAGGCGATGATCCTAGAATGTATGCCGATGATTGACCGGTGATTTATTGACGTACAAGGACGTGGAGGGAGAATGGGAGAGAACTGACTCAGCAAGATATCTGCAGGGAAACGTTTATACCCGTGGCGTCACGAGTGAAGATTATTGACGGGGATTTATTGGAACAGACGTTTTTGTTTAACTGCAAGCGACGCCGGACTGAGAAGGACAGTGGTATTCAGTGATAGCCATGGTTTCGATGAGAGAGCAGTTTTTTTTTGTTTGCCAATTAAGATTGTCAGGACGTTCGAACTTCGAACCGAGTACTAACGTCAGCAGGAACCAATTTGACTGACGTTGTTGGTAATGGGTTTTGCCTGGTTTCTATGTATTTTAATCAGACTTTCCTGGTTGGGCATTCGATGAACATCATGTCTGACGCAAGAAGCAGTTAAATCATTGAACAGTCAGAGATCGACGTTACTCATGGAATGATGTATCCTTGGAGGGAACCAACGTATAAGCCATTTCCTCGAACTATTCAACCACTGGCTCCAAATGTGTGGAGAAAGTCTGTTCGTGTCATTAGGTTCTTTGGGTTGAACGTGGGTTACCGGTTTATTGGAAAGGCTGTGGATTCCAGGAACAGCAAAACATGTGTGGTTGACGTTTGTCGGGTTTAGAAGTTTCTTCGCTCCTAAATCTACATATTTCCCATCCAAGGCTGTCAGAGTTTGTGTCACGTAATCGGTCTCCGCACTGGACCCTGTCTACATGACTTCTTTTAACATGACTTCTGCAGAAGCTGTAGATATGAGGAGGAGGAAGATACCTCCTATCTTTGACAACCTAGGCAAACTGGCATCACTAGGTGTCAGACAGCCACACTAACCTTCACAACTAGTCATCCATGACAAGCAAGATACCAATGATAATCAGACTAGATTAAGGGCTGACCCATCAGTGAGAAGACTCTAAAGATACCTCCAATGAATTACTCAAAAAGCCGTAGCAGCAGTTACAAAATTTTACAATCCTCTTAAAACAAAGCACCATCCCTCCTCAGACCCGTCTCCTCTGCGAAGAAGAGCCAATAATACCCGAAAAAAAGCCATAAAACCCTGGTTAACAACAGAAAAGAGTTCGTCGCCCATAAACCCGGCGAAAACATAAACTTTCCACTTTGCATGAATAAAACGAAGATCCCTGACTACGTGCATACAAATTGCATTGCACACGCGGCTTAATGGGGGCGACTGGCCTCTGAACTTTCCCAAAGTGCTGGTCATTAGCCAGCCATCATCCGAGAGATGAAAATTGAATTAAAGCAACCCATACCCGCGCACATCCATCCACCCATCACGGGAAAGCTGCATTGTACCTCGTAAAAGCCGCCCTCGCATCCTTCAAAAACTCACCAAACGTGACGCCTGCCAGCCCAAGGAATATACATCACTGTCGCGTGATTACGCCACACACATTGTTTTCCAGAGGCGTCCCGTCCTTGTGGCGCGAAACCAAAATTATTTGATTTGATTGCTACGATTCCTCACTTAAGGGTGGGTGGTGGCACGCGGTACCCGTGGTCTGCTGGAAGATGAATTCCAGCCTCACTTTATGCTACGACTTTGACGGCGAATGACCCCTTGGTTAGGTGACATTTCGCTTTATGTGCAGCTAACGCGCTCACAGAAGATTTCCTGATTCGCATTCATGGCGCAAACTGTGGCACCTAAACCGAGTGATGGAGTCGTAAATTTCGAGGCCTTAACTGCAGATGGCTTTTATGCGGTCATTACGTTTGTTTACGGCCGATAATCGATACGCATCGATGGCTTCGGCACGTAACGCCTCGGCCGCCGACGCCGCAGGTGGTGCGACGGATTAATGCTGGATTATCCTGGGGTTTTGACACTTTCAGTGCTTCTTATGTGCGAAAAGGGGAAACGTAATAGTCGCGTCATAAACAATCAGTAGGCCGTTGGCAATCGATTTTTTTGTTTCCTTCTCCCAAAAGGGGTGGAGATACATACATACATACATGTACTCATGTACTTATGAGAAGCATTGCCATGCAGACTTGTAGCTGTTAAAGGTTTCCATCGACCACTTTAATGTCTGGCCACAAACGCTGTGTAAATCTTTACAATTCCTCGGAGAGATGTCATCATTTGTACATTCACGACTTTATTTGACGTGTATCTCGTCCCCCTCGCGTTGCGTTTTGGCATTTATTACGAGCTCAACACGTACACGTAACGTGTACCACAAATTAAGTAGAACATAAAAATAAAAACAATTCTGATGTTCCTCGCATTAAAGCTCTCTAGCAACAGAGTGCAAAGCATAAGGGAAGACTACAAGCCGGCTGGAGAGGATTTCGTTGTACCTACAGGGATGGAACAGAAGATGGTTCTGGCAAGAGGACAGGCAGCTGTTAGGTCGAAAAATCTATGCGACACTCATTGAAAGTGAACCCTCTGTACGTACCCTGAAAAGATGGCGAAGTACTTGGGGTAAATTCTGGAAAATAGTAACACACAGTGCCTCGCAAGTGAGACCTCTTTTGAACAGTGAAACGGACATCGATGAGATGCAAGTAAAGTTTTTGAAAATCCGGAAACTAGAGGATTGTTGTGCCAGGAGAAGGTCCTCTATAGAACAGGTATCCAATTGACACCTCTAGGGTCGAACATTTCCATAGCGTTTCAAAGAATTTATTTGACATTACGTACCCTAAACAGACGGCGAACAGTCAGGAGTATATTGTGAAAAACTAAGACACAATGTAACTTATTTTACCTTTAACACGCGCACTGTCTACTCCAATTGGTTAACAAAAACACAAATTATTTCGACATACAGGTAGAGGAAGTTCCATGAATTCCTCTTCGTTGACTCCAGCATCGCAGCGGTAATTTTCTACAGCACATTGGTTCAGGAATAGAATATTGCAATTTCGAGTCTGATAGTGGATACAAATCGCCGCGGTCTGTGGGTCGAAGCACAGTGGACACTCTCCATTCGAAAGAGTAATTTGACCTACGGAGTGTGGAGGTTAGCTATGTACTTGAGGAGGGCGTTAGATACTTACCTATGACAGCCAGACAAACCAGGTACGTGAGGGCACTCATTACAGAATGATTTTAAATTTGGATTTTGGCATGGGGGTTGGGGAACCTTTTATACTTTTTGATGGGAATTGAAAGGCACGAAGTCGTGTGGCATTTATTTGACTGATAACGTTTAATTGTCGTAACTTTGTTGTGGGATTCATACCCAGAACATGAAGTAACTCGTGGAAAACTCACGACTTAGTCAAGCTAGACATTCTTGGTGAACTGGTCTCCTGAATGTTTTTTTTGGGAGGCAAACAGCGACTCATCGGTCTTGGGAAACCAGCTGTGGTACGGTGGTTTGAAACTTGGGAGTCGTGAAGTCTCTATATGGTGGTGTTCTCACTGAGCCCAGAGATTTGTTGCAAAATTTTGCATTCGACTGCTGTGGCTTAGCTTGGAATGCTGACGAGCCATAAAAATGGTCTCAACGAATCCATTGTGTTCCCCGGTTATGGCAAGACAATAAAACCAATCTCTAGGAGTTCTCGTGAACTTTTTTTTTCTTGTGTTAGGTCTCGAACCCTGCACGAGAAGAGTGTGCTCCATCTGGCGTTCGTCATGGAGTGGATGTTCAATGCAATGGACGTGAGGAGACTGAGTGGTCTGTGGTCGAGTCTCTTCTGGCTGGCTCATCTGCTATTTTGTTCCTTTGGAAGCCCATTTGTCCCTGAATCCAGTCAGACTAGGTAGCACTAAATCGAAACTGTGGACCTTATGGTAGACAACTGCAAACTCCAGTCAGTCGGTAGTAGTCTACTCTAACCTAGGGTTACGTTAAGGAAGAGGCTGGTAGAGCAAGAGATGGTAAAGCAACAAAATCTTTGCTCGTTGTTGGCAAATATAAAACAAAAATACAAATGTTTGGCGCAAGAGGTCTACCCTCTCACTGTTTAACGTCCGAAGGGCAATTTGTTATTTGAGAAACTTTTACATGACAATTGTACCTTCGAAAGTTTGTCTGATGTTCACGAAAGGTGAGGCGTGATTGATACTTTTCGGCGTCGAACTTGGAATCTCTCGCTCCATAGTCCAATACAAAGGCTGACTGTGTACAGGATTTCCCTTTCCAACTCCGAGTTTAATGACGCGCTCTCAGTTCTCTCCGTTCCAGTGTACAAATCGAATCGAACTTACCCTAAGGCGAAGTAAGTGTAGTGTGTCGGCGTTTACAAATGCCCTACAATCGTCTTTCGCCCTCCCCTTCCCTGCTTCTCGTTCTTAAATATTTCACAGTACTTACCTCCACAGAAGTACACTATGCGTATTCCCGGCTGAATGCCTGGTGTAACATTTAACGATTATTTCATCAGGAAGCTCCAGGATTTCCTCTGAATATCATTTTTGCCTCCATTTACGGGTGTGTCTGCCCCATAAACCTGCAACGCGTGCAACAACATTTCGGAAATGAAATTCATCATTTTTTATTGAAAAAAAAAAACATGTATCGTGTATCACTCAGCCATGATGTATGTGTAAGGATACATCCGACTGAGGGAAATAAAATCCTTCATCGCGTTCTGATGGAATCCCTTTCGCTGTTGGGCACGGCTCACACTCTCTCTCGCCCCTCAGCCGCCATAAATCTATCACAAGTCGCGGTGGTGTTTCTGTGGAATGAAATCTGAAACAAAATATCATTTTTGTCCTGCACGCTGCACACTGTGTTGGTGTCCTTCTTCCTTCGCAGAAGTTCGACTTCCGACGCGGTCCAGCAAATAAATTCACATTTTTCCTTGCCTTCCCATAAATCAGGGAGTGGAATCCACCTTAAATGGAGAATTAAATTCAATTTGAGGATTAAGTGCAGTAAATGGAGGCAGGATTCTTTAAAATTTGATTTTGTTTCTCTCTTTCGCAAGGAAGGGGAACTTCCTTAGTAGACCGCGCACCTCCAGGAACAATAAATCCTTTTTTTATGTCCTTCCTCCTATCTCTGCGAAGGGGGATACATAAAATGCATATTAAAATGGATTTTATGAAAACTTCCTCCGTCGCACAGATTGCTTGCCTCATCCACGAGTAGGTGTACACATACTCAGGATCCCCTCAGGATATAATGCATTTTTTTTTCTTTTTGCTGAAAACTTTGATTTTCGAAGTCGTTTGTGTAGAAATTTTGCATACAACAAAGCTTTAAAGTTATAATTAACAATTCACGTGACAGCTAATTGGTACAAGTGCGTGCTTGGGGGGCATTTAACCACTCACTCGCTCTCTTTGTCTCTCTTTAGTTAGAAAATATACACATAGGTGGAGTTGACCCAGGCTCTGGGGAGTGGGTTGGGTGCCAGACCTTGGTGGGACACCGAGCCACCGTGGTTGTTGCTAATTTTCATTCGCGTTGCCGGAAACATTAGTGCGCAATGTTCACGGCCAGGAAGGGAAAAATTAAGGAAATGCAATTGCCAAGGGCAGTATGTGTGATTTATGGTGGCAGTTCAGTTGGGTTGGTTCTTTCTTTAATTGGCTTAAGTAGGAGAACGAGCCTTTAATGGCCATCCGCTTGGCATGAATCATGGAATACATAGCAACATCTGATGTGTTATAGTAGAATCTGTCCTAAGGGCTTACAAAAGTCAACAACCTACCTTGATGTTGGTGTTGGCTATTCTGTCAGCCAAATCAATCGGTTTTGGATGTTTCCAAGTGGGTTGGCTGAGAGAAGGGAATACCCCCTTCAATACAGACTTATAGCTCGTTGAGCATTACCTAGCTTAAGATGGAATGTGTACTACTTACAGCCTCTGGTATACAAACCATCCATCAGATGGCCTTTTCCGGTTTGTCGGTCAATCCTTCGACGTATCCCCTGAGGAATTTCTTTCTTAATTGGCAGAGACTTGGGCAATGACACAGGAATTGAATAGTAGCCTTTGGGACATCCTTATCACCGGGCTCTCTGCAAAGATCTTCATTGGATAATAGCAGTTTCTTTGAGTGATCCCTGGATAAGGAATTCATTTCGCTCTCTAGGCCACATTTTTCTCCTTGGAAGGAAGTGGGCTAAGAGAAGTCCATCTATTGTTTGGTTTCATTGGAACCTTATTTCCCACTTCTTATGTGGGTATGCAAGCTCAAGAGTTGAGCCTTTCACTCCCAAATATATGTTCCTTCTTGACCAGGGATCCAGCAGATTTTTATGACGTGTTCTCGACAGAACTTCACAAGCTTCGATTTTATTTCTGTAGCAGATGTAGCTTTCATCGCTTCCTGGATGTCGATGAAAAGGTCATGTGCTTACGTGGTATTGCCTTCATCGCAATATCCCGGGCAGCTATAGTCACTGCTGGGAGCTGTGCTTGAACAACGCTACTGCAGCTCGGAGACAGAGTGATGTGCCGAGCGTGTCAGAAACCTGCTTCTACACCGATGTCCAATTTGGACCAAACACATCATTATAAACTTCTGTGACTAACCGGCTTAGTATTAGTTTTCCATTTTCCTCTATACTTGGATGGAGGGTTATAAAAGGTCTTATGAAGTCTAGATAAGGTGGCACTCCTAGCTGCCGGTTCTTGTATATAAAGGTCTAGCGGGAGCCTTTTGGCGATGACCTAGAGTCCTGCCGTTGACGATGTTTTCTTATTGCATTGGTAGTATCAATGTTTGTTAGCCTTTGTGCCTTCGTGATAGCCTTGGCTGGCGGTTTGCCTCTTTACGCGGTTCCCCCAGATATGCAGGCCTTACAATAGATTCATGCATTTTCTGGATGATTTTGTGACCTGGGCAAGTTTTCTATTACACGAGTATGGGGCTATTTTGACTTTTCAAATTCGTTCTTCGGTATTCAATTTCTAGCAATGAATACAGAAACTCTTGGCTCCAGATCTTACTGGTTTCGGTTCCTCGAAGCTTGTGTAGTATAGGTTAGCAGGAGGGAGCAGTCTCACTCGGATCTCGACGGATCCATTGTGTTCCCCAGTGTGGGATACCTGGAAGAATATGAAAACAGAAATTTTAACTAAAGAGAGCGGCCTTCCTGAACCAACTCGATTTCTTTATGCATTTTAGGGTGGTTTTAGGGGGCATGTTAGCTAATTCGTAGAGCTGGTCGAAAAATGTTTTCCCGAAGGTTTGGTGTCTGATTCTGTTGAGACTTGGGCATTCGCAGAAGAAGTGTGTCGTGTATTCCTCCACCTCAGTGTCGCCGCATAGGTCTGAGCCGTTGAAATTCATTCTACTAAGGTGGGCCGCCATCTGGTCCTTTTCTCGTTGTATTGGACCCAAAGAAGCCTCGAAACACAGCAGAACAAGAGTGAGTTCCACCTAGCATTCGCCATGTTACAAAAGTCCGTAAAGATCCTGGAAGAAAGGAGGTTAATGGTCGGTAGGACAGAGTGGTCTGTCTTGATTCTGAGGCTGTTCAGTCCTCTAGTTCCCTTGAAAGCCCATATGTCCCGCGATCCAGCATAGCCCAATGCTTAGGGACTTGAGCTCTTCTTTACATTGTTTGACCAGTTTTGAATTGATTGTAATGGAAGCGATGGCTTTAATGATTGCCTGGCTATCGATGTATACATACATATGTATGTCAATATGCTCGTTGTTTTCCAGACTGGATAAGCTCCTGCAGTCCTCGGTAATACCATATATTTCCGCCTGGAAAACACTCGCTTGTTTGGAGAGCTTTAAGGACCGGGCAATCTGTGGCATCTCTGAGAAGATTTTGTGTAGTTTTGTCTTTCTGAATAGAATTCACTTTGCATTGTCCTTGACACTTATAAGTCCGCCTGCTAGAACCCATGTCCTCTAAGCTGTGTTAGTATTTGTTTTAGTAAATAACAGACCCTTGTTTCATTGTATAGCCTTATTTATTCAACAATATTCTCTTTTAGTTCTTACGATTAAAACAAAGTCTTATCGCACACTATCTATAATAATTCAACTTCTTTACAAAAAAAAAAAAAAAAACACAAAAAATCAAGGAAAAAGTCAATATCTTTCTTTCCCTCTCTCCCTCGCACTTAAAACCTATGCAAGCAAAGAAATAAATTTCCAAAAAATAAAACATACCTTCGCCTCATCGTAGTTTTTGCTTGAATTTCAAAAAAAAAAATCAAAATATATAAACAAAGAGTGTCTAAGCTACGAAATTTGTACAAAAGTGTTAAGAAAATAAGACTCTTTACCAGCCGAAGTGGTGGTCTCTCTTGTTTCGCTTAGCTTTCTTCTTTTTTTTATGTACAAACAGGTGTGTTTGTTGTTTACTTAACTCATAAATACAATAATTAAACATTTTTTTTGTTGTTTCATTTGTTTTTTTTATATCTACACATACAAATATGTTTTTTTTTTTTGTTTTTCCGTTTTTAAATATAAATATTTTACCTAACTATTCATATATAGTTAAATATTCTTTCTTTAGTTGTTAGTTTCCCGCTCTGTACAAAACAAATGTAGAAAATTAACAATTATCCTGGAGCGTGGGCGTGGAAGTAAGAGAGCCGGGCGGGAAACAAAGCTATCCTTAGCAAGGAATACCCATAGCATGGTTCCTCTTTTTTCTCAAAAAAAAAAAAAAATTATGTATATATCCAGTTTCGTTACAATCTCGTCTTATTTTTAATAGCTAATGACTTTAATGCTATTCCGTAAAAATAGTCCTTTTACATGTCAGTGTGTATATGTAAATGTGGGGGGGGGGACACATTTGCTTAGCATTTATTTCGAGGTTTCTGTTCTTTTTTTTTCTTTTTGCAAATTTTATGATATAAATGCGACAAATAAAACGGCTGCCCTCTCAGTTGTTGTCTATTTTGGTTTTAATTATTCTTTTTTGGTGAGTTCTTTGGTGATGTCTTTCCTAAATAAATCAGAAGAAAATGAAACAAACAAATAATAGAAATAAAAAACTGCATAAAACAATTAAAAAAAAGTAGTTTCTACAAAAAAAAGGAACAACACAACACACATGCAAACGGAAGAAAGAATAAAACAAAATCCAACTGGTTAAATTTTTTTTTAGCACCAATGTTTGTTTTCGAGTTTTTGAACTTAAAAGTTTTAAACCAAAAAATTATTGTCAAAACGAGTTTTGTTTTTTTTTTTGAAATATTTTCGAACGAAAATCAAAAGAACATTTAGTACATACTACGTCTTAGAGTTAAGTTTTGCTTTTCTTATATAAAAAAAAAAAAAATGTTCAAATTGTATAAAACGTTGTATACTGGTATTTGAATTGATTTTTTTGTTATTATTTTTGTTAGACGATTTTTATTTTAATATCGTACGATGTATCAACAACATCGACACGGGGTTTATTTAATTTTCCATGTGCATGTGCTATAATTTTAGGATGAACATAATAGATAGGACCTTTAAATGAAACACAAAAGAAAACGAAATGAATTGGTTTTTTAGTTTTCAACAAGTTTATACAAAAAGTGACAATATGGGGAGGTGTTTAGTAGAAACAAAAGTTAAATGAGTTTGTAATGAATTTTGAAAACAAACAGAAGGAAAATAGTTAAAGTAGTTACCAAGCATTCAAGTTTTACTAAGACATTCTGTTGAAATACATTTGTTAAAGGAACCAAAACTACATAGTCTTTGATGTATAGATTGTCATTCAGTTCAATAGTGTCTTTCTTCTGTGAGAATGATTGGTTGTTAGTTCCGGATAGTATGTGCAGGAGTTTTCTTTTCAAACAAATAACGTCTGGCCTCTCCTTTCTCATAGTTATTCAAGGATTAAACGCAATCCTAACTGGTTTACGTCTACTATTCAAAGCAAAGCATTACTGATTATTAGTGCAATTCTTTGTCGATGGTCGTATATCACCTTAAGATTTATAAATCCCGTGCGCTCAAGACTGCCCTTATAATGTTAAGATATAACGTTGGGGAAATCAGGGAGAGAATATAGGAGGTACCAACAAACGTTGGTTTTTAATTTTTGTGGATAATCTGAGAGGAACAATAGAGGGAGCTCCACATTCGTCTTGTACGGTTCAGGAAAGAATCCCTCTACTTGACAGTACGTGCGCAGAGAGGCTGCAGGCTAAACTGATGAGAATTCGGAGTGACGGGTGTTGCAAGAAAACTGTGGCAGGGGCAGAATGCAATTGGCCAATTCACTGGAAAGACTGTTCGTAAAAAAAACGATAAAACAAGGTAAAGACAGGAAAATTTTCAGCGATGTTCGAGAGAATCAATGATCACTGCTATTCAATAGAATTATTTGTGGACAGCCACACTTTAGCTTTCCTTAGGATGATCTATGCTTAAAGCTCTAAATACTGCTAGGGAGAACTACTAGGTGAAATGGTTAAACAGCAGTCGCACGTTAGTGAATGTTCTTAAGTTTTTTTACGTTCTTCACATTCTTTTCTAAAAGCAATTTAGCTTAAAAATTAGGACTCTTTCCCACACCGCGATTCGCTGTGAAAAGTGTGTAGTCTTTCTGTCTTTTTCCGACCTTTTTACTGCAAACGCAGACGCATATCTTAAGCTGCTTTTTTTTGGGTGAAAAGCATCCTCTCACAGAGGGGGGCAGACTTTTGCTTTGGTATTATGGCAACAGCAAACCAATGGAACGCATTGACAAGGTTTTATCAGGTTAGGGCGGTTGTGTACTCTTCGCTGTGAAAATTGTTTCTCCAAGAATTTCATTGTCAGTTAGGCTAAGTGGGTGCCTTATTCACAACCAATTTTTGTGTTATTCAGTTATTCCATCAATAAATCCATACGTTTAATATCTCTGGCCTCCGTGATGGAGTACTTATGTAGTCTAATGTTCGTCGTTTAATATTTTTGAAACTCAAGCCGCTTATGAGCCGGACGGACAGATTAGGATTACATTTCAATTAAAACTACTGACTAATGCGGCTTATTCTGTGTCTGAAAATAACATCATGTCTCTCTACTTCTAACCAGATGTACACACCCTAATGTTGGATTTATATTACATAGTTTACTTGTTCATTTATTGAATATTTGGTGAGGTATGTACACTAAGAAATGAATTTCAAATACAAAGCTCGAAGAATAACGACAGAAAATAAACTGCATACCATCATTTAAGCGACAACACTTAAAATGCTGCACACCAAATAAATGCCGGTAAATTTTCAGGCGAACTAAACCCAAAACATAAATGAAAAGAAAGCGAAAACAAATTCAAAACCAATTTAAAATTTACACCAATCAAGTGCATCAAAAACAAGGAAGAACTCTTTGCAGTTAACTTGACCATACACACCTTTTGAATCTCCTCTCATGACGGCAGAGTCCCTAAATTCAACGTTTACTTTTTTTATTGGAGAATTTTGCTGTTTTTTCTTTTCTGTTGTTTTCTACAAGGAAACCATAACGAATTACAAAAATCAAATGCGAGAAACCATTGCTCCCTTGACTTGACTTACCTGCCATAGTACACAACCGTAAACGAAAACAATGGAAATAAAGACCTGGACCGACAGCCAAAGAATGATATTGGTCGCCTGTGTCCGCTCGAATAGTTCTCGGCCATTCTTGATGCAGAGAATCGCCTCAGAGACCATTATGGCACCATACACCCAACACTGTGTACCAACTCGTTTACAACGTGAGTCCGTCACATAGGTGTAGTATTGTCTACAAAAAAAAAACAAAATTAATAATATTCATTCGACACAGGAATTGACCGTAAACTCACCTCACTGAGGGCGCTACGAACAGTCCAATGAACAACAATCGTACAATAACAATATAATGATCTGGCGGCATCTCAAAAATGTGTTTCAAAAAGAATGTATTCAGTTCTGTTACCTAAAGGAGAAGGCAGTAGTTAAAACCTTTTCACCCCGCGGCAATGTTTTGTGAGACAAACCTGCCAGAAAATGACTAGTTGACACACAGCCGCGAAACGCATATACGTCGACTGAGGATCCAACCACCGAATGTGTGTCCAACTCTCCGGTGTGAATTGCAATACCGCACGCTTAATCTTTCCACTTGTGGACGAGATGTCTCGTATACTCGCCCATTTGTACTCGCGCATTTCAAGTATTTTACAGATTTTCAAACCCACCCAAATGCCCAGACCATTGCAAATGATTACGTCCAATATCAGAGCGTCCCACCAGCATTCAACGAAATTGGGCAGTAGGTGAGCGAATGCGATTTCTGTAATTTCCCACATGATGGAGATGGCCCACAGAATGCCCATGTGACGAATGAGAATCGCTTTGAAGGCCCAACCCAAGAAATGACCCCAGGCAAATACGTCCAGGTGGCTTTTGATTCTTTCTAATGATACATCCGAACAATTGACACCGTATTCCTAGAAGAAAACAAAAGTTTTAGATGCCAGTTGGAGTCTATCTTTACATCACTCTCTCTTACCTTATCCATGTTGATGTGGAAATCCTTGAGTTTCGGATCAAACCAATAGAATATGTTCATGATGGATTTGTAGTTCTGGAACATGAAAAACTGTAGTGCCAGGAGATATAGTACAGAACAGCCGAATAGTATTCGCCAAACGGCGGGATGGGGTCGTGTGAATGGTCCATTGGGGAATGCCAGCACCGAGATGATTAGGAAGAAGAATATGACGCATAGCATACCAGCCCAGATGTTCTCCTCAAAATTACCTTCGTCCCTGAAAAGGAGAAAGTTATGTGTTATTCTTTAGCAGACAAGCTCATGTATACTACGAGAGGAAGTTTCGTCTATTTTTTCGGTGCTTAGCTCAAGTATACCCCTACATGACCTTATTTTATTCCTTCCTAGTTCTACATTCTTTTAAGGGTTTTCCTTTGTGTATTCGACCTGTATCCAGCCTGTCCTCTGAACAAATGCTGTTTCATCTCAACCGTGAATAGCACTATTTTTAGTGTGATCCGTAGGCTAAACTTTAAATTTCTGTACCTAGTTTAAGATCATGAAATTTCGTGGGCGAATGTCTAGCAAAGATTCGTAGCAGTAGACCTGGGTGTTCAGCAGACATCCATCATTTGTTCAATTTGTCTGCGTAATCCCCAACCCATCGCATCGCAACAAACGCACGACAAAACTTTTCCTTTCCCACCCAAGGTCCTTCTCAATATTACAACACAGTACTTCCTGTGGGTTCATGAACTTTCTTCATTGTTTTGTCATCGTTTTGGCAGCAGTGTGCCAACACCAATTGGTTTTTGTCAACAAAAAATTAACACCACATTCCTTGCCAATTATTGTGGCTATTTTTAGTCCCTTCTTGCAACAAGTGGTCGATGTAGCCGCAGGAAAAATCATAAATTTCAAGGGCGAACGATAATCTTTACACAGCCCCTGGCAGCAGTGTGCAAACGATGTGATAGTTTTGAGTGAGACTCAAGAAAAAAATGAGTGAAACGCTGATAATCGTTCATTCGCCTTTCTGTGATTTGGATAGAATGGGCATAGTGACGGATCGCATATGGTCTGCACTCACCAGATCGACTTATCACTTATCCCACGCGACAGATAGCACTATCTCCGAATAACACGACACAATGAGGCGGCATAAACAATTCTCGTATGATGATACTACGAACTAAAAGTGACGAAACGGCTACTGGTAGGCGATAAGAAGAAGTTGTCCAATTAACAATTAACGACTGACGTGGATGGTGCTCATAGATAAGAATTTAGTGAGGCGTTCTTTTGAACTTTGTGTACATTTTCATGTGGGGGACCGAACCGGATCTTTAGCATTGTCAAGAGGGTATGGATGACTCAAGTTTGAAGAATGGAATTATACTTCCAGATCGCATGACAATGGTGCGAGTACAATTTTGTACTACATAGTCGTATCCGGGATAACTAAGTAATAAGAGAATAGAGGAGGGGAACTTCTATTATCAGTTTATTTGAATCTGAAATGGAAATTCTAGGGACGTGATCAACGTCTTTAAGTATTTTGAGCAAGCGATACGCGTCTCGCCTATCGAACGATTTTGGATAAGAAACTCAGGTGCTGATTAGCTGTGGAGATGGATTATCAAACTCGTATGTTCTGTTCTGTATATTTTCTTTGATTCTTGAAAAATGATATTACTGTGTACCCAGTCCCAGCAATTCAATTGTTTCTAAACTGCTTAGGACGTGCAGTTTCTGTTGGAGGAGACCCTTGATTAGATGATCTTTGAAAGAAACATGCATTCTCTTCAAAACTCCAGGCTTGTATCGAAATATCCCTCTGTAACTTGTTATGAAAACCATTGCAATAGTACGACGTAGACAGTACCAATGAACTCCAGAATTGGCAGAGAGATGTCTGCTGAGTTGCTAGTTGAACCCGGATAGCCAATAGTCTGGATAGCGTGTGACCAATGGACCTTCAGCATCCAAAAACCTGTACAGACTGTACAGTGTTATAAGTAGTGCGTGTGCCACTTTCCCAGCGGATGGGACATGACGTAATCTCGTATAAAACAAATTGAGTACACTATACGTACTTACATTTCGCTGATCCTACTTAAATCCACTTCATAGTTCCTCTTTTATTGGACCTTTTGCCATTCTTCTTCAATAAAAAAACATTACTCTATCCAACTGAGATGTGAAAACGGCGATAAACAAAAGAACACTGCTAATTAAGGCCTAATCTTATACAAGACATTTACATTTATTTTCGTCTATTGTCCCCGGAAATTCGTCTCTACATTAGGAGAGGTGGGTTGTTACATTCTATAGTTGGTGCCAAATGCATTTGCATTTGTGTACATTTTATGGATCGCAGCCGTTTTATCGCACTTGGCAAGCATACAGCCAAGTCATGCAGTATCGCATTTCCCCTTGAGTTCTCCGTTTGTCATCTCTTCTGTTGCAGAATTCCCGCCTTACATTGATACATACACAATTAATTAATAAAAACATTTCATCATCTGACCAAGGTCGGGTTCACTCGCTCCACCAGGCCCCCCACGAGAGTCTCACTCAAGATATTACTTTCGAGACTGAAAAAACCCACTCAAATGAAGGCCAGTCTAAAGTAAAATGACATTTCGTTCTCTCTCCCACTCAAGAAGCCCCTCTTTCCGAAGCGAACACCCCCCAATGACAAAACACGTGTAGATAACACATTGGACTGGATTTTGAGTAAAAATAAACTGAGCATGAGGGGCACAGCACAGAAGACAGAATAGGAAAAACTGCAAACCAGTAGAGAGAGCGCAAAAATAAGAAAATTGAAAAAATCAAAGAAAAATATAAATGAAACCCGAGAGGGTTGGTTGCATGTTAAATCGATAATCACAGGGAAAAACCAATGAAAAATATATTTCAAACTAAACGGACAGACAATCATTCCCCCGATTCACAGAAATCAATGGAAACTTACTCCTCCATTGGTCTGGTGATCGAATTACAATCTGCATTCCAATTGCAAGGGGCTCGCTCCTCCACTCGCTTTGCTGCACTAGTCCCGATACATTTTTGGATAATAATTCCTCAACAAAACTCCCGAAAACTTCTCCACAACACTGAACAAATCGATTTCCATTCACTTTTCATTCAACAAAACCCGAATCCTTTTCGAGGCAAAGATTTTCACATTTCGGGGGCCCGACTGTATAAAAGGTTAATTCGCTTGCATAACACTGCGTAAGTGGAAGAATTAATTATGTATTTCTGGGCTTGTAATGAGCAAAAAATGTGTAAATTCTAGTAGCAAAACATAGAACTCAACTGTGGAAGAACAAACGACTAAAACGGAAAACTGGAGACAGAGTGTGCGAAAGCTATTGGTGAAAAGGGCGGCACAAGAGAGAAGAGATACTGGTTCGCCCTTTCTTTGTGGTAATTTCCGGCTCTATACCCGTCTAGTCAGCCTGCGCAAAAACTGGAGAAAGTGTCAGTGGCATTTGTTTATGTCCTCTTTCAGCTAAAAGAACAAAAAAAAACAAAACCAGCACTGATAAGGGGCAATCCACTCACCTGACGAAGGCAAAGTACATAACACTGATAATGGAAACAGCCAACAGGGTAATAGTGTGTGGCTTATAGAAGAAGTCCAAGGAAATGTCGTCCACTGGACGTTCATTGACTATGACGAAAGTTTCAGCAATCTCATCTGCAGTCGCCTTTCTGGCCGCCGCACTCGGAGCTGATTTGGATGGTGGTTCTGCTGTTGGTGGGGGAGCTGATGATGATGACGACTCAGCTGTATGGTCTCCTTGTGTTGCCTGCGTCGTGGTGTCAGGTTCAGACTCACCGCCAACACCCGGCGTACGCGCACCAATACGTTTTTTCATGATTGCGCTGCAATTTCTTCGATGTTGGTCACCGTTGGTAGGGGATTATTGCGTATTTCTC
The DNA here is from genome assembly GCA_963583995.1 of Xylota segnis. Taxonomy (NCBI): domain Eukaryota; kingdom Metazoa; phylum Arthropoda; class Insecta; order Diptera; family Syrphidae; genus Xylota; species Xylota segnis. Next base: position 3,760,869 of record OY757238.1, read on the forward strand.
TGCCGATATCTGAAGTTTACTGTCTAAGTTTTTGCTTTGCACTATCACTACGGGTTACGTGATTGATTTTAATTGAAACTTTTCATGGCGAATTGGAATTTAGGTGTTTTTTTTGGCGAAAAATTACGCAAAACCGGACCGAATTGTACTAAGACTGCGGGGGAAATGAAGGCAAAGGCAGTCAAAGTGACATTGTTATCGGTTTTCCCTTTCGTTCTGGGGGCAAGTGTGGTGAATATGCAAACGTGGTGTGTTCAGCGAAAATCGATATTATGGAATAAGGGTGAACGTTTTTTTTTTTTTCATTAAATTGGTCGATGGACCAAGTTCTAGTTGGGAGGGGCCCATCTCATTAGACTTTAGCCCAGTAGGCGTACTAATAGAATTCCTTACGAAGAGGCCGGAAGTTTGTATAGAAAGCTGTAGAGTGCGTAGTAGCTGCTCTTTCTTATATTTTTCTCGACCACTAGACCATGCTTTTCATCGCTTCGTCTCTGCTTACTATGTGCCTTGGCATGGCTTCTGCGTGACTTGTGATATAGTTTAGCTATGGTGGCTGTATTCTAAAGGTTTCTCACGGAGTTGGAAAGAATATTGAGTGTCGGAGTGTAGTGTGGTTTGAGTATATTTAACTCTTCGCACAGAGTTTCAGAAATCAAAATGTACTGGGTTCCCTCTGGATTGAGTATCCGAATCTGACTTCATTCATTACGTTATGTGCTCGAATACACTCACGTCACTGTAGTTCTACTCACCACGCTGTCACACGTGCCGTTTGACAGTACGGCGAACAGCTGACTGCCGATTAGGCAATTTGACACTTCTCACCAGCCCCAGATCCATACGAGAAGGAAATCAAAATGTTTTTCTTAAAAACTTTCCAAAACATCGTCAGATTAACGAATCCCAGTTCGAATCTGAACTTCTCCCGATACCGCGAGCTTCGCAAAATAGCCAGACCTATCGTGAAGACCAAGGAAATCGTAGTAACCCAAGAAGAGTACGGAAAACAGAATGAAATTGTTCCAACCCAACCAAGAGGGAACCATGAAGACTACCTCCCTGATATCGACACTGCAGAAAATCACCTACCAGCTCTTCCACCCGCTGAGAAGAACTACGTGCCTACATTTAACCTAGCCGCCTACGTAAATAAATCGGAAACCCTCCAGCAACTCCTTAAACTCGGAGTAAACCTAAACAGCATCGAGCGCCGAAAAGGTCTAGCAGAGTTCGTCCTTAAATTGGATTTCGATAGAAACATGAAACCCCATTTGATGTTCCTCCACGATCTCGGTGTACAACCGGAGTTGTTTGGCGAAATAATAACAAAGAATCCCCTGATTTTCAAGGAAGACCTGGAAGACCTACAAGTGAGAGTAAACTACTTGCAAGTAAAGAAATTCAGTGAGCAGCAAATCACACGTATCGTGACCATAAATCCCTTTTGGCTGATGTTCTCCACGCAGCGAATCGACAAGCGGTTAGGGCACTTTCAGGAGAATTTCAAACTCACTGGCGATGAGGTTAGATATCTGGCTTCAAAGCAACCCAGGTTGATCACCTACAGCATGGAACATATTCGAGAGAATACGTTTTGTATTCAAGAGGAGATGGGTTTCGATTTAGAGGAATCAAAATGCTTACTCTTGAGCAAGCCCAAGCTATGGATGATGAGTATGTATTGTATGATTTGTCTCAACGCAGCTTAACCATTGTACTTTGCTTGTAGAATCGGATGAATTGATAGAACGCTTCGCCTATGTTCACAAACAAATGAAACTCAGCCACGAGATGATCATTCAGTTCCCAGAGATTTTGATGTCGCGCGAGTTTCGCATTCGAGAGCGACATGAGTTTTTAAAAACTCTGGGTCGGGCACAGTACGATCCGGATAAGGATTTGTACGTTTCGCCAAAGACGCTGGTCGAGGGCAATGACAGGCAGTTTGTTGCCAATGTAGCCAAATGTGATATGCGAACTTATGAGCTGTTTTTGAAAACACGATAGACTTACGAAATAAAATTTTGCTTTTCCAGTTAAAGATGGCTTAGATGTCTGTTTATACACTTCCATGTTTACTTTGCTTTAATCAGGAGTGGAATCCTCTAAGGTGAGAGTTAAGATGACCATTACCCTTACAATCATCATCATCACATTTTTGTGACAGCGTTTAAAGAGAGCTAACAAAACGTGTTCATCAACTTTGACTATCAAAATCGTGGCTTTCAACTATCACTTTGGAGGATTCCACTGATGAACAATTCAGGGCCCAATTCTGCTACGCCCTTACCATATTAATCTGATTTTATGTTGGTTGCAACTTTAAAATGTCTTTTTTTCTCTCGGTCTGTGGGATACCTTAATTAATTTATCTGGAACCGGTATTGCTCTACCAGTTTAGAGGATATGGTGACAGCATTATAGATTTTGATAGCTGCTTGACTCTGAAAAGATAGCGACATTGTGATTGAGTGTAGGGAGATTGTTTAGCAAGTGGCAGGCTTCCAAAATCACAAAAAGTTTCGCAGGGTCTGGGAGACGGAAAGATTTTGATATTTTTATAGTTGATCAGAGAAGATACCTGTTATATTATATAGTTGATCAGAGAAGATACCTGTTCCGACCCTTAGTCCATCTTCAAACTGTCCATGTAAGAACCTACATGCATATATCATAGTCGCTGACACGATTCCATTCTCCAATTCTTCTCTCGAAAATAGTTGAACTTAACAGGCCTTCGTAACATTGTGGTATCATGTAGTCAGTTGGAAACGATTCTGAGACTTTGGTGTCCCAGTGTCCTTAACGGTCCATCACATCAATTCTCTGAGCCTCACAGCGCTGTATATAGCCAAATCTAATCTATGAAGTTCGAGGAAGATCAGGTGAAGGATCACGCTTAGAGCATCTGTAAGGCAAGATCTCAAAGGTTCTGTGAGCTCAACTCACTTTACGATTCTTTTGGATTCGATTATCCTATTGGTCTCTAGCATTGGCCAGCACCCTTTCATGTACAAATACAAACCATTCATTCCCCAGGCTAATGAGCCCATAAAAGTCCGCAAATAAAATCCACAAATTAGTTAAGATATCCATTTTCATTTTCTTTTTTAATTTCTATAATAATTTAATTATACATTTTTTTTTTATTATTTTTCTTTCAAAAGCGATAATAAAAAGCGAAAAATAAAAAGACTTACAAAAGAAAAATTCATAAAAATTAATCAAGAACTAAACAGCAATATTTCTGCTCCTCCCTCCACTTCCACTTCAGTTTCGACACTTTTTTTTCAAAGTTCACAATCAAATTACAGATCACATCTACTAAAACCATTGACCTATCAGATGAAGATGTGTGTTTTTTTGTTTTGTTATGAAATTCATTTAAATACAATATTTTAATTCTATTTATTTTGTTTTTTGTTTTTGTTATATCAAAAGTAATAAAATAGAAATGTGTGTGTGGTTTAGTTTTCCTGGTATCTTGGGATCGTGCATGCATCCTTGTCTGCGCCCATCATCATCATATTCAATATATTCAAATAATTAATATTAATTTTTTGTTATTTTTTTCAAAAACCCTTTTTTTTTTTAGTTGGGAGTTTTATATTTCATATTTTTCGATATATTTTCTTGGTTTTTTTTTTTTTTGTTTTTTTGTTTAAAGAGAATAATAGAAAATTGTAGTAAATAATTATTGATAATATGCATATAATGTGTGTTTTTTTTTTAAATTGTTTTTTTCTCTTTTTTTGTTTTTCATCGAATTTTCTCATTCGTTGTTCAGTCAATCACAACTCTTGTGAAGAGAATGCCACGTTTGCTAAGCCACAAGCTGCAAAGAGAAAGGGATTTCTGTTAATATTTTGTTTGGAAGTGTGTGTTAGTTTGGAGCTTACCCTAAACCAGCGCCCAGTAGCAGCGAAAGGACATTGCTCAAGATTAGCGAATATAGGATCTCCCTGGAAAAGAGCGAGTTTTTACCGACACGAGTCAAACGAATGGAATAGCCAGCGTTCTTCTTCTTTGGATGTTCAAATTTCCAATCTCTGAAAGGAAAGAGTACACTTTAGAACATGGTATTCATCTAGAATTTAAGCTAGCACGAAACAAAAGCTAGGAATGATGATGCAAACGATTCCCAAACGATACGTTTTCGAATCTCTTACAGAGACCACACAGACGATGTACTTTCACAGTAAACCAATATATCTTTTAAAATTCATTTAACTTTTGCAACACTCGAAATCTCACTTACTTCTCGGAATCCATTTTCTTAAAAACCCTGTCGTTCGAGTACTGATGTTTACTAGAGAAAGTGAAAGATTTGTTTGCAGGAAAGCATCACTACTTTCGAGTGGATACACAGGTTTTTTTGCACGAGTCTCGCTTGCCATGTGCGTTTTGAGTTGTGTTCGCAAACACCAATTCAATGCTGGGAAAGGAAACTCGTCCACAGGTCAATATTTTCGGTCGTTGGAGGGGAAAATGTAACCACGTTTCGATCTTCGTAAAAATTACCAAGAAAATAATGGCTGGGAAGGATTTTGAACTAATCAATCTGTCCTCCATGTCTTATATTTCACTGTACACTCTCCTCACAACTCTTTCAGTTAAGCTTTTGAAGGATACAAAGCCATGTATGTTCCATCTACTTAGGCGAGTGTAAATAAATAGACCTCTATAGAGTCTGAGGAAACCACGTAGGCCATCACATTCTGTTCCACAAAGCATTTAGAGAAATTCTTGGTACAATTTTAGTTTGGCAAGATAAACATAGGCAAGGCTAGACTATACGCATCCGCCGGACGAATGCGAAACAATTTGTTCGGTTTGACAACAACTTCCGAATGCGACTGAGGTAAGACAAGGATTGTTGCCAAGTATTTGCATGTGTACTATAATTATGATTCATAGACATGTTCCCGTTTATCTGTCGTTGAAATCGCAGTCTCACAACTCCTGGAAAGATTTCCCATAAACTATTACAAGTTCATCTAGTATCACAATTAGTTTTTCCCTGAGTTTCCCATAATTTTCAAGTGATTTATGCCTTGCCTATCTGACTAAGCCCATAACCACAACGACTACCAGTTCAAATATCCGCAAGACACATGTAGTGGAATCATTTAATTATAAGTAGTGAATCCAAACGAATGAAATATGATCCCGACTGACCCCTTAATACGAAAATACCTATCACTGCCACCAGTGACATCATTTCCATTCGACAACGATCACTTCAGCGCTTATAATTCAATCGACAGCTGCTTTCTCAGGCTTAAATTTCAAAACGCTTACGTATCTCCCGTTCCAAATCCACCTAATTCATATGATTAGGCAAGTCACACGGTGTCATGTGATAAAAAACAAATGCATCCCGTCATATTGTCAACAACAGCATTAGCTAAACAAACATAACCCCGTCGTCGTACATACACGTAATAATTGTATTTTAATTGGATTGCGGCACATGCCGCTGGAAATGTGTTTACCAAACACAAACGAATCTTACGATTCCCCTATGAACCGAATGAGTGTTTACAAAAAAAAACACAAAAAACAAACCAAAACTTACTTTGGCGGCTGTTGATCGGGCCGACTGCTCCATTCGCCTAGCCAATCTGTGTCCTTGTGAGTCTCACCCTCCTGCAACGAGACAGAGAATAAAGTTATTGAAATAAATTTTGAAAAGACACCGAGCATTTACTTTGCTCCAATAATTAATGTATACATGCTTGAGATCCTCGTCTGGGCATAGCTCTGTATTTGGACTGTTTGGTGGTGACTTGGGACTATAATATAGAAACAAACAAAATGATCTTTTTTAAAATATTTGTACAAATTTAAGTGGATTTCATTGTGAAGTTTACCTATCCCTTGGTGTATCACGTCTGGAACTGGCAAGCGACACAACACGGCTCGATTGATTTGATTCTCTTTGTGCTTCACGTAATAGTCTCAAATATTCTTCACCCGATGAAAAGGGTAATGGTGTGATTCTATCTGGGCTCTTGACACCAGCCATAGCAGCTGCGGTGCTCAATTCGATCCATGATTCTGAAATTGGGGAAAAGCGGAATACATTATTGTTTTGTTTACTTAATCAAGTAAACACTTCAAGGAAGGAAGGAAAAAGTTTGGAGAAAGGAAAGGCATGAGTATAACTTGGGACACTTAAAGAAAGCTGAGTCATATCTAAGTGCAGACAGATATTAGGAGTGAATCCGTTGAAGTATGAGGAAAGTAATTACCAACTGATGGTTTCCAGAACTCATTCGTTTCGAATGACCCACAGGCCGCCTAATGACGTACTTTTCCTTTAATTCTTCACCTTTCAGTGGTAATCGGTTCTATTTCAGAGTTGATTTGTTTCTATAGATTCAATGGTTTCTGTCTGTTTGAGGCATTAACAAACACTTGTCCTAATTGGACTGTAATTGAACCAGTACGAATACCCCCGACATTGACTCCTAAATTGAGCTAAGAAAGTAGAAACCAATGACACATTTAATTATATTTACGACAGTACTGTCTATGAGACGCGAGAACTACTTAACAACCCATCCTGCCATAAAAGATCTTAAAATTTTACGTCTGTCGTTAATCTTTGGGTCGGAAATGACTTGTAGGTAGCTAGTCATTAACGTTAGGCGCTTAGTACAATGGTCCAGACGTCTGTGTCCTTCAGGCAAATGCATCATTCATATCAGAGGCAATCATTCGCAATGTTTTCACTCATCTCACAGCCAATGGGAGTAAGAAAAGAGAATTGGGGTATTCAATTCAGACCCTAATGGATATTCATGGCAATTACCCCATTAAGATCCCAGCTAGGAGGCACGTCTTGACTAACTTAAAGCAGAACAACAAAGATATTCTTTGTCTCGGTATTTCGTTAACTTGTTTACTATCAAGATACCACTGACCGGTGGAAAAAAAACGCATGCACACACAGAGTAAACAACAAACAATAACAAAATTAACACAAATTTGATGAATTATAACAACAACCGCACCCACACACGTACAATTCGCATTTCCGATGCCTCCTACGTAGTTCTCTTCCAAATGTTGTTGTCGTCTTGCATTTTGTGCGCTTTAACTTAGCCCGTGTGGGCTGTGACTCACTGTCAACAGCGTCGTACTTGTCCCAAAGTATCACAGTCATTCAGGGAACATGGCACATATGCCGAATGGGGCATTAAATGACAACTGTTACCCCAAAATAATGATTTCTACTTGCGTCAAGCCATTCCAAATAATGGGGTTTTAAAAAAAAAATTGCAAGGCCATTCCATTTGGCGTTGCTTGCCCACCTACCTACCGCCAGATGAAATAAAGTTAAAGTACCTTGTTATCGACATGGGAAACATTTTGTACACAAAGGCTGAGGTGATTTGATTGTTTTGAAGATATGCCAAGAAAAATTCCAGGCACACTCTCAAGCCTGCCAACACCAATGTGACCCAATTTGGGCTGATAAGAGGAGGCTCTGCGCACTTGTAAAAATAAATTAGTAAACTTAATCATAAGTTGCGCAATATCTTTCGGATAGTAGTACCCTTCTTATCGTTGTTGATTGAATTGGAGTCGTTGTTTCTTGTTTTTTTTTTTTCAGTACGAGATCGCTGACGTGTTCCTGGGAAATTGATTCACAAATAAATATTATTAAATGACCACGACGACGACTTTTGTATATTCCACGGTACTGTGACGCGTTATGAAAAGACTAGCGGGTGTTGTACACACCGTGTCGTAGCCAAAACAAGTAACAAAGAAGATGCAAAATAAATTTTGTTATGAATGGTATTCTACATGGTATGGACGGACTACAGCCATAAAACTTGGCCAACATCCAAGTTGTGTTGTTTTCAATTTGCATCAGTCAGCAACTGGCATTAGAAATTGGAAGTGCGTCGTTGAATATTGCTCATATACTGTGTCCTTCACAGCACTTTGCTGTGGGGATATCTTCTTGTTGATGGAGTGAGGTTTGCCAACCACAAAATCGATACAACTTCGCTTTCCGTGCATACAATGTACTTATGCAATGTCTTCAACCTCTGGAGTGCTTACTTGTCTCGACTGGAGCGACCTTTCACTTCAGATTCTGTTGCAGCGCAACGATGCATGCAATTCTACATGAAATTTCAAAGGGTTCTCCATTAGAGCTGTGTACACTACACGTACACTTTGCTTTTACCCCTAACATGCCATCGAAATTGAAAGTCACCTTAGTAACCCTTATTTCGGTCACGAACAACGAGTTGCCATATTGCCAGACCTTAATCGGTGTTGAGTGAAGTATGGAGTTTGACAGATTGGTGACAGAAAGGTGGAAGGGATTTTGTACAAATCTTAAGTAACCTTGTCTGAGCAAAGAAATGTCATCTGCCGAGCCAAATCCGGGGACTCTAGACCGGCTCACTTGCTAGTTAACTATTTCTGCAGGAGTTCCATGCATTCTAATGACACATGTCATTTAAAATCTCCAAAGAACATAAAAAAATGTCAAGTTTAAGACCTTTTACGTATTTTTCCCCTTTTTCTCCTACAACACTTCGAACAGTTCACCCAAATAAGACCTTTTTCTTTCCATCCGTCACTTAATACCACCATTGTCCCTGGCTATTTAGAGTGGGTTAAACTGTGAGTTATAAAAACCCAAGGTTATCCTTGATCTTGGTCATTATTCACCTTATTTGTGAGTCATTTTGCTTGAGACGGGTTGAGTAATCCTTATTCATTGGCATTTCATTTCGTTTAGCACTTAAAATTCAAAATTCATGTTGAAATCCTTGTCGGTTGCAATATTTCTAAAAATAAAGGCAGCTGCTGATGTTTGGAAACAATGGGAGAGAAGATTATATTGTTCTGGTTGGCATTGTTAAATTGGGGGCCTACCTAGCCCAGCAGGGTGTAGAGCATATTAGGAATTATCTTGCTTTAGGTGTTTCCCTGTCGAAAATATTGCCAATACCCAACATGAATCACACAAGAGCTCATGCACCTGCTGAAACCATTAAACAGGGAAGAATTTATGTCTTAGTAGAGGTAGGATACATCTCCAGCCAGCCAGCTATCCAAACATGCACAGTGTTGCTTACCAAAGTCCTATCAGTCATCACTCAGATCTGCATCTGAAAATCTACTCGAGAGTCAATGAAAGGCGAAACAGAAGAACTGAACGCAGGTTCTAGTTCTAGGAAACCATCTTCTAAGTCTTCTAAGCAATCTGATGGGAGATCTAATTCCAACCAACCAAAAACAAAAGTCCAACTTCAGCTGAACTCTTACGAACTATATTGGAAAAGTAGTCTTCTAATGCAACCTTGGTCCTCGGCAATCTTTTATTGCAACGCAATAGGTATCCGCAAACAAAAACAGATTTATAGACCTTTCACGTGTTCACAGACTGTCCTCAAGACAAAAGCTTTGTGGTTTTTATGAAACCGTCAATTAGTCTTACCTAACCACCATCACAAGTAAGTGGCTAATAAATTGCAGGAAACGTTTGCAAAAAACAGCAGTGTGAACTACTTTGCTTGGAAAATTATCCTCTCTCCACTGACTTATGGGTTGAACTTTGATTCCTAACTAGTTTCAGTTTAACTAGGGTAGACCGCATGTGTATCCATAAAAATCTTTTACGATCAAAGCTGGCAAAACAGCTCATGCATTAGTCTTCTCAAAAGAATCATCGATTCTGTCTTTTTTTTTCCATCTCTCGGCTCCAATTAGAATTTGGCAATCCAGTGAAAAACTCGTTCCTACACAAAAGCCACTTATAAGGCGGATTCCTAAATAAGCTCTCCTTCATAAATAACCACAGATACGTGACACTGCCAACGATATTCCGAAACACATTCAGCAGATCCAAATGACATACGTGCCACATTTCACGTGCCTTCTGTGCTTGCCGCCATTAGGCCATAACCTGCTGTTGAACACTGCACTACTACGTCGTCGTACAGAGCAGAGCCCCCTCCTCTCTCTCTCCCTGGCATTCGTCTTAGCAAAGGTCATCTCCTTATCGTAACCAAGTCATTGTGTACAAACGCCAAAGTCTGTATCAACAAGTTACTATCATCCACACAGTACCGTCCTCCTGCTCCTCTTTCTTTCTATGTCAGCCCCAGTCCACCGTGACTAACAATTTGTTTTGCTGGCCATTCGAGAGTGATTTTTTCTTTCTTTCCGAGCTTATTACCGACTTTCTGCTTTTTAGCAATCTTTTATGATTTATTTGTTTACCTTTCCATTGGCAAGGTTCATGGCGAATGGAAATAGTCCCAGTATCTCATCACAAAGCGAATGCGAGAAGCAGAAAAACAACAAAAAACAACACCTTTGACGTTATATTTGCTAATTGATTACTTTTGTTGTTGTTTCTCGTGGTGCTGCTTTGTGTCGGTCAAGAACCTCTATACTAATCCCCCCTCCTGCTTAGAGCCACCAGCGAGTGAGTCAAGTCGTTGTCGAGTGCAAAAACGAATTGCGAATCAAAAAAACCTATAAATGGACATGACATCCATTGTTCGAGGAATAGGTCGTAGATGGAAAAATAATAATTGTATTTGATTGAGATTATTGAATTAGTAATGGGATGCAGCTATCAGCGGATATTGTGTGTCGTGTCACCATCGGGAGTCGGGTTCAGTGGAAATTTTTATGGCGACTATGTCTGCCATGCTGCGTGCGCTAAGCTCTGTAAAGTCTGCCAAGCGAAAGAGAACTGCCACTCGTTTGGAATAATTATACGCTAATCAGTAGTTTATGGCTTCGCCATAAATATTCGCCAAACACATTGGTTTATCAGCGACGAAATTATTTGAAGGCCATTTGGTTTTCTAGTTCACATCCACAACAAGACGAATCATATCTGGCCCGCATAGCCAGATTTAATTCAATTTGACTGAGAAGACATTAGAACACATTAGAAGATTGTGCATATGTCAAACCGACAGGGCACTGGAGATACTTATGTCACTGCATCCACCTGTCATAAGTGACATACGTGACAGAGTGCACGTGTCTTCGGGTTATAAATTGTTTAAAACGATTGACGCAGGTCTGTGTAGACTAAGACGCGTCGAAGTAATCGGTTTTGCGTCCAATCAAGCAAGTCATGCAGTCCTCTTTGGGAAAAATCTAATTGCTAGGGGTGACGTAGCGATATCTTATTATAGTCAGTTGACGAGTTCAAGTTAATTAACAGGACTGGTGTATCAATGAACTCAGGCCACGTTTTGGTTCATCCGGTGCAGCTTTTTGGTAGGAAAGTGAGTAGAATTCCTTAAAAGAGAAGACTGTGCACTGTCAGACATGCTGCGTGCCAAGTTCAAGACTTGTATCACAGGTGCACGACTAGGTAGGAAAGACGGCACTAAGAAGCAACTGGTCATGCAAATGTGTGAATCAGCAATCACCAAAGTTTTGCCATCAGACTAGGTTTGCAAGAACCATTGCAGGTTAGAATGTCCGAGTCATGCGACACACAATTATTTAACTCGAGAGTCAGTGAAAACTTGAAAGAGTTAGTGAAGCTCGATGAAGCAGGTCCTTATCCTAAAAAAATCAATTTTTTCGGTGTTCTCACTCTATGCGATTTCAGCGTGAACCAACTCAAAATAAAAACCGAAGTTTAGTTGAGAATTCTATCGAACCATCTTGGAGAAGCAGCTTGCCTATCTCAACAAACCCAAACACCATCTAGCTGAATCCTGAAGAGTCATGTCACACACAAGTTATTTTCATAAGAAACTCGATCGTCTGTGAAAGACTTGATCGATGAACCTGGCAGACTGAAACTAACCTCTTCCTAAGAAACCACTTCTTAACCTTGTCTCGATTCATCAGTTTAAGGAAGTCTTAAAGACGTTAGAACAAATCTCAGCACGTGTACACTAAGGGGCGATCGACAGAGTAGTTTAGGCAAGTGCACCCTCTTTTGACAACCTAACGCAGTTTAAAACTCAGTTACCCCATTCTACATTCGCTAGGTCGCAAGAATCTTGGTACTAAAACGGTGGTTCTCGCGCTAAATATGTTTCACGAAGCTTGCTGACACAGCCAGACTTGCTTACCAATCACATCGCTGGTCCAAACGATCGTGGGAAGTAGCTTGGCTATTTCCACAAAGGCAAAACACTGTCACGCACATTTACTTCCGTAAGGAACTCGACCGTCAATGAAAACTTAGAGAGACGAAGACAAGCCTAATCGACGAAGCAAAAAGCTTAAACGAAGGTTCATATCCATAAACCTCTTAGCCTTGTCTAGCATCTCATCGGAGATCTCATTCGAACTAACCCAAACAAGGCCCAACGTTAAGCTGAGTTCCTAGGAACCAACATGGAGAACGACCCTGCCTACCTCTACAAACCTTCTTTAACCTATTCCTTACAATATACTCACCTATGTATGTAGGTCGTGGCTCATTTGACTTTTTTTTACCTATTCCTTACAATATACTTACCTATGTAACTCATGTCTCGTCAGACTAGTTCGGAAGACCGATGTATAGTTCCCTAACGAAGTCCTAAGTTGTTCTCTTCGACGAAGACAGCAAGGTCTTTCCATTAAAGGGTTTCGAATTCGTTCGAAAGAATCTATTTCTTCACTCTTTGCTAAGATTCTAGCCAAAGTCTAAAACGTTCAAGGTTCCGATTCATCTAGAGCAAAGCCAGGGATACTCTCTTGACAAAACAGGCAGTTCTTTAAAGTTTGATCATATTTGGGGCGAAGCGTCCTCTACCAACAGACTAAAGAATCATATTCGCTGCCAAGCCCCAAGTCTTGGTAAAATCGTATCATTGCCCGGAAAGCTAAACCGTGCATTAGATGCCATCGACATGAACATCACGGATAGAAGGGTACTTTCATTCCAGCAGTATAAGATAAACCAAGCCGAATGCGATTAAGGCATGAAGCTTACATCTCTTCGTGAATCTTGTACTCGAATCCGTGAAAACCGCCCTTCAAACGAGTTTATTGCTTGGTTTTTGGAAGTCTGTCCATCATCTGCTCTTCCTATAGACTCCCTTATGCCAATGCCTTTATGAACACACTGTTGCTTCTATTACTACACTCAATGTAGGTCACATGAATTGTCAAGAGCCATGGAGCCACAAACTAAAGTTCAACACAACAAAGTTGTTAAAATCGTGACTCAACTTCTAAACCTTCTCATCGTATTCCACACGAGTTCCCGACATTACTCGACTAGGTGAAGGGTGGCACATTAAAAACTCATTCCAAGTGCCAGCCACCGTCGGGACTGAAATCATCTTATGGATGATTTAGCCGAAGAAACCCCAGACCCCATAAATTCTATTTGCCCTCGAAACTCGAAACCAAATAATGTTCCAAATGGTGTACTTCTCCTTGAACTGAGATTCTTTCTGCTTCATTAAACCAGAACGTCGACGGCGACAACAGCAACGCAAACACGGCTTATCAAGTGCAAAATATGAACTCCTCTCCATAGTACGCCTCAACACTCGTACTCGTACGATGCCAACCCCATTGGGAATTTAATTAAAGCACAATCAAGGCAAATCTACGATATTAACAGCTCCGAATTCAGAGCCAACCTCTGGCAGTTCATTCGCCTTTTCCAAAGGAATTCTCTTGTTGAGCACGACATGCCGGCTCGGGGGCAGCAATTGTCTGACCGACAAAACTACATCACGCTTCTCTACTAAAGCATGCGAATCTAGAATCAATTTGATTCCCGAAAAGAGGAACCAAGTCATTAAACTCTCAACAAACAACGAATTTATTATTCGTATGCGCAATATACTCTTAGGCCCTCATCCGTCACTACATTGCGGCCGCCCACACGCCACCGAGAGAAGATGTATCTAAGTTTAGAGAAGCCCACATCTTAGGGAGATCATCGTTTCTATTTCCGTTCTGCATCGTATTTTGCAAAAAAGTTTTCCTTTTTATTTTTATAAACAAATCCACAGCTCGTGCGAAATTCGTAGACAAGTATCCCCGGATGCCTGTGTTGTAGCTACGAGTACAGTGTGGCCAGAGTATCTATCACCTTATCACATCGTGCATAATTGCGTCGCACATGTTGTGCCTGTCGACGATTTGCGTCTGAGGGCAGACAACAAACGTGTAACTACGAACGAACGACACGAAGCGTAATTGCGAGTTTTAAGGTGATAACGCGATTAGGACGATGATTCGTTGTTTGTACCTCGTACCGTTTGCCATAAAAACGAATGACAATAGAAAAGGTAAATAGATTCCAGACGAAACAGCAGAAGAAAGAAAGTTGTAAAATAATTAATATTCTCTGTCTTGTCGCACGGATTGTGGGGATTACTGATTTACAGGTCAAGTTTATGGGCCGCTTGTGTTGACGTTTGGATTTTCAAGGGCATTCGCAGGCCATACCCGTACCCGTTTGACTTGATCGGAATCAAAACGAAATAAACACATTACGGAGCCGGATGATGCTATCCATAGACTTAAAAAAAAAAAAAACTAAGAAGTGTGTTAAAAAAAACTGATTGCTAATCAAGTCAATGGAGGAGGTAAACAGGGCCACCGTTGTCGCGAATAGTAAACAGGAAAAGGCGTAGGTAGACGTTTGTGTTCCGAAGAGATGGGGGCGGTGTAGACGGATTGTAAATAGATCAGATGGAAGTGCAGCATTTGTTGATCTACTTAAGTCGATCTGACTGGGTTTTGTATGTTAAATCAATTAGGGTGTGGCTCTTATAAGGGGTTTTTCAATAGGGACATAACAATTTTGTACTTTGATGCAGACAGAGTTTTAAACACTTTTTATGATTTGTTAATGTCAAGACGTCAGTCAAGGTGTACATTTTATTCATGGTGAAGTGCACGAATGAGCGACGTGAGGAAATTGTTCAAAATTAGTGAAGAAATTCTGTATAAGTGGTCGCAACTTCCGCTTGTCTCAGACAGCCTGTCGAGCCAACACATTCACTATTAAATGTTCAAGTGCCAGTGAGACCACGCCCAAGTCGAAGTACCGAAAATATCGCAGTCGTATGTGCTTCAGTTCAAAATGAGCCAAATCAGTCCACACCACCCCCTTCATAGGAAGTGGGAAGCTCTCAGTCCACATTGTGACGAATTTTACTTAAAGAACTTGACCCCCGCCCCTAGAACTGTAGCCTCGTGATCACTTGAAGAGCTGAGAACTGTCCGATTGGGCTCTGCAAAAGATTGAAGAGAAGAATCTGGAAAAATCATCTTTAGCCATGAATCTCTCTTTGCCAGCACATGTGGGTTGTGGTGATCGTGCCAGATCGCATGTTAACGTCGATGAAAATGATCGCCATGTCACGATCAATGGAGTTCGCTATCATGACATGTTTGGGCGACTATTTTTCACCAGAAATGGATGGATTTGATATCAGTGATGTGTGGTTCCAACAAGGTGGTGCCACATGCCGAACAGTTGGTCAAACAATTGATGTGGTGAAGGGGATCGTGTGATCGTGAATGGCCACCTCGCTCATGCAATTTATTGTTAAGGCTTCCTTGGTTTATGCCAACAACGTTAGAAGCTCAGAAACAATGTCGAACGCGAAAATTCCAACGTTGTGTGGCGATATGTGTGGAAGAGTGGTGGGAAATTGCCTCTATAACTCGGTCACGTTGGTCATACGAAAGAGATTGAACTCTATACAAATCTGGCACGTATACTAGACTACTAGGTACTAAATTTGAGCCCGACATCTGAATTTTTCTGTGTTTTATTGAAATGCAAAATTGTTATGTCCTTAGTGAAAAATCCTTTACATGGCCTAGAGAATTTGTTGGACTCAGATCAGACATATACTTGGTCCGTTGGACTGAATACTTTCTCACAAAAAACTCTCTTTAAGTAGTCTACACACCATCCGCTTTGAGCAATGAGTCTTTTACTGTCAGTTTTACAACCCATCAGTCAAGACCACACACTATCCTTCCAACCGCATCAGTTTTCCCCAAATTCTCAAATTCTCCCTGTCTGTGGATTTGCATCTCTCATGGATCAGTTTCCATCATTCCAGCGAAAGACATGAACAATTTTATAGCTCGTCAGTCGTAGCAGTCCAGCAAAACTGATGAATGTGGACTCTTGGTGTGCAGTGCACTATAGAGGAAAGGCCTCGGTTACAGACCTTTATGACATCAGCAGTTATAAATTCATAATTCACTCGAAATTGTTGTCAAAATAATTTATGGCAACGAGTTGCTTAGCCAAAGGTGTGGCAGCACATAAAAATTTATTGGCAACGAATTTGTTGCAATGCTTGGAAAGAAATCAAAGTTTTGTGTTTATTTTGTTGAATGACTCTTCCTTTTATTAGATTTGTGAAATCTCGTACAAAAATGCGAACATCGTCGTTGCACCTCATCGGTTTGGGGTCTGAGAGCGATGTAGGGGAATAAATACTAGGACCCTGAACGTGCTTTGAATTGATGAACTTTTTGGCTTTCTATAGGTCCTGAAGCTTGACCCAATGGTCAGCGTGTCTGTCGATTTTCCATTTGGTTATTGGGGTGGCTCAGGGCCAACTTTCAACCTAAATGTAGGTGACAAGGACAGTCAATCTCGAATTCTTTAAAATCTAGAAGCTAGGCTTCTGTAAGCTTGTTCCTAAATGCAAGACATTCGAGAAAGACAGTCTGGAGAAACTTAGATCTCAAGCATGCATGACTGTCTTAAAAGATGCTGCATGCATGACTGTCTTAAAAGATATAAAGATTTCGCTTAGGTGCTCAAACCCTGCTCGGAAAATGATCGTAAGAAATAGACTGAGAAAGACAGGCTTATGAGGTTATGACCAGGGGATATACTTGCTGATAGTACTGAGATAGTTTGTGTGTTGAACAGTGGTTTGATAGTTTGTATATCGTTTGAGGTTCAGGAAGGTGGTTCCTTTTAGGCTTTGTTGGTGAATGAAATGAAAGACTGTTTCATGTATGCATTTTCCCGACTTTCCGACAGGGATTGGTGTCTTCTTCAGGGGATCTGCTTTCGTTTACAATATGCAGGGTATTTAGGTGGTATCGCTTTGATGCATGCCTATCCGTTTACAAAATTCCTCAATTATCGAAGTCCGCTTTATGTGTTAGGTGACTGCTACTGAATTTATAATCGATTGGCATCTACTGCGTACTTTTGTCGAACCTCTGTAGTTTTCCCAGCATACATCCTTCGATTTTACTGTCGTTTATCAAATAGTCATCCACAGCTAAGCTGGGCCCAACGAGCTACATATTTCCCGGAATTGAAGGAGACTGGGAAATCCTTTATAAAGAATCAGCCACCCGGGCAAAGCTTACTCAAGTTCCCTGTATAAAAGTGGAAAAATTCCGCAGATAACTCGTAGAGCTTCAATCACATTTTATGACGAAATAATGCCTCTGCTTGTTGCCGACACACCTACCTACCTCACACCTCTGTTTGAACATTTCACGCGCAACTTTCATGTCTTCTCAAACCGGGTTGAGGAAAACTTGTTTGCTAACATATTTCGTACAAAAGTGGTTAAGGATTCAGCATTCATTCAGTTCACAGGAGTGTGAGCGAGTCCTTATGCCACAACACAAGTCATTAATGCCATGCTACGTGCCATTCGACACGAACACCGTTCAACCCAACATCTTTCGTTTAAACAGCTGTGTCGCCGCCTCGTCCTCTCGAAACTTTATTCAAATCACGGGAAAAACCTTCCCATTCAGTGGTGGGATCCACATCCCACATCCATCCATCGTGTGGTTTGCTTAGGATCCCCTAATCATCTCAAAATAAACAAAAACTTATAAATTTTTCAAAATACATGCAAACTACGTTGCGGAGATTTCTCTGCTTAGTAATTCCAGTACCCTGGTGACCCACATAGAAAAATAAAAAAATAAAATCGCCTCTTCCTTCAGCAAAAATTCCAAAAATGCGAAAACCAACACCCATATGTACGAGTAGACGACCAGGCTAAAGTACAGACAAACATCACCAGGCAGGTCATACGGTCATGCTTGGCGTGCAATAGCGCAATCACTCTCGTCCACACGTACGTATATATTTTATTTTTTTGTTATTATTATCTTAATGATGATTTCCAGCAGCGCCAGACGACACACAAGTGTATCAAACGAAATTGTCGCTCTGTTCAGTTGCAAATAATAAATCAAATAAAGTAAAAAAAAAAAAAACAGGCCCACGATAGAATCTGAGGCAGTGTTCCAGTGATTGATACTCGTGCGGTTGATTACTGCATAGTGTGGTACATAATGTTAGGAGCATTGCATGCCGGTCTCCTAGGAGCCACATATCATATATCATAGGGGCGACGCACAAAGCCCGGGCACAGGCACATGTGTGGCCATATTGAGGTCATTGCGGAGCCAGTAGGGGCGACAGCGGATGACTATGGATATAATTTTCTAGGGTTGGGTGTCTGGTCGGAAATGGATTCCTTCAATTTCCGCCAATAGCCCAGTAGCTAAGCAAAGGATGACTGATAGATGGACAACTTCCAATCAACTGTCAAGGATGAAGTTTAATTGAAATTGACAGCTATCTTGACATATGTCATTAAAATTCGAAGAAACCATTCGACATGGATCAATTGAATACAAAACACTGCAGAACAATGTTTCTGTATTCTACTCTCATCCCTCTGTCAAAATGCACATGAAAAGCTCTTTCACGAGCACTTTATCTGAACAATTGTCTACTTTTGGCAGCTGACATGCATATCATATCTCTTTGTTGTATACACAGTCAACAGAGATTAGAATGCTATTTTCTGTTTCTACATCTGTCTTCCGCCCGCACATGGTTGACTTTCGAGCGAAAAGCATTACGGAAATTAAAAAATTTTATTGGGAAACAAAAAGAACATATTTATCGAACTACTTGCTCTCTTTGTTTCTCGAAGTATGCCAATGAAAAATGCAATAAATTTCTCAAGGTCCGTCCACCACAGAGCGAATAACAACGCATCTTTTGTGCAATAAAATTGTCAACAAACAGATAGCCAGCGGCTATTATTATTAATTGAATTATAAGCAATAATCAAGAGCTGCTGTCTCCACATTCCCTCGATTCCTAAATGAATGCTGATTGCGAAGCTTAAAAATAAATTGACAAATAAATAAGATTTCCCAGAGGTGAACTTGTACCTTGTATAGTACGTGTAGATGCACAAGAAATCGCCACCGAGATCTGGTATCTAGGCGTCTCTCATTGACGTTGACGTTGACAAGACAACGAACGCACTCGTTGACGGTCACGTCAACACTCTATTCGAATGGAAGTACTACACAAGCTGTCATATGGCGATGGCGGATGTCACATCGGATTCATTTTTGTTTTTTGTTATTCTTGGAACTCTTGTTAATTATGAATTAAGTAAGTTGTGGGGGGATTTTAATTTTGATTGGGTTGGGGAATTTATGAATTTCTGGATGTCACCACTTTGACAGAAAAACTAGGATGACGCAGTTATTTCAAAGGAATGTAAATTTGATTATAAGATGAGGGTATCTGTGCACACACAGTGGTCGCCCACTTCAGGTTAATTGCAAATTAAACCCCAGGGGTTGAAAGCACTTAGCATAATAAATCCATGACCCGAATCCTTTTGGGTGATACGAAACAGCAAAGCTTTTTAAAGGGGTTAAAGCAGTGCTAAGGTTTGTTTGTTAGAAGGAGATTAGCAATTTGCAATTCTGACTTAATGAAGAAATTAATGTGTACTGTGTGCTGTCAATAGATTCATTCTCATTGTTTTTCTAGTAGAAACGAGTAAACTCTGAAATGGACAAGATTGAGTGAGGGAAATACAATTCTTGAGTAAAAAGTATTCTCGTCCGATAAAGTATGGCCAAAAGGCCGGAAAGTCTTGGTCTTAAGCTCAGGAATTGTCAATGGTTCCTGGTATTGAATAAGATATAAAGAAGCCACAAGGCATTGGAGAGTTTCTTGTGACTTTGGTAACAAAAATTGCCTAATCTTGATGACAAGTTAAAGTACGGGCTTTTGCGAACATTTTTTAAGACACTTATCAAGCGATCCTTCCAGAATTTGCATATCCAGTTGAAATTTGCATATCCAGATAAATTTCAGTCAAAAAGGGACATGTTTTACACTGTCCCCGATATCATGGTTGAGGAGTACCTACGCTGATTAATGATTGGGAACACAAACTTAGTCTGTCCCGTAGTAAGTCCCTTTCTTTCGTGCGAGAACCTAAGTCGTGGGTGCCGGATGTGCAACAGATTTCGATCCAGACCACACTGTTCACGATCCATCGTAGTCCGAGACTCTCTGGCTTTTCTTGTATCAACGTTAGCATTTGTTTAACAGAAATCTGGTTCATCTTCTGAGTTTCAATGCAGTGGCTCCCCAAGACCTCCTTTTTTTCTGCTAGCTCAGATAAGTAAGATCTGAAATTCGTTTGCCGATTCTTCGAAGTATTAGGATGATTCTATGGCAGATCACAGTTTGAAACTATTGTAACGCGGGCAAGGGATCTCTTGTTTCAAAGGCTTTTCTGGATAGACTTATCCACATCTCCTGTGAGGGTAACCAAGTGCTTAGCATTTCTTAACCAATACAGCGTTGTAATTCGTTAAGATGATGCCTTGCAATGGATCGTTTCTTTTAATGGGAATGACAGCTATCCTTGATTGTCCTGAGTGTACTCCATCTGTCTATTCTCATATTTTGTACCTAACCTTTCACATCATGACGCAATAGTCAGTTCTGAATCTGTCTCATCGTTGAAGACCGAAAAACGCTCCAATGAACCCGTACTTGCGTACATGGTTCGCTACTGAATTCTACTAATGGCACGAAATCAAATTGCGTACATATAAAGGAAATGGGGTCAACAACGTTTCTCTTAAATCATGATTACTTCATTCCACTTCAGACTACCTACATACACGTGCAAGAGCTCAACGCTGCATGCTGTATGACATGGAAGCAGCGAGTTGCAAACAATTATTCACTTTAAATTCCAAGTACCTATGTACATACATACTCTGGAATTAAAAGTCCTCGAAACCACCAATTCGCGGGAACCACTCGTTCTTTTTTCTCGCAGGGAAAGTGGGTATATGCGCGAACGAACACGTTTCCCTGCAGCATCCCATCAAAAGCGAAAACCGGCTTCACGCAGACCTCTGCTGCCATCATGGCATCCGCAGTGAACCCCTTTAACAAAATCGAAGCAATGTCCGATGACGCCGCCGCCGACGTGACTACCAGAACAGAATCACCGAGCCATGCAGTGGAGAACCGAAACAAAAGCCCATTGACTACGTGACCTTTTGCATGGTGTACCTCTCACCAGGCAAAGGGAAAGATGGAAGAAAACAAATAACAAACAACAATCACCTACCAAGGGGAAGGGCATGTCTATATGTAAAGTGTAACTGACATCGTTCATTGGGTTTTGTTTGCTGCCCTGCCACCAGAACCACCACCTCCTCCCCCTGTCAATCGCTTCCAAGTGGACCTTCTCAGAACCTGTCTGCGTTTGTTTCGTGTCTGACACTGGCTTTAACAAAAAATTGCGGGAAAATTGTGTTTTTGTTTACGTCTGCCTCCACGCCTCGTTGAACAGAAAGTGACACCCAACTGCATCTCCCATCAATCTTGCCCTCAGCACAGAGGAGCCAAACAGTGTAAACAAAAAGTATCTCGCTCCTCAAAAAGATACATATTTCCAAACACAAAGATAGGAAGCAGCTACTTGTACTTGTATGCATTTTTTGCGCAGGAAATAAACAGAAAAATAATTCATGCAAATGGCGAGGTTCTTTGTTGTTAAATTTGCTAAAGAAAACTCGACAGCAAACGCAGTAAATAACAACACAAAAGAGGAACACGCGCAAACGAAAGAACTGCATAATCAAAGCGAGAAACGGTTGAAATAAAATGAAAATCTTGATTTCAGCCGTTGTTGTACGAAAAGTACATAGCACGGCAAGTGAAACCAACGAAAAATGGATGAAAATGAAAATATGTGCAGAGCAACAGAGGCAAAGAGCGAAATATAATGAAAAATAAACAAAGAACGGCGAATGGGGTGCTGTGACCGGTGTTACCAGGTTTCGTAATTATCCGATAAAGGTTATGGGAACGATGACCAGTGCTTTGGGGATGGGTCAACGATTTTTAGCGTTATTTCCCAATGGGTTTTTCGATTTTATTTTCGTTTTAAAATAAACGACAAACCGGGGGTGATCGTACTCTAGTGCGATGAACACAAATGACAGTTCACCTCGAAGCTGCGCACATCCTGTGTCACATCCTAGGATGGATTTTCTGAACAAAGTACGTTTTTTACTGTGTTCTTTACGATTTGTAGCATCTAGTCATAGGTAATATCTGATTTCCACACCACCAGTTGAGAGGTCACTAAGTCACTAAGTAACAGTTGAGTTTTGACTGATTTAAATGGCAGAATGGCGATCCCTTTGAAAGGAAAGCTAAATATACCATTTAGCCATAAATTTTGTCAGTCAAACCTGAAAGACTTGTACGAAATGGACTTGCTGACTTGTACCTCTTTACTGGCGGTATTTGACCACACAAAAGAGATAGTTTGTTGTCCATACATACGTTAGGGCAATTTTGTAGGACCAGTAAAGTGTACTTTTATATCAGTTTCATTAGTCTTCATTCTAGGTCTTGAGTTTAAATAGTCGTTAGGTCAATGGGTGCCCTTGGCCACACTCCCTTGTTTCCCATCGAATCAGACATTTTTCTTTAAAAAAATAGGCTACGTGTTCTCTGTCCATTGGATAGTACACGTTGCTTACATTAGTTAAGTCCTCCCTGTGGGATATGAATAATATAATCTACTTTGTAGGTTTCATGGAAATAATTTACACCAACATAGCAAATTGCATCTGATCCTGCTGTAGATTGCCTTATGGCAGCACACTATCTCATTCTAGCTCGCTCAAATAGCCTCACAATTACATAGCTCCAACCATTCCCATTACAGCAGTTTATCTGTTTACCCTTAGCTATTAAACTTTGAAAAAAGTCATCTTATATCGGCAGAGCAGCTACATACTTATGAATCTTTATTGGCACTTAATTAAAAAATGGTTTGGCTTTAGCTATTGGGATGAATCTTTCTAGATAAAAAGCCCCGTGATTGGTACCCCATACTAGGTAGTTGTATCGTGAATGCGGTTAGTTGTCTAAAATTTGCGATCGCAATCGAATTCTACAAATTTTAACGATTTTCTGCTGAATGCTGAATGAAATCTAAACTGGTATCTAGATTAATTTGGGTTATTAAAGGTAATCCAAATGCTTAAACTTTCCAAATGTGGAGTTTGCTCTCACAGTCTGATAAAGAAAATTAAACAATTAGGCTTGGTATCTGACTAAGTATCTCTTGTCCGAACTTAGTAAAATTACCTACGAATCACGTACTACTATCATCACGCTCTATAGAACAGTGTAATCTATACAGAATCCTCGCAGAAATGCCTTTTCGTTTAAGTCAACAATACAACTTTGTACACAGAAAACAAAGACCCTTTGGTTTTTGTTAATAAAAAGGGAATATGTGAGTGGGGGAAAGTAGTTGCCTTGAATTCTATAATGATTCCGAATCTCTCCTTGCACTCAAAAGAAAAGACGTTTAAATGATTAAGGGTCTACTGCTTCGGTAGTACTTCAGTAGGTAAACTGGTACCAGGCGCAGTTCAACTAGTAATTTCATCATACGAAGAAATGAACACCCCTATGACTAAGAACTTCTAAACTATGAATACCGTGGAGCTACGTATACAGACTCTACCCTTGATTGCAATTTGTTCGTTCCCACGTATGCACTGGCAGTTTCAACCTCACCGGAAACCGCATCGCCAAACGCTTTTCCGTCTTAAATATAAAAATACACCTCATGTTGTGTTTATTTGTGGTTTCACTTGTTGTCGTCTACAAGCTCGTTCACCACAAAAACGTATCTCTTCTTTGACCTACATACATACACAACACAGCCTATGCTCTTTTTTTTTTATAGTTTTCACAAGTTTATGTGGCTGGCAACACCTCCTTCCTGTCGACGTATTCACTACGTCGTTATTCGTCGTCGCCCAGCACAGCAAAATACAAATAACAACATTCCCGAGCAACGCAGCAAAGATATTTCATCAGATTTGTTGAAAGAAGACAAAGAGATTACCAGCCGCCAACTGCCCCGTGCGTATGAAGGAAATGCAATGAGACACCAAACTAAAATAACAACCCAAACCAAAACAACAACACAACAAAATTGGAAAACAAAGGAAACCGAATATTTTTTTTTTCTTTTTTTCTCCTCTACGCCTGTTAAGATGGGAGTGGGCTTTTTTTTATCTCGTTTTTGATTCTATCCGGAGAAGTTTAATTAGAATTTTAATTAGGGAGACGGGAGACGGGAAGGAAAAAAATGCATTACTTACCGCCAAGCAAATCCTCACCAGTCTTTGGTGGTGTTGAGGTCATTTTGATAGTTCTTGGTGAACCTGTTTAGTTTGTTTTCTTCCCCCTGTTTTCGTTTCGCGATAAAAACGAGTTTTCACCTCCGTATGTTTACGAAAAGAAACTAGATAGCCGCACAGAAGGTACAATTCTCTATCTTTCGAGATGAAAGGCAAACAAAAAAAAAATGGAAAAATGCCAAACGGAATCTCGGCAAGGGAAACCACAAAAACGTAAATAAATACGAAAATGTCTTTTTCTCTTGCGATTCGTATTTTTCTTTATCCTTTCTATTGGATTTTTTGGTTTTTTGTATTTTCACGGAAAAAAAACTTTGAACTGTAAAAATAGATAGCTCCTACAGATGTTTTTCTCTGTCGTTAAATTCTACTGTTTGCGTGTTCGTTTTTCTTGTTTAAGTTTCAATAAATAGATTTTATTGATTAATCAGAACTCTGTTGGTTAATTGCTTTTGTTGCTGCGAAAAGGAACACCTATAAGACAACGATACCGCGACGGCAGCAGGCGATTAAATACGAACGAACGACAGTCGGACAAACTCACGTACTGAATGAAAACTGCGTATTTTTTGAATTCGTCAACAAAGCAGGCACACGGATTTTTTCAATCGGTGTGCGGTTTTTTTTTCTTGTTTTTTTGATATGTAGCAGTTGGCTGCAGTGGAGGAGCGACGCATGACTGTTAAGCGAAGCGAGCGGCATCTGTTGGGGGTGCCATTTGAAATGTACTGGTCAATTGGATATTTTTCAAATAGTTTAGAACATTTCGGAGCGGAAACCTGTAAAGTGTTAGTTGGTGATCATTACATTGATCCCTTGTGCTCGCTTTAAGGTGACAAACAGCATGATAGTCATATTTTTGTGATCGTTTTACGGAGAAGGAACAGAGTGTAATCGTCAACTTTGACTGTCACAAAGTGTGACTGTTCACTATCACCTGACATATGCTTGTATGTACATGACAGTGGGCGCGTTCCAGATTCTAGACCTACTTTTTGAGATAAGGCCTAACATATAAATCGGCAAACTGACTGAAAAGGTAGGTGACACTTCATATATCAGACCTCGCATCCTCACTTTGGATAAAGTTTGGACTGTGCTTGTCAAAGCATCTTACTGATAAATATATTTGTGTGAAAAAGGAAGCTGTAAAGAAGGCTTGAATGGAAAAGAGAATTTTCTTGCCTGAATCCAGTCCACTACCTGAAAAATGTGCCTTACTTTTGAGTCAAATTTGAGTCTCTCTACCAATCAGAAACGTTTCAGTACATAGTGCCTAGAATTCGGAACGCGCCCAGCGTGTTATTTCGCTTAAAGATTTGTTCTCTGTTTACGTAGACTATGCTCACTTTCATTTCCGCTTAGATCCGGTCGGCCATAGACTTAATGGTTGATATTTAGGAAATGCATGTCTAAAGTATGAGATACGTGATACTACTGTTGTACCAACGTGTGTTGTATTGACATCGGCCCAGCCCTGACATTTTTTAATGATTTTGTTAAATTTTTCTGCATTCTCCCATCAGAAAAGTAAAAAAATAACTAAAATCTATACGACGGTTCTATGCGCAGAAAGATATTATACGATTTCCATATTAATCATATAAATGTATACTCTGAGGAACGGCCTATGAAAGTTTGACCTTAGATGTAGCTCTAGGTCGCTACACAGATAAACAGAAGTGTACGTGAATAGATTGATAGGTATATAGAACGTTTATGAAAACCTATGACTAGAAACTGATATCTTTAAATTTTTGTAAAAATCTTTGTCATGTAAACCTCTCAAGTTTGACTCTTCTAAAGCTGTTTGTTTCTAGTCCTTCTGTAAAGAGATGGAAGAAGTTCAAGCAGAGTCATATTATTGTATTGTATCAACATCTAATAGATTGATTGAGTAATGAAAATGAACGAAAGAGAAGCAATCTCGTGACAAACCTTGTGGCAGCTTTTACTTATTTTCTTTGTCAAGAAGATATCTGGCTTTCGAGGTTGTAAACCCATATGCAGAGCAGGAAAATGCCAGCCCGATTCGTCTCTAGGGAATGTAAATTGAACACGCGATCGGTATTAAATACCGAAATGCTTTTGAGTATTTCGCTTGGAACAGAATTCCAGAGTTTGGGACATCTATTCACATGGTAGTGCGATTGAACAATCTGCTTCGTGGGCCTACTCTATTCGCTCTTCGAAATTTAATTCAGATGCAATCCCTAAAAAGACATTCTTCTTTTGTTCGACTTATTACTCGTTTATGGACATTCTAGCATTGAGTTTGTGAAGGTTGGGTTAGGTTAAGAGGGTAACTGCAACTATCATCAGGAGAGAGCAGCCTCAACGGATCCATTGTGCTCTCTTGTGTGGGATATCAGAAAAAAACAAAAAATGTACTCGTTAGTCCATGTCGGGTGCGACCCTCTTGAACCAACCCGTTTTCGTTATGAAAGTTTGAGAAGCATTTGAAGCATTTGAAGCAGTTGATTTACCATATCGTACTATGGTTGCTTCAGTTCCATGGCTAAAGAATTGGGATCTGAGTCAAAATTGACAGAAATTAGAGCACAAACTTCTCATTAGTTACCCTACAACGAGAAGAACAGCGCATTCATGTGGCTTCTGCGCCATCTATCTTCCAAAAAAACGAATACCTTCTGACAGAAATCCTTTTTTATGATCGAATACAGAAACAAATACTGATTTATTTATCTACTATTTGCTAATTGGTTATATTTAGCTTCTCATTTTCCAATTCCAAATCTCAAAAATTCCACACAAAACATCTGGCAGCCAAGTGTTCCACAGAATCTCGTTATACCAAGAAAAACGTCAACGAATCGCATATTTTGTTGATATGTCAAATTATCCGCCAGCCAGACAAAACCAAATAATTCGATGAACACACACTCTGCCTGACGGCCACTTAAACTCAATTTTGTTAATTTTTCACTTTGATTTCCATAGTGTAGTTCCGTTTTTAATGTATTTAACACGACGGATAATATGAGGGTTGCTGATATTTTACGTCGGCTCGACGCTTATCCGCGTACACTGGAGGATTTCAGTGTGAGGACTATTAGTGGAGCAGCCGGTAAGCGTGAAAATTACTGATTCCCCCTAGTTTGTCGTGAAGTATACTAATTAATCGACATATTGCAGTTACAATAATAAGCACAAGTATCGTAGTATTCCTAATATGTCTGGAATTGTACGCGTACCTAACGCCGAATCTCACCGAGGAGCTGTTTGTCGACACGACACGAGGACATAAACTTCGAATAAATATAGATTTAACCATAGCAAATTTAGCATGCAATTGTAAGTGATGTGGATGGCTTATTTTGTTTTTAAATGAAGCTTATGGTTTCCCGGTGTCTCGGTAGACCTCTCTCTAGATGCAATGGACTCATCGGGCGATCAACACTTGAGGGTTGATCACCATGTACTTAAGCATCGTTTGGACCTACACGGCAATCCGATAAGTGAAGCGAAACCAATTAAGGAAATTATTTCTGTGTCGACATCACCGGCTAATAAAACCTGTGGGAGTTGTTACGGAGCTCAGGAAAATGCAACTCAGTAAGTAGGTTGTGGGTGGGGGGTGTTTCCCCTCTTTTTTTTTCGGGCCTGATGGCAATTTCACTTTGTAGATGCTGCAATACTTGTGACGAAGTTATGGAGGCGTATCGCCTGAAAAAGTGGAACGTACAGCTGGATAAAATCGATCAATGCAAAGATAGGTTCAAGAGATCCGACAAAGATGCTCTGACTGAAGGCTGTCGCGTTCAAGGGCATTTGGAAGTTAATCGAGTGAGCTTGATGGTGTCCTCTTCAAGTGAAGGATTTGGTTTGATAGTTTTGTCTCTTACAGATGGCTGGCAGTTTTCATATAGCGCCGGGCAATAGTTTTTCCATTCGGCAGTTCCATATTCATGACTTTCAACTGACGGACGTGAAACTATCTCACACGATAAACCACTTATCGTTTGGGCATAAGATCGAGTTTGCAAATACTCACCCGCTTGATGGGCTCAAGGTGGATAGTGATGCGGGTGAGAGTACATTTTATTTTTATGAGTTGTTAATTGTTCTATGGGCGCTCGAGTGATGGTTGATGGGTTTTTATGAATGTCGGACCATAAAGATTTAGATAAGGCACATGATCTACATATGAGGCGTGTTTGTTAATCAATGGGGAAACCGTATTAGAAGCATGTGTTAAAAATAAAAAATAAATACTTGGCGCTACAGGTCGATGGGACCCAGGGCCTAGCTTCTCACAACCATTCGTGTTGTGCGTGTTACATTCTTTACACGAATGGAAGGGGCCTACTGTTTAATGCCGTGTCCGAAGGGCAATTTGTTATTTGAGAAGCTTTCTCGAGACAGTTATACTCTCGGATGTTTGTCAGACGCTCGCGAGAGGTGGGGCCGTGAAAAACTTTTAGGTGTTCCCCGACTGGGATTCGATCTCGAACCCCTTGCTCCGTAGTCCAACGCACTAACCACTGAGCCACGGCGCCCAGAAGCATGTGTTACCAGGGAATTTAGTACAGAAATTCTGAATACATATTCGTTATCCACTTACGCTGGGAACATGTTTGAATAGATGTTGCCGCTGATTGGGCTCATTAACCATTCCAGATTGTTCTATATCGAAAGACTAGTAAGAGTTTTAATATGCAGGGGCATATATGAATGATATGGGTATGACTTTTATCGCGCAGCTAATGTAATTAGAAAGTTGTCGATATGCGCAGTAGGTAAAGCCTTTGACCATTGTTGACTTGCTATCATTTCTTATCGAAATTTTCTTTTACAAATTTGTGCATTGTAACAAGCTTTGCTGTGTTGTTCTGTTTCAAAAAACATTATCAATCTGTTCAAAGGTAAATGTATGTACATATGTGTCGTCTTACGCCTGCACTGTGCATCATTCCTCTATCTGTAGCACTTCAACGCCTTGCTACAATGAGTATACGACAAATCAAAATCTTAAGTGGCTCACAGTTTGAATATTCGGTGCAAGGACGACATCTCTTATAAATAACATGTGTCTCCTTACCAAAGGCTTAGTAGTTCTGTTCTTCTGCTTTCCTCATTCTAAAGGCACCACCTTCGCCTGATAATTTTTTTAGTTCGTCAGGTTTCTTGACCTACTATTCGTTTAGTCTTAGTTTCCATACCGATCTGCAGTTCATGCCGCAGTACACTTCGTCAGAAACGTCTGCTATATGCAGTTGGACCTTTCTTGTTGGACATTCCACAATAAACTTCGCTCCATAGCTGGCTACAAAATGTGGGACTGATGTCGGAGTATCCATTTATTTTCGAAAGGAATTTTCTTATCATTATCATTTGTCATTATCTGCAAGGAACTGTTCCTCTAAGCATGATATCTATAGTCCTCACGGATCAAAACATTTTCGGTAAGTCATTGGCTAGATTCGAGAGAAGAGGGCATTGCTGTTATGTTGAACCGTTCCCAAATACAACTTGGACACGGCTATCCTGTTAGTTAGGTTGGTTTGGGCTTTGCCATGCAAGTGTCCATTCCTTTTTCTTCTCTTTTCCGAGTCATATGCCAGGATTTGAATGTAAACTACAGTCTGTCTTTGAAAAACTCTTGTAAAACCATACACTCACTCCACGTGCGAGTTGATGACCAATGTGTTGCGCCACGAATATCTCAACCTGAATCATCAAAATGCGTCTGATGTCATACACTACAATTCAAAGAAAACATCTCTCCATCTACTCCTACTTAATATTTATTTGCTTTCAATTAAAAAAAAAATCAAACCCTTAACATAAGAGGGAAAAACCGAACTTAAGACATCCGCCCCTTCCGATGCATTAACAATTTAGCCACAAGAAATTTTCTGTCTCCACTTTGCTTTTTTTTTACACGCTAACAACGAATACCCGTACCAATGGCCATGAATGTGCCAAAGGTGCCACCGCCTTGTAACATCACTTTGCCCACATTGTTGATCAACTCCCGGCCACGAAGACCGTATCTGTGCGAAAGAGAATAATCAGCAAAATTAGAGGCTGTACCGGGTGTTATATAATTTGAAACCAATCTCACTGAAGTACGTGACTTGTGTACACGACACCACACCGAATCGGCCAAGTCTATACCCACCTCAAAGCGGAGAATCCACCGAACAATGCTCCACTGGCCATTCCAACGCAAAAGCCAATTGTAAATCCTGTTTTCATTTTATCAAAACACGATGGCCCCTGGTGACCATACACCCCACTTGGCATTGGCATTTTGTCCGCAGATTATAATCAAAGTTCTATCAAATAGAATTAGTCTAATATTTCGACAAATATACAAATAACAGTAAACACACCGTTTTGTGATGGAGAAATTGTAATTTCTTTTTTTATAAAGTTCCACGGGAGACTTGTAATTTATTCGATGTACGTCGAAATATCGTTTTTGACAGCCCGGTGACGTAGTTGGAAGGAAAAATGTGGTGCACTTGGGTCGCTCTGTAGCGCTTGTTGTGCCATCTGACTGTGGAAATGGGCTTGTACGGTGGCATGTAGTCTTGTACGGAGTTGGGTGGGCAATCGGTATGCGGCTCAATGGTCTAGGGGTATGATTCTCGCTTTGGGTGCGAGAGGTCCCGGGTTCAAATCCCGGTTGAGCCCAGTTCTCTTTTTAAAATTTTTTCCTGAAACTCTGTGAATATTCTTTTTTTAGCCACAAAAAGTGAAATGTACAATTACTACTTAAAAATCGTCCCTACGATGTATGTGAAGTTGAATAAGGCACCCATCCACACCAATCAGTTCTCAGTGACGCGCTACAGAAAAGACCTAACCGACAAGGAACGCGGGATGCCCGGAATATTCTTCTCCTACGAGCTCTCACCGCTCATGGTGAAGTACGAGGAGAAGTCAAGGTTTGTACTGCGTTTAACCCTTAAGACAGTCTCTTACAACTATCTTTTCTGTTTTAGATCCTTTGGACACTTTGCCACCAATTGTTGCTCGATTATTGGCGGAGTGTTCACCGTTGCCGGAATCATCGCAGTCTTCCTAAACAGCTCGCTGGAGGTGATAAAGCGGAAGTTTGAGATCGGAAAACTAAGTTAACACAAAGTAGTTCTGCTGTTCGTACCTCATTCCATGTTAGAATTAACTTCCAGCTCAAAAGACAAGAGATGAGAACCTCAAAATATGTGCAAATGTATTTTTATTTTTTTGTTTTTCGAGTCTGTGGCTTTTTTTTATATGCGAAATGTATTTCCCTTGACAGAAGAATAAATTAAAATATAGAAACTCTAACATGAGTGAGTTTAAGTGGTTCTCTTGCCAACCGACAGGAAACCGGATGTGTTTGAAAAATATTTGGCGTTCATCTCGGATGTGGACCTCTCAGCAGCCTGGGGATTTACAATCTCCAGACCTTGGAGTGGGGTAAAAGCAACACTGGAAGCTGTACCGGATATCTGTCGTTTGACTGTTGTACTGCCGCCGTAGACTTGCTGCTTCTGGAGGTTCTTTTGGAGAGTCTTGCTAATGCGGACTTTAGTCTTCTCGTCCACTTGGGGTAGACGGATGCGACCAGTGCCGGTTTTTCCGATTGTGCCACGCGTGTAGCCCAGGTCACCTTGGTAAGCGTCTTCCTCAATCTAGAAGGGAGTTATGAATTGAGATGGTTTTTAATAGGGAAAGTGCTGCACTTACATCACCGAAATTCATGCGGTTCGCTTGCTTTCTAAACTCTGTCAGTGCGTAGCGCTCCTTCATCTTGCGTACACGTTTACCGCCACGCTTTTTTTTGCTGCCTTCGATGGGTTTGGGTAGGGGTTTGATAAACTTAACCGGTGGAGGTTCTTGCAGTTTGTCCAGCTTCTTCTCGATGTCTTCCTTGAACCGCAGGCCGATCTCACCGTGCACACTTTCATGGCAGGCGTCTACACGAGCTGCGAGTACGCTCTTGGC
This sequence comes from Xylota segnis, assembly GCA_963583995.1. NCBI lineage: Eukaryota > Metazoa > Arthropoda > Insecta > Diptera > Syrphidae > Xylota > Xylota segnis. The sequence continues at coordinate 3,793,338 of OY757238.1, forward strand.
GGCTACCAAACGAGCTGCTTTACGACGGAGGTCCTAAGATGGAGATAGGTGTAAAATTAATGAATTCCAGACATCTACTCAATCTCTAACTTACCGGTGGTGTATCCTGGACAATCTGTGAATAGTAGATGTACCCCGTGTGTGGCAACATTTGTGTCTTCGAGAAGCCGGATAGAGTTTTCTTCTCTGAGCCAAGGACTTGGACGTTACAAGCTGGCATCTTTGAAAGTTTCGTCAGCCCACCGGCTATACCAAGGATCTTTGCAGCAGTTGATGCTCCTAAAATGAGATCTACGTTACACAAAATCTCTTCAACATATAAGGATGTACTAACCGATAATCATGGAGAGATTGGGAGCAATGAATGTCATGCGACTCTCTACGTATTCATAGATCTTTGACTTGTAGTTGTTTAGCTCGAATGCCATCTCACAAGCCTCGTCAATTTGTGCCTTCTCTGTCGGTGTCAGATTTGTCCTAAAAAAAAAAAACAATATTTATGTACTAACTGATCGCAGGGTTTCCCGGCTTATTCTTACCCCTGTGTCGTGGAAGCTGTAACCGAAACAATCATGATTGTGGCTTGCGTCAGTATCGACTGTAGCTTCTCGTTGTTCTTCACTTGATCCAACTCATTGCCCAGCTCCCGAACTGCGAGTAAATATTCCATTTCCCCAACAATCAGAGAATCGAGTTCAGGAAACCTTTTCTGATATTTGTCCTTTGTGAACTTGTGGATGACGGCTGGAAAGGAAACACTTGGTTATTCATACTTCTGTCTCTAGTCGAACGCAGATACTTACAAATCTCATTATCAATCTCCACAGCGATCGCATTTGCCTCGACTATGAGTCGATATTCTGGATCGGATTCAACATTTCCGATCATCTCAGCGGAAGTCCGTTGACGACACGCATAGTCTTCGATTTGACGGAGAATGTTTTGAAGTCTCTCCGAGTCACGTAGTTTACACAATTCACGAACTGACTGCACTTTTACATCGACTTCCATGAGATTTACCGAGGGTTTGAGGAATTTCTCTGAAATCTCCGCGGTAGCCTCATCGTCTTCCGCTTCTTCTTTGAGAATCTCATTCAAATCTTCGTTGTCATTCTCTTCCAGATCGGCAAGGAGTTCGTCAGCTAGAGACATTTTATTTCGACTTTGTGGCTCTTTTTAAAGGAATTCTTAGCAACGTTTAGAACAATTTTCCGTAATCGTTTAACAAACGAGAAATATCAACAAAATCTGGTAGCCTGGTACACAACTGTCAGTTTGCCGGAAAAGATGACAGTCGGAGTATGGCCATCTTCCGCTAGGGGGAAATGTTTTAGGCGGCCATTACCAAATGGTAAAAGCGTTATGCTTTGAATACATCAACTGACAATCAAAATGATCAGTTCCATGCTAGCACTGGAACCAATAAAGCGATAGCATCAAAACCATTCTTATATCCTTGACCAAACACTTTCGGATCTACCACCCAAAGGTGACCAGATGACCAGTTCTGAACCTTAGTTTTATACTTAGACTTGGACAAAAGTAGCTCTGTGCAATAATATTGTAAGAAGCAGTTTGACGAAGTCTGGTAGAACTCTCTAAATTTCTAGTCAGACTTAGGCACAATTTACGCCTTGTTTGCACTTTACCTGATAGTGGTATCCTTGTTATACTTAGCCATACTCTGTAGGTCTACGCCACTCCTTTGTGTGCTATCTATCTAACTATCATTGTAGACATCCTCCTCAGTGATGCTGTACTACATTACCAGACTTCAGCTGAAACGTTACTGGATACAATAAGTACTAAAGTGACTTTGGTTACTACAGCTTCTTTTTGTCTAGTAAAAGTCCTAAATATTTGATTTTGGTTTTAGTCGGCAGCTCTAACCCCGTCTGATATTATTGGCAGCACAGATTGTATCTGGGTTTCCTTTCTAAGCAGCACCACTCTAGTTTTTAGTTCAGTAATTGAACAACACCTCTGTGCTACTCCTGTGTCTTTCACAATCATTTCGCTGAATTGTTCCTTAAAGTTGCAATGACTACTATGTTATCCGGCAGTCCTTGAAGGGGATCCTCTGCTACAATGCTCCGCATTAATGGAAAGAGAACTCCATGTGGGCAGCCTCTAGTAGTGATGGGTATTCTAGTTCTCAGTATCTTACAAATTCTATCGAATATGGTGAGGCTTATCCCTTTCTTTTCGAGGTGTATTCTGGCAGCTTCGAGGAAGGTATTGTCCTCGGCATCATTTCACTTGGAACTATGTACACCATAGTCTCCAAATTAATAACTTCATTGGAAAAAAAATCAATTTATTCGAAAAGCATTGAATTACACATTACATTGAATTATTTCATCAAACTTACATCGAACTTACTGACTATATTTACTGATGCATCGTTACGTTCTGTACATGCAACGACGTCTGTGCAGCAAATGTTTACATTTATTGGATTTAGTTCAATTTCCACATTATTAAAGTGCCGTAACCCATTTTAATTAAACTCCACTGGGTTTGGAGTAAAATATAATTTTTTTTTAACTTAAACGTTTTATACTATTTTATTACAATTGTTTTTTCTGTATTTAATTGTGTATTTCAGGCGCTAAGGATAGATTCAATTCATATTATCTTAAGGAGTAAACATTTGTTTATTTAAACTAAACTAAATGGTTTCATTTTTTTTACCTTAGCACATTAGGATGTAAAGCATGTTAAATATATTTATAATATTGTCAAAACGGCTTTGTATTGTACATTCTTATAGAATACTTATTCTAGAATTTTTATAAAATATTAGGATTCAATCTTCAAACTTCAAAACCAAGGTGATGATGGCAAACTGAAGGTACATATCTGTGGTATTTCGGAGTATTTCGGTGAAAGATATTCTAAATCTGACTTAAATTACCAGATTTCCCCCAAAACATCACAAATGTGTAAGCTAAAGCGAATCAGTCCTAAAATTAGCAAGGAGTGACTTAAGTGGATTCAAGCTTAATATGGATCTACAGCTCATCTTCACCAAGTCCGTTGAGGGATAAGTAATAGTATTTTCTTAAATCTACATCTTTTCATAACAAACTTACATAACTAAAATATTTTTTAGGATTAATTCTAATAATGTGGAATTAAATATACAGTGTCGCAAATCATTATCAAACAGATCCCTTGTGAAGGTTGGGAAGTTAAGGTTAACGTGAATCTTAATTTCAAATCAACTGAGTTTAGGATTTGTATTTGTGGCAAAAAGTCTGATTTGAGGTTACATAGTCATAGTCACCCTGCACAAAATATGTTGAGATATATAACTCACATGAATAAGCAAAAGTCATCACCCTATCGGAAGATGCTGTAATTTTCGCAAATGGCAGCACATGTCAGTTCTACTTTGACATTTGTGAAGTAAACAGACGCTTTAATAAGACATGAATCGCTGTACTGTAAGATTAACGGACTGGAATATTTTTGACGTATGTAGGGTAGCAGGCAAGAGGAGAGGTGACATGTCAGGGCAATCTGGATTTTCTGGATTTTATTTGTCGTTTGGATATATGTATCAATCTCTGCCATTCAACAAAAGGGTAAAAATATAAATTAAAAACTGGGGTAACAATAGAAATAATGACTGTAAATAAATTTACTTGCTGTGAAAAGCATTAACTTTCTTGTAAAAAGTATTTTTTAAACCTATTAGTGGCGCCCCGGAAGAGCTGGGTCGATCATGATTGATTCGATTGATTGATTTTGACCAGTTCACTCAAAAGTATTGATGCTTGTAATCACAGAACGAAATCAGAAAATCAATACCTGTTTCAGACAGGTATGGACGAACTAAAGAGAATGATCAACCAAACCAATACAATGCAAACAGTGAGATAGAGATTCTGAACTGAATAATCAATCATTGAATAGATACAATATTTCGTTCTGATCGAATCGCTTTTCAAACCAATTTCTGATTGATTCGATCTTTAAATTTGAAGGATTGACACGGCTCTAGTTCAGACAGAAGTAACAATCTGACAATGTCACAAAAAATCCAGTCCATCAATACTAGGTCTGTTCGCGTACTTTCTGCACTAAACTTCGTAGATTGTCAAATTTCAAGGAGTGGGGGTCAATTTCTCAGACTTTTTAGACGTCAAAAGCAAATGCATGCAAAAAATTTCTTACAGGTATCTGACAGTTTTCGTAAATCAGTGCAAAGAAATTTCCTGCACTAAATTCGTAGTAGCTTGGGGAAATTTTTTACTCTCTCTAGAGCGATTTGGATAAAGCTACGAAACTTTTGCGTACTCGAACAGGATTTGACGGCAAATGTCAATTCTACTTTGAAATTTGTGAATTAAACTGATACAAAAGATTGACGTGCACAACAAGACGTGAATCGCTACACTCCTCACGAATGCGGAATATATACATTTTTTTTTTCATTTATAAAAAAATGACGAATTGTACGAAGAATAACAGAAAAAACTGCAAATAAGTCAGTCAGGCCCAATATTCGGTACCAAAAGCTGAAAAGAATTCAAGCTTCACGTGCACCTTCACTTCGTCTTCACACTGTGGTCTCAACTAAAACTATTTATTTATACTAACAGTATTTCCTGATATCTTAATAGTTAAATAATACCCAAACGTAATACAAATCTTATCAAATATCTCCCATTTCCATCACTTGCCGACCTTTCAGATTTCAAATCTCAGTATGAAATAAAACAATATTCATTTCCAACAAGTTAGTGTCATACAAACATTTTTTAAAAAGTGTCGTCACAACCTTGATCACTTTCGATAAGCTCTTAATCACAGCGCTGTTCTTTTAAATTTAGTTTTTTGCATATTCATATACATTTAGCTTAATTAAAATGTATTTCTTGTTTATTTTCAGATTGGAAAATCCCAAAAGAACAACATCATGAAACGGTATGTGCACAATTATAAAATTTAGAATTTTTTTTTTAATTTTCTCGTATTTTAATTTCATACATAAGATTTAAGGCACTGATACATAGTTGTTCCAAAACTGGTTATAGTTATCAGTTCAAAAAATCTATCTTTCAATTCACATATGCTATACATGTTGTCATTCAGATGTAAACATTACCTTATAGTGTACGAATAGTGTTTAAAGGGAAAAAGTAAATAATTTCATTTCTCTGTAATTCTATATACACATCCATAAGTTAGTAGAATTTATTTTTCAAAAATATTTATCACAATGGATACCGCGAGTAATAGTATATAATTTACAAATTTATGTGCAATTTATGTGTTTCAAATGTGATTCTAATTTTTTGTAGATGGACTATAAGTGTATATAAAAAAAGAAATAAAAAAATATGGCACTCTAATTGAAATGAATTTTTCAAACTACTTGCAAATATTTGTCCATAAATATCTGAAAACTTATACTACTTGCTTACTTACATGGATATTACGTATTTAAAATGAATTCATTAACATTACTTTGACATATGTATATGTTTTGAAGGAACAAACGTTTTAATGAAAGATGGATTAATTCTTAATCTAAATCTATTTGAGGATTCTACTCAATTATACTCAAATATCCTTGAAATTATGTTTCAAGTTTCATTGGAACAGTAGAACTGTTCTCACCTTATGTCATCTGAATGACAAGTAGCTAATCTATTTGGGTTATGTTTTGTTTTACAAGGTGACATGTCAACCTCTGGATACTCTATTGATTGAAATGTCATATATGTATTCTATATGACATTTAAGTTGTCAACAGGACTGACGGACTGGATTTATTCTGACGTTTTCGGGAGAGGGAGGATTTTTAGATTTCTTTGAAATTTTCTGTCAATCTCTCTCACTCGACAAAAGAGTAAAAAAATGTATAAACTGTCAAATTCACGAAGTAAACTATTTAGGTGCTGTGGAAGGCAATTTGTTGCCGAAAAACTAACTAATTTCGTTGGCGGTAACGTCATATGTCAAAAAAAAATCTGCGAAAGTGTTCAGACGGACCATGGATCTGAACAAGTAAATGTCAAAACAAAATCCAATTCGTCAATCCTGTGTGTGAACAGGCTCTTTGGTTTAATCCCATTTGTTAATGTCAAGTATCTTGAATTTTCTGGCGTCTTTTCTTAAGTATACTTAAATTCTATAAACGTTAAGGAGCATTACAAACAATTTGTTGTCAAAACAATTTGTAATGCTTTTTATCGATTATCACGCGGATCATATTCGGGTGAATTTGGTTTGTTTCGAGGAGATTCTTGGGAGCCATTTTCATTCAATGACATCTGGCTCATTGCTGGTGACACTGCCGAAGAACTTACCCGCGAACCAGGTCGACTGGGTTGTGCACGAGTATTAAAGCGATTGTTTGGAATATTTGGTGTAGGTGGCGGTGGTGCCGGTGGTGGGAATCTAGGAATAAAGTTGTTCATCATATTCGGAATATTCGGCCTAGACTGCGACTGTTGGGCATTTTGGGTGTATTGTGTGTTTTGTATGAGTTGGTACCTCTGGCCATTTCTGACAATTGTCGCATTCGGGATATTGGGAATCATTTGGCCGGTGTTGTGCGTATTTCCATGGATGGTTTTACCATTCGGCGCATGTGCGGCGTGTGGAATGTGATGGGTGTTTTGAAAATTTGAAAAGCTTGCGAAACTTTGCAAATTTGAATAATTTTGCATATTTGATGCATTTGGCATGTTTGACATATTTGGCATATTTGACACATTTGGCGCATTGTGTGTATTAGGAACACATTGTTCATTTCTGGCGTTCTTTTCCTCATTTTTCTTATTTCTGGCATTTATTCTGTTTCTTGCTGCTTGTTCTCTCATCGCAAGGAGTTCCATATGTTTATTTCTAGCAGTTTGTTCAGTTGGCACGTTCTGGTCATTTTTATTTTGCATATGTAACAGATATTGAAGGTTCTGGGCATTTTGGAAATGCGCCAGGTTCAGAGCGTGATTATTTCGTGCAGTTTGTTCGGCTGACTGTGCATTTTCAACATTTTGGGCCTTTGGGCCATTGTGTTCATTTTCTGAAATTCGCACATTGGGCAGGTTGTGGATGTTGAGAATGTTTAGTCTGTTTCTTTGTTCCAGGGGTATGTCTTCGGCATTGCGAATGTTGGCCGCATTTGGCATGTTCGGAATTTTGGGCGGCACGATTGGCTCGTTGAGCATGCTCCGTAGGGTCGGTTTGTGTTTGTGTATGAATGGATTGCGATTATTTGGGCTGATTTCAACATTTGGAGCCTGATGATTATTCATCATATCTTGGAGAGATACATTGGGTACATTTGGTAGATTGCGTACATTGGGTGCATTGGGCGCATTAGGAGCATTGCGCGCAGTTTGCGGAAACACTGGTCTGGATGTATTTGTTGTCGACGATGGTGAATTATTTTCAGTTGTTGAATCTACCTCTGGCACTGGAGATGGTGGGGTTTGGGCTGACCGTTGAACAGCAATGTTTACCTGAGCTGAAATGATATTTTTATGGATTAGCCCTACCCCTAGACTAATAGAATATCTTACCTGGAATATAATCCATTCTTCTTTGAGGGTGCGACCTTCTCCAGTTGTTACCTGAACAGAGAGAATTTCGAATTTAAGTATCTCATCATGACAAGAGCTCTCGCAGATCTTACCCGCATCTCGTATCAATGCAACTGCATAATCAACGGCAGCGGCTGCTGCAGAATCTGGTAACCAATATGGTGGCTGTGGTGGAGGTGGTGGTAGTTCATGATTTAGCCCGGCCTGGTAGATCTCATGCATCCTCTCATAAAACGACTGCAACGGATTGCCGAATGGAACCAATTCGTTCGATGGTTCTTGTCCTGGTTGACCATTTCCTGGGGTTGGTGGTGACCTGTGGTTAGGTTGCGGTGTTGGAGCTGGCCTGTAATGTGCCTGCCTTGTGTATCTCGGTGCCATCCAGTTTGAAATGTCAATTGGCGGTAGATTTCTTGGGAACTCTGAATGCGGTTGATGGGATCGAGATAACCGCTCACGAGCTTGATAGGCCTCATATGGCCGATATCGTACTATTGGCCGGTCATAAATTTGATCTGCATATGGATTCGGTGACTCATCTCCTGCCCCGTATGACCTATTTCGTACTTCTGCTTCATCTCCTACTCTCTGAGCATCCTCATATGACCGGTATCGGCCTTCTGGGCTCATGCGACTGGGGTATAGGGCGAGTGAACGAGAGAGATCGGAATATAAGTCATTATAAAAGCCTGATTGATGATTCGACGACTGGTGGCATCCATGAAGAACTGGATACATTATCGGTGGGATTATTATGGGTTGAATACTTGGATATTCCCTGCGATGACGCCGTGCCGTGTATCCTCTTTGCATTGGCGTACTGGGCATTGGTAAGGGCATAGCTGATCTTGGTTTATTTCCACCGGTGGTGGTGTATCTCGATGGAGGTGGAGCCTTCTTTACCTCATCTTTGGTGTCTTCTTCATCGGAGGATATCTCGATGATTTCGTTTGGTTTAATTCGAATGTTGAACACAGGAGCCCTTATAGTGGTTGGAAGGTTTCTTTTACCTTCCAAGCCAGTGGTTCGAGACGGAGTTCTGAGAACTTCTGCGCTGTGATTTATCGGCTCATTCCAATTGAAAGGTGTCCTCGAAACGTTTTCCCTTCTTGAACTGGGCCTAGACTCCCCATTGCTTTGATCCAAGTTGGGTGTTGATGAAGAATTCGGTGGAGGAAAACGGATAATAACACCTAATCCTGGGCTGTTAGTTTTTTCATTTGGTTGGGATGTGGTGTCCGGATTGGTTGGGTTAATTTTAACAAGCTGAGGCGGCCTGGTGTTCATGTTACTTGGTTCTTTCTCGCTCTGCTTTAACGCCAAAAGACCTTTGTTGGGCAACTGTCTCTGAAAATAGGTTTTGAAATGTATTTTGTAAAAAAGTTTTAAACTTCTAAAATAGTCTTCGTCCATCGTTTTTAACTTACCGGTAGGAATAGACTGTTTGCGACTCTTAGACTTCTTTGCTTGGAGACTTCTCTGGAAAAATAAAAATTCAGCGTAAATCATTTTTAAAAAAAATTTAGTAAAAAAGTTCTTTAGATCTCAACGTAACAAATTGTTATTTCTTTTTTTTTGGCGAAAAAAAAAAAACACTTAGCACGTGACAAGCTTATGAGTTTTATTGAACAAAAAACAAAAGAAAAAGTCAAAGACGAACTTGTGTACTTGTACGTGCAGAAGCCAACAAGCTATGTGATCTGGGAAAACATTGAGAAATTTGAATGAAACTTACAGACTTATAGTGTGCCTAGCTTCTAGTGTGAGAGAGTGTGGCCGCGTTGACAAAATTTCCATTTTCAAATTGTCCCTACGAAAAATAGGTTTAGAATTAAAAATAGATACATAGTTAAGGCAGTGGTAAACTGTTTCAAATTGTATCTGAAGTATGTACATATTTACAAGGTCGAAAGAGAATATAATCAGATATATACACAAGTCATCATGAAAATTAAGAAAGAAACAGTTTAAAACAGACGAATTGACAGACAGAAAAGCCCACAAACGTATGGATGCATGCACAGTTCTATGCGGAGAACTGGTTCTCATAACATAACCACATTGCGTTTCCTAGGGCATGAAAGCAAACAAGTAGGGATGCAATTCAGGCTTTAAAATTCAAAAACGTTATTAGAGGCCATACGCATATAAGCTAGCAAATTTCAAACATTTAAGATGGTTTTAAGGTGGTATTATGCCAGTGTCATAAGTCTGGCTAAGGGTCGTGTCTTGACAATCCCTCGACTTGTCTAACTGAAAGCGGAGGAGAGGATTTCTTTCAGACCTTACATCTTAGAGCTACACTTTATCCTTACTGGACGTAAATAACTTACAATTTTTGACGAAACAAATGGGACACGAAGCCCTTTGTGGAGCTTTCCTAGCCAAATTGAACGACAGGACCTACAGCCATTGCTATCTACTATAAGAGGAATGAATAGTTCCCAGATTATGTAAAGCCTACACTAAATTCCTACTCTGTAAGCATACCAGTCTACCATAAATGAAGTTCTAGGCTAGGGAGTCTATTGTCAAAATGTCATCAGTCACATTGTACTGAGTCACCATTTCGTGTCACAGCTCATGAGTTCACTTTTGGGTAGTGATTATTTTTTTCTATATAGACAGTCAATCTGCGATAGAAGCCTTGGAATCGCCAATAATTCGATCCAAGTGGGTAGAGCCATGCGGCGAGATCACTGTCAAGTAGGACGTATCTTTGTGCTGGGTTGCAGGCCACAGGGGTATTCCAGGCATTTGCAAAGCGGACAAGCTAGCTAGGGAAGGTACAGACCGGTACCCTGATATAAGGGGGAGCTGTCAGGACTTATTTAATCGATAAAGTTCCAACTAGATACCGCTGCCATTAGAAACAGGTGGTGCAAAGCAAACAATTTGGACAGAACTAAGTTTCAGGAAAACTAGTAGACTTATCTCAGTCAATAGAAAAACCCTAAGATAGTTGGTGCCTTCACGGGCCACTGTATGGTAGGCAGGCACATCAGCAGACGAGTATCGGTTCTGAAAAGGACGAGTACTTTTTCACAGATCTCAATGATCTCTAGACTAGACGTAAGGAGAATAAAAAGCCTCTTCACCAGGCCTAACCGGTTTAATGGGCTTACACATATGTACTTCTTCGGGATGGGTTTATACCGAAAACGGTTACGCTGCCTTTTTATCCCAAGTGGAGAGTATTTATGTAGGTCTCTGGACCCTCCTCTGGTCTAAGCGCGTCCCTACTGAGCGGGGACAACCACCCAACCAATCAACAGTAAGTTTCTGATTGAACCCTATGTCGAAATCGGTACCCAAAACGTATGCTTTACAATGCTCTAATCCTTCTACGAATTCTACTGTAATATGCCGATAGTTGGGACACAGACAGGAAATCTATGCCTCGAATAGGGCTGAATGGATGACCTACATCAAGCTGTAAGTAAATACGGTCCAAAGCCCAAAATACGGCCACTTTGAGAAAATAGACAACAATTCTGTGATCGCGATTGCTAGCTCATCAAGTGAATATGTGGTACACTCAGCTTCGTCTATTTTTGAAATATCGGCAATGTTTCCATTTCCTACTTACAAGTAGGATACAAGTAGAACGCTGTTCTTTAAGTTGTTGTTCCATTTGATAACCAGATGGCCATGTGTTTCTTTCTCAATCCGACAAACATTTTCTGCCCATATTGTTCTATTTCCGAAGAATACACCGTAAATTGCATGTTCCAGGATATCAGAAACCTCACGTGGTACGATTTAGTACACGATTTCTGATTCTTGGATCTGCCTTCATCATGCAACTCTTTCATCCATTAGATACTTTCGACAGATATTCGTGTCGATGTATACATACGGATGTGGGAGAACAAGTGCTGTACCTATTTAAAGGAGCACAATTGCAGAGTGTTCATCTTTCGATGATGTTCCAACATATATCCTACATGTGCCGATTTTGAGTGTGATCAGTTCACATGTTCATTATCTTTGAAGTGTGCAAGCAAACATCCGAATGAAGAATGAAAATTAGGGGGAAATAGTTTGAAAATAAGTTTGCAATCATGTGGAGAGGATGATTCGAAAACATGGTCTAGTTATGAGTCAATCCTTCTTAAAAACATCCGTATGTACATGATTTTGAGTACACATTCACTTTTAATTTCTTGGACCTGTTTTTTCAACAGAATCAAATATTTGAGGACTCAGCACAATTTCTAAATAAAACCAAAGCTTCTATCAGATGGCCATTACTCTTTGCCATTTTAATGGCAGTGTGACGTCAAAACTGGAGAATAATGGCCGTCTAATAGTAGCTTCAGTCTAAATTCGAATATTTTGGAAATAACATGGAACAGGTCGAAAATGACGAGAGAGAAGATCGGATAAATTACTTCGTTTAGTGGTTTGGAACTGAGTAGTATTAGGCTCCATTTCTTGATAGGTGAGTGTCTAAACTATTTAGGAAGGATTTGTAGCTACCTGTTTTGTGAGACCTATCAGAATTTTAACATTTTTCGTAAGGATGAGGGGTCAGATGGTCGACTAGCTATAGTTGGGATCTGAACCAACAACGATGTGATACGAGGATTGCTTCCCTCTGTTGTACATACATCTACACACACTTCCAACTACCACTTGCTATAGCTAATTCAAATTTTAGTTGAAGTTTCTTAAAGTGTAAGGTATTGTTGCACCACGGTTTCTGTACCAGATGCACTTTTCATATAGTATTTGAGAATCTGTACGGACAGACAGTATTGAAAACTTAAAAATCATGAAGTCTAGTGAAAGACTTCAACGCTTTTAATAGGCAATTGACCAAACATTTAATTTCTGCTTGAACCCATATTTGTAGGGCAAGTATAAGTTAAAAATTCAAAACTTTAGGGTTTTAACCAAACTTGACATTAGCATTATAGAGAACAGACGGAGCTGTCTATCGCTAGTCTGTACATCTACCTGTAGTGTGAATGGCTACATGGATCTCGACTGTTTAGGATCCCAACTCGAGGTACAATTTTTAACAAAATTCACAAACCTTTCTTGAGAAGGTGTCTTATGACAGTTATACTCTCGGATGTTTGTCAGACGCTCGCGAAGGGTGTGGCGGCGAAAGAAATTTTAGATGTTGTCTAGTCAATCCCTGGACATCTGGAATCCTTTCTCTTTAGTCCAGAGATCTGTGGTCCACCTTTTAAAATTGTTTGAAAAAAACAAAACTATTTTTTTTGAAACTCTACAGAAAAGTATGCAAACTTATAGTGTAACAGTTCAAGTACATGCAATACAATACAGCACAGTGCAGGGCGGACCGTTTTTTCTTTCATGTTTTCCTAATGTTACTTGGATTCAGTTCTGAATGACAAAATTGACGCAAAATCCTTCACGAACCTTATACGAATATTTGATATCAACTCACCGATCTGATGATAGTCTCGAAACCAGAACAATTTTTTTTATAGAAAAACCCGAAAGGACTAGAACTAGACTTCACTGCTTGACAGTAACAACTAAACTGCAAACCGCTCAGCAACTGAGCTAAGCTTCGATTTCAAGAGGATCACTTTAAGTTTGCCTATTCCATCGGCCGCCGACTGACTGCCATGCAATCCAAATAAACAAACACTGTTTTGTTTATTATTACAAACACATTCGACAGTGTTTCGATGAAACTTTCAACTGGAAATGTAGGCTCATCAAAATCCAATCATCACTGCATCCTGCCACTGCCACTGCCCCACATCGATATCCAATCCAAAAATACTTATTTACATACAACTTTTGTTTTTGGTTTACTAATGAACTTATATTCTTTCCCAATAAATATAATTAAATCTCTCATTCGATGTGTATTCGATAGATAAATGTTTATTTGGCGATACTTCCCTGTAAGTGTTTACACACAAAACGGGGCGGCGCGAGCGAATGTGTATAATAGCTGCATTCACAGTACGAGTATCTACATCCGTGCAAGGCAATGACTCACCGACAAGCCTTTAATATTATTCACACAAAATGCTTAAAACATATCGAATTACGATTCCACGCCATTGCGAAAAAGTAAATTTTACAATTTCTGCTTAAAGTGCACCTCCGTGCCACTATTCACGAGAATACCAATAAACTACTAAACAACCGAAACGAATTGGATATTCCTGAATGGGAATATCGCGTCCCATGTGTAGCTAGAGTGTGCACTGGTACTGTGCCAGTCAACAACAACATTTTGCATTTGTTGTTGTCTTTTCCAGATCAGACCGTGTCCAAGCGATACGTCCTCTAGCATAACCAAGAGTCAAGTGGGTGTCAAAGTCCGTACTTATAGACTACACGAATTCGACACCGAATTCTGTAGATATCTCGCGGTGACTGCGAGAACAAGATGTTTTATGCATACACACACATACGTATGGTATGCTCAGCTAAGGCGACAAGTCGGGTCCGCATTTCGAAAGCGACAGGATGGATATAAAAATCCAAATTTTTATGACTTATATGGTACGATGTGTCGGCGCATAATCACGCTTTAGACAGGCTAGAGTCTGGAATCTCTGGAGTCGTTCTTGTTTCAACAAAAAAAAAATCACAACAACAACAAGAGAACATACATAAAATGTTTGGTTTGCCTTGTGCATGATGGATTGTTTTTGTTTTTTAATGCCTAGACAGGTACAAAGTTTCCGAGCAACGCAATGTGACAAATCAACTCAACAACTCAGACGGCAAAGTTCGTTAATTTCCGATCCGAATGGTGGTGTTTCCAGGAATTCTTTGATGGCAAACACACAGGCCACCACACACATAGAGACGGACAGACGGATCTCATGCAACGTATTGAGAGTGTGTTGAATTGATTTGAAATGGCATTATTACGGCCGGGGTTCCGGTAAAGGGCTTAACTCGTAGGGCTTAATTAGTAACGACGGTCGCCGCTAATTTTGAAAGGAAACCTGACGCAGTAGGGTGAAATTTTTCGGTGAATCTTGTTTTTTTTTTTCCAAATCATTGTCTGTTTGTCTGTTTTTTTCCTGTTTCAGGGCTTAACCCGAATTTGGTGCTAAGTTACGAGGTTCGAATTTCAATTGGAATCAACACTAAAAGCCCTCTGTTCCGGTTTTAATTTGATTTAACATTTCCGACCCTGGGTGGTTAGCGGACAAAGTTTCAGGTGATTTGCGTTACCTTGGTTTTTTTTTGTCGCCTGCCATGTGTGATCCTTGTGTTAGTCAAAATGCATTTTATTCAAAGAACTCCTGCTAATCCAGATTGCAACTAGGCAGGGGGTAACTTTATAGGACCACGCATGGTGTCATATCCGTGGCAATATGCAAAAGAGGAATTCTTTTGGATTTAATGAAATTCGAGCATTACAGCTTCCTTATGGATTTCCGCTCTCTCAGTAGGTGTTGGCATCACACGTTGTTGTCGTAAGTACAGGTGACTGCAGAATTCCAAAAACATAAAAATGCATTATTTTGAAGTGTCTGTCATCGCCACTCAGTGTGTAGACAGGCAACTTTTTCGCATCCACTCAGTGGGAGGTAATAGACTGCCCGAGGTGTCCTTGCATTGATTGGGTTGGACCGTTGCATTTGAACAAGGACATCCATAGGGAAGAGTATTTGAAAATTTTCGGTACTTGTGTCTGCATCTATGCTGAGGGCGGAAAATTTTGCTACGTTAAACGAATTAAGGATTTTTCAAAGGTATAATATTTCATCAGGTTTTCGGGTAAATTTATCAATACATACACACATGCTGTATATGTATGAACCATCATTGAAAGGTATCAACAGTCCGCGTGGGGTGAGGAGGTGTTAAACCACATAAATGGTACTGAAGTCAGTGGTAATGTAGTGTAACCATGTGAGAGGAAAAAACAAAAAAAAAACAAGAATTCAATCGCCCACTGTTAATCAAAATAATAATTCGATACTGTAGGTCAAAAAAACAAACAAACCCAATTTGGTTTACAGTATTTAACTTTATTAAAATTAATTAATCGCAGATTTTAGTGTTTTTTTTTACATTTAATTCAATGCAGGGTATGCGTTTTAAAGTCCATTTTTGGTGCAAGTTAAGTGAAAAGTTTTTATACTTGGTTATGGTTCTTTTATTGTCTAAATAAATCAGAATTCTACTCAAAAACTGTGTTGTAATCTGCCGGGTGTTTGTCCTTCCTTTCATAGCTTTCACTGTAAAATGGATTTTCTTGGAAAACCTCTGCACTTTGTTCAAAATTTTGTATTTTGAGTTATTTGAGGTAAACACTGCCACATGGCTTCGAGCAAGTTTTGAGGAAAAAAAATGCATATGTAGCTACAATCCGTCTGAATTGGATCGTTTGACTCCCTGTTCTCCTTATTATTTAGTCCTTATGAAATGGGCGTGGTCGTGCGCCACTTTTTTCGAATTACAGCGACGTCTTTGAATGTTTGTTGATGTTTCATGCAAAATTTCATTAAAACACTTTTTGGTTATAAAAAAAACGCCCCCTAAAAGTGGGCATGACCACATATGACGTATTGAAAAATTGTAGACAATTTGATTATCTAAATTTCTTTCCAATTTTATGTAAAATAGTGAAATTATGAAGAAGTAAACGTGGCTTCATGCTTTTGCACTGCTTTCTCAGAAACCCAGATATCAAATTTCATTCTTCTATTTCAAGCAAATTTGCTCAATTTTTAAACGTCAAATGCGAATGTATACAAATGCACAAGCAACAACAAATTACGTAGAGGGATCTGACAGATTTGACAGTTTTCATAAATCAGAGGAAAGAAATTTCTTACTCTCTCATGAGGATACTCTTTTACGAACAAATACAAAACTTTTAGAGACTCGAACAGGATTTTCTGAATTTTCAAAAAAAAAAAAGATGGGGTATGTTTTGGAATACATAGCATTGAAATATTTTCCTTGTGACTGCATTCCATCGGAGCACCCTATTACATACATCCTGAAGCTTACAAATTATCAGAAAATACCAGGTGTTGTCCAAGAACATATTCGAGAAACCAACAATAAATTTCACATTTGGGAATAATAATGAAATGAAACTACTGAAGCTATCTACAGAAATAGCTCTGAAATGAGGTGACAATAACGAATGAATTTGCAGCGTTAAATTGTTCCAGTTGTCTGGCAGTTGTCTGACATTTAATTTGCCACAAAATTGTCAAATCAAAAGCTGTCCGCTGACACGGTTGGTAGATAATTTGTCAGTTGTTGTCAGGGTAATACGATTTCAAGGAGCTTTTTTTCTATGGTATACGTGATCGATAGAACCAAAAATGAAGACGAATCAAGACGAAGGACCAATCAAATTCTTCGTCATTCACTTTCCTGTCATTTTTCGTTTTCGGTGTACAAAGTCACTAAAATATCTTTTTACGAATTAGTTGTCAGATGTCATAAGTTTCGCACATCTGAAAATGTCCTAAATGTCTGAGCTTGACAACAACACAAAAGAGTGTCCAGACGATTGGCATAGACCTGCAAAAATTGGTCGTTCCTTGATGGTTAAGTATTTCATTTGCAGATCTGACAATCGTCTGAACATGCCTTAAGAATTTAATCCGGAGCTTATAGTTTTTGAAAACTTATTAAGGTGGATTAGTGGATAAGTACTAACTTTCTTTGTTATTTTGAGGCAAAACATCCCAAGGAAATATGTTCGCAAAACTTTTGATACTCTCTACCGTCCTGAATTTCATTAAAAAATTATCCTCAACGATGAAGCTCCATTTTGACTTAATGGCTTAATGTGCGTTTTTGGACAGCACAAACCCACATGTGCTTCAATAAAAATGATTTCCATGATACGATCAATGGAGTCCGCTGCTGTGCTGTCAGTGATGTGTGGTTGCAACAAGATGATGCCACATGCCACACAGCTTGTAAATCAATTGTTCTATCGAAGGGGAAATTCGGTAATCATGTCATCTCGAGAAATGGCCACATCGTTACATTCTGCTAACAAGCCAATAGAGTTATAGGAGCTCAAGAGCAATCTCAAACACGAAATTGGCCACGTTCCGTTGGTCGATATGAGTGCAATAATGATATGAAATTGGGTCCAAAGAATCGATTGCTTCAAACACGCTCACAGTGATCATATGAATGAGATGGAAGTCCTTAATCTAATTTAACATGTGTACTACACTTGGAACAAACTTCAGCTCGATTCTCAATCATTCTGTATTTTATTGAAACACAAAATTTTTATGGCCTTCTTGGAAAACCCTTCATCAAAACTATCAGGAAATATACACATGATTGGTAACGACTTCACCTAAATACCGATTTAAAAACGCATTTTCAGATTTATACTGGTTCCCTCCCTGAATCCTACCAAAAGTCTTTGCATACCATAAGGCCCACGAAAGTCTCAATGAAATAATTTCTATATTTTGATTCAAATTAAGACGGCTTTTCCATATACATATGTATATTAAGACAGGAGCTGGTCTTGCATGGGAAATCAAAAATTGAGACTAAATTTTCGAAATACAGCCGATGCCTGATATGTGAAGGACGACTTTAAAACGCCTAACAGATAGAGTTTTTGAAAAATGGAAAATATAAACAGTGTTCCACCAAAAAACTAAAGATTTCTAAAACTAACAATTTTGTTGAAAGAACAAACTTTAGTTTGTCAAGAGTCTTTGGAAGATTCAGCCGCTGATCTGGTTTGAATTATTCTTTGAATCCATCAGTGAGTTTTTCTTCGAAGGCAGTGACCTTGAAGGCTGTCTTGAAAATAGATATACATATATCTATAACTTCATAAGTTATGGTCCGAGTCTTTACAAATGCTCCGAATC
The DNA here is from genome assembly GCA_963583995.1 of Xylota segnis. Lineage (NCBI taxonomy): Eukaryota > Metazoa > Arthropoda > Insecta > Diptera > Syrphidae > Xylota > Xylota segnis. Next base: position 3,811,732 of record OY757238.1, read on the forward strand.
AGTGAATTTATTTATGGATTTAGCGGTAATTTCCGCGCAAAGTGCCTACTAAATCTGCCCATTAAACTACTGAATTGATCGTCGTAAAACAAGAAAATGACGATTTATCCTTGACTCAGCTAATCTGAAAGTCGTAAACTATAATACTGCAACCAACATTTCGGATATACAGATCGGCACTTAAATTTTGCAATAAAATATTTTTTTCTTCATTTTCTTTACAGAAATACAACGACTTCTTTTGAAGCAAGTCTCTGTTACACATTTTCCTCAGAAGTTACAAACGATGTTTGTTGAAATCGATACGTTAGCACATATATTTCTAAAAATATTCATTTTTTTTTGTCTGTAACACACTTATTTAATGAATATTTCCGCTTAAACCCACCATTTAAATGTGTCTCGCAGTTAGTACATAACGAATAGGGTAATATGCCATTGTTTTGCTTAGTGTTTTAGGTTAAAAAAAAAAATTGCATGCCAAACTTTCAATAGATAGATACTTACGTGGTATTTGCTTCCATAGTTCATTTTAAAACAAAAAAATATTTAAATGTTTTTTGAAAAAAAAGAAACAAACTCTTACTCACTAAACACTTTCAGATTGTTTGCAAAAAATTGTTTTATAAAATTCACTTGTAGACAAAAAAACACTTTTTTCGATTTTTCAACAGTAAGCCCTCCTTGTCCTTTCTTTTCTCCAAAAGTCCTGCCAGAAGGGCGATTATAGTTATAATTATTGGAATTATCATATTCAAATGAATTTCGTACAAGACTCTCACAATTCGTTGCGGCAAATCGTAGAGAAGAAAAAAAAAAACAATTCTGACGAACAGAAAGACTGGAAAAAACACTTCAGCTCAGGCAAAGTTCAGAAACGCACTGCCTTTGGCCTAAAATAACTTATAGCTTAGAAGATTCAGAGAGCTGTCCATGCAACTTGTTGCAATCGGAATTGGACACGTCAGTACAGTGTGCTCTCTGTGTTTCTCTTTCATACTTTTGGTTTCCTACTTTCGATATGTGATTTATGTATACCTACTGCCGCCTTCGACGAATAAAAGGCGGAACACACAGTCTATAAAATCCGTGCATAGAGATTGCAACCGTGCGTCGTTGAACACGATGCTATCTCTGTTTACCTGAGCACCAGATCCTGTGTCCTAGGTATGATGTTCAAACATCAAATCTCCGGAGAGCTTTTCTCCCGCTTGATACACCCCCAAGGAATGGCTTTTTTTGTTGTTGGTGCTGTTGTTTTCATGGTATTCAACAGGGGGCTTAGCGCCCGTCTGACAAGGTGTATCATCGTCCAACAAGTGCATTTGGTCGAGTGGAGTTGAGTGTGTGTATCGGTGATTGCAGCCGTAACCAACCCCTGTGTCGTACGGAGTTGCGAATCGAAAACTTTTAATTGGGGAGTTATAGTTCCGTAATTAGGTTCGACAGATTTTACGGTAATTTTTTCCCATCTAAACGATACATTCGTATGTATGTAGGCAAACAGTCGTGTTTATTTGAGTCCTTGCAGTGCGAGGACGTTCTGATTGTGTTTTGTGGGTGACAAGAATAAAGTCAGAAGTGCGGCAGGAAATAGTGCTAATTTTTGAGAGGATTTGGCCTGGGGCACGTTCCCCAGGTGGGTAAGGCTTTAAACTTGGCAAACAGCAAAATGTGTTCGTTTGGTGGATTTAATTTCGCGGAATTAATTCGAATCCCCTCGTCCTCTTCGGCCGAAACGAGTGGAGTGCGTGTGAATGAATGGATTTTGTGTGGAAAGTTCTAAACGATTAAATTGCCATTCCTAGTGGTGATTGTGGCTTTGTCACAACGCAGAGGGAGGAGTGCGTTTATTAGTTTCACAGGAACCAGTTAATTAGTCGATTTGATGAAGTTTCTCTTCATAGATTTATGTCAATAAATTTTTGACTGGAATGTGTATATCCGTATCCGTATCCGTTTTGGTTTAAACATGTATGTATGTATGTACATATGTGTGACATTATTATTTAACACCCCTTCAATTGTCGTGCATAATACTGACTGAAGGACGAATCATTTACGTGGCGTATTGATGTGGTCAGGTGGTTTAATGCTCTGTGAACGTGTGTTCCTTAATGGCTTTAGCGATGCGGACGAGTCGCAACTGCATGGGTTATGGGATGTTGGCCTCTTTTTATCTAGACAGACGATCAGCGTTACCTATTTGACGGTAAATGCTAATTTTGTGTCGTTTGATTGGAATTTAATGAAAGTAAATACGTATCTCTTAGAATGAGACAGGATAGTACTTCCGCGTTTAATTGCGAAACTGTGACTCACACAGGACTTGGGGGTAACCAGTTTATATCCTGTGCACAGCAAACTGTTGGAACAAATTCTTACTTGCTCTCGAAAAAACTGCAAGTAGCTGGATTCCTAGTTATTTTTATTAGTTTTTATTGCTGTTCCCACTTAATAATGGAATTTGCAGTGTTTCGCTGTTTTGTGAATAAAGTTCAATGGAGAGTGGAGTTGAAAAAAGTGCCTTCTCTGTGCTCACTATCAGATGGTAGAGATTTTTTCAGTTCTATCCTTAGGTTTCAGAGTTTTTGTCGAAATAAAAAATTGGATACTAAAAAGCGATGTGCCTCGTGTTGGGCGCCAATTTATTGCTGGTTGTAGATAAAAAATAGATTGTTAAATCGGATTCACATACCATGCACTTTAGAGTGCTTAACACTGTGGAATATCGCCTAGTGCTTTGGCCTTAGCTTGGTATATCCTTAATAGGAAGTTTAGTCCCCATATGGCAGATATAGCGATTGGGGTTTCCAGACAAGCAAAGCCTTTTAACTGACTGAACATAAACCCCAAACTTTTAGTTGATTCCAACAAAAAAGATTCAGAGATTGGTTTGGTTGAAGTGACTGCAAGTAAGTGACACCAGCACAAATAGACCAATAGAAGGTCTGTTGCGATACTCCGTGGATCGTAGTCGTTGAAACCACTTCGAGCAGAAGCTCGAGTCTATATGACTATGAAGCGTAGGAGACTATATGTCTATACTCGTCAGATCACTTCGATTATTAAGGAAGGTTGCTCCTAGGTGAAGCTTTCTAATGCGACTGAGCGCTGGGCAAGAACAATGAATGTGAGGCATGGTTTCCTCCACTTCTTCATCCGTGAAAGTTCTGCAAAACTCATTGGCAAAAAAGTCTCAGTCTTGTGGCGTGCTTGCCTGTAAGACAATGTCTGGTTGCGACACCTAAGTAGTGTAGTCTTTCCGAAAATTTGTTTCGTTTAGGTTTTAATTTGCGTGCAACGATTCCTAGGTTGCCCTTGTACGTCGAGATGGTAAGAGTTGTTCCTAATCTGGCAAGCTCATCGACCATACAGTTCCCTAGAATATCACTACGCCCCGGTCCTATATATGTATAATGAGGCAATCTATCCTCATCTTTCAGAAGAAAAATCTGAAAGTTACTGTGCCTTGATCGAGTTGAGATCTTAAGTGACTTGATTGCGTGTATGAAATTACAAATAGCCTGATGTATATCTCTTCCAGAAGTTATAGTTATTCCTTTTCTATAGTGACCTCGGTTACAGTGTTCAACATCCAACACCCTCCAGTAGTAGACTTAACAGAAACCATAAATTTATACTACCTCGCATGTCTTACATAATTACTTCATTTTGCAATCAAGTTCTGCTAAACATACATAATTACTGAAGATTAGACCGCAACCCTTTAGAATTCAAATATTGTATACAAATCTAACCACAACCCGTCGACCCTAGGGGGTTAATTTAAGAATTACTGTCTCCTTCTTAGTTATTTCCGGAAATAGAAAATGTGGTCAGCCGCTGTCACATTCAAATTTCAATTAGTTGAATGCAGATTGCCTAGCCTACCCCTTTTGCAAACACATGTGCACCATAAGGATATTTTAAAGTAAATCCACTTTAACAGCTTTAAGCCTTAAACCGTAGAGCCCTGTGGCAGGATAAAATTAAATGCGTTTACACAAAATATTATGTGTAGCCAATACGTTTGGACGAAGGACGAGCCCACAGGATCTTAATTAAAATAACGATCACGTTAATTGAATATAAGCCCCCAAATGTGTAGGTAATTTTAAAAATTAACGCAGTCCCGCATGCGGTGCCTATGTCCTCGCAGTAAGGGAGTTTAAATCCGATTAACAGTTCAGTCAGGCGAAAATGCTTTTAGTGCAACACGCACTCAAATGAACCGGACTCTGATGAAATCACGGTATGGAATTATTGATGGCCAAAAGGGTAAAAGTTAAAACATACATTATTCAATTTGAAAAAGTGGTGTTTGCCAAAACTGACGCACTTTGCTATAAGTTGTGAACTTTTAAAGATGTAACTTGAACCTAACAGGCCTTGGGATGTTGCACCTTCGGGTGGATATCCAAATCAGCAGTGGAAGATGGAAAATTTGTTAACGAGCTGCGATGTGTGCCTTCTGGACATTTTTGTGATACATATGTGTGTATGCGTTAACTAAGTTTACATCTGTCGAATGCAACTGGCCACGATGCTCATGAAAACTGTTTCAGATTACTCGTAGGTTTTGGCATCAATAGACTGGTTGCACCTTGTGCATGATTTCTTGTTTTGAATCACAGGAAGTCTGTACTAACACGTTGCGGATGTTTGACTTTGTGGAAACCTGCAGGAATAATGGGGAACACGCTTGCCTCGTTTGGAGTTAAGAATTCATTTATGTTGGTGTCCTTGAAAGGCGTGGAGATAGGATTTAGGGACTCAATGCTTTAAGAGAAAAGTTTGGTGGTCAACTGATACTTCGAAATTGAGGGTTAAGTTCGACTTTAAGAGATGCTTCTTGGCATTGGAAACGTCGAAGTTGAGGTTTTAGTTGGACTTTAAGGCTTTGAGAGAAGAATCCATTTTGTACCAAAAATATTTGGTTGTCAACTGGTATGTTTCTGGTAGGACATGCTCCATAGGATTGAAAACATCGAGACTGAGGGGGGTTATGTTGGACTTCTAGACATGCTTCTTGACATTGGAAACGTCGGAGTTGAGGTTTTAGTTGGACTTTAAGGCTTTTAGAGAAGAATCCATTTTGTACCAAAAATATTTGTTGTCGACTGAGGTAGGACATGCTCCCTAAGGTTGGAAGCGCGTCGAAATTGACCGATTAAACTGGAAAGTGCGTACCCTTTGGTACAAAATTTCGAAGTGTTCGCAGGATTACAATCTCTCTGTACTACGGAGCAAAGGGTTTCAGGTTCAATCCTTAGACAACACCTAAAATTTCTTTCATTGCCCCACGATCGATTGGCGAACATCCGAGAGAACGACTGTCATGAGAAAGGTTATCAAAAAAAATGCCCTTTGGAACACGCCACTACCACGAATGGTTGTTAGAAGTTAGATCCTTGTTCCTACTAACCTGTGGGGCCAAATGTTTTTTTTTGTTCATGAGAATGACTATAAGTATTTCCCCAATAAAATTTTGGTCCAAAAATTCCTTCATACTTTTTCGTGAAACCTCCATATGCACCTTCGCGATAAAGCTGTAAGGACCTTCTATAGGGGAGGGAGGTTTAAAAAAGCATAGTCTGGTTCGGGTGCAAGATCATTTATCTTCGACTACACTTTTGCAATCAATCAGGTATGAAGAGTTTTTTTTAAAAAATTAGATCAAAAATTCACAACTTGTCTAGTCTCTAGTCTCATTGGAAGTCGGGTATTCCCAAGCACAGCTACAGAAATAGAACAGTCTCCTCAGTTTAACGATAAGCCTATCGATCTTTACTTTACTTTTTCAGGAAATTAAAAAAGCTATAAAAAAATACCCCATTTACATGTGTCATTTCTATAAAATTTGCATATGGATTCTGCTTTCAAAAACGTACTCCAAATAGGCCCTTAAAAAGTGAGCAATTTTACATTTTTTTTTATTACATTTTTACGCTCTTTTTTTAGTCGGGAATACATTGAGGAAGTTAACTAAAAAAATACAAGAATGTGCCAAGTTAATTAACATGACAAATTTATTCGCATGAACAACCCATTTTATGTACAAAAAAAAAACAAAAAACTTTCTTATGGTTCACGGTATTGTAATGTTAATGCGGTCGTTTCTAGTTGAAATTCAAACAATAAAACAATGCCTATGAGTGTTCAACAATGTGCACTTGTAGAGTCGTTTTTAACGAGAACACTTCGTAGATATAAATATTTAGTTCACACTTATGAAACATGTATCATTTATTTGTTAAAAGGCAATGCCTTCGGTTCATTAAGCGAAAAAAATTCATTTTAACGGACAATTCGCTACTGGAAAATAAAATGATTACAAAAAAAAAAACTACATTTTATGTTTACTACCACATGTTGAACAGTTTTATAGAAAGCAATAAATGAATTGGAGTTTTTAAAAAACTAAACATTTTTAAAGAAATAGCCGTCACAAGGGCATGAAGAGGCGTAACAGAAGCTTCCAAGAAGAGGCTGGGTTGCATTTTCTAAAGAATGCCCTTAGTGGACTACATCAGTTGACTTTAACCTAAATTTGTACAGGCTTTGTAAAAAAGAAAAGATCTCACCTTGCCGTCCGTACTTGGTGAGAAAAAAGCTCACTCGAGTGAGAATACACGTTCGTGTACTTTTAGTTAACTTGTTTTCTTTTTTAACACACTTTTAGTACAGTACGTGACATTACTCAAAATTCTTCTATTCAGAACAAAATCAAAAATAAATAAATATTTGGCTTCTCTAGCTTCTCACAACCATTCGTGTTGGGCGTGTTATATTTTTAACACAAAAAGAAGAGAACGGTCCTACTGTGTCCAAAGAGCAATTTGCTATTTGAGAAGCTTTTTTATGACAGTTTTACTCTCCGATGTTTGTCAGACGCTCGCGAGAGGTGGGACCGTGAAAAAAACTTTTAGGTGTTTTGACTGGGATTCGAACCTCAAACCCCTTGCTCCATAGTCCAACGTACTAACCACTAAGCAACGGCGCCCATAAAACCGAGTCTTTTCGAATTACTCCGATTTTTTTCCAGCCACTGTACTGTGTGTTGCAAATCACTCTAAAAGGGCTAGATATTGCTTGGGAACAATGAATATTTGAGCTTAAATTAGAAGAAATGTTGCAACACCTCCTTGTCAAGCTCTCTCCGCTCGTAGAAGACAGCGCTTTGGAGTCTTCTTCTTCGAAAATCTAGCCTAACTGGCCAGCACCAATACCAATACCCTCCAGCATTTGATAGTTCTGAGGGTAGGTCCTCTCCAACGAACCTTTCCTGTTCTAAGTGTGACTGTTTACGTAGCCTTCCTATAAATATGCCATAAAATGTAAAAGTTACACTATTTTCTCATCTTTAAGTCACGTTTGTTGAGACAGATAGAAAACAAAGACGAACTGGTCGTAAAAATTCAAATTTTTGAACTTGAAATGAAACTGAAAGTTAATAGGGTATATCCCAAAAATGTCACACCTTTCCCACCTGTCAGACAGACATTCGAGAGTATGTGCAACTGTCGTGAAAAAGCTTTTCGAAAATTACACTTGGAACACTGCATTTGTGTGAAGTATATAACAATCTCATGCACGACGTGAGTGGTTGGAAAAAGCTAGGCTCTCGGTCCCTTACGAAATTATTTCTATTTTTTTTAGATAAATTTCAGTCCTTTTTACTGTGTACATGTTCCAAAAACCGATTTGTGTTAAGAAGAAAACACTGTCCCCGGCTTGAGCGTAGAAATGCATTCATTTTTTTATGACTACTAAAGATTAAGCCAATTGTAATAAGCACTACAGAAGCATTTACAAGGTGCCAACTTAAAAAACATCAGAAAACAAGATCCATTCCAAATAACAACAAAGATTCCAAAACAAGTAGGTACTTACGGCGACTGCAATGAACACTGTTTGTTGAATGTTTTGAGCACTCTCTCGGCCAAGATACACGACAACAAATTACGAGTAATTCACAGCACTTTTTCATTAGCAACGGTTATGTGTTAAAAACACAATTTTTTTTCAAAATTTTCGAACAAAAAAACAAAACAAAAAACAACACCAACTGATACTAAATAAACGCAGTACTCGAATGAAAGAACTGTTCTCCGAAAACCTCCTTTTTATACAGCGCCAGCAGTATGTGTCGAAAATGTGTCGTTCCAGTGAATAAAACAGAAAGAAAGTACCCATTGGCTGAAAGAGACACCGCATAAAGCCCGTGAAGCGTTGGGAATTATTCAAACTTAATCACTCCATTGAAGCCTACTCAATACAAACAGCCAATAAGCGATCACATCTTGTGGATGTATGGTCATTTTTCCTGGAAAACTCCCCCACTTTTCCTTCCTTTTGCTGGGATCTGTTGTTCTGTTTTTTCCCCTTGTTTCTGCTCGAAGACGTAAAAATAGATTGCAATTATATGATAATTGTTATATAGTGGAACAAGTACATATTCTTGTGTAGGAATTGGATTGAAATTCACAAAAAAAACTTGTGGAACCACTACAATGAGCATGCACACCCTTTCTGTTGCTGGTTCATGTAGGCACCTATGTGCACACAAAAAATTTGTTGTGGTATGATCTCACAGCGCCTGGAGATCGTGAGAGTGTGTATCGTTGTTATCACTCTGACGGGTGTCGTAAAATGCATATAGGGTGCTCTGAAAGTAATTGTTTGTGTGATCTCAAGTGCGAAGTACTTAAAAACAAAGAAAACTACGATGTGTTGGGTTCGATTACGGTGTCCTTTTTCAGGCGATTGTGGCTTGAATTGTCCAACCACTTGTCGAATAGAAATTTTTATCAGAATTCACTATATTTAGTGCATTTTGTGAGTTTGAGAGTCATGCTGCTGAAAAATTCGTAATTTGATAAGGTGGTGCCGATGAATACTGATGGAACACTTCGAGGTATTTCATGTTGGACTAAAATTTGGATTGTACAGTCAAAGGAGTACAGTAATCCATGTCAGGTTCCGAAACCAGCCCGTTTCCGTGATGAATTTTTTGATGGTTTTAGCTGGCGTGCTGAGGTCATTTAAGGATACTTTTAAGAGGAAATGCGTCATGTCTTTCTTTACCTCTGTATCGCCATAGTCTTTGCATAGATCTGCACTGCCCATTCTTCTGAGGTGCATCGCCATTGGGTTGTGGCATGGAACGACCTGACTGAGAAGGTTCAGCTGTGGTCTATGGCCTTGTTTTTTGGTCAATTGTGTTCGAAAAAGCGCAGATCTGCTTTGATACACAGGTTGTTCTTGTTCATTGTGATACATGCTTTGAATCTTTTCGAGTTGTATTGCCCTAAAAGTTTCCTGGCTTGGTTGGTGTTTTGAGTTTTATTCTAGATTCTCGCCGTGCTTTCCCTCTCTAGACTTCTAAACTCTTCTTTGGAGTATGATCTTTCTGACGATATGGACTGGCCCATTTCATTGCCCTCTATTTCTGCAGGTACTACAACATGGGTTTAGACTTAATGGGCTTAGAAGTCAAGTATTATGATAGCAGCTGGCAATTATTATGATCACAGCTGACATGGTTTCTGTCAGGATTGGTGTGGACTATGCAGACTCCTATCTGTGGCATAGATTTCAGCCTGAAAGGTTCTGGTACCTTTCCCCATTGACTCACGGAATTTAGTTCTAGGAATGAGCACTCCTGCTCCAGTTCCTTTGTCAGTTCTTGACCCATCTGTGGACCACATTATTCAACTGTTTAGCTTCAACTCTTTTTGAAGTTGAGCTTGGCAGCGAAATTATTTAGAGAGTTCAGTCTTCTGATAATATTGTCACTACGAAAGGCCAGAAGTGGTCGTCTTTAAGTACATTCCTTGAATGTAATGCACTTACCTCTTCTAATTCCTTCTTAGAGCATTCGTCAATCACAAGGTGCAAGTTCTCATGGCCCCACATCCACATCCTCTTAGAAAAACTCAAGGTCTTGTCCTTGTAAACAACAAAGTCCTCTAGGCCAATATCCAACAAAATCTCTTTACCAAAACAGTGCCAACTTCATCATGAATTTATCAAACTCATTTAAAGGCCAAGGAGTAGACAATTTAAATACAAATCCGTTTGTGTCCTAATGCTGTGCAAAATTCAAATTAATTCGAATATCTTGACTCTGTGTCCAGTAATGCAATCCAATTTGTATTTACTATTATCGAGTCCTGTATCCATTCGCATTCGGATATGGAAATGTGTATTTTCTCATTATGAAACCTAAGTAGCGATTCTGTCGTTGCCGGCTCTATTGTTAATCGAATTCAATGGTAGAGTGAGTTTCGAAAATACTTTAATAGGCTATCGATACGCATGCACAGGCATGTAACGTGATATGTAGTATATTTCATAGTTCCCTTCTATACATTTTAATTAAGAAATTTGAATTCATACTTTGAACTATAAGACTGTGCTATGTACGAGTTCAGAGCTCAAATGCATAAGGATTATTCGATGGAATAGATTTTTTCCAATGAACTTCAATAGTTGCAGGAGTTCGTATGCATGCACACTCGCATGATAGCACATCCTATTGCGAGACGACAGTGGCAGCTACCTTTAACAATAAATCACTTGGGTATAAGCAGATTTCGAAGTTCGAATTTTTTTTAATTAAAACCCGAAAAAAGAACACCGACAAGGAATATCCTGCCTTGCTTGCGGATGGATCACAGTCAGATATTAACTTGCCGAATTGAAACCATTGAACTCTCTTACCATGGCCAATCCCTTAAATTTCTAAGGAACCCGAATTGGTAGACAATTTCACTGTTCACTCGTAAATCAATAGAATGTCGTAAATGTGTCTTTCAAATTTTGTTCTGTCCATCAGGAAGGAGAAAGAAAAACAAAAAAAACCCTAAAAGCAATAAAAAGCCCGATGCGTCGTCGTGTTCATTTCCGACGGACAGTGTTTAACCGTGGAAAATTGGGTTTTATTTTTTTGTTTTTAGAGCTTTGAACAATGCCGGTTATATAGCGATTATTTTGTAGAAAAGGATCTGTTTTTTTGCTCTTTGCTGCGCCATCTAGTAGCCTATTGCCGAACTAACTATTGCATACGCAAAGTGGAGCAAATTAGTTTTTTACACGTCTGCTGCATGATGCAGACTACTCGCTTTTTATGGCTTTTTTAATGGCTATTTCGTTTTCGGCAATTCTTTTGTATTCTGGATTATTTAAAGACCCAAAGCAGATTGTTTTCTTTTTGTTTTGTAATTTTTTTCTCACTTGAATTCGGTGGCAGTAGATAGGAATTTGAATGTTTTTCTCTTCTTTTTTTTTGTACAAACGAACGCATGTTACAGTCTTTATCTTCGTGTAGCGTATTACCTTTCGTCATACTTTTGTGGAATTCTGTAGATGCAAATGCATACGTATGTAGGCCGTCGCCTCTTAAACAAGAATTAGTTACTTTTGATGGTCCTTTCCCTTCATACTGATCAAGAAAATTATCGTTTAATACTGAAACTGCAAAGATATACCATTTATACTCATTCCAACCCTGTAAAGTCAGCATTCTGGCTAAAAGCAATGTTGTGCTTCAATTATTCTTGACAGTTCTGAGCAATACGTAGAGGAAAGTCATGACTCAGACAAATTGCTAGCTTCCCGTCGTACTTATCAATAAAATGTCGTTTATTAGTGAAACTTCCAATAAGAAACATCCTCATACCAACCCTGTAATGCCAGTTTCTATTAGATTTGACATTTCTGAACTTACATGTACGAAAGTAATGGCCTGTCAAGCCCTCTTAGCGCTCAAAGATCCCATAAAATCAACAAATTTGAAGAATATATTCCTTGCAGTTCGTAAACTTACAAAAGTCCACTCATCATTCCTATTTTTACCCGTTTTGGCCAAAACGTAAGCTTGTATTCCGAAATTAGCTAAACATTTTAACAAGCCATATAAGTCCATGTCCACGAGTACGTATGTACATATGTACATCCATTTCAGATCTTGTTTTGCTCGCACTATTGAAAAATACATAAGTCACGCCAAAAACACGCATGTGTGTGTAGGAAAGAAACGCTTATAACTGCTGGGGTGACGCATCATCACGCCCAGCTTTTTCTGCCAATCCGATTCTCTTTTCTTTCGGAACACAATTTTCAACCCCGCCCCCCAGGGAAATCCACTTAACGCCTTCGATTCTAATAAAACCGAAAAATAGTCGCGCTTACCTTTTTTCTCACACAGCCCCCATTGCATACGCACACAAACTTCGCAACAGGTATGAGTGCAAATCCAAATTGAAAATCAATAAAGCAAAAAAAAAAAAACAACAGCTCTAGCACCAAAATATCCACAATTCAAAAATGAAATTGTTTTCCTTCCTGTACATTCTACCCACCACCCTGTGTGAATTGTCCTTCCTTTTCTGTGTTCCCCCACACATGGACGTGGCTGTCAGTGTGCCATAGTAACTGATCTTTTTCTTAGAATACACCCTCATCATCCCCCTCCTAGGAAAGCTTTCCTGTGATGCGTACACACCATAGCTGGTGCCTCTGAGCTGGTGTTGATGGCTGGGCATACATACTCGTACAGCTGGTGTATCTAGAGTATCGTGCATATAGTGATAGATGTATCTATGTATGGTATGGACGTGACACCAGTTGGGGGAAGGAAACTCTCTCTCTGAAAATGCATGTATGATGGACCATTTCGCACAACCAAACAACCGTCGAACCTTTGCAATTTCGCAACCACGATCAGATCAGTGTTGACCGTCTTCTAGATAGCACGCGTGTCTCTCTCCCGGCCAGTATTCGAGTGTGATTTTCCTCCGAAATAGACTAACTCTACTCTCATTGAAAGTGTTGTGTGCATTGTTAAGAATTAAATCCTTGCATCCTTCTAGAACAGGTGAGTGCTAGAAATATCTATTTTTGGGTTTTCTGTGCATGTATACCAAATTTTGTTTCTTTTGCATATATACTGCATGTATGTTGGAAAAAATTTGATTAAAAATGTTTAAATCCACACAGGTGTACGTATACACATTTCCAAACCAAATACTCCCACTCCATGGAGTCAAATGGACACTGCGTCCTGCACCCTGTTGGTGTATATTTCATTTTTCATAATTTTTACGGAGAGAAAATTGTCCACCCTTACCCTGTTTTCATCACCTACCCGGTGGAGGTTTTTTGTTCTGCATGGGGTGGGCTTAAAAGTGTGATGCTTACCCCGAATTTCATGGAAGAGCTATGAGATTTCGACAGCATTTATGAAGTTCACATGTAATGGAGATGTAATTATGTTCACATCCGCGTATTACCGTTGAATGAAAACACACAAAACTACTCGCAGAAGTACATATGTCATATCGATTGCATGTGATTTTCTTTTTATCTGTTTCTCACGTTTAGTCCTCCAAAGAGTTGTTGTATACTATTTTTATTTAACAGCCAATTTTTTATGGTTATTTATTTCAGATCCATTCAGTTGAACACGCTTGATTTTCCATTGTACGGCAAAGCGGGGTGAGTGTATGAATTAATTTTTATTTTACTGATGCCATTAACTTATTAACAGGATTTTTATTTTTCTTAAAATAAATATTTAAATATATATTTTTTTTTTTGTTTAATAATGATGCTACTAATGGAATAATTTAAAACTTTTTCGACTTTGATTAAAATTTTCATTTTGGGATTATAATAAATTGCATACCGATTGTGGGAGATATATTCATTGCAATTGAGTTGAGAAAGTTATTCATGCATTTTCATGCATATTTTTGTTTATTTAATGCAGTTATTCATGCTTTATTTATTAAGTTGACAATATATTTGATGGATTCATGGAGGGCTCTACGCCCATTCATTCGTTCTCTGTAAATGAGAATTACCTGGAATGTGGCACTGAGTTTGGGAACTTACTTCTGGATACCAGCAAATATTTTGTCTCTCAAAAACAAGAGAGTGCATTCTGTTCCACTGTATTTAATATAGTTTTTCCTTAGTCAACTTCTATTCTTAGAACTTTAAAATGTCAGAATTTCTGTATTTTTCATATTCACGCCCATTTTTAGGAGGCGTTTTTTCTTCAGATTTTGTGCTTAATATCTGTGAAAGGTGTTAGTGATGTTTCAGCAATATAGAAACTCTCCACGGGTCTTAAAATAATAGTTAGTTAAGAACATACTCAGCTTTATGTAATAGGCTTTAAGACAGCTCAAATTTGTTTGATGGTAGGCTAACCGCGCCCATTTTTAACATTCTCATGTGATGTTCCCAAAGCTTTTTATGAGTATATCACATGTACTCCATGTATCTATGCAGAACTGTAGTAATATTGATTCTTTTAAGTTTGAATTTGAAGAAAAAAATCTTATTTTAAATTTAGTTTCGTAAAAATTTAATATTTTTCCTAAAAATTGCAAGAGTCTGTCGATAAAATTTTGGAATATGCAGCTTCTGTACAAGTATCTCATAAGTTTGTGTCTATTTCTTAAGACCAGGAATCAGTCTTACTTTTACAAACCCTGATGAACAACATTGTTTCGAACAACTCATCACGAATATTGGTTGCAAATACTAAAATCTTTTCGAAGCATCAAGGTATCGGTCTATTGAGATTGAACATTCAACAACTCTTACGAATAGTTTATTGGAAATGAATTAGAAGGTTAGGTGGACAGTTAAGGTCTAGCTCTAGCCTTGGTTGCTGTTTGCTTCATTTGATACTCAAATCACCAAAAAACATCTTGAATCCTGCGGATATTATTAAAATCGATTTTACTGTACAAGTTCAAAAAATCAATTCTGTCTATATATCGGTCTGGCTAGCTGTTTTTACACCCAAATCCAGTCTACACGGCTCATATTTGGAGTCCTTAAAGCTGTGGCCTTCGATGCTTAAGGATGATTTACTTACATTAGACCGATGACAATAAAAATGCAATTGGGATTAGTTCGGAGATAGTATATATGCTCTCATCCTCACGAAATATATAAATTGACATGGACATGTGTGTTAGCAAATTCTTAGAGCATTTTACTGTCTGAGACTTGTATAACATTTTCAGGGTTGAAGCAGCCTCATCCACTTTTTAAAAAGTTCACCTTTTCCAATATTTCTACTAGAAATAGAATGCAAAAAATTTATTTACAATTCACCTCATACTTGTATACGACCACACCTATTTTTCGGAACGTTTTTCTCGTAATAGTTCCATCAAAAATGCAATCTCAGCTTTTTAAGTCTCATGCTTTAGAGAAACCTTTCGTTTTATACGTCTTCCTTTCTGAATTTTGAATATTTTTTAGTGGATAGCATAGAGGCTTAAGTACATTCGGCCAAGTTGAATACTTCTTTTAATTCGATTTAATAGTTACTTATAGCCAAGGCAATGGTTCTGAAGTACTTAGGTTCTGAGAGCTTATCATTCACTCAATGTAGAAAACTATACATGTGAATGTGAAAAATTTGCTTAACGACAAGAGATAAGTGCAATATGGTCTAGAACAGAGATTATGAATAGTCTTTCTTCCCAGTTTTAGAAGACATTTTGTGACAGGTCGATGGGACCCAGGGGCCTAGTTTCTCACAACCATTTGTGCTCTTCGTTTACACGAATAGAGGGACCGTACTGTGCAATGCCATACCCAAAGGGCAATTTGTTATTTGAGAAGATTTCTCATGACAGTTGTACTCTCGGATGTTTCTCAGACGTTCGCGGGAGGCGATAGAAATGTTAGGTTTCGTCTAGGGATTGAATCTGGAACCCCTTTCTCCGTAGTAAAACGCACTAACCACATGTCAGTTCTCAGAAAATTTAAAATTTCACATTCAATCATCGGCTTAACGTGTGGGCCAAATTTTTTAATTAACAATGCATGTTAAAAATACTAAGCTTATTAATTCTTATTCATTGTACTTTGTTCAGATTTGGTATATAAATGATAAAGTAATAAAAATATTGGCATACCATGTTTTGGACAAACTTTTTTACTGAAATAACAATACAAATTTCATAATCGATTTGAGTACCAAAAAGAGCAAGTTATAGCCTTCACTAACTTAGTCTGATTAAGATGCCACTAACAGCGAAGAGGAGAAGCTAAGTCAGTCTCAGAGCCCCTTTACTTACCTGTGAACTCAACCTATGGCGAGTTTGCAACTTGACTGTGGGTTTAAAAACTTACCTTCATTGGGTAAAGTTCAGAGACTTATGTACATTTTCTCTCAAAACAATCGAATTAATGAATATTTTACAAAAAATTGTCTTTGACATTCTTTTCCTTAGTAAAACCAACGAGTTTTTCTTTTTCACGGTCGCATCTTTCGCGAACGTCCGACAAACATCCAAGAGTATACAAAACTCTTGAAACGGTTAGCGCCTTCCATTCGTGTGAAGAAAATGACATGCGCAATACATTTGGTTGTGAAAAGCTAGGACCTAGGACCCGTACTATGGAGGTACTGTAGAATATTTAGTTGACGACTTCAAAATCAGTCAAGAGATGGCAACTACCACCTCGGAACTTTTAGTTTTTCTTCAAGAGATGACGTATTTTAGAAATCTATTCTACTCAATGACTTCTCAGAATAAACTAGCGCTGGTTTTAATTGACGTCATTACTTCATGCAAACTCTGTTTGACCCATCGACTGTGACTCATCCAGGCTTTTCTGTTTTGTACGTGTTGGAATGTTGGCCCTATTTTTAAAGATTCAGAAAGCTTTAGACTTCTCTAAAAGTATAGGAAACTCTATAAAGCAGTTGTATTTCCTTAGTTGGTTAGTTGGTGAATTTATTCTATTCGCAACTAAGAAGCGTTGCTAGGTTCCATCTAAACGTCTATAAGAGTCGTTATTGGTTAGCAACTTTCCCATTGTCCTGACGCTGTCAAAGAAATATTTGTACACACGATTGAAACTCAAAGTTTTTTGAGAACATTAGACTCTTAAAACACGGCGTGATCCATTTGAAACATACATTTATGTTTGAGGTTCTTAGACTTATCAGAAAAATGGTCGATGCTTCTGCTTGAGAAGATCAAACACCATAGGTCAGAGAACTAGCCTGTGATTTACAGATCTCCTTTTTTTTTTTGAACTTCTGATGTACTACCTCAGAACTGTTCAGGTCCCAGACAGTATTTTCCACGTATACTATACATATATGTAAGTGGATTCAAGTCCCTATTTCAATTTGATATTTCCAACTTTTTCCCAGCTCTCATGAAAGCATCTTTCTCTGGAAATAAAACTAACAATTCATCGTAATATTTGGTCTACATAAACAGATGGGAGTGGTGTACGGGGAAAACCCCCCTTAAAGTTACACACATGTTCCACAAGCGTTCAATCTATTCATATGCAATCGTATCTCTGTGCAAAAACAAAACTTAATTTAGACAAAATTGAATTTCGGATCTTGTGTACTCGTCTACATCGTTATTGTGAAAATTTAGAGAACTAAGCCATCAAACCAAATCAACTTCAATTGCGAAAAACAGCAAAATTTTATTATCATACTTTATAGCGCCCTCGTGCATGTTGTGTTGATTTGATTTTTGATTTTTGCCCGGAAATAACCAGGTATCCCTTCCAAAATCAATCGAAACAATGGCGAAGATAAGTTGAAGGAAAAAACCAAATCCCGTCCCGTATCGAATGGACAACGAAATTTGTTTTTGCATAATGCGTCTTGGGGCCATTAAACGGTGGACAGTATGATTGTTGTCGGTCACGTTTTAGTGTCCATCTGAAAAGGATGGAATTTGTCTCACTTCATTATGTTTTACGGGCGTTACAGAAGAGGTATTTCGCACCAGAGGTGCCCATAGAATTAACCACGTTAATAGCCATTAAAGACGCATCCAAAAGGATATTCCCTTACAAGTTAGTGCAAATTCGTTTTGCAAAAACATGCAGACACACAACCAAATGATCACCAAGGTTAGATGGTGATAAAAATCATCGCAAAATGAAGCTATAAACTGAGGCCAATTGAAAAAGGGACGACAATCGGCATGTGTGTGTGTGCATAATAAGTGCAACATGCGCTACGTAAATAAGTTTATGTATGCAATGGAGGTGATGCAAGGAATCTTGTCGCTGAAATTATTTGGAAAGCAATAAAAACATTACCATACTCGGCGCGTCTTTGGTATTTGAGCTGTTAATTGAAATTGCCTACAAAGAGGGCGGAATAAGGATTGATAGCTTTCTACCTGATGAGTCATCATTAGTGGTTGGACGACACAATGGCAACACGTGTCTTTTTGGGGGAATTAAATTTTCATAGACTGGCATCTTTGTCTGGAATTCGAGTTAATCAGGCCGTGTTTGTGCATCTGTGGCGAACGTGTTGTTGCCAGATGGAGCTATTTCTGTGGCAAACGTCTTGAGACTAAGTAGCCACCGGCGGGAGTTGAGATACATGATAGTATAAACGAAAATAGAATCTCCAGCTCATTTCTTGATTGACACTAGAGTTGGTCTAAGCCGTGAATTTATTTACACCGATTTTGGCTTTCTTCTGTTCAATCATTCGTTGTCTTGCACTTTTGGATGCGTGATGTGAAAAAGAACTGTTCAATCACGTTTGAACCATTCACAGTTTATTTCTTAGTTTTTCACAGCTGAGTTCAGAGGTAGTGAATTTTTGTTAATCCCTATTTGACACTCTCTGGTGTCCCTGCATCTTGATGTTGTCATTACAAACACATTTCGATAACCTTCTTCATCGGTCAGTGACTATTGGTTACCTGCCTGTTCATATTTCCATCTTTGGCTTCTCTTAGCGATTTCTATTTGGGCTTAATTCTACAAGGGTTTCCCAAGTGATTTATGTACCAGTCGTACTTTATTATTTTACTGACAAAAGTACAGCATTTTATGCCAATCTTTGCGTACCGCCCAAACTGTGTCTGCTGGGAATGCTTAGTTTTGTCAAGAGCGTAAGACCATGACCGTTTAGGACTTACACACTCCAATGTGATTCGTGGCATATGTTTTCGGAATTGTTTCGTGTAGTCAACCTACATAAGTAGTTTCGTACTATTTAGTGCTGCTTTTCTTTTGGTCTAGATTTTCTGAGAAACAAAAGGGACTCCAACTGTTATGCCTGCTTGTTCTCCAAAATAGGTATAAACTTGAACACCCACTAATGAAACAAAATCGATATGAATTGCTATCGAGTCGCACTTCCTTTGACCTTTGATTTCTGTTTTGTTTTACTTTTTCAATTCTAATCCTCAATACAGTTCAGTACTGCCCATGATGTACACGAATTTTCAAATTGCTTTGGAAAGCTAAAAACTTTTACACTTTTCATCCACAAATTTTTAGCATTAATTTCATATTTCTCGAACGTCTTCCATTCCAACATTTAAAATGTAAAATGAGTTTTAAAATATCATACTTTCGAATGGTTTATCCACAATTTCTCTGGATCTTAGGAAAATATTCTCTGGACACTACCTTGTTGAACCTGTCGAAGCTTGGAAACTCATTAGAAAAAGTGCTGCGTCCTACCGTACGTGCCTTTGTTCCCAGTTCGTATATCTATTCACTAGGATACATGTTTGCATTGTTTTTAATGCTTCTTCCTCATCAGCTAATACTCGCTTCTGGTGCCATTGTCCCTTAACTTAGTAAATGCTCCTACGAGAGTAAGATCCTACGAGAGTAAGATCTATGTAAAACCAAAAAACGTATTTGGCAGACTTTTTGCTCAGATCCCTGATTTACTTCTACTTTTCTTCTACCTATAGGTCATGCATCGGTCTTGCTTTTGCTATAAACAGAATTTGTTGAAATAAAATGTATAGGTCTTCAAGTTATCTACATTAGAGTCAAACGCCACACCCACTTTTTTGGGGTGTTGTAAACAATATCAATTATTTCGCAGACACCATGACTTGAATGTCAAAGTACTTAACTATTCTGTGGAAAATGTAGAATACCCTGCATACTTTCTTATGACTCTTCTCTGTATAGATTCCATGGGGTTAAAGAGTTCTTTTCCTTCATATGCTCAAGTATTCTAAGGGTTCTGTAATTTTTTGCGAAGCTTGGCGTTCGTGTACACATAACCCAGGAACTTAATTCCAAGTCATGAGAGAGGCTTCAGTCCAATCTCTATCACTTAATGGAGTTGCAGGTTTTTGACTAATGCCTGGTCTTACAGTAGCAGTTTTAACGTATGTAGGCTCAACCATCACTTCGGTTTCACAGTATTGGTTTAAGCCTTAAATGAGGCTTAATATTCACCGAATCATGTCAACTATTTAAACGTCGTTTACATATATTTTCGACTGATCTGTGAAAACATTTATATTTGAACTAATGCGTAGAGAAGTAGAGGTTGTAGTTGTAGTAGTTGTTATAATGTATTAAGGATGTTTTTAAACCCAATCCGTGGCATTCAAGAACTATTCATTTCTGAAACGTCCTTCTCCTTGGGGTAGCGATAAAAGATAAGCTTACGAGTTCCTTTTTTTCGTGAAATTCAAGGCTTATTGCTTTTTTAGTCCTTGCGTTATGTAGGTTAGGTTTGTAGGGCTGTGTCTCAGACAAAAATGCAACAAACCACTCGGATTCATCTTTCATCTAATTTTGACATTCTACCCTGCCTGAAAAACCCACCGTAACTTGTCTCCTGAAATTTAGTGTGTTGGTATAGAATCACGCAGGCGATCAAGGTTACCATGTCATCCCCAGACAAGTCGACCTTAACTGCATATCTGTCAACTCTTGAGTGAACTTTATGAAAACAGTGACTCTTGTCCGCATGGGAGGGGGAAATAGATATCAAATTGACACTTCAATTGCAGTGATGATTCAATTTCATATTTCATTCGCAACAACATGCAAAACTTTAAAATTTAGACTCGTTCTGTGGGACTGAACATGTGTTCTGTCTTTTTTTTTTATTTTAAGTAGATACCCCTACAGAGCAACACGTTGTGCCTGGGTGTTGGGGATAAACTCCTTTCACTCACCCATTGTAATTCTTATGTTTTCCAAATATTTCCATGCACCTGGACTCATATTAAATTATGGAACAAAAGGAGAATAGTTTTGAGCTCCACACACATATTTGGATAAATGCCGGACAGTGCATTCGGTCCGATTAAAAACGTTTACAGGAAAATTTCATGTTCAGAGGTAGATACTCTATACAAACTCTCAATTAAATACATACATCTGTACATACTAATGTTGGTTACAAGGCTTTTTTTCTGCCTCTGAGTTCAAACCCTCAACCACCCAATTCAGGGTAAAACAATAACAAGCTTTGATGCCCTGATAAAGAGATTCATCACAGAGAAGCTCAACCAAACTTAATTAAAATTCAGTGATGAATGAAAGCTGCACCAACAATTCCTGTGGTTTAATGAGAAATTGATTAATTAACTTTGCACCTTTGTTCCTTGTGCACGATGCCATGCACCTTGCGTAGATACATAGATAAACGCACAAAGGACGATTTCAGATTCGTTGCGTCTATATCGATTGAGATTAACCATAACACATGTTACACACATGTTCATGGGCGATAGTGCTCATAAATTGATAAAAGACATTCACTTATCTAATTATAGTACTTTCCATTAGTCTGCAATTAAATGAGATTACCTTCGACCGGAATGAGTGGTTTTAAATCTTTCTTTCGTTCCTGCAACTTGTTGATGAGCATTTAGCAAGAAGTTAAGTTAAAAACTTTATGATGTTGTTATCGAGGGTGGAGGACGAAAAGGAGAACAAGAACGTGAATTGCTTCCTACATTGGTTTCAATTTTAATTAGATACTTTCTCTAGCAGGCTTTTTGTTTTTAATATGGCTTGGCTGTGCTTATAATTAAATCCATACTCTTGCACTATAAACACGTAAACATTCATGTCCAATCGATTGGTTTCTGTGAAAAATATTTTCCACGAAAAATCATCACCCCGAGGGATTTATTGTTTATAGCCGAGGAATCGAATTTCAAGCGTAGAAAAGTGCCAGAGCTATAAATATTATAAAAAAGCGTATATAATTGACTCTGCTTAATGCAAATAAATGTACGCGACGCACATACTCGTATAAACAACTTAATGCCATCGTGAGCTGCTAACCAGTGTGTATATTTGAGAAGTGATGATGAAATGGTCTTTGTTTTTTTTTTAGAGGATTATTTTTATTTACAAGGATTAGTTATATTTTCTGTTTGCATTAATCTCGCGAATATCGGATGGCAGACAGAGGCATCAATTAGTACAGTTTGGTTTTAGGTGTGTTTTGGCTCACAACCACCGGGAATGCATCATCTTTCATAATCCCTTTTCGATTTTAGTTGAACTCCTGGCTTGTAGTCAGTCCTTCCACTATGTATTCCTGTCAAAGTCCAACTTACTTATGGGCTTATAGTCTCGAGAATAGAGAAGGATTTTTCTCCATTCTCACGAGGGTTGCTAATTAGTTAATGAAAAAGCATAAAAATTATTGTTTGAGTATCTGACAAGCAAAAGGTCAATTTGTCTTGCCCTCTAATGTAGGCTTTTCTCATTTTGTAATGCTTGAGTGTCCTGAAACAATTTGTTCTCAAGTGGATGGATTAAAAACTGTTATGTATAGTCAAGCGGCCCGGCCACTTATTTGGCTTTTTTCCTGCTAATTGTTCCCCCACGTTGTATTGAATTCAGACTGTTTTTTCCGCGATATTTTAATTGAAGCGTTCGGCGGCTTAATGTGTTTTTTTTATGTAAACTACCATTCTCCGGTTTGCGTAGACCAGAGAATGAACATGTTTCTGAAGTCAAGTGTTAATTAGAGAAACACCTGCTATTGGTTGATATTTAAGGCAAGGCAGTTTCGATCTACCTACGCTGGGAATAGGGTGGCTGGCCATGGTGATGATTGGAAATATTTTGCTGTCAGTTTTTTGGAGCTTAAACACGCACACATTCACATGTAAGAATATGTTGTTGCGTAGACTGTATTTGGGGCAATTCTTCAGGTGAAGCACTTTTACAAAATCTGTATTTTTTTAAGAAAATCCAAGTCCCCGCAGTATTACACTATTGGCAACTCTTGATAGGGATTCTCTCAAGCAAAATGTGATGTTTCTTTATATTTTTCTGTAACTGGTTGTTAAAAAACCAACTCATTTCATAGTCTGACTTGTCATTGTTAAGTCCCAACCACAATGGACTTCAGTGGGATTGCCCTTGTGTCAGAACCAAACGAAAAGGCCACTCAATTTCTTTCAAACGTTCTTGTCACCCATAGTGAACTTAACCAAACTTTATAATCTGTCAAACTGTTTACACTCATTTTAGTTGCAAAACAGGGAAAGATGGAAAATAATCAAATTATTGCATTATTGAAACTCAGAGATTCCCAGAATCATACCAGGAATTCATTTCTGTTGCCATTGATATATCTTTTTTACTTTTTGTGCCAGCTGTCATAATTTCCGAACTGAGTTTCTCTTTGCATTGAGACTTTCCGTAAGCCGACGGAAGTTAACAAAAACTTGACGAAACTGAGCATAATCCCATGCAATGCAGTTTTCATGTAATAAGCTGGCGTTAGCTTGCCATACAATCATCTCTGGATTAATTCATTCCGTAAAATGAAAAATTTTTATGATTTAGAGAAACTCAAATTGTCAATCACTGTCAGTCTTATTTAAGGGCTAACGTTAATGTCATGAAATTAGTTATTTCAATAAATTTTTGGGAGTCATGACATATTTTGACACAACTTGAGCAGTCAGACTCGTGTTTTTGTGTACAAAAAACTAAATTCAAAAATTTGTCATCTGATTTCTGTTTTTGTCAATTCGAAAATTTACTGATATGTCAGTAAGATTTTTCTCAAAAAAAAAAAATTTTGATTTTGCGTCATGATCTCATAACTCTTTCTGCTCGATCGTGTAAAAAAAACCGTCTTAGATTCTCTTATGTAGATCACCTTCTACGTATTTTGACAGTTGACTTGTTAGTCAATGTCGCACAATAGTTCTAGAAAACGTAGTAGTAATGCTCGAGAGCTCAATTTGATTATTATTTATACCTCTCTTCTGCAATTTTCAAAATGGGAAGAACCGTAGAACAATCTATTGAAAACTTCACGACATATCATTGATGGCATCAAGCCCTAAAGGAAATATGAAGTATAAAAGATCAAAAGAAAACAAATTGATTGAGGTTCATGCCATACTATGCCTAGACAGTACCCATTAGGATTCGAGTAGAACAACAAACAAATACAAGCAGATTTATAGAAAGATAGATACTGCTCCAAGTTAAACCATGTTACTGAGGCAGTTTTCCCCGCGGGTTCATCGTAGTAAATAAATGAAAAAAATACACTTCCCTATAGACTAGCCGTTGTTCCATATACTGTCGACCTTTAACTTCATTAAATATTATTTCCAAGACTTAACCTTAACCGATATTTTCACAATAAAGACTAAATCCACACTTTCTTTGTGTTTATACGCATTTTTTTAAACTATATGCCTAAGGGCAGACTTTAGACTTTTTCCTTCTTTAACTCTTAAAAATTTGTGTACAAAAGTGCACCTTTTTAACTTAAAATTGAAGGACCAACCATGGGCTATATAGGGATCAACAGAAGACGAAGAAATCTATCTTGATTATATTTATACAGATAAAAGAAAGCCGACGTATTTGTCAATAAATCAAGCAAACATTCTTAGACTTTAATGACATACATTCAATCAAAATATGAGTGGAACGGAGTTATTCAAACGGCCCTCGTTAAAAATCTTCTGTGTTGGCACATCTGTCATCTATTTTGACACTGAGTTTGAGCGATTCCGGAACATGTCTATACAAAAAGTATGAATGACTGAGTTGTTCTTTGGAAAAATGCATATTGTGACTGAATGCACATATGTATGTAAGTAAATTTCAAAAAGCAAAAGTTGTTATTTTCAATGTCTAATGTTACGTTAGATGGTTCTTCGTCACAAATGTTTAAACCAATCCATAAAAAACCCGAAAATATCAAACTCAATCCTTCTCTAATAAAGTGGACATCAGTCCTAATAAAGTGGGCGTGGTATTCTGCATAATTGAGGCTATTTTTGGGATAACCTTGATGTTATGTGATATTTTGCCAAAAAGTGTGTAATTTGTTCCAAAAGTTTACGAAAAATTGCATTACTCAAAAGTACGCGATGTGCCACATGATGACTCAAAAAGACCGCAACTTCGATATTAAATTTGGAACAACCTTCCATCAACACCATGTAGCGTTCAACCATAGAACTTATTACATATTTAACTACAAGATCCTATAAATATCGATGAACTTAACAAGCGTGTTTGGACGCATTTCAGGATATGTTTCCAATTCGA
The DNA here is from genome assembly GCA_963583995.1 of Xylota segnis. Lineage (NCBI taxonomy): Eukaryota > Metazoa > Arthropoda > Insecta > Diptera > Syrphidae > Xylota > Xylota segnis. Next base: position 3,837,085 of record OY757238.1, read on the forward strand.
AACAATAAATGTAAATTTGGCGATAAACATTGTTTACATTTTACATGACATGAATATTCAAAAGTATGCCATCGATGAATTTCGATTCAAATATGAGTCATGGGGCCTTGGACGGTCTTCAAATAAAAATAGGAAACATTTTAAGTCATAGCGAACGTTGTGTACTCGTTTACTTAAGATATATACACATAGGTGCCTCAAAAGAAAGTTTGGATTAATTAACAAAAAGGAAGCCATTTGGTGATGAATATTTTCTTTTAAATGTGCCAGGGAAATACAGAAAAATGTCCGTAGAGGCTGTGTGGAGGCCAATTTATGTCACCTCGCCTAGAAGTCTGGTTTACGAAGTCTAGGCCCTGAGTGACAAATCCTGAATTTTATACGGTTCGGATCGTCACGAACAGACTGATTAACACTCTCCAAGTTTTCTACCGTTCTTGATGATCTTAGTCGCCCGAATTTCGGTTTTTCCAAACTTCTAACTTTTTGACCCATTTTCGAATGAGCCCGAAGCCCAGGCTACTGATGGACATATACCCTGTGCCTCTCGGATTCGTTGCCTCCACGCTGTAACCTAAACAGATATGTATGAACTTTCTTTTGAGACACCTTGCATATCCCATGACTCGATTCATCAGTTAATATCAATCAAATATTGCCTACTGTACTCACTATATGCAAAGAGCTCTTACGCGGCAGTATATGGGAATCGAACCTCGAACCACAAGCTCAGTAGCATAAACAGGTCTATGGAACCCAGGGCCCAGCTTCCTACAACCATTCACGTTGTACGTGTTATATTCTTTACACGAATGGAATGGGCCTTATGGGCCGTATCCCAAGGGGCTTGATCGTTTCTCATGGCATGTACTGTCAGATGTTTGTCAGACGCTCGCGAGAGATGGAACCGTGAGAGAAACTTAAGATGTTGTCTAGGGATTGAACCTGGAATCCCTTACTCCGTTGTTCATCGCACTAACCACTTTACCAACGGTGCCCACTAAGTAGTATAAACTAGTTAGTCAAAAACTTTCGATGGAAATATTTGTTTTTGCTTTGTTTATGAAACATTCTAAAACAGGAACTTTCTGTATTTTCCTTCTCGCAGGACAGCTCTCTTGCTTTCATACATTCACCCTGAAGTGAATGTAGGGTGTTACGTCAGGATTACCCGCTTCATGATTTCAAGTTCAAAAAACCAACCATAACCCCTAAAATCGCTTCCCTAGAACAGAAGCTAAACCAAAAAGCTCACAACAAAAACTTTATGTGCCTAGGGAAGCAGGAATTAAACACTTAAAGTCCTCAATTGTGTTAACTGCTTTGCAGTTAAGCTGATTTAACAAGCGATACACCCAACTGAGATTCGCACATTGAATTGCAAATTGCAAAATTCTATTGTTTTCCAAAGCCAAGCTACCAAACACACAATAAATGTAAATTTAAGTTTCACCAAATAATTTCGTCACATCCTACTGAGTGTGTAAAGTGGCATTGCGTCATAAAAAAATTAAATTAAAAATTTAACAACACTCTTTAAAGACCATGTGGTGTTTACATCAATTCTGAATCATTTGGCCATTTTGTGATGCAGCTTGATGTATGTGTCTCGGATAAATAAAATGGAAATACCACACACTCCGCATGGTTCCGGAGTACCACCCTTCGCGCCAAAAATATTACGTTTGACGTATGTACACATTTGTGCATGCATTCCGTCATATGAGCTGGTGACAATGCGGAGGTTGGGTGCAACCTGTGGATGTAGGGACCGGTGTATTGTTGCACGCAGCATGGCGGATGAGCTCGTGTCGTTTCTGAGGAAGCTGGCATAGTGGGGTGGCACTTGTAATGGGGACTTTGTGTGGCAAATAATCAGTAATATTGCCTCCGGACCCCAGAAGAGAGAGGCTGTTGTTGGTTTTTTTTCGGAAATGCAATTGTGGATCCAAGTTTTATTACTTCAAATAATGTCCAGAGGACCAGATCAAATTTGATTGTTAACCATACACAATGCCGTCGGTTGGAACATGCATATGTGCATAGTGCATACATATGGATGTCTACGAGCCAAATTCTATGGCATAGGTACATCGAAATCCATATTTCTCCACTATTGCACCGCTTTTCCCCGCTACGTTGAATTTTTGGGCTTATTTCGAGGGGCGTTACCGGTTTTGGTGTTGCTGAAAGCTGAATTTCTTCCTTTACGAATACTTTTCCTCTCGATAGAGTCCTTGCTTCTTGGTTGGAGTACTAGAAGTAGATATAAACTTCCTTGAAGTTCAGTCAGATTCATTCAAGTTGAGTGTCCCTGGTTGTTGAAAGTATAATTATAAGTACTTGGCTTGTGAGTTCTCCCAGTTCGGTGAAGTATGCACTTAAGGAAGCCATGTGACTTATCTTATTATCTCTGTTATTGGTGAGGTCAGAGCATTCTATTTATTCCAACCTGCCACTCCACTGACCAAGTTGTGGATGAAGAGTTTCAGACGATCGCACAACATGTCAAATCTTGTATGCAATGTCAAAGAGACTGATGACACTTGATCCGCTGTACTCAAACTGAAAATCGCCATTTTCCCTTCCACAGTTTATAATAATCCCTCCTCCTGTACACAATGTTCACGCAGGCCAAACAAGTCCCCCTTAAAACAAAAATGCGATGCGAACGCCCCTTTTTTATTCGTCACGGGTGATTCGTGGAGGTACCTACGCACGATCGTCATGCTGTTCATGTATTTCACATTCACAAGCAGATAGCTAGTAGGCAGGGAAAGTGGAATTAAATGTTTGTTTTACGTTCTCCTACAGGTGGTTGAATTATTCATTTTTTCCTTTTCTTTTCTCTTTTCTTTCGTCCGTCTACTATAGCTTGGTGTTAGTATGACAATGTCCGAAACAAATCCGCCCATTGCTTCTGGAAATTTGAATAAAGATCGCATTGTATCCGACGCTGATATGTTTGAGAACTTTGCAGTTCACTATTCGAAATTGTTGCACAACAATAAGAAGAAAGTACGTGAACAGTTGCAACAGCATGCCCCAAGACGTTCGCCTCGCCTGGCAGACAAAAAACTGAGTGTGGATACAAGTCCCTTTAAAAATAAGAAAAATAAAAAATCCCGCCGATCGTACAGTATCATAAGCGAGAGTAATCCAGAAGCTTTGATTCCTGTAATGCAATTTTCCGAGTTGAAAAATAGAAGAAGGATTGAGCTCCTGACTTCAGAGCTTAAGGGGAAACAAACTCCAAGCAATGTGGTAGACATTGACGAAGTGATTGAGATAAAGGATGACGACTCCATTTCTGGGGAGCTGGCAGAAGAAACCATTGGGACGTCAGGCTTTAATGATCGTGAATACAGGGATGACTGTGAAGAAGTTCAAATTCGAATCGAAGAGACTAGTAGTGTTTGCTCGTCATCTGATGAAATGCCCGAACCAATGCAAGAGGAGCATTGTGAACAGCAGCAGTACATGCAACATGAATATGTAAGTTGTACCTAGAACACCTATGAGATTCCAGCTTTCTTACATATTTCACCTCGTTCTAGATACATAACTACGAGCAGCATGTATACACCCAGAACTGTTCACAACCTGGCATGTATTCCAATCAAATGCCATGCAATGGAATGGTAACGAAAAATTTTATATTTTCCAAAAGACGAATTGACTTATTTTTGTTTTTATTTAGTACTCAGTTGCGAGTCACCAATATTACCAACCGTATGCTCCGCAATCGTATGTTTCACAAAATTCTCCATCACAATTTATACCATCAGTACCGCCACCGTCGTTGACGCCAGAGAGTCCGGCATACAGCCCCTGTCCCGAGTCGCAACCTATGATCCCTTCGCAGCTTGGACAAAATATGTCGGCACTTCCATTCAATACTCATGTTAGGGTCAACTCGGTGCAGCCTAGCTTTGAATCTGAAGGAAAAACTGTAAGTTTTTTTCATTTCATTTCATTTATTAAACAAAATGTACTCACCTGCGCGTACAGAATGGGCACGTTTCTGTCAGTCAGTTTGCGAAATGTCAAAAGAAAACACCTGATTGGTTATTTTTTATAAATTAAGAGGATCGTGTGCGATAAATAAAACGAATTGCGGTGAAGTGGTCTACAATTTGAGTCTAACTTCTCAAGTGAAGCAGAAGTTCTTTCTTTGAAAATGACAGTTCATACAATATTCCAAGTGAAAATGCGAAATCAAAATTTGACACATGAAATGTCAGCTACTTTTCTTGTCAGATTGTCTTACCTCGATACGCACAAATAGAGCTATGTATGTAAATCTGATTCTAGATCTGTTTGAAAGTCTCTACCAAACCGTATTGAGGCTGGTGACTGACATATGTCAGACAGTGTATGAGGCTAAGTCTAACTTCAATTGAAAATGTACTTATAGTCTATTAGAAGTCTGTTCTGCTTTGACCGATGAGACCACGTTTGTGGAAGCATTTATCAATCAGTCAACTTTGACGGGAAATTTGTTTTTCTCAGTTTTTGAGGCTTCTGTCTAGTAAACAAAAGTGTGGTTCTAATCCACTTATTGTCGATCCGTTATTGTCTTCTGTTCTGCCGCTGGGCCTGCTGTTTTTTAGATCTGCGAATTCCGCTGAGAGGTAAGTTATGACAGGTCAGAAACGTTTGTCAGGCAAAGGTTTGTAAGAGGCCCTCCTTCATACGGAGGAGATCAGTTGAGTGTTGTAGTCGAGTTTCTTAAAAGGATTTTTGTTACTAAAATTCGAGTCTGTCTGTGGTGTGGAAATGTAAGCTTACACTAAAGTTATCATGCATTTTTTTGTCGGTTTTTGGATACTGGTTTGCTGCTAACTACTTTACACAGTTTTTGTTTTTTTGTGTAACTTTTCTTTCGTTGAACCTTTCCTTGGTTTTATTTTCTTTTTTTTTTCTTTAATTTTTGTTTTTTTTTTTTAAACAGATACGTTCGGCAGATATAAGTTTGAGGTTCGGGCCATTTCATCTGATAATGCGTGGATATATTATGACCACCACTCTTGCCGATCATATGTTTCTCGAAACTGTTTTCATACCTAATTTTAGCTCCACTGATTCGGTTCCAAATAACATGCCACAATATCCTTTTCCCCAACCCACTCCTAATCCAGAATTCATGTGCGAACGGGAAAAAATGACTGAACCGACTCCCGGTGATTTTTATCAAAACTATGCTCCTCGAGAAAATGATATTCTAAACGAAAGACTGAACATTGTTGAAGTAGATGAAACAATGGATGAAAGCGTTACAGAAGAAGCACCCATCCCAATGGAATACGGAGCTAATGGCTCTCAGGATAACTACAATGATTTGCGGGATATGGAGATTGATAGCTCATCTGATGATGAAGACGTAAAGGAATTTTCCTACGATATACTAAATCCCTTCCCTGACAATCCTGAGCGGTCACTTCCTATGCCTCACACTACCATGGTTGGTAAAATACGTCTTCGCACTGACCTGACCAATGACGGATTCTTGAGCAATGTCTTTGCTATGAATGATGCAGACGATTTGCCAGTGCTAATCTATCTTAAATACGAGTGCGATACCGACCCGAGATTTTTCATAGTTCACAACAATATACTCTATCAAGGTGTAAGTGGACTCACAGTCTTTAAAGATATCTTCTGGGATCCTTGGCTTGAGAAAGTACGGACCTTAACAATGTATAACATGGAAATAAAGGAAGAGGTAGAGGAAGAGCTTGATTAAGTCCACCCAGATGAGCATTGTAAGAGAATTGTTCAGAAACTCTTCCTTTTTGTTTAGAAAACATATTTTCAAAATTACTTCTGAGAAAGAAAAAAAAAGAAACTGGAAAAGCCTTACTTACTGCCAAAATGGAGTACAACACAAGGTCTATTCGAATAAAGGATCTAAAGGCTCGCCACTGACTAATTAAGTTATCAAAACAAGTATAGCATTCACTATGGCTGCTTTGCTTTAAAAAAAAAAAACAACTTTCGAACGCAATCAACTATTTCGTATTTCAAAAAAATGTTTTTAATTATGTTTATGGAAAACCTTATTTAGTTTACATTAAATTTAAGTACCTTTTCATATTGTTACTTTTAATTGAGTTGGAACGGTTTTGGGTTTTACTTTTTTTTGCTTTTATTAACATGCATGTTTAATTTTTAAGAATTAGGTTTATAAAATAGCTGATTAGTTACTTCCTCATCCATCTTCATCATTCCCAATTCCGCACTTAGTAAAATCAACACAAATATTATACATATTGCCATGCGACCGTTGGTTGTTGTGTCTTCCTTGCTTTAAAATATCCATCGCATGTTAGAATAAAGTCCCCATTTCATGTCATTCTCGATCTAAGATACTTGCAATCCATGTATCTGTTCTATCTAGCTTATGTATTTTACAATGTCTACGTTTTGCTTAAACGAACTTGACCCTGGCCAGTCAGTTTTATTAACGTTCTTGTACATAAAAACAGCTTTCATATGTATTGCAAGGCTTGAAAAAAACTCCTGTCCTTTGAGGTCTCAGACTATGCGATTTCACCTACTCTCAAGGATTTGCGACCAACAGTGAAACAACAGCCCAAGCCTCAAAGCAACTTACTCATGCCCACCCTTCACCAGAGTACTTTCGAGTAACTTAAGGCATTGTTCTATACACTTCTTAGGATCGTAAGAGTTTGATAATAATTTTTACTTTTTAGGACATGCGATGGTTAATTTTAAATTTTTTTGTTTTTAACGTGGATACATGGACCCATTCTCATACATTTTCTGTCTCTCTATCTCTTTTTAGGGGTCTAGACAAATCCACTTCTCGCAAACTAACTTGTACTTGATGATTTCACAAGATAGCCAGAATGCAAATTACGTTGAAAACCAGTAGAGACAACTTTGACAACAAACATTACTTGCATCCAATATGTGTCATACATACATATGTATAATTTTGATTTCAAAACTTTGTCACTTTGCATGACTTTTGAAAATGAAATATATATAGAGAACCGATTTTCCTTTTTGTTATTGTTTTTTGAATAAATATGTATTTCGAAAAAAAAATTATTAGTTTGGTGTTGTAATACAAAAATGTTCAATTGTTAATAAAGCCCCAAAGAGGTTCATTTGATGTGTGAAGTTTTACAATGTTTCTATGTTTAGAGCAAAAAAGCCATAATGTGCAAATTTAAAACCAGAAAAAAAAACATACAATCTGTAAAAAAACAAAACAAAAATAAAAATTCAGTCCATTTTGAATGTATACTCCAAAAATACATATGAATATTCTAAATCTACGAATGAACTTATTCTTAAGTACTTAATACACTTGTGTGTGAATTCTTAAAAAAAAAAAAACAAACAATATACATAAGTAAATGAAAAAACAAACAAAAAAAGAAATATTTTTAGATGTGGATATGTATGTTTGATCAAATCGAATTTACTTCTACCTACCATATAGGGAAGACTAAAATTTTTATCGAGATATGTCAAAATATTTCAAAAAAATACCTAAAACTGCATATTCATGTATAGAAGAGTAAAATATTGAACTGTATTCGAAAATCTTTTGAGTAAAATAAATGTAATTGGTGTTGAAATGGCGAGTTTTTTTTTACTGTATTTTCAAAATTTCTAGTCAACAGAATAGGGTCCAATTCAGAAATGCAGTACTGCGGCAGCAACGTTTTGCACTACTGCTCAAGTGAGAAGTTCATTTATGCAGTTGTAAAGCAATGTTGTGTATTGTATCGGCAACAAAGCAGCACATAGTTTGCAGTGTTTCACAACTTATGCACATATTTTTGACTTTTTTGATTGTATCCTATGCAAAGATACCTACCTTCTACAAATAACATCCAATACCAAGGAGGGAAACAAAAATTATTCGTGGTAAGGCTATACTGGTAATAAGCTTGTGTTTTTCAAAGCCATATGTCTCAAGGAAATTTCTTCCAAAACCGCAAACTAACACTGAGTAACAGCCTTAAGTCATCATGTTCAAAATTTGAGAAAATTATCATCAGCTAGAGGTAGTAGATCTCCAATCCGAATGCTCGCATCAAAATGTGCCAAAGAAACACTAGCAAGCGTACTTGATGTCTTCAGTAGATCAATGGAATGAATGCCAAGGGTTTGACTCCAAACCAGGTTCTGCTTAAAACGGAGTACGCACCATCAGTCCGTGCTAACATTCTGAACTGAATTTGAGTATCACAACATCGTATTTGGGTAGAAGAATGTTTTGATTTTATGGTTCTTCAGCTTAGAATGTGGGGATGGACTGATGGCTTGTACTCTGATTATACATGGGTAAGTAATTAAGCAATAATCATGTCAATAAAACAAACAATTTCTGATTTACAACAGCTTCTTCGTGAAAGGTGGACTGTAAAGCCGCCAAAACAAGAACATCAGCTGCTAATCCGTCTTAAAAGAATGCGACACGGCGAATATTCAGTCCTTCAAGCAACAAAACTATGACTTAAAACACAGCCTGAGGTAAGAACTATTTAGTTATATACTTACTCGTACATTACCTGATTGTTCACACTTTTCTCTTTCTTTTCAGGAGCAAGCAGACTTGCATTTATGAAAGCAAACATAAGAGTTTCTAAGCGTCCTTTGAAAGCAGCCATTAGTGAGATTCAAGTCATGAAATTAGAAAAATACTGAGCAAATGTGTATACAACTTGTAGTTTGTCTTAAAAGAATAAAACTACTTTATTTTCTAAAAAAATGGAATGCTTTTTGTTGCGTTTTATTTGGTTTCTATAAGTCCCTAGGTCTGCGACTTGCAGTTCGCTTAACAATTTCACATTGCATTTTCTCCCAACAAATTTAGCCGCCATCTTGAGTCGGCCATCTTGGATTCCTATCCAAAATTATTTCCCACACAATGCCCTTTAATTTGATACCTTGAACATCAAAATCCATCGACAAACAAAAAAGTTACCTCAAACCAAAGTCAACGTGAAAATCAATGTGGGGCGAATGATTCCCAGTCGCACAGTTTGGGAAGCTCTGGAGGGTCGGTGTACCTGCTGTTTTCTGGGAATTTCTGTGCGCCTGGTGTTTTACGAGAATTTGCTGCCGAAATCGATATTGATTTTTCATGCATGCGGGCACCAGATTTTTCGCAGATGATATCTTCGGATCCAGGGGGGCTAGGAACTTGAAATAAAGACCCGAATGTAGGTGATAGGGTGTAGAATATTTTGGGGTAATTTTGCGGAGTACAGGGTGGTCCATCATTTTGGATGACAAGCGAAGATTTCGGAGGTGGTATTTTCGGTTGTAGGCGGGGTAGCGACGTGCGATAAGGACCGATATTTAGGTTACAGAGTGGAGTTTTATTGGGAGGCATATTGCGCTTCATATACAAACCTGGTTATCCAGAGAAATAAAACAAAATACCATCATTTCAGTAAAAAAGTAGTCTTTATTGTTAATTTTATGTTTGTATACAGGGTTATGTTATTTTGAATCAAAAATGTTATGTCTATGGTAAGGATATTTGAAATCAGCTGCTGAAATTATGGGGACGGGCGTGTTACAGCAGAGGTATTGCACTTTGAAGAAAAGAACTTGATTTTCGCTGCAGAAGTTGATGAATAGATTGGTAGGTGTAGTAACTATTCATCTGTAAAGAAAAGAGAGTTTAGTAAAGTAAGTATTTAGAGGAGATGTAGCTTCGGATGAGAGTGAGTTTTAGAAAAGTGGACCAAAGCTGAACCTACGTGCCTTGCTTTTGACGGAAATGGTGATCATTTGAAGAAGTAGGGCACAGATAGACTTCTGATATTGTGATCAAAGGAAGGCTTGTACAAAATATTCTCCAGAATAGATTCTGAAGGTTGATCTGTAAATAAAAAAAATCAGAAAATAGGTAAGTGTTGTAGTTTGGAACGGAAGTGAGTTTACGAAAAGTAGATTTCAACTGAAATGACTTACCTTGGTATTGAGAAAAATGATGATCATTTGCAGTCTTGGGGGAGTAGGGTATTTCATGTAGAGGTCGACTTGCAAGGTTGTTGTGGGGTAAGTAAGGTCAACAGGCTTTATAGGTGTAGTGTTGATCTGTGAAGAAATAAAGTAGTTTGAAATGAAAGAAAAATGTATGCAAAGTAGATTTCAAGTGAAATGACATACCTAGCTGTTGACAGGAATGGTGAGTATTGAGGAAGATGTGCATTTTGAGTGAAAGTTGACTTCGAAGATTACGTGATTGTGGAAGCAGAGCAGAAATCACTCAAAATACTCTGGAGAATAGTATTTTTAAATGCAGTATTTATCTGTAAAGAAAATAAGTGGGTGTTGTAGCTTGGAATGCAGGTAGATTTAAGCTCAAATGAGTTACCTTGCTATTCAGAGGAATCGTGAACTTTAGAAGTCTTGAAGTTATGCATTTTGTGTACAGGTTGACTTCTGATGTTGTGACGGCCAAACGATGGCTTGAGTAAAGTGATACAAAATGCGCTGAAGAATAAGCTTTGTAGGTGTGGTATGGAACTGCAAGCAAATACCAATAAAATGGTTTCGAATGGAAGAGAAATATATGAAAAATAGATTTAGACTGATACGATTTATCTTACTTTTGACTAAAGTGGTGATCTTAAGAAGTCTTGAAGAAGTACTGTGTGGGGACACAGTTCGAAAAATTGTGTAGGCTGGAGAATGGACTGTTTGTGTAGTATTGATCTGTAAAGAAGGTACCTATTGAGGGAAATGGTCATCATTTGCACCCTTGAAGAAGGTTGACTTCCAAGCTTGTTGATGGAGAAGTAGGCTTGGGTAAAGTTGTACAAAATACTCTGCAGAGCAGGCTTTGAGGGTGTAGTATGGATCTGTAAAGAAAATAAACAAATGTTGATTAGTGTTGTGGTTTCGAATGAGAAAGAAAAATTACTTAAATTTAAATAATTTACCTTGCTCATGACGAAAATGGTGATCTTTTGAAGTCTTCATCAGGGCATGTCGTTGAGTAAGTATTTTCTTCAAGTGTAGAGGGATCACTAAAGAGGGACAAAAGAAAGGAATGACTTTGGAAAGTAGATCTAAACTGATGCTACTTACCTTGAATATGAACAAGAACTGGACTTCTTTCAGAATACATCGTTGACTAAGTAGAATTTTAATGAAAACTCGCGCTTATACTCTTCATTTTGTATATATTTATTTTATGTTTTTTCTTACATGATATTTATTTGTTTGTTGTATATATATCTTTCATAGGACATTTATTATTATTATTATTTTTTTGTTTTTTTGTTATATGTAGGTATTTGTTTGTTTTTTGTTTTTTTTTTTTTAATTATAAGTTTGGTAGGAGTGGAAACAAAATGCAAAAAGGATTTATAGATGTATCGTTTTGTTTTTATTTTCATAATTAAAAACTTATTTATTAGAAAGTAAATCATAACGTCTACACAAACAATATTTTTTATTATATATTCAAACTCGTATTCAAAAATGATACACAGTTGTTCAATTCATTCCTTTAAATAAATGATAATTTAAAAGAAAACACTTCACTCGTTTTTTTTTTTTTGTTTTTTTGTTTTGTTGTCTGCACATTTCATTCTTTATATTCTCGTCAATTAGTATTTCAACATTCATACAAACAAAAGCAGAAGAGAAAAAAAAAAAAAAAGAAAAGAAACTTAAAAATTGTGGAGAAATAAACAAATTTGTTATTTTTTTGTTTTTTTCTTGAGAGGAAATTTTGTTTGGTTTTCCTTTTAAATTTATATATATGTATTGAAATCTTGTTTTGTTTAGGTTTTTTTTTTTTTGTGAATATGTTGCACTTTATAGTGATAATTAAAAATGTTTTGTTTTAACCATTTCCGTCCATGAATTTCGTTTTGTTTCTCTTTGTGATATTCATATGAGTTGAGTTAGTAATATATGTATGTTTTGTTAAAGTTTTGTTTGATTAATCATAAACTTAGGAGCTAAATTAAGGACTAAATCAGAGGGAGGTTATATCGGGGAAAATGGGACTGATTCTGCGATATTGGGTTCTCCTCTTTGTTTGTGTGTAGTTTAGTTTGGTATATATTAATGTTTCTATTTCAGTTTTCTTTTTTGTTTATTTACATTGTAAGGATTATAAATATATGTGGGGGATACGGTATTTGTTTTTCGTATGTGTTTTTGCTTTTTTGTTTTCTCTGACAGTTATTAAAATTTAATAAATAACCATAATCACATGTTTTTATATATATTTTTTTTTGTTTTTTGTTTTTTACTTTTATCTTTATTTTTTTGTTTTGCATTGGAGGTGCAAGATGAAAAGTTATATATGGTTTTTTTTCTTGCACTATTTTATGAGTTTTCATCGGTGACATAGATGAATCCCTGCTGCTGAAGGATGTTGAGCCGTTTTTCCACAGCGTCACGATCTGAAAGTATCAAAGGGGATTGTTCTGTATGAAGCGTGTTGGAGAAAGAGTGCTTGTACTAAGCGAAAGAGTTGTTATTAGTGGAATTCTGACGCGCTATTCTGGTAAACACTAAAGAGATTATGAGAGATAGGTAGACAGATGGGTTGAAAGAGAGAAATAGAGTTTTGATATTCATCCAGACTTAGACGGCGGTTGTTTTTTCTAGTTTATGAGTGTGGGTCCCGAGTACTCATCGATTCGAATGATTCCAGGCATTCCACACAATTTTTTCTATACGTTTCGAGTTCATTAGTTATTTTGGGCTTAACCATGGTTCCAGGTTTATTTTCATTTATATTTTAGCAAACTTGAGGGCGTTATCCTCAAGTGTTAGTCGAGTGTTTGTTGATTATCTACAAAGGAGTATTTCGTTTCGTATTTTTGAACAATTTAGTGTTTTGAGTTGCGTAGGGTTTCTTTACTGCGATGAGGATTTAGATCTAAGAATGACGGCTTTAAATCACGGAACAACGATGACCCATGATAGTGGGGAAGCTTTTGTTGAAGAATAGGAATGAATAGGAATGGGCGAATTTACGTAGACCCAAAACTAAATCGAACTGTGACCGGAAAAAGGGATTCAACGACAAGGAAACAGCTCCAGAATTTGGAATTTGGCCTCTTTTATTCTCAAATGCGATACGCGTAAGAAATAGTAGTCTCAAACCGATGTAAAAAGAGTACTCATAACTAATGTTGTTCAAAACGTAGTAGGTAAACCAATATACAAAACAAATTGCACTCACATTTGTTCAAAAGCATCTTATCCTGTGGGTGATTGCACTTCTGTACCAGCGAATGTAGTAAAATATGTGCGGTGTTATATCGCTCAAAGCAATTCTTAGTATTGCTTAAAAGTTCGTCCAAAGCTGCTGCTTGACACTGGAATATCACAGAAAGGAAAGAAAATATAAATTCTGTTTCTAAATTCCGTAAACTATTCCGTAAAAAATACCAACCATATCAATTGCATAATCATACAGTATCTTATCAGCTGTAATATTAAATGCACTAGCCTTCTGCAACAGGCCGGAACCATTAAGCCTCTTGGATTCGTAGAGAATACTACGATATTTCGAGTTCATTGTGAGAAGTGCTGGAACGAAAATGAAACTTTATTAGGATTCTCTTTGAGAAGGGTTTTGCTCAAGCACTTACCATTTTTAACATTTGCAGACGGTTTCAAGTTGCCACTGTGCAACTGTTGCGACGCCAAATTCAGACCGGAAGACAACAACTGCAGCGCTCTAACCAGCAGTACTAATCGCTCGACTCTCTTACAATGCTCGGGAGCATGCGGTGGGATTTGTTGTTCGGTGGCAGACATTAACGCCGATAGTGGCGCGCACCTTGAATCGGCCACCTCCTGAATGCAGTCGGTAAGAGCGAGGACGAAATTCAATTTGGACAGCGTTTCATTGTGCTCACGATCCATGAGGGTTTCTTCCGACAGCTCTGGTGCATGGAATGGAATAGTTTGTCCATCGCAGTTATTCGTGTCCAACAGACTTTGCAACCCTCCAGTGGCACCCAATTCTGGTAGAGTGAATGCTCGCTGTCCCAACATATGTGGATGATTGTTATTTTCACTACTACCACTTCCAGCACTGCCACCACTACCGCTATTAATCACCAAAGTTGGACTGCCCAAGGTTGGAAGTTTCGTCAAAGCCGATGGAAGGACGGGAGAACTATTGCCAGATCTTCGTAATGGTGATTGTGTTATAGCTCCGGGGCTTACCTGCCACATGCATGGTGCCGTTGGTGGGGGTGTCTCTGATAGGGATCCTCCTGATGCCGACCGTCGGCGACTTGGCGGTGTACCAATGGCGAACTGCACTGCAGGCGGTGATATCGAATTAATATCGCTGCTCACAGAGCTACGGTGTTCGGGCCGCTTAACACTGATGGGTTGAGAGCGTGGAATCGGATTTGGTGCAGTGGTGGTAGTAGCAACTGCTTGTAAATTCCTACAAGCTGGTGCCGAATCGTTACGTCTCATCTTATCAACTATTGTGTTGTTTGTGTTATTCATGTTGGCGGTCGACTGGCGACGAACTGGCGTCGGAACCGGTTTCGGCTCAGAAATCGGCAGACTGCTCGGCCTTGGAGGACTTGACTGGGGATTTTGAGGCTGCATGCGGGCGTTGTGTCTAAAAATTAAGAGAAATTAATAAATGATTCTCATACAGTGAACGGCATTGACTTACTTTTTTTCATATTCTACCACATGCTGATCTTCTGGAAGATTTTTCGGCACCAAAACGAAATCATCTGAATCTTCTGGACTACTGGATCCGCTATTCGCTTCACTATCGCATAGGATGCCTACATTTGTTATAGTGGCTATAATGGCTGGGTTCTCCACCAGCGATTCTGCAATGTAGACAAATGGGAGATGTGTTAAAATTTCAGCAATAAATGACGAAACGAAGAAAGGGGCTTTTCGGATCGACTCGTACGTTAACAAATTCGTCGGAGTATATGCCTAAGACATGCTAGCAATGTTCAGCTAAGAAACTCGCTGAATAACTGTCTAAATTCTGTTGATAGACAACGTTCCACACTGCTAATGTACATGTCTATTACAGATGCCTGGTCATTCAAAAATCGAACTGTTTTCTCGAGTCTTTGAGAACACTTTACAAACTGAAACTATACCGAACGGTAGCTTTGAATAGAAGCATATCACTGTCATTGGGACGAATGCATAAACCCGCAGTTAATCCCGCAGAGTCGTTTAAAATAACTAAAGACTCCATGAAGTGAACAAATAAGTAAATCTAAAATGATGCTTTCTGTCTACGAAATGTACATATGGCCACAGTGGCGTCTTACACTTACAATGTAATCCTCCGGTTCTGCCACTTAGTCTGTCGCAATATACGCGCCACAATTTCATTAAAAACACATCATGCTTACGTAAAACTCACGGAAGATCAAAGATCTCAATGAAAAACCAAACGCCCCCTCAATACCAAAAACAAAATACGGAATCAGGCAAATGTGTTTCAATACTATGCGACCACCTCCCAATCAAACCACAAACAAAATTAAACTAACCGAAAACATATAACCACTTTCCCATCCAATAGACAAATTGTTGCCAAAGATCTACACAAAGGCCAAAAGAGAGCAAAATTCCTGCCACCGCTCAAACGCCACATCACAGCATCATTCTTAAAATAGCTGGCTATAAAGATCGAAACTATTTTCTATGAGTTCTGTGCATTCTCCTTCTTTTTTCCACTCTTTTGCGTCGTAGTGTATAAACAGATTATAGGAAATTGTAAAAAAAACATACCTGAACTCGCATTCTTTTCCAATTTGTTTTGTAGAGGACTTGGAGTTTTGGGCGGTGTTAGATTGGCTCCCAACGGTGGCATATCAGCTGGAAAAAAACATGCATTATGAGAATTCGTTCGAAAATATTAAATAGTAAAACAAAAACTACTTACCGCCAGACTGTTGTGCCTTGTGTCCCTGTAAGAATCGATGAACAAAAAAGCTTTCAAATGAAATACGGTCCTTTGAGTTGCGGCGCAACAAACCCAAGAGCAAATCACTCAGCTCCGGTGAGATGTTGTCTGGTATTCTGCAACGAGTGAAAGATACAAATTTCAATATATGTACAATCGATACAAGTGCACTTGTAGTATTCTTCTGAAATTTACTCACTTTGGTGCCAAATTTGAATTTTGTTCATAATAGAATTTCAATTCATTTGGTGTTTGAGCATAAAATGGCGCCTTTCCAGTCAGGCATTGATAGACGATGGTACCCAATGACCAGAGATCTGCTTTGGCATCATATTGGAGTGACATAATGACCTCGGGAGCCTGTTATAAAAATATTTATTATGTCTGTCCTTGGCATTTGTTGAAGACGCCTACTCACCATATACATCGGAGATCCGCAAAGCGTAGCTGCCATTACACCATCATGTAGGAAACGTGCAAATCCAAAATCGGCTAAAAATTAAAAAATAATTATAGATAATCGGTTTGGAAAGTTGAGATACTAGAATTTACCAATTTTAAGCGTAATTTTCGAGGGCTGTGGGAATGATTTTCCGCTGTTATGCGAGAGTAGTATGTTTTGCGGTTTGAGATCACGATGAACGATTCCTTTTGTGTAGAGGGCCTTCATAGCACCAGCTGTGGATAGAGAATAATATGTTAGACTATTCGTTTTTATGTAACAATTTAGAGTTAGATAAAAGTTTGACTTAAAATAATGGGTACAGCTCTTTGTATACATCTTAGTCAGAACCAAACACTTGGAATACCAAAGAAATCTTTCAAATTGGTTTAACTACGTACTATTTCCAAGAGGTTTAGGAACGTGTTACCTTCACTTACAAAATTCTTAAAGAAAGGAAGGACCGTTTAGCCACATTATCAAGTTAAAAAAGTGGTCCCAAACATTAAATTACTTTCAATTCTTGACTAAAGATTGAACTTGGAACTTGGAAGAGTGAAGGACATGTAATCGAAGGACAAAGAGTCATAGACGTACAATGGTTTCGTCAAACAGGCACACCTAGATCACTGAAAGTAAGTTTCAAGGAATGTTCTTTTCCATCACCACCAACTCTGCTTAGCAACAGATTTCGAGAGTAGGAGGCGATCAGTGAGTTAAAGTTGCATTGACAGACCGTAATAACTGAGAACAGACCCATCCTGCCTATGGTATCAATTCTAATGATGCACAGATGAATCCAAAACTGATGACGAAATAGGGACTGAGTCAAAAATTAGTTAAACGACATAGCATACCATTACCATATGAAGACTGAGATTACCTTTCATAGGTTAGGTTACGTGGCAGGCCGTTAAATCCCATTGTGAAACCAAATGGATCTAAGAAATTGCTCTTGAAACCACCCTTGAAACCAGCGACAGCTTAATATAAAGCGCTTGAGGTTATTTGTACCCCTAGGTCACAAAGAAAGGTCCTTCAGGGCACAAAGGAAGTGAAGAATCGTTTCTCCTTCTTCTTCGTCCATGCAGCTTTTACAGAAGTCATTAGCGCCCAGTCTAGTCACATGCCTACCAATAATGCAGTGCCATGTCTGTGTGTCTCTTTGGCCCCGATCTGTTTGAAGTGGAGGCACGTTGATGCCATTTCTTCATAGAAAATAGGTTGATTTTACGACGTTGAGCTTAAGTAGCAGATTAACTGAAACCAGAGATCGGTAGGGTTGTACCCCACTTGGCAAGCTCGTCGACCATACAGATTACCTTATAATCGTAGTACTGCCTACCAACAAGCTCTCATACAACAATACCGAAACTCCTAGAACTATCTAAAATCAAAGTCAAATAGTCACAGAACTAGTTTCTGAATGACAACATAAGAATGTAGAATGTGAAAGAAAGGGGAATCACAATACCAGAGACGTATTTTGATTTAGTTGGATTCTACTTTGAAATATCTGCTGAGTCATCCAGAGGTGAACTCAAATTTATCACCAATTCAGGTATTGCAGACGAGCTCGTACTTAGTAGGACGAAATCAAAGACTGAATTGGGTTAAGGTGATGTGTTCCCACTGCAATTTACAATTTTCAACCTAGTAGTTCACTTGACGACAGAAACATTCTGGAAAGTATTATCGCTTGTAAAAGTTGGCACCAAGACGCAATAAAAACACACAGTTTTATACTAAAACTTATTGGTTTATCACGAGAAAGATGCTTAAGTTCATCACTGCACCTGCATACATCCAACTCCGTGAAGAATGTGCTGACAAAAGCACTCTGAAAATCGGAGGGACAGTATTATTTACCCAGTGTACAGGCAATGGAACTGCCACGTGTATCATCATCAGCTTCATTCCAAACTACATTCATAAATATATTTTGTCTTGCTTTTCTAAAGCCTTTGGAACAAAAGGATGTTTTCCATTCAAACAGCAGGCTATCTTTGACACTAGAAGTTCACCTTGCAATGAAATTCTATTGACATAAGAGGAGCAATGAAAAATCCCATGATGCACCCAGTATGATGTCCTTTAAAAGGGTTTAGGAAACAAGCAGAACAAGGAAGGAAGAGCACACTTCCACACTATGGATTGAAACTAAACACATAGTTGTTCGAAATATGTGCAGCACCATCTGACTGAAACCACAGGTAGCATTCATTTTGAATTTTCTCTACTTCGCCATGAGAGGTATGCTTTATTTGCATCTTTTGTTAGCACAATAATATGAACAGAATTTCATAATTAGAAAACATAAATGTCATCCACAAGAGGACATTTTCAAAGGCATATCAACCTCCCACAGACGTACCCAGCTCATGATACGAATATTGATTTTTAAATTAAATCTATGATGCAACTTACCCAACTGTATGAGAAATAAGCGTACAGTGTCCTCACTCAAATTGCCTTTCTCATTAAGGTAATCAGCTAAGTCTCCTCCATTGCAGTACTGGAAAAAGAAGAAGAAAAAAAGAAAAATAAAATAAAATAGAAAAACTTAATTGAAGAATGCAAATTCCTGACCTAAAATAACAAAGAAACATCCCAACCCCAAAGCTAAACAACTTAAAGTGCTCCGCATCACACTTGGTCACTTGCATCATCCGCATTTAAGATGATCTTATGGAACTCCAACCCGCTCAAAGCTACCCCCATTGTCGGCCGATATGGGGGTGCATGCAGCAACTAACCTCACGCACTTATCTGCCGTCTCTTAGTCTTCCACCGAAATTAACTAACTTAAATTAACTACATATTTACATGTGAACACTTATGAGAAGCGTAAACAATTCATCCGGTGGCCTTCAAATCAAACGACTCGTACATGGAAGCTCTCTCCCACCAAATAGTATGTCTAGTGCAGAGGAGTACCGTCTATCATTTAGCCCATCACAGATTTGAGGTGCGATAAAATTTATGCAAGTGGGACAGTGGTGATTTAAAACTATTTAAAGTCCGATGTCATACATACTTTTTTTTCGTTTTTTTTTTTTCAGTAGCAAGATCGCGAATATACTATGTGTGTACAACTGGCGGCGGTCGGCGGCGGTGGCTTTCAAAAATTTAATGACGACCGTTTTTAACGGCCTGACATGATGGATTTCTATTGAAAGGGATGAGGGTTTCCATACATGGTTTCCCCCTTTTGTTGTGATATCCAGCAGATGTTTGGCTCGCGCGATTTTTTGGCAGTTTTTTTTTTGGGTTTCCTTTCCTGCTTGCTTTCATATTTTAATTTGTAATCAAAAGGGAAGCTGAAAGGACCGTCAACAAAAGAACTCTATGTATACATGCTGTCAGACAATATTGTTAAAATCAAATTATAGGGGACACGTTTCTATGAAATACCTGAGTAAATCTGAATAAAGTAACGAATGCAATTTCGATGATTAATTCCTGGCAGGATGTTACACAGAGATAAAAGCTCAATTCTAGGTAGAGGTGATTTCAATTTGCTGTCATCTGTGGCTTTCGTGATTCGAAAACTTTCAAAGGAGCACTGAAACCTGAAGCCAACAAACATGTAACTCATCAAACTTGGAAGTGTCTTGCCATAGCTGAAACAATTTGCAAACATGGTTGTATGCAGCTCGTTATATTGACACTTTTGACCTCTACATGTCAGATGAAACTAATGAAGTACACATGTTTAAGTGTCTCCAAATCTATTCGCTACTTGACAATGGCTTCTACTTACTTAACGGGCTAACGACCCGTGAAGAGTCCCTGCCTGAGACAGTGGCTTCTATAGTGTCAAACACGAAGAAAACTCGCACACATCAACACCCAAAGTGGAGTGCCAATATAGTCGACGTCTCGTCAAAATGACATCAAAAATAAAAATATCAACTCCCAGCAGTATTCTGTCAAACATCCATCAAGTGTTCAATCAGCAATCAATATCTTACAACAAAGATTTCTAAGGCATCTATGAACAGAATTGATCAGAATATGCACACTGGAGGACGAAGAGATCCATTCGTATCAGGATTAAGGAAACACAACATTGACTTAAATTTAAATTTATTCATTGGACCCTGTCACATTATGAAGAACACATTCCAGAACTCGACATACAACGATCCGGAAAAATATAGTCAGATGTTAACTTCAAAACAAAGTTTGTGTCCCAAACGATGACAACAGATGTTCAATTCCATGCCAACGAAGCACAGTTGAGACAGAATTTGACCCTGTAGATGATTCTAAACATAAAAAGTTCGGCAATTTAGCATGGACCATCGAAAAAAAACTAAAGATTTGACTGTATACCTTCCTGAACAAACAAAACTTTCGAAGAGACCTTGCTCCTGTGTTCACATAGGACAGACGTACTGGATTTTGTTTGATATTTGATAGTCCTATCTGAATACTATTTTCCCAACAATTTAATTGGTTTACTTTCCTTTGTTGGTTCGTGAATTTCCTAGACTTTTGCATTTTTTGTTCACTCTTTGAGTGATAGCGATTGACATTTCCAACCGTCAAAAATAAAATCCAGAAAATTTGAAAAAAAAAAATCTAAAAATCCGTAAATGTCAACAAGAAATCTAATCCGTCAGTTCTATGTGCACAGGGTCGTTGAGTGATCCATGAAATAGACAAATCCATGTCAATGAATCAGAGTTTTTGACACTGTTTTAAGGAAAGCAAAGTCAATGGAATCCCATAGCCCAAAAAGTGTGTCACTTTTTGTGATAAATGAACAATATATGTATACGCACATCACACCCATATAATCCCCTATTTTCTTAAAATAAGCGAAAACTAAAGATTTTGAAATCGATGTCCCTAAACTTTGATTGTTTTAAAGTTATCTTCCCGTTATCACATTGAGAACACTCCACAAACATCCCTGTTCACAAACTTCAATAACTTTTAAGAGTATATGGCAAATCTTAAAAGACCTTCGCCGAGCTTTTCCATATGATTTCTGAGAGAATCAAAAGCTTTTATCAAATACAAGAACACCTTGCGGAATCAAAGCAAAAGTGTGTACATGTGTAATCAAAAGTGCAAAAAAAAAAAAATGCCGGCTTCCTCTCTTGAGTCTCTTTCCAAGTTTAGTCAACTGACAACTCTGAAAACTTGTCTCTCGAGCCACTCACAAGTGACGTAAAGATCACCTATGCCTCTAAGTATGTATTCAAATAAAAAACATATGACACGCAAAAAAAAACGATGGAAAGCAACTACAGCAAAACTAAGCACTAACAACCATCAAGAGGCAACACATATGACACATGAGTAAGGGAAAAAGCGCGAAACATGATAAAAATAATAAAAGCTACCACAATCCACTCTACAGCTCGACGACAGCACCACCACCGTCCATCGCAGCCGCAACAATTGAGTAGAATCAAAAAACTGAAATTCAGTTTTTCTTATTCTCTCATTTGCGGTGGTCGTTCCGTTCGGTGGCATTTCAATTCACATCGCTAGATACACTTTCCCTCGTTATAAGTACATAATACGAGAGAAACATGAAAATATACAAAACGAATTCAAATACAAAATCGAATAAATAAATTTTTTGTTAAACGTGTAAATCCATTCGATCTTTTGAAGGTTCTTTGATCTCTTAATTCTGTTTTATTTTTTTTTTTTTTTTCGATTCGATTTTGATCGTAGTGTAGAAAAAAAAGCAAAGGTCGTAAAACACACAACCTTATACAGAAAATCAGCGATAAACCGTAACAAGTTATTAAAATATATGTGAAATGTATGTAGATGACGTTTAAATACGAGTATTGCAATGCATAGTGATTTGGAGAGCGCGATCATGACAGATACCACATTCAATAGTTTATTCATGACTAAAAATAAAAAACAAAACGAAACGAAATACCGGAATAAGGCCAAACGAAAACAACCGAAGTGAAATTTATGGGAAAATTAAAATTCACCGGTGTTTTTTTTTTTTTTTTCTTTCTTATAAATCCAGACATTACAAACATACGAGCGCTGAAAATGGATTCCCCATTTTTTTTTTGACACACGATCAATAGGTCTCCAATGCATAATTGTCATTTATGCTTGGCATTTCACATAGCACGCTACTTAAATTAACAGTAAAAAAGGGTCAAATAGTCATCCGTGTCATGTGATAATTGAAAGTATGTTGTGATTCTATGTATTTTGATGGGAATTTCTGCCCGAAAGAACTTCACTTTTTGACATTTACTTTGGAGAGACGGCGTTATGTTATCGGAGTTCATGAACATGTTAAACTCTGTTCTGTATGAGGGCGATATGCACCTCTAGTTTCAATGAATGGAACCTTTCAAGCCTGACCATGGGTTCAGTATTCGATAAAAGTGAAGTGAAGATGACAATCATCAATTCGTAAAAGTCAAATGCATGTCATTATTGATTGATGACAAACACTTAAATTACAATGAATGTGCATAAATGCGTGCGAATTTGAATTCCAATTTTGTGATTTACATGGAATTCGTAAGTGAACTCAGTTCACAGAGTTCTAGTTCAAATCATGAACTCATTGACAAGCAGAAGTCAAACAAAAAGGCTTACAACTCCTATTCCAAAGTCAAATTGCGGTTAACGCTTACACGCATTAAAAAGCGCATTGAATTGGCATATACATATGTATGAATAGGCTGTGACTGCAGTTCGGATCATCTAACCAAGTTCCTTATCTAATTTTTGGACAAAAAAAATGTCTGACGTCTCACCAAACGAAAACTTGACATCTGACATTCAGTCAAGTTTTAAAACCAATTATATGATCTACCGTGACACTAGGCGTTGCAAATGACTTGACAAATTTTATACCCAAAAAAAAAAAGAAGATCAACTCCATCCAGCGTCTTTCTGCATACATGTTCCCCCCTACTTTGACAGATGATAATAAAAACAATAATAATAAAACTTAGCTTGTGTGTTGTATACGAATCGTTTCTACAAAAAAAAAAAAAATAAATAATAAATCCCAAACGAAACAAAATTGATAAGATAAAGATAATAATAGTACATGCTTCTAAGCTGACTCTGCCTTTAAGGTCTCCATTATATGAATGGGAGAGGCATGAAGAAATTTATGTCTACTAGTGTTTGACATATGTGTACCGAGTATTGTATACGCGGTCGACAGCGGCGGCTATTTCGTGAGGATTTGACAGCGCGGTTATTGAGGCTGGTGGAGGCAGCAGAAGCAGTTTAGATTGTGATTACTTATTTCTTTATTTTCTTTCTTCACACACTCTCTCTCTCTCTCTTTCTCTATTTAACATTAAAATCGGTTCTTTCTTTTAGTTAATAGAAAAATTTAAGTGAAGTGAATAATTTTATTTACAATAAAAAAAAATAAATAGTAGTAGAACGAGTAAATTATCCAACACACGGTGTAATAGTGAATATAAATCCGAATAAGTGCTTCCAACCATGACCATATATATCAAGTTTAAGTTCAGAGTTCAATTTAATTGAATACATACAAAAAAAAAATAAAAGTGACAATCTGACAGCAAAGTGACAACCTGCTGGTATTGTTGTATTACGTAAAAAAAATATATAGAAACCAACAGTATTCTGTCAAGAAAGAGTTCACGACAGCATCAGGCAGCGTCAACAACTAAAATGCACGTCTACTATAAATTTGGATTATTTCTTATATTCATACTTTCTGTGAGGTAATAATATGAAGCGGAACGTGATCAGCGTTCAGAATCTGGATCAATGTTGCTTGCCCCTTATCAAAGTGTCATATAGTCAGTCGAGTATACTTTACTTATTCTTGTGTGTTTAAAGTGCACTGTAGGTGAAGCGATAATGATTTATTTGATTATTATAAATTGTTTTGTGTGTATTCTACATTCTATTATTCTGATTAAGAAAACAAAAACAACAACAACAAAATGATAAGCCAAGATGACGGACGACGGAGTGGGTTTGGGTAGACCTCCTGCAAACTT
Source organism: Xylota segnis (assembly GCA_963583995.1). Taxonomy (NCBI): domain Eukaryota; kingdom Metazoa; phylum Arthropoda; class Insecta; order Diptera; family Syrphidae; genus Xylota; species Xylota segnis. The sequence continues at coordinate 3,861,467 of OY757238.1, forward strand.
ATAAACATGATGCTATATGTATGCTTACGATACTTATGTCATAATAATAATAATGCTCGTGACCTTGGTGGACGTGGTGTGTCGTGGTCATGAGAAATGAAAATGAGCGAGAAAATTTATGACCCATCAGAGTGGACATTGAACTTTGTATGGGATGGTGGTGGTGGAAACTTATGTACGAGTATGTTGTAAACCGGTAGATAAAAACGAAAATAGGTGTGTAAGCGCTGGGCAATGAAGATAATGTGGAAATAATCAAGAAAATGGAAAGGATACGTGACTGACACTAAGTAGAAATGACTTTTACCCTTGTAGGAGACCAAATTGGATGACAGTTTATCTGTCAGAAGATTGACTGTCATAAACTGACTTACTAGAAAGAATTGTGAAAACGGATGACATTTTAAACTTGACAGTTTACGATCCCCAGAACAGCAGACTCAAAATGTTGACAGTTTGACAGTTGGAAGCATGTACAAACTGTAATCTGACACCATTTTGAAGTTTTCTGAGAATTTTTCGACTGAATAAACAAACAGAAAACAGAAAAACGCAATGAATTATACTTGTTACAACCAGTTTTTCCACATAAAACAAATTTAATTTTATTTTCCATATACGAACGTATGGTAATGTAAGCTAGTTCTTCCGAATTCGCATTGCCATAAACTTTTTAATAGCTCAAACCATTTTCATTAGTCATTGCGTTTAATTCACCTGGTTACTGGTGGTTCAACTACACGTGAATATTTTAAAATAATGAGGAGAGTGTTGAGAGTAATATCTTTATAACTTCAAAGATAATATCTCAATCATAACATCTCGGTTTATTGTTTTATTCTAGTTTATTAACTTCTGTTTGTTAATTACGTTCTTAACGTAGACGCTAGTTCAGACATCTACATACTCGTATGTAGCTGTGAGTCAGTTGGTATAAATAAACAATCAACATTTCATCACAATTTGGCAGTAAATTATGCGAGTTTATATATATTTTATAGGAGCACAGATATTTATTATGATACGATATTGGATGAGAGGTGAGAAGATGCAAAAATTAGTAGCAATTAACAGTGAAATGAAAGAGGCGTTAACGAGGCTAACTTATTGAACGCTTTTGGTCTTGGATTTCTGTCTGTCCGAACAATGAATCATCAACAAGGATGATAAATGAACAAAAGGTTGCCTTTCTTCTTTCTTATCAAGCCTAACGAGCGACCAACAGGTTCGCTTATAGCTTACGGCTACAAAAAGATATGAGTACACGCCCCTTTGTAAAGTTTTAAAAAAAAAACTTGTAAAGAGATTAACGGGTTCTAATACAAAGGCTATGATAGTACAAGCTAATTGCCCAAAGTCACGTGCCTTGTTGTCTCAGATAATAATAATAATTAAACCCACTGATGGAGAGAGTAAATTCCGATGAGAAACCACAAAGAAAAATCCCAACGACCTTGCCTAATGAGTCAAAACTGGTGTGATTGCACTGAATCCCGGAAATCCGTTCAAAGAACGTGCATCACTTCAGTGTCATAGGAAAATCATTTCCTTTTTGTTTTTTGTTTTAGTCTGCAAGTATCTATTTCAAACCCTTAATCGTTGCATTGGGTGCTATGCCGATACTTGTACGAGTACTGTGACGAATGAACATTGCTCTTTGAATAGATTAAATCAAAGTGACTCATTTGAGTATTTCACCCGAGAAACAATGATAATAATTGAACGCACTGACATCAGCATTCAACAAAGCATTTCGATTAAATAAAAAATATCAGAGAATAATTATTAAAACTACTTGTTTGGTATTTTTTTTTTTTGCAAAAAAAGGGATCAAAGTCCGGGAAAGCCGCCCCAAACCGAGTGGCAAATCGAAGATTGCTCGCATTGTCAACTTAATTAACGGTGCAGCGATGAAAGAAAAGAACGAACAAACAAGTAAAACAGAACAAAAGCAAAAGGGAAATGAAATGTACCCTTCCATTCGAACTGATTAAATGTTCGAGTACACTACAACCGTACCGACGACGACTTGTCACACTTTACGTCTTAACGATATGAAGAGTTCAAAGTCCCCTCTATTATGTCATGTCGTAACGCAAAACAATCGGATATACATAACCTCCTCGTTGATAAAAAAGGGAAATAAAATAACAAATTACTAATTACCTTGCAGTTTGAACTCAGAAATTAAAATTGTTAATCAGACTAGCTGAAGGCAGAGTAATTGATTCAAAATGATTGGATAAGATGTGCGTGATGCATGTTATTGGTTTTCCTTTCAGTGACACATACACATGACATCTGACAATTGTCAAAAACGGTTAGAATCTTATCGTTAAGTGAAAGTTTTTCTTCGGATACGGTGCTCTTGACCCAAATTATATCCCATTGGGCTTTGTTTTGTGCCAGTTGATTTGAGATTTTCGCGAAACTTGTTTTATGTGTGTGCTTTTGTTGTTGTCTGTTATTTATACAACCGGTTTCTCACATGTGAATGGTTGTGGAATGAAAACAAAAGGACTGGGTAGCCTGTAATAATGTCTGATCACGCAACTCCTTGTTTGGCAGTGAAAGTCAGGAAATAAAACAAAAAAAAAGGATGACTTTTTGTTTTGTTCTTGAAGGCTACTCGTACTATGGCGCAGTGCCAAAGTTACGAAATAATTTTTTTTTATTTTGTTCGTCCAACTTGGGCCTTTTTTATCACATTTGTTGAAATAGCAAATGTCAAAGTTTAAAATGGATAATTCTAGACTCACTCCGTTCACAAGAAGAGTCACTGCACAAGCAAAGCAATAAAAACAACAAGAAACTGGTTTGGAATACGTAAAGGAAGTAAAATGCATTACAGGTTGTGAACTTGTCAAAATTACTGTCAGTTCGTGCTTGCGTCATTTAAATAGACCCTACAACCAAACGGTGAACATGCAAATGATGAGAATTTTCGTTGACACGCATTATTGTCACTCACCGTGAATGGCATGTACATATACATACTTTACGTACCTACCAATTAGAATTTTTTTTCGCTTCGCCGTAAGGTGAATATTTCTGACATTAGTAATGAAGATTTCATAGTTAAATGACCTTAAATACCATTAATTATGCGTAGTCTGCCTTGTGGAGTTATGGAGTTGACGTTACAAGAGTCACAATTATGATGGCTATTTTGAATCAATCTCGCTACCGTGAACTTTGCGCCCAATTGGACTTTGACTATATCGTGAATTAGAAATTGCATTTTACACAGAAATTAGTGTAGTACTCATACTTTAACGCACTAATCAATAAAGATAAGTAAATCCACCTTTCACACGCGCTTTGCATTCCATTTAAGTTTTTTTTTTTTTAATTATAAGCCATCACTCAATATTAGCACATAAATGCCAACAACTTCCTACCTCGTACATAGTTATTAAAACTTGGTCAAGTATGTATTAATAAAACATGTGTACGTCAGACAATCCCTCATGCTGCCATGGTAACCGCTGTACACGTCCACTTTCGATTTATTAATTTACAATCTAAACGTCAATAAAATACCAAGGTACTCACTTCACAGTGCGGTACTTCTAGAAATTCACTTTCTTCTTTTATTGCAAAAAAAAACATAAGTTACCTCAGAACAAAAGCCGTTTATTGATAATGTTAGGTGCTATCAAACCCCCTGAAGTACAATGTTCAATTCAGCTAAGAGGGCTCAAAATGTATACCATTTGGTATTTGTTCTGTGACGTGTAAAGCGGAACAATTGAACAACTCTCAATGTGTCAATATTTATATTTAAAAAACATAAATACACCTTGTCGCCGGGTTTGGTAGAAAATTTACCTGAAATCTGATTTATTTACCCAAATGTGGTTAGTTTCAACAAAACGTCAAAATTATGGGGAAGTGATGGATATGTACACCTAAGTAAACCCGACCTAAATGTCCATTGAATTTTATCGATTTTCTTTTCTTTAATAGGATTTGTCACTTAGTAATGTGCATTTACTTAGAAAAAAAAAGAACCCTACCACCTGGTAATGACTAAAGTTGTTATCTTTCTCTCTCCATTACTCATCCTTGTACGCAACAGGTGTTCCTTAATTGCTAAAAAAAATAGTTAAGTATTTGAAGGTTTCCCCCCTTTCAACAGCCAATCAGTTTATTAACTTCTGCTTGCCATCTATCAAACAATCAGAAACAGAAAAATTCCGATGGCTTCGAACTCGTGTTATGAAAGATAAGTTATCAAAATTCGTAATAGGATTACGCCATTGTGTAGGCTATTTCAGGCAGAAATTTTGCAATAGGAACCTCAATTTTTTGATGACATCAACAAAATGCCAGTTGATAAGCGATCCTAACTTTAATGACAGCTACCACACAGCAAATATAAGTGTTTTGACAGAGCCAATTCTGAGCAAATATACCTTGTGTCAGATCTCTCTGTGACAAGGCTATGACACTTTGTAAAGGAAGCAAATCCACTCATATCATCCACAACTAACATCCCTGTTCGTTTCTCTTTTAGTCGAAGCTACGGCAAAGCAATTCCAACAACAACACAAAATAATAACGCCGACTATGACCAATACGATGATTACGATGAATACTACGTAGATGATGATAAGTCAACAACACCTTCACCAAGTACAACTTTAAAAACACCAAGTAAACCGCGATTAGAAGAATTCTTGGATTCTGAGTTAAGCGAATCCAATCAATCCTTGGACACAATGCTAGGTAAGACTAGTCATTATGACGAATCAAACGAGAAAAACAATCTGTCTAACATACGTTTCATTAGATCTCCCCAAACGAAGCAATGATGAACCACCACAATGTCCGGCAGTTTGCAAGTGCCGCCTAGACTTCACACACATCACCTGTTCAAATAGAAATTTGACAACTGTGCCAACAAATATTCCACCAACAGCCATAACGCTAGATTTAAGTTATAATAAAATAAGTGAAGTCCCCCTGGGAGTTTTTGCCAACCACTCCAACTTGAGGGAAATCAATTTAAGCGGAAATTCACTAACCAACATTGACAAGGAGGTAAGCACCAACAAATTGCAACTGTCATCTTCCACTTCTAAGTAAACATGTATGCATAAATGTCATTTAAGGTTTTCAGCAGTTTAACAAGATTAGAGCGTCTATCATTGGCCAACAATCAACTCACAGAGATCTCACCAGATACATTCAGCGATGCCAACGAATTAAGTACAATAAATCTAAGCAACAACACCATAGTTCTACCCAAAGAGGGTTCATTCCTACACCAGCCGTCACTAAATGAACTTCTACTGCGAAACTGCAGTTTGACAGAAATCTACGATGAGACATTTGCCAATTTGAGCAGTTTAAAAACACTCAAAATGGATGGCAACTACTTTAGTAAGGTAAAAGCGGCGGCAACCCTTATCAACTTGTTTTCTCTTCTCTTAAATGCAATCAAAAAAATTGTGCTTTTTCTCTTTATTTTGGTGTAGAAAATCAATACAAAAGCTTTCGAACCACTAAAAGAGCTCATCAAACTAAAACTCCCCGAACTTGAACAAGACAACATCCATGAGCTCTGCAAAGTGCTGCAGTCAATCGACAATATAAGCCTCAAACGTTTCGATATTAGTTGCTATGAGTTGGTCAGCGGTAATTCGTTCAATGAGAGTTTAATTTTCGCCACAGATCCGCCATTTTTGAAGCCAATAACACCAACCCAGAAGGGCAGAAAAACCGAACCAACAAAATCTCCAGCTGCAGGTGAGTAGTATCTACTAGTTCTTGTGTTTAGTTGAAGGAAAATCGATTTTCATTTTTTCCTACAGTTGATGTGAATCCACAAATCAAACCAGTTGTGATGACGTATGCCAGTGCCAATAATATGACAGATGATAATAGTGGTGAATCTGCCGCTGCCATGGGTGGTGGCGGCGGTGGGGGTACAGCGTCAACAGATATCCCAATGATAACCACCACAACAACCACCGAGAAGGCGTATCAAGTGCCTATCTCGCAAGAGGCTATCAATTACTCGCTGATAAGTAAGAGACATTTGCAAGAGACATTGGCCCATTTAATGCGTATTCTTAACAGGTATCATAATAATTGCCATCATTGGCCTAATTATTGGTTTCATCTGCCGGAAGGACGTCGGTGGAATCAAGACGAAGTGCTGTCGAACGCGGAAACCGCCACCGGGCGACCAAGTGAGGCCAGTCGAAGAGATTCCATTAAATAAGATCGGTTAGGTGGTAGTGTCAACAAACACACAAAACTTAGAGGTTAAGTTGAAACTATATTTTAGAAAACGGTTCAAGTTCTCGAAGACAATGAAACAACATCCATCAACAAATGTGTAGTTTGTCTCTAAAAGTGACGCCGACGTCTGTATTTATTTTACTTTTCTTTTTGTTTAGTGTTTAGTATTTTTCTTTTTCTTTTTGTACTCGTACTCGTGTTTGCGATCAAATTTAATAGTTTGTTAGGATACTCAACTGATTTATATGTTAATTTCTTTTGTTACTTGTAAAATTCCAAAGATACCCCCTACCTACCTACAAATGATTACTTTCCTGTCGAATTTAAACAAAAAAAACAATGATTTTCTGTTAAGTATTTAAGCTTTGTATGCCAAGATTTATGTATATCGTTAAACATCATTGTGTTCCGATGAAATTATAATCACAGTTAATTATTTAAGCCTATATTATGTATGTAGTATGTAAAGAATGCATTATTCAATGTTGAGATAAGGTGCCTAGTCTTAAATAAGTTACAATAGTGTGCTCGCCGCCAGTATACTTCCATTAAATACAACAAAAACGAAACAAAAAAACTTCCCTTGTTGTATGACAACAACATTTTGACATTTGAAAATAAACTACACGAAGAAGTTTAACGAAACTTTTTCTAAAACTTCACGAGTTTGTTTCACTGTCTGTTTTAGGTTAACTCGAAAACGACTGGACAGTGTTAAGGTTGTGAAGTGGAATAGGGATTGCCTTAAGATTTTGATAGATAAATTCACTGACATGGGGAAAGAGAAATCAGGAAATTTATCTCCTGAAAACCGCAAACATATTAGACGAGTTTTGATGCCTACCCTGCTTTCTTTAAAACGCAACAATAATTGTCAAAAGCCATCGGAAGCTAATGTCAAAAGTTACCTTCAGTCCACTATAGCCATATTCATTGACAGTCAGGCGGCTACGAAGGCTATTGTGTCGGTCAGTACATCCTCGAAACTGCTAGTACCTACACCAGTACAAATCAGAATTTTCCTCACTGGGTGATTGGTTCAAAATCAGTCTTTTTTGGGTGTTGGGTCACAGTAATATCGAGGGAAATGAGCGAGCGGATGAACTAGCGGGGGGGATCTCCCTTTGGCGGCTCACTTGCTGAGACTATGAACGTCCTGGTAGGGGCCCTTAATGGTCAAATTTCTGCGCATTATCTTAAAAGCTGACAGTAGATGCCAGGGGAGACGCATTTGTATGTTGTGACCCACACAAGAGCTATTGAACCGTACAGATATTCATAATCAGTACCGACCACTCGCCGATTCCTGACGAGAAAGAACAATTCAACACATTCTATGCAAGTATACAGCTCTACTCAGGGCCAGATAGCGCATACTTGCTAGCTAAACCCTTTTTTGACAACCTAACACAGTTAAAGGATGATTAACTTTGGGGCTCAATCTAATCGGGTGGCTTTGAATAAATCTCATTCACACCATAACACCATTTCAACACAGCTTGCTGAAGCAACCACTTCTGCCTACCTACCTACCACCGCCTACCTTTACGGCACAAAATTGTGATCTATAGAAACGCTTGTATGCCTTAACCTAATAAAAAAAAAAGGTAAACCAAACTGGCAGCAACTTCAGCATGTAATGCTCAAAATTCTAACAGCTATACGTCAACAGCGGAATGACAAGAGGTGAACTGACTGGAGATCCTTAACTTAACTAAATGTGGACACCCTGACTCAAGTGGTTAGTGCGTTGGACTACGGATCAGGAGATTCCAGGTTCAATCCTTAGACAACATTAAAAAAATTTCATTCACGGCCCCAACTCTCGCGAGCTTCTAACAAACATCCGAAAGTACAATTGTCATGAGAAAGCTTTTAAAATAACAAATGGCCATTCGGATGCGGCATTAAACAGTAGACCCCTTTACATTCGTGTAAAGCACATAACACGGACAAAAGGAGTGAGAAGCAAGGCCTTGAGTCCTCATACACCTGTTCCGCCAACTTAAGCAGCCATATTGCAAGCCACAGAGTTTCAAGCACGGAAAAATAGTCTTGGATACCCAAGGCGCCACAAAAATAGAACAGTCCATGTATTTTGCCTGTGAGCAGGGAAATTGGGGCAAACGATTTGTTTAAGTGGACTATAAGAACCTGTCGCCCACTCTTATCAGTCTCACTTGCGATTGTATCCTAAACACTGTCTTAGTTTAGGAAGCCAAGATCTGCAGTAAACAGAGACAATAAGGTATATACAGTCCTAAATGTGCAAATACACTATTGTCCGGAAAAGCCTAAAAAATACAGAAGCCCTTAGAAATATGGTGATTAGATGACCATGCCGTAGAATTTATTCCAAAAAGACCTTCGAAAACCGGCTGGAAATACGAAGAATTTCATGAAACTTAATCAGGAATTCCTTGTAATAATTGCACGCATCCCCTGGCCTTATTCCAAACATTACTCAATCAAATTACTACCAAATTCCTTTCAAAAATAAGAAACTTTAGCCGTTTAAAGCCCACAATGTCCGGGCACATAGTGCCTGTCGAATTTAGCGACCTACATCAGCAAAAGCATGTAGGAGGAAACTAACCTCGTCTCTAACAGTAAATTCCAATTGCACGGATTTCCTTGTAATACTCATTGAAAATAAAAATACTTCATGGCAACAAAATATAAACAAACCAACTCGTGGACTTTCCATTTGAAATGAAAACTGCATCAACGATTTCCACATGCAATTACGCTGCCAAAAAAAAATCCAAAAAATCTATTAATATGCTGGAAGCGTTCGAGAGAAAAACGAATTTCTCTGTCTGTGGTCTATTTTAAGAAACACCTGCTTACATTATTCTAAGGACATTGCTCCGTGAAGAGTTCCAAAAACAAAAACGTCCACTGCATGCACATACATGTATCTATGTATATTTGGAGGAGGAACTACAACAAAAAAAAAACCTTTAAGCCAGTTTTGTTTAGACGACACTTTCACATCTAATCGCATCTATTTAAATTTTTAAATAATTTTTCTATTCATGGATTCAATGATTAAAGCAGAGATTCAATATACATACATATGTAGGTGTGATGCCACCCATAGTAACTTATTCATCAATTCGGCAGGAAAAAAAACTATCAACTATCGATATCTAGCTTTGAATAATACATCTCTGTGCCGTGTTTAGAAAAAGAAAGCAACGCCGCCCCAAACCCCAAATAAATGTATGCAACAGACGTCATTGCCGAACGCCACCCCCGGCATATTGGGATAATGTGAAAGTTTCCGACTTCGAAATATGTAGTTCGCTGAACCGAGCCTGATTCCGTCTTTGTTTAGCATTCCCTCTCCCTAAGGGTTAATGAACGCACTCGTCGTTCTATTTTTTTTTCTTATTTTTATTTCCCTTTTCCCTATTTCTGGCTTTTAACGAAAATTAAATCCCGAATCCATTTCCAGAAAATAAAGAAAAACCATTTTAAATGAAAAAACTTTGTGCACACACAACACTTGGCATAGTTCGCTCAACTCGGCGAAAATTCAAGCCGCAGGCAATGCACTACCCAAACATTATTTTTCCTTCTTTTGTGAAAATCTATTTCGTTAGAAGTTAACGTACTTCACGGATACCATGCAGATTTCCGTTTGACCCGCCGTTACTCAAGTAATTCAAACTCGGCGAAAACTAAATTTTGCCGCATTGCATAAATTTCCAATAATATAGGGGTGTGCATGTGTGGAGCAAAAGATGACACCCAAAGGGTTAAAAAAAAAAATAAAGAAACAAACTCAAGGCAAAACAAAGGAAAATCAATAAAGGACACACATCCTGAGTAGTTACGAGTATATGTATGTATGTATGTACTTACCTCCATAAAAAGATAGACACAGTCCTGTGACTCCTTACAGTCCAATAAAGCGACAACATTCTCATGGTGAAGCTCGGTTAATTCCTTGAGGATTTTAATCTCCTTCCCGAGGAGATTTTGTGTCTTTATTAGTCCTTTCTTGGCGATGCACTTAATGGCCACTGGGAAGTTGGGTTTCTGAAATGAAAGAGAGAGAGAGAGGTGATAATTCAAATTGATTAGCACAACAATGAGCTATACATAGGCCACCAACTGCTAGGCAATTCGTGAATAGCGAATAGCTAATGCGATATTTTAATTTCAATTGTTTTAAAATCGCGTGCTCCGCAGTGGGTTAGTGGGGAAGGGCGGCAGCAGAGGGGCTCAAGTCGTGTAGATTATTAAATTTCACGGAGCTTTATAACATTCCATTTGACTTTGTTTCGCATCAGATTGGAACCACGTGCGGCCGCTGTGCTACGTAACGAAAATGTTTTGTTAGAATTGTAAGAGGGGTTTCGAGTTACCAAACACTGAGCTGTGCGGTATGGAGCTTATCTATCTGTCGGATTATGCAACAAAAGGCTTGAAACGCGACCAAATTCTAGGTATTTCGCGCAAATTGGAGTTCGAATACGATTATTGTCTTCGGACTACGACAGCTTGTTATGTTGTAATCATAACTTTTGTTTATTGTTGTCGTTAGTGCTTTATTGCCCCGCCTATACGATACACAAGCTCAAGTCTAATTTAATTGGCAACCTCTGACATAGAAAGTAATTAATTAAACAAAAAACAACAGACAGTGTCGTAAACTGTAGGAAGTAGAAAGCTTTGTGACCAAGCTGTACAGATGATGTTTTTTACTTGAGGCCGATACTTTGAATTGAGTCACATCACCTGGTTCTGGGCACCACACCGTGGTGCCATCTTAAGACACAATACCTGAGATTTGGCGGTCGCTCTGAGGAAGTGAGGAGTATTTTGGAAAAGGATATACAAGGCTTGATACAAATTGTGAATTGTGTCATGGAAACAAGAACTATTTGTTTTGATGCTACAGCAGTCCTAGGCGAGCGCTCTAAAGTTATGCATAATTGCGAGATCAGTACTATGTACTACGGGGCAAGTATTGATAATTTTTTGATGATCTAAGAGTTTACAGAACACGAAGTGATCAGCGAACTTGAAGAAGAAACATTGCGAGGATTTCATTTTGAAGCAATTATTGAGTATTCAAGGACTTGCTAGTAGAAAGCACGAACCAATATTAATTACAATTCAGCGATCCTGTGGGTATTGGTTCAAAGAAAAGATTCTAGTGAAAGTTGAAGGTACAGTAGGTAGGTAAAAGCGATGAGTGCAAGATGAGGTATAGCCTCCCTCGGCTCTTGAAGGATCCATTGTATTCTCCGGTGTAGGTTACCTAACCGAGGGAGAACAAGAATTAGTCAAACAGATTAATCCATTTCCTGAAGCAGCCCGTTTTCATCATGAGCTTTAAGCTGGTCTTAGGGGGCGTGTTAGCTAGTTTGTTGAGTTCGTCGAAGCATACTTTCCCGAGGGTAAGATAACTGGTTCTGGTTCCGACTGGTTCTTCTTCCGACTCAGCATCTGTATAGCATCTGCTGATCGCCATTCCGACCGACATTGGGTTGACATGTGAGGACACCGATGAGGGTCAATCGTGACCTATTGAGTGATGGGAGTTCTCTGGTCTAAAAGTACAGACTTCTTACGAGAGTCTGATGAATTGGAAGAGATTGAATGATATCATTTAAACTAGGTCTAATGGACAAAGTTATGTAGACTGGGAGTTTGATACAAAAATAGCCATCTAAGGCGCTAGAATCCAATATCATTAAATCTGAAAGTCAGGAATTGCCGCATGGTCAGAACTTTATCTACATAGAACCTTGACACTGGACACTACAGTATTGGAGGGAACGAAAGGACCGACAAACTGGCCAAAAGAAGATCAGAGTTTACACAAAGTGACTCAGTTAAAGGTGTAGAACCACCAATTTGTGTGGCTAAGAGGATTATTCTAGAAAGGTTCATCAATATGGCTGATCTAAAATGGTCCAATTTTGGAGGACACTTTCTGAAAGCGATCGAAGGTTATCTGAGGAGATTATGAAACTAACCAGGTCGTCGCTAAGGATAACGAAAGAGATTCGTTCCAGACATTGTCTTCTAAGAAGGCACGCCATGAGACTAGAAAGACAAAAAGATACAGCTTGGTGCTTATTTAGAACAGGCTCTTGAAAGTAAACTGAACTGTCTGACCGAAAAGTGGTGCCTTTTCGTCAGCTAATTGTCAATTGTCAGACAAGAACCGATTCAGAATCTACTCTAATAGACTTTTTTATAAGAAAAATTACTGAGAAAATTGCGATTCGCCTTAAATAATTCGAAACCCGATACATGTAGTTGGCTGACGTCAATGACGAAGAACCAGATAACATAGCCCAGTACATCGAATTCATTATAATTGCTTATTAGAATACTCAGCAGGATATATCAGACGTCTAACAAGGTCGTAACTAACTAAGAAATCCCAACTTACTGGAGGGTCAAAGATAAGGCAACCTGCCGGTAACCAGATTCTTCAGTATTTGGAAGGAATTTTTTCTTCCATTTATGTTGACAGTCGGGCTGTTACTATAGCCGTAGATTCTCCAAAATGAATATCAAAATAGATGGCACGATGATAGCAGGAATGAAGAAATGTCCAAAATGGTAGTCGGAAACAAAAAAAGTAGATTTACCAACTACAACAGGAGTGGAATCTAAGGTGACATTTAAGGTGACAGTTAATTGTTGACAATTACGTTTTTGTGACAAAGAGTGATCATTTAACGGAGATCCAACAAAATGTTATCATCAACTTTGACTGTGACTATCAACTATCACCGAAGAAGCTTGCTTCGAAATAAAAATACATATCCCTGACATATGGAAACAAAATCTCTAGGACCACAAACTGAATTGTCGAAATTATAAAAATGCATAGCGCCCCACCCAGCATCGAACACTGAATAGATATTTGACGAAGTGTCATCTATAAATAAGACGTAAGCTGAGATCTTTCAATTTCCGTTAGAGTGTTTGTTTTTCAAACAGAAAATGGTCGACGACTCACCGTTTCGATAATTGGTATTACCGATGGGTGGTGAATTGCGCTCACCATTCTTTCCTTTAATTCAAAAAAAAGAGGAAATATCAACCACAAGGTGGTTACAAGAAAAAAATACCACCTAACAGTGAGGTATCTCAACGAAACCACAATAAAAAATTCTTAATCCCATGTGGAATACCGATAACCCCTGAGCCTAAGATGAACCAGGAACTTACATAAATTTACAATCAGTCTAAGCACAGTGGGTCAGGCAAATTAAAGAACATTTCCCAAACCTAGATAGGTCAAGACCCATTTAGACGTATCACTTGGTTCACAAAGGCGAACAAAGACAAGATAATGACACTACCTTACCACTTTCTATAAATATTTCTGGTAAATCAATAAGAACGAAACAAAAATAAACAAACGACGACCATGTCAGTGTCTGTGTGTGAATGAGAAAAGTAAATATTATCACGATGACGTCTTCGGTTGATCAGTCACAGGAAGCAAATCACCGTTTCATTACGAAAATGAACAGGTCACGTCAGTTGGTAAAAGTATACCTAAATGTGTCCTCAAACTGACAACCCGATGTCACGTAGGTCAATTCCGCGTTCGGTCTTTCTAACCGAACACTTAATTAACTTTGCAAATTGCTTTTCTAAATTTCATTTTTTTTTTTTTGTTGCTTTTTGCTTCTTTTTTTTCTGGACAATGGGTTACTGACTTTAACAAAAGCCAGGGGAAAATACATATCTAAACAAAAATCGAGTTCCGAAGCACACAAGTTCGAAAGCATTGTTCGCGTCATTAACCTTTTGTTGTTTGCAGAGGGGCAGCTGCGGAGATGGTGGTGGGAATACCTTGCTCTGTGCCGCTGGAGTTCCTAAGTGTACGCATCACGTACGTTATTTACAAATTAATTCCACTTGAGTATGTGACTGATTTGAAGTTCAACAAACAGCCGTGACAGAAACCACGCGGTCCACTGTTCGAGCTTCGGTAGGAATCACCCACAAGATCATGGAGAGCCGGTGCACTTATACCGCTGATAACAGCGCACAAACGCCGACAGCAGAAGCAAACTGCCATTGTTTCATATTGTTTCTTTTTATTGTTGTCTGATAAGATTAATTATATTATAATTAGTCATTCGATGG